>CM055094.1:79514944-80114944 GCA_029204225.1 Diphasiastrum complanatum
GATTCCAATACTCTTAAGTTTTAATCT
Source organism: Diphasiastrum complanatum (assembly GCA_029204225.1). NCBI lineage: Eukaryota > Viridiplantae > Streptophyta > Lycopodiopsida > Lycopodiales > Lycopodiaceae > Diphasiastrum > Diphasiastrum complanatum. Next base: position 79,514,972 of record CM055094.1, read on the forward strand.
AGAATAACTTAAGATTCACCAGAACTTCTTTATGAGAAGTTTTGACTTTTGGCTTTCAACAATCCAAACCCCATCTTGAGTTTTCTCATAGTATTTATATCTATCTTCAAATCGGGGAAAAAGATTAAGGCCAAAAGTTCCCGTGTATCCTACGCACATAACCCTCTAACTGAATCCAAAATGACTCATAAAGGTTGCGACATATAAGCAATACATATCAACAAACAATATCCATAACTAAGGTTTATTGCTGATTCCAACAACCAGAACACCAAAAGTAGCACTCCCTGACTCAGTTAGCTATAACAGATTTAGAAAATATTCGAATGTCCTAGGTGAGGGCCCAATTTTCAAAGCACAACATTCAATCTGATTCCTAAATCTATCCTAGGTCAATAAGCAATTCTCATCAAGAAATCACTATTACCAAGCGAGGTAATTGTATACAATTCTCTTCAATATGCCTATGTTTTACCGACTAGATTATGCATGCCTATAAACTCGGTCAAGGAACTCATTGTAGATCCGCATGACTAAAAACTTGCGCAAAGAAATAATAATCGCATACAATGATTCCACTACATAACATATCTCTACAGATTCTCACCTGATATGTAAAGCACTTTTTTAACTGAGAATCCTATAAACCCAATTAACTCTAAGAGAGAATATTTCTCAGAGAGTGCTATTTCATAACCAAACTCTCTAACTGGAGATTATTTCAAAAGAATTATGTTTTCAGAGTGAAGTTCATTCCTTGCATCAACTCACGGATCCCAGTCCTCACTAAGATCGAGCTGATTACAACAACAAGGGAACATGTTTCAACAAACCTTTTTCTGTCATAGAATTCTCTAGTTCTGATACAAATCGATCTCGGAACTTGTAAATCAGCTAACCTTCCTACTACGAGAGCATTTTCCTGATTGGGCCCACATCATCCAGTTCCCCTATGAATCACTGATAGACCCATAATTAATCCATCATCATGAGTTTAGGCCTCAACCATTAATTATGACTATATGGCTCTTGAGGGCCCCAAAACCCCTCATAATCATAATTAACTTACGGGTAGAGGTAGGGCCTACTGACCTCTTATGGGACAATCATCCAAGAGTAAATCGTGGGCATGGCAACAGGAGTACTTATTGTGGGTGGCCCCAGTTGAATAAGGGCGCATCTTTTACGTCTCCGAGGATTACAAGATCGTTGTTTGCACTCAGGCACCAGAGTCACTGAAGGATTGTCAAATGAGGATTGTCGGGATCGGTGGACGACTCTATGCTTCTACTTTCAGAAACAACCGATTCTTGTTGATCTAAAGCTAAAACTTCAATGTTCAATCCAAAGTTGATTATTAATGAGTAATTAGTGATTATAATTTATTAACGTCTGTGACTTTGTGTCATGTGACCTGTGACCTGTCAGATGTCTTTGTTTGTCATCGAATCCATTAAGGTTTAAACTTTAAACCATTTGCATTGTGTCTGTGCAACATTATTGTTACTGGTGCGACAGAGCGCTGAGATTCCACATCACAGCCGTCACTTGTAGCCAAAACTAGTTTCGTTGCCGCACCCATTTCATTTTCTTCTTCTGGAGAGACTCAAACAGTGCCAGTAGGTGGGGCGAGCAATAGTGCTGCTGGTAGGGCTGGAGTTGATAGGGGACAGGGTCGAGGACATCTGAGAGGTAGGGAAGTTTATGTGGTAGCCTTCCAACAGTCGAATTGGGATGCAGCTGGATTGTTGTTAGGAGGTGTTTTTACTTGTGCAACCTCCCCTTTCATTTGGCTATTGACCCCTGCATGATAGCTTGGGTTATTGCCGCTGTCCCCAGCTATTGTTTGTCAAGATGATATTCAAGTTCCCTGGCATTTTTGGTTGCTCCATATCGCTTGGTCTCTGATGCTGTTACTGAGTTGCCCATATACTTCAGTGCTGTTCGTATGTGCTTTGATACTCATTCCCAGCTCTAGGTCCTTGGTTGTGGTCTCTCTGCCTTGGCATGTGTTGCACTTTTCATGTTCTTCTATTCCTCCCTATGAGCCTGGTGTGTACTTTGGGGTCATCCGATTCTCCATCCGTTTTTGCTGCATCCCTATGATGGCTTGTATGTCCATATGAAGCTCTTCTAGATGAGTATTTCGACTGTAGTTTCTCCCATTAGGGCCTCTACTATTTCTAGAGTTGTTGCTACTGCTTTCATGCATCATAGTCTTCTTAAGATGATGCATTTGCTTTCCTGGACCTTATGGATCTATTGGCATGATGATCTTCTTGCGATATGGGCCTTCAGTTCCGTGTGCCATTGCTACTTCTCATTCATGGGCCTTATGGATACCTTGGGCTTTGACCATGTTGGTGCACATTCTCTCATTCTAGCTATCCTTTGTCAGGACGATCTCTTTATGCTTCTTGTTTCTTGGCATATCGCTTGGTCCTACCATGGATATTGCAGCATGACTGTTGTCCTGCTTATGTTCCTACTCCTTGGTACTAGTCTTCTGATGCTGCTATCCTTTCTTGAGGCACCCTATATTGTTGAGTTTGCACATATAGTTGATGGTTCGTGTATGGTGCACCTGTTTGTGATGAGTGTCCATTCTTTTTTAGTTTCCTTATGCGATTCCAGTTGTTGTTGCAGTTCTACCTTCTCGGGCTTTTTGGATACGTTGGTATGATGTTACCATCTTTTGGGCTGCTGCCACTACTTTCTTGGACATAACGGATACCTTGGATTTACACACGTGTCCATTCTCGTTGCTACTTGTCTGAGTGGTTTCTACTTTTTCCTATCTTTACCTTGGCATTCCTATTTGCTGGTTAATCTTCTTCTGGTTCCTTGGCATTCCTGGTTGTATCATATTGCTTGGTTTCACATGATGCTGCCGAGATGTTCCCCTTCGTCGCACGATGTTGTCTTTCAGTGGTATTCTTGGCTTATTCGACTAGCTTTGGATATGTAGATGTTTGCCATGGTTTCTGAGACTTATAGTTGTTTCTTCTGTTATATGGAGTTTGTGTGTTGCTTTTGGAGTACCTGTTGTGACGACTTATGTCCTCTCCTTTAGTATTCCATCGGTTCATGCATTATTATTGCTCCTGTATTATGCGTATTTAGGTTATTTTTGTTATTCCTTATGATTGGCTATTACCACAGCTGTTGCTTGGGGCCTTTCTTTCAGTTTTTAGCCCAACATTGCGGGCAATGCTTTCAAAGTTGGGGAGCGTTATGGACTCACCTAAGCTAACCTAATTACTAAGTTGCCCTAATTGGATCTCTTTAGGTATTGGGTCATTTTACCATTAAGGCATGTCCTTATGGGACCCAAGTACCCTTAGTTACCCTAATTTCTAGAAGGTTCCAATATGGGCCTCTAGATAGTATATATAGGGCTATAGACATTAGATGCAGATTCATTATGTATTTCTTGACTAATAGGTATTGCTTGGGCCTCTTCGTGGGAGATCTCTTGTCTATGCTTAGCTATTGTTGTAGGGCTTTAGACATTTGATATAAATATCTGTGATCTCTGTTCATAACAAACCGAGCACCTCGATTTCAATCGCTGCAAGTGCCATGCTGAGGGAAGGGCAATTGCGCCCTGTTTTCATTGGTGGATGAAGTATGGGAATGTGTTACGTACCCATAAGGGTACGCAACAGGAAACTTGATGGTGACGGTCTCAATTATGGGACGGAACGCTGATCTAGAGCTATAGGTCTTTTGGGTGCCACGTGTCAATGTCTCATTGAACACGCGGTGACTCGTTGTTTGGACCCTGTGTCTGTGTGCACAACTTGCCACGTGTCGTTAGTCATGCGTGACTCCTATGGAGGGAGATGACCCCACCTGGCTAATGTATATAGAGGTGGATCTCATGAGCTGGGTATTCATTCTCTCCTGGAGAATGAAGAGCTCTTCCACTGGTGGTCAGGTTCACGGACGAGTATCTAGGCCTCAGGATGTAGGTAGGTGAGGGTCGAAGGGTAAGCTATGGTGGTATGGGACACCATGGCTTACTTGAGACCCGAGCTTGCTTGATGGTGGTCTGTAGCTCCAGTGCACGGGGGGTGAGGTGGCAAGTACCTCTATGGTTGGGTGGTAATGTAAGCGTTCGTCACTTGTTTGTACTTTAGCAATGATCGGCATGACGATGGGAATTTCTAACAGTTGGTATCAGAGCCACCGATCATTGTGAATAAGGTGCAATTGCTCTAACTTATGTTATTGGTTGGTTTGAGCTTTTAGCTGATGTTTTTAAAGGCTTAGTTAATTTCGTTGAATCGATCTGAACAACTTTGCTTTTTGGTTCATCTCAATCTGAGGTCGTTTTGATTGAAAACGAACCACCTTTGCTAGCTACGGTGGTAGTAGTCGGTTTCTTTTGAATGTTTTACGGGTTTTTAGAACTTCAAAAACCGATTTCGTTTTGGCCTTATTTTGAGCTTTGGAAGTCGAAATTTTTTTTGCTTACAAAGATTTTTCTTTGTTAGAAAAAAATTTGCCAAAAAAAAAATTCCTCGGGCACCCACGCGTCCACGCGGATCTACGCGCCCTGCCTGCTGGTTTCCGTACCGCCCACTATCAAATCTTTATGTGCCTTTTTCTAGGCAGCCGCTGTAGTTTGCGGGACTCCCACACATCTGCATACTAGAGGAGCTTTCTTTATGTATAATAATTACTCTTCTCAAAATCCTTAACTATTGGTTGTAAAGGATTTTTTGTACCGTACAAGTACAATACACCTGGATATGTTGAGAAAATTTTTAGAGCAAAGATAAGCTTTGCTTTTCTCAACGTAGGTTGCAAGCCTTTCTTTTTGCAATGTAAACCAAAGGGTTAAGGCCGCCTTTAGTCTACGTGAACATGATTGAAAGTTGTTTGTACTTATAAAGTACATAGTAAACTTTGAAGTTTTTATTGCTTAACTTTTAATCTAAAAGCTATTCTAGTTTACAAAGTTTTATATACTAAGTTATAAAACTTAGTCTCAAAAGTTTGTAAATAAAAGCTTTTGTAAACCTTGAATTTCCTTCAACTAAATTTGAAGAAAGGGGGGGAGAAATAAAACAAAAGTACATATTTGTACTTGCAGGCTGTACCTGCTGCAGGTACAGACCTGTGTACCCTTTTTCTTGCTTTTCTTAGCCTCTTTCTTGGACTTAATCCGCCTCTTTGTAATCTTCCACCTACACACCAAGAAAAATTGGTAAATCCTTCATCCTTTTCACTTTTGGGAAGGAAATTTGATGTTTTTTCCTCCACCTCCTCCTCATGAACGTATAGTTGTACCTGCACTTTCTCCTTTGACAAGCCTTAGAGGAGATTTAGGTGTATCCTTAGGCCATAAGGCCACGAGGTCAAGGCGGTGACCCAAAGTTGGGTGGGGACGTGACCCAAGTGACCCTTGGGCGAGGTGGCGTAAAGAGGGTGGTGGCCATGTGAGTTGAGGTTAGGTGGACCCCATAAGGGGATGCCACTTGTTTTAGGTGCCCATGTGCTTGCTAGGTGGCAACCATAAGGCCCCGCCACCCGGCAAGGCTTTTTTAAGAAGGAAAAGAAGTGGGATGGGGGGTATAGGCTCCATTTCCATCATTGAGGTGCTTATTGTGGCTTAGTCTCCTTGAGTAGTGGTCTCAAGTTCTCTAAGTCCTTTTGTTGTGAAGCCCTTGCAGTTTTTTCTTTGCTTTCTTCCTTAGTGCGCCATGGACCCTGTTATACCCTCGGGTGAAGGACCGTCTTCACCACCTCCTCCTCCTGATGTAGACACTAACCAGCTTGTTCAGGCCCTAAATATGCTACAAAATCAAATTTTAGAAATGCAGGCCAAGCATGCTGCGGCCGAGCAAGAGTGGCGTTCTTCGACGCACTCGCGGTCCGTTGGCGCTTATCCAATGTTTAATCCGGAATTCTTTTCGGGTGAAAGAAAGACCGGCTTCCCGATGTAGTATTGTTGTGGCTAGATCGATGGAATAGTCATTTTTCCATGCACGATGCGCCTGATAGTACGAAGATCGCTTCTGCTCTCATGTTTTTACGCAGTGAGGCGTTTACATGGTGGCAGGATCTAAAGGAGAGGGCTACTGCCCCTTCTACATGGGACGCCTTTCAAGGAGCCTTTAAAACGGCTTTTCTTCTGATGTTGGATGATTTTGAGCATTGGCGACGTTTTGCCACCGTGCAGATGGGTACTAGGCCGTTAGATGCCTATATCCAGGAATTCCAAGAAAATTTGCCTCGATTCGCCTCGCGAATCAATCCTATCTTGTTAAAGTTACATTTTATCTTGGGGCTTCCAAGGAATTTCAGCTAGAAGTGCGGCGTAACCAACCGCAAACAATCGAAGATGCGGTTCGCTTTGCGAAAATCTTCGATGACACCCATTTTGCCTCTCGCAAGGAGCAGGCTTTGCCCAAGACTGAATTAGTATTTCTTTTGTTGATTTATCCTTTAAGGATGGCACTAATTGCAAGAATTGTTGTTTTAATACAGCTGTTTTTGGCCCCCATGATCTCATTCGTATGAATGGAATTGTAGGACACCAAGCTGTGACTGTTCTGTTTGATGATGGTTCCACACATAACTTCATAAATGCTAAACTGGTGCAGAAGCTCAGGGCGGCTACCGCGCCAAGTAATCACTTGTATGTGGTGAAAATGGCGTCGGGGGAAGATCGACAAGTTTGGGATCAGCTTGTTCCTCAGCTGCCGCTTCAAATTCAAGATTATGTTGAACCGCTAGATTTTCATATTATGAACTTGGATAGCGTAGACATAATCTTAGGAAAAGAATGGTTTTATTCTAAAAACGAGTCTTTAAGAAAAGATTATGTTACTCATAGTATTTCCTTTTTGCATAAAGGCTCGTTGGTTGAGCTAAAAGGCGATGTAAATAGGCCTTTTGATCCTTTGGTATCTGCTTTAGAAGTTGTAGAATATTTGAAAGATTCTGGTAATAAAGTTTATCTTTGTTTTTTGAAAGATGAAATTTATGTGGATGACCATGCAGTCCAGAGTCTAAATATTGATTTATCGCATTTGCCTTTGAATGTGTCTGTAAATAATCCCTTAAGTGTTAACTCACCTGAAGGAATAATATTTAACAACCTTAGGCAAGATTATAGCGATGTTTTTCCTGATAAACTCCCTGATGGCCTACCTCCCCAAAGGAGTGTTGACCATCAGATAGAGTTGCTTCCTGGAAGCCAACCTGTATCTCTTTTTCCATACAGGGTTAGCATCAAGGAAGAGGATGAAATTTCTAAGCAGTTACAAGAACTCCTTAGGATGGGCCACATACGGCCTAGTAAGTCCCCTTGGGGAGCACCAATCCTTTTAGTTAGTAAAAAGGATGGCGGCAACAGATGATGAATGATATTTTTCGTCCATATCTAGGAAAGTTTGTGGTGGTGTATTTGGATGACATATTAATTTATAGTCGGACCCTTGAGGAGCATGAAGAGCATCTTCGTATTGTCTTAGATCTTCTAAGGCAAGAAAAGCTCTATGGTAAGGAGTCGAAGTGTGAGTTCTTTCAAACTAAACTCAAATACCTGGGCCATGTCATATCGGATAAAGGTCTTGAAATCGATAATGACAAAGTCCGCAAGGTGCGAGAATGGCCGAGACCTTTGACAATTCGTGATGTGAAATCCTTTTTGGGCTTCACAGGATTCTTTCACAGGTTCATTTTGGACTATGCCTTGATAGCATTGCCCTTGACGAACGTTCTTAAGGGGGTGAAGAAAAAATGCAGCCGCAGAAAAAGTCCATTGATAATGTGGACGGATGAAATGAATGAGAGCTTTGAGACTCTCAAGCACTGTGTTTCTACGGCTCCAATTTTGCATATTGTCGATCCTAACCGGCCCTTTGTGGTTGATACGGATGCTAGCGACTTTGCTGTTGGAGCGGTCCTTTATCAGGACGGTAGACCAGTTGCTTTTGAAAGCAAGAAGCTGGACTAGGTATTCTACTTATAAGAAGGAGCTTTTTGCAGTCATTCACGCGTTAAAAATCTGGAGGCATTATCTTTATGGTGCCAGATTTACGGTAATGACTGATCACCAATCCCTTAAGTATATCTGTGATGCTAAGGACCTTCGTGGCCGTAAGGCTAGATGGTCGGAACTCATTCAGGAGTTTGTCTTCGACATTAAGTATCGTAAAGGTACGTCGAACTGTGTTGCCGATGCCTTGAGCCGGATTGGAGAGATTAATCAGTTATGCTTTGCTGAGATCCAATCTGATTTGTATCATTCACTATGGGATCTTTGTCAAACCGATAGGTTTTTCGGTCGCATCTGGCTAGATGTCCTGACAGGAAATTCTAGATCTAGTGATGACCTTGGGATGCAGGATCCCAAGCAATCCCGTAATGATAAGTTACTTGAAGACTATTCCATAAGAAATGGCCTGCTTTTCCAAAAGGGAAAGGTTTGTGTGCCAGATAGGGAAGACTTGCGGGCCCAAATCTTGCAACAGTGTCATGACAACCCTTGTGCTGGTCACCCAGGCATACAGAGGACACTTGACTTTGTTAGGCAGAATTTCTTCTGGCCTAAGATGAAAGGTCATGTGGAGGCATACGTTCAAAGTTGTGAACAATGCCAACAAAACAAAGCAGAAAGACTCAAAGTTGCGGGTCTTTTACATCCCTTGGAAATTCCCAATAAGAAATGGGAAAGTATTTCAATGGATTTTGTGGTTGGACTCCCTAAAATCCGGAGTGATCACGATGCCATTTGGGTGATAGTTGACAGGCTAACCAAGATGGCGCAATTTATACCAACTAAATTAACTGTCAAGGCATCTGAACTAGCCCAGCTTTTGTTGAAAAGTTGTTCAAATTGTATGGTTTGCCGAATGATATTGTTAGTGATCGCGACTCCAAGTTCACTGGCAAGTTCTGGCAAGCAGTTTTTGAAAAACTTGAAACAACCCTTAGTCTTAGTTCTTCGGATCACCCAGAGTCTGATGGGCAGACAGAACGAGTCAACCAGACGTTGGAGGATATGCTTAGAGCATACGTTTCTCACCGACACTCTGATTGGGAAAAGTATCTCCCTTTGGTTGAGTTCGCGCACAATAGTGCTAAGCATTCTGCCACCGGATTCAGTCCTTTTATGCTGATGTATGGCTTTCAGCCGCGTTCTCCAGTTTCTATCGGTCTCAAAGGTCTCAAGGTGCAAGCTGCAGTAGATTTCCTGCAAGATATGCAAGAAATGTTGCTAGTGGCCAAGGAAAGCATGAAAACCGCTCAAGATAGAGCTCAGTTTTATGCTAACCGCGGTCGATCACCTCAGGATATTGAGGTCGGAACCTGGGTGTATCTTAAAATCCCTAAGGATTCGAAGGTACTCCGAACGGGAAAATGCCATAAGCTATCTCCTCAATATAGCGGACCTTATAAGGTTGTAAAGAACATCAACCCGGTCGCGTTTCAGCTAGATCTTCCGATTGGGGTTGGGGTTCATCCTGTTTTCCATGTAAGTCGTTTAAAATAACGACTTAGTAGGAAGGATTCCCTAATTCCGGAAGGTGAACTAGTTGAGCTCGAGGATCTGTCTACCTTTGTGCCTAATGTACCTGAAAAAGTTGTGGACGTTCGTCGTCACCAATTGAGAAACCGTTTGGTTTCTGAATTTCTCGTACGTTGGAAAGGTAAGACAGATGACGAGGACACCTGGGAGAGAATTAGAATTAGAATTATTATTATTAACGTCTTTTGGTGCCCAGGGGCACATAAGACAAAAGAGAGTACAAAATGTGAGAAGCATTGTCCGCATAAGGACTTATTTACCAATGAAAAGACAGTAAAACTAAAACTAAAATATCGATCTCTCTGTCTCTAAGAGAAAAAGTATCCAAGCTTGACCACCAGCTGGTGAGGGTACAAAGCAAGAGCTTAACCACCTGCTCCGCGGAGGAAACTAGCTACGAGCAAGCTGAAAGTAATGAGTGATGGTAGTAGTGGGTCGTGATGTAGGCTGGTGGGAGGCGTATGAAGATCTAGTAGCACTGGATCGAGCCGAAACTCTCTGTGTCTTCGATCTTCGGACGGGGACGTCAAAATCCGCAACCGAAATATCCACTCTGTCTCGCTTCTGGAAGAACTGAGTAATGTGAGCCTGACTGGAATCCATATCTGAGAGCGTAGGTAGAAGTGAAGCTCGTAAAATATACATCTCTCTCAAAAGAAGACCCACACATCTAGCATCTGAATACTCGAGGAAGGAGCTCAACGTGAGAGGAATATTTCGGTATAAACAATGGTATCGTCCTCTAATCTCATAGTATACTGGGCAGCGAAAGATGAAATGAAACTCATCTTCCACCTCCTGAAGAGAACAAAGCTGACATATCCGCTGCAATCTGGGAGTGTCTGTGTATCTACCTGTCTCGATAGCAAGCTGATGAGAAGAGACTCGAAGCTGTCCTATACGATATCTCAGACCAAAAGATAGCGTCTGTGTAAGATAAACTGGAAGAATAGGCAAGCCCGAAACGTCCAGCCGTAAAAGATGTGTGCCATAATAATGTAGCTTGACCCTATCTGGATCAGGATGTGACCATATAGTGCGTATGTAGCTCCGGTAAATCTGTTGTCTGATATAAGCATGGGTTCCATTCGGAAGATCAAGTGCGGATAAACCCCAAGTCTGAAGAAGGGCTGAGACACTGCGATACCAAGAGTGCTTGGCTCCCTGATCTGCAAGGGTACAAGATGAAGTGAGAGCAGCAACAATGTATCTGGAGGTATCTAGATCTGATACCCTGTGAAGAAAGGTGATGATCTGAAACATAGCACCAACAACTAATGGAGGAGAAGCAAACTCGGCTAGTATGATATCATGTGGTACTGAGGGCTTAGCCCGAATTATCCTACTGAGCATGAGAATCTGGATACGAGTAAGATCTCTCCATGTATCGCGTGATAAATCAGGGCACCAAGTCTCAGCCGAATATAGCACAACTGGGGAGACAGTAGCAGAAAATAGTAGGCATCTGGTAGCAGGATCCTGCACATAATAAGTAGAGCAAAATCTCTCCATATGCACAAGAGCGGTATGCCCCTTGCGGAGCCTGGCGGTGGCTGCTGGTCGAAAAGTGAGTAGCGGACCAGAGAAAAGAACTCCCAAATAGGTGTAGGAGGTCACGATCTCAATCGGTAGCCCGTCATAATAGAAAATCACATCTCTCATATGCTGTCTGTTGGTGTTAAACACCATAATCTTAGTCTTCTTAAGGTTAACCGTCAATCCCCAACGCTGGCAAAAGTGATGTAAAGCAGAAAGGTGACTCTGTAAACCAGCTGCAGAGGATGAGAGGAGAACCACATCATCAGCGTACAAGAGAATGGGGATAATAATGTCTGCTAGGGGACAGCCCTCTCCACCTTCCTCGCGAATAATCCGCTCGAGGTCATCTATATGTAGTGCAAAAAGAGTGGGTGATAAGGGGCAACCCTGCTTCACCCCAATGGTAGAATGTATCTGTGAGGACCAGCCACTACCATCTCTGAAACGTGCCAAGACTCGCTCATATAAAGTAATGATCGCAGCAATAGTATCCTCTGAAAAGCCAAGTGAAGACAGTCTCTGGAAAAGAAGATGTCGTGGAACAGAGTCAAAAGCTTTGCGAAAATCCACAAAGCAACAGTAAATTCTCTGTTTCCGATGTCGAGCCTCCTCAATAATGCATCTCAAAATGAAGATCTGGTCTGAAGTAGAATATCCCGGTCTGAAACCAGCTTGACCCATAGCGTGTAAACCCTCAGTTTCAGCAAAAGATCCAGTGACTGTCTGTAGTATAGAGCCATATATCTTAGCTAGAGTGTGACCAATCATAATGGTGCGGTAGTTTCCTACATTCATGGGATCACCTGCCTTGAGGATGGGGTGAAGGATATTAGTACACCAAGCCGTAGGAAAACCAGAAGTAACAGCTGTGTTAAAAACATGAGCAATGTAAGGGGAGATGAGATGTGCTACGGGCTTTAGGAAGTCTACACTTAAGGAGTCATAGTCAGTGGCTTTATTTAGTTTGGCATGTTTAATGGCGTTTTCAACCATGTCAGGGGTGAAAAGTGAGCAGTGGTCAGGTCTCGGTGAGAGTGAGGTAGGAGGAGAGTCCGTGGTATATAACTCCGTGGCATACTCGATCCAGGATTCGATGGCTATGGGGGCCAATGTTGAAGAGTGTCTGGTGAAATGTTTCCAGAAAAAAGAGGAGGAGGGTGAATCTAAAGAGTTGATCATTTTTTGGCAGAGTGATTGTAGGTACTTGATCTTCTTTGTTCTGGTGGTTCTATGATATTCTTTCTGGCATTGTTTGAGTGTGGCAGGGGAGTGTGACCTGGCATATGTCACATGATTGTGAAGAGAGCGGCATTCTGCATCATACCATCTGTTGTGAACACTTCTGTGAGATGATGTCGTTTTGGTGGGGAAGGATGAGGAAGCAGCAGCTAAGAGGGATGTAGAGAGAAAAGTGGCTTGCTGGTCAATTGGTGCCATGAACGGGAAGTTAGCGAGTAGTTGGGATAAGATTGTGGTGTAATTAGTGAATCCAGATTGGGTGAAAGGAATACGTTTATGAGTGGGAAGAGAGCAAGAAATTTGCAAAGAAGAGGTTATGTGACCAAGTGACATGTGTAAGAGCGAGTGATCGGAAATGGTAGGGGGTGTGATGGAGAAATCAGAAATGTGAGAGATCAAAGCAGGTGATCCAATGAAGTAGTCGACCACACTATGTCCTCCACCATGAGGATAGCATGTATATGCTGATGAGGAAGGCCACTGTGTGAGGCCATTCAAAATGGCAAGAGCGTGTGTCTCTGCTAGAGTGATCAACTGCTCCCCGAAAGATGTAGCTGGAGTGTCTGCATCCTGTGATACCCGGTCTAGCCCCATATCCAAAGGGTAAAGCCTGAGAAGATCCGTAGCTGCATGAAATTCGGTTTGTCTAGAGCTTGTGCGGGCGTTGAAATCACCTGCTAGTAAAATGGAACCCTGCTGAGAAAAGATAGCAATATCATCTGAGAGAGCCTGAAAAGGGTCCCCGCCAAACTCAGCAAACACTGAGGTCTGTGGAGCAAAATAGCATACAGCTATATAGATGTCCTGAGGTAATCCCAATAGTGAGCCAATAATGTGTAACCAAATATAGCGAGCGTATGGATCTTGTTTAACCATCTGAACTGTGGTGTCTCTGTATAAACAAGCTACTCCTCCAGATCCTCGACAAGTTTTTCCCCTAACAAATGGACGAAAAGCAGAATGCCAAGAGTACTCCTGTATATTTGGAAGAGGATGATATAAGGACTCATGAGTTTCAGCCAACAACAAAATGTCGCATTTTCTAATAAAATCAGCAAAGTCTCCGGCTGATGACGAAGATAAAAAACCATTACAATTCCAGAAGCCAAGTCTCAAATTGGTAGGGGATCTCGGGTAGCTTCTATATCCGGGGGCCCCTAGTTCCTATTGTGGAAGGTCGAAAAATCTCGGTTTCCCGTCAATAAAAACAACCCTTTGCCCTTTCTCTTTCGCTTCAAGGATAATCTTTTTTCTTGCCAACCATTGAGTATTTGTTAAGTCATCATCCATATAAATGAAAGTACCTTTAAGCTTTGCCCTAAGCCGAAGGGCAGCATTGCGTTGTGAAAGCGAGCGGAACTTGATAAACAAAACATTGTCATCAAATTTACTGCGCCAAGCAGTATCAAAACCGTCAGCCACATGAGATAACTTGGAAATGAGCAAATCCGTAGCTTCTTCCAACGGTTTTCCACCATTGGCAATGCCTCTTACTCTAATGTTAAAAGCTTTTTTGGCCCTTCTGGCTTGTTCACCCAAAACTGTCTCCAAATCGTTTTCCTTCGGAAAAGATGAAATCTGAGAGTGATTACCTTGCTTAAGGATCGATGTCGTTTCTTCAACCTGTTTTGCGAGTGATGAGAGTTTGCTGCCCATATCATCCGGTTTGAAGAGTGCTGCCCACGTTTTCGTCTCCTCGACTTGTTTCTCCAAGCTATTGATCTTGTTGGAAGTCTCCTCCAAGGCACTTTTTTCTGCAATTCGTTGCTTAAGATATATATTTTCTTGCTCAAGCTGCTCCACACGTTCCGTGACACCAAAAAGATCCTTAGCTAACTTGCTATTTTCAGCTTCAAAGAGGTGTAGTTGTTTCTTAAGTCCAAGAATTTCTTGCCGGATAAAACTAAGATCATAAGCAAAAAGACTTTCGGTAGGTTTGGAAGGAGTGTAGTCAATGGCAGCCATGTTGATAGTTTCTGTCACCGAAGACGGCTCCTCCATCACTACCGGTGATGGAGGAGCCGTCTTCGGTGAGAGAGGACTATTTAAGACTGAACTTCCCTGGCTTGCTCCCATTAGGAGGAGACTCTTAAAGGGGGAGGGAATGTTACATACCCATAAGGGTATGCAACAGGAAACTTGAGATGACGGTCTCAGTTATGGGACGGAACGCTGATCTGGAGCTATAGGTCTTTTGGGTGCCACGTGTCAATGTCTCATTGGCACGCAGTGACTCGTTGTTATGGACCCGCGTCAGTGTGCACAACTGCCGCGTGTCGTTAGTCATGCGTGACTCCTATGGAAGGAGATGACCCACCTAGACTATGTATATAGAGGTGGATCTTCATGAGCTGGGTATTCATTCTCTCCTGGAGAATGAAGAGCTCTTCCACTGGTGGTCAGGTCAGGACGAGTATCTAGGCCTCAGGATGTAGGTAGGTGAGGGTCGAGGGTAAGCTATGGTGGTATGGGACACCATGGCTTACTTGAGACCCGAGCTTGCTTGATGGTGGTCTGTAGCTCCAGTGCACGGGGGTGAGGTGGCAGTACCTCTATGGTTGGGTGGTAACATAGCGTTCGTCACTTGTTTGTACTTTAGCAATGAACGGCATGATGATGGGGATTCTAACAGAATGATGTTCCAAAAACCTGACTTTTTGTCATGAAACTTCAGAAATAATATACTCAAAAAAATAGTTTTGAGAAAACAATACATTGTTGCAGAGCAAGTTGATATTTCATACAAACATAAGTCGGTAACATTCGTTCCATAGGTCCTTACTCAAACGACTTTCATACCAACTTACTGCCCAGAGGGATTGGCTAAGTGTAGTCAATAGAATTCCTTTTACTCAGAGAAAGGAAGGCCCTTTGACATACAAAATCTGTGGTGATGCCCAGTACTAAAGTTGTATTTAAAAATCATGCCACCCAAGTATACAAGAAAATGCATCATGAGGGAAAAAAAATTCATCATAGCCTGGAACAAACTTTTCTGTGCTCAATTGATTAATCAGACTAGTTGAAGAAAAGTTGACAATTCTAAAAATATAAAAAACCTGAAAAAAGATTGGAATGAAAGGAAAATAGGCAATCACCTGTTCAACATAATCTGAAGTGTTTATATTTTTAGAAGATCTTGATCTGTGCCACCTTTTTCCAGAGACTAATGCATGATGCATACATCGCCACACGAGCAAAAGTAAATTGGCCACGTCAGCTCCATCGATCAATGAGATTACCTCTGAGCATGATACGACTGGTTGGGGAAGCCAACCTGTTGCAGCCACAAGCTGAATAAGCTCAAAGACATGAATACGGTTCAGTGCTTCATTTTCACACACCTGTCAAGAATGAAGACACAAAAATTCAGCTTTTCTTAAATCGGAGATCTCTCATTCTATAAAATTCACTTTCCCCACGTTTCAAAGAACTACTGCAAACCGAGTGCTTACCAGTGTTTCTACAAATGAGTAGATTTCTGTCCATCATGTCAAGGTCTCTATTAGTGAACGGCACTTATTTTCCTGTATCATTCAAGTTTTGGTCATACCAATTTCTCTAACCTGTAGTGTGCTTTAACATCCACACAAACTGGCTATATATTTGGTATTGATAGTGGAAGCAGAAATAGTTGTACTGTTTATTGAAGAAGTTTTCTACTCCTGTGATTGTTTGTCTTAGGTACATCAAAATTATTTCCGAAACATGATTGGTGGTTTTGAATGATGTCCAAAACTCCAATATTTTTGGTGATATATAGTAATCGTTATATAGCATAATTTGCATGTAGATTTGTATGCCAAGATATAAAACCTACAACATATTGAAGTTCAGAGCCTAGGGATAAATGGAGATGGATGCTAAGTTATTTCCAATAAGTATGTGACTTGTTTAAATAAGGTAAACAGTAGATTAGAAACTTGAAAATATGACTTTCATATTGCATAAAGAAACATTGAATTACATACTACTTGATTCTATGTTGTTTCAAAGTGAAGTGACAAGTCTCGACTAATCAATGGGGATCAAAATTGATTTCTTGGTGTTGCTAGGTTGATTTTGAAGTCAAGAAGTTTCATTTCACTTTGAAGCTGAAAAACCGAGAAGAACCCCAAATCTTCAAGATGATTTCAAATTAGAAAGTTTGCTTCTGACGGTTCTAGGTGTCCACATCAGACAAGAGTATGACTGTTTCCATTAGCCACAGATGTCATGCAGCTAATTTAGCTGTGAACTTTCATGCAGTCGATACATGCTAAAACTAGTAAAAGATTATAGATTGACTAGTGACAATAAACTGTACATATAAGAGAAGCGAAAACTTGAATGAACAGGGAACATCCAAGCAATTCAGCTTTGCCTGAGGGAAAGAGGGTGGCCGCCGTGTTTGGAAGGCACTATGCCAATGGAAAATGCTGTCGGCGAGCAAAGCACAAATACACTCTGCACAGGAAATGACGTCTTTGATAGCCCCTTGCTCAGTGATAATTTTGAGGATCTGATAAAAGAGGCAACAAAATCCATTGATGAATAGCTACAGTATATGTCAATAGTATACAAGGAACCTACAAAGACCACAAACTAGACACTCATAATAGAACTACTCACAAAACATAATAGAATATGAGTGAATTTTTGCTAGAAATATAATTTACACACCTCAACAATGGACCAATTCATCTTCATAACAAGAATTCAACGTTTAAGAAAACTTTTTGTTAGACGTTGAGTATAACCTTCCCATCCTCCATAGCATCCACAATAATCTATCTAACAAAACCCAAGTTCATCTGTAATAAGTCAGCCATAGTCAAATCTGTATGGAGCGCCCATGGTAAATACCCTTGACTTTATACATCACAATGGGCCTCATTGTTTATTTTATGGAGCATTTGGCACCAAGTTAAACATTCATCTTGAGCCCTACTTGAAACCACTTAAAAATTGGAACCGTTAACTGCTTTAGGCCTCAATAAACTGATAGTACTTTTCCTTATGGCTCAATGTGGTTCCTGCATGTCTGTAAACATAATAATTACAATAGACTGAGATACTCAACAATTAAACATGTGGAGCAAACTAGAAACTATGTCAAGCAGTAATGGGTTGTATCCGTAGTAGCCATAGCCACAACTGTACATAACAAATAAGCCATGTGAGCAGAGCTCAAACTAGGCAATTATGCTGAGTACTAACAATTGCATCAAAAGCCATAATGCAGTAAGCTTGCCAGGCAAGCTATCAGCGTCATCGATAGGGAGTCGAACAGGGAGGTCGTGATAGTCTTGGACATCCAGATATTTTGCCTTGGTGAAGAAAGAGAAGATTAGTATATAGCATAGTCGCTTAGCATTTTGTAACATGCACAAAATGCACGTATTAGAGCATATTGCTTTTCTTCTCAAAGGAATCTCGCGGAGCAGTTATGAACTAGATAAAGCATATAGCGTCACATAAACAGAAGTACAAATTCATGATCACATAGCAATCTCCTACAAAGGAACAAGCTGATCTGCCGGCCCTCCTACAAAGGAACTGATGCATGAGTCTCCTGCAAATAACTCCAGCAACAGAATAACTTAAGAAAACCTTCCAAGAAGCTACCTATTGGGGTTATTTCCTTTCAAAAGGGTTTACAACTGGTCATTAATCCAACTCAATGTCCATAACTGTCCTCTGCTAATAACTGAGACTTGGCAAAAAAGGAACAGCTGCATATGAAAGCTAAAATGCAGAACGAATGTAAGAACATAAGACGTGAAAACATGCTATGCTGGAGGTGCTGTGACAGAATGCATCCGTCAACAACACAGCTTGTTACCAATTGAGATTAACTTAACCCACGTCTCTCTTGTAAAAACAAGACCAAACTTTTGTACTTCCTACCATAGCCAACCATAGATACATGGATTGCCTCAGTAAATATTATAGTGCACAATCATCATAATCATAAATTGATCCACGGAGTGCTGCCACCATCCCACAACAAAAAATCACAAAAGTAACTTTGAATGCTAAGGCTTTTTTGGATTGTCACATAGAATGGATGCTAGCATACAACCTTCAAAACGCTAAAGGAAAAGGATTATGCGCTATAATATGGATGAGTGTTTGCATTTGTAATGTTCAGTCAGGTATTGGATGTTTCAATGCAAAATCTTGTCTTGTTACTGGTTACTTATGGTCATTTAGTGTCATGAATAACTGTTTGTGAGTCAACAACCATCGTCAGTGACCAGTAGTATAACGAGTTGATTAAATGTAACAGTCAACTACATCGCAGAGTTAAAGAATTGCAATGTATCGCCAAAAAGTTGTAGAATCACGATCTAATGCAAAGTCAGAAAGTCGCGAGTATCGTGAAAATCAGAAAATGGCACAATCGTAGAATGTTGCAAAGTCCTGAAAATCGTAGAATGTCGCAAAAGTTGCAATCACAGGAGGAACCCACATGGAATTTGACCAACAGACACTCCACATTGAATTTCTTAGAACCACTCTATTTGCTTGAACTAAAAATGACCTTTTGGAGGGTGCATGCTGGACGATACAGCCACATTTAGAAGACCAACCTACTAATCTTTCATTAAAGCATTTGATAATGGAAGTGAATTTGTTGTTTAAGAAATTCTAAAGAATGTAGTTCCCCTATTCTGGCTGCCATTCTTCTTCCAATATCTGTAATGAGCTCCTTCGCAGCAGGTCCCCACGTTTCCAACGTCTCAAAACCGTGTATTTCTCAACTTTCTTTTTTATGCTAGATTGCCTGCATAACTGTTGTCTCTGGCAGAACCGGAAAATATGATTCAGCTAGAGTATCCATGCAAGTAAAGTCCCACACGAAGGATTTGCCCCTGAAGCCACGACACCTGCTAATGAATGTACATTCCTCAAAGATTCGGATCTTGTCATTCACTTCATATTCAGAGGTTTGTAGCAAACAGTCATGAAGAAACTATGGACATAAGCTGATATCTTTGAATGCCTACATTGTAAGCATTTGTCAAGGATGTTCACTATTGCATTGCAGAACGGATTAACTATGATCAAGTTCCACTGCATCATTTACTACATTTATGGCATTCTTCATATTTAGGGATTTGTTTTTAGATGGATTTACTGCATGCTGAAACAATATTGCTGTGAAAATGTTCAGGCCTATACGTGTTTGCTCTTTTAACTAGCATTTGGTGTACTCTCAGGCAAGACTGACCTATTTC
Source organism: Diphasiastrum complanatum (assembly GCA_029204225.1). NCBI lineage: Eukaryota > Viridiplantae > Streptophyta > Lycopodiopsida > Lycopodiales > Lycopodiaceae > Diphasiastrum > Diphasiastrum complanatum. The sequence goes on from CM055094.1 coordinate 79,534,520, forward strand.
ATGGTGTACTCTAACGTACACATATCTATGGCTTCTTTTCATTCTTAAGCGATTTACTCTGATATTTTTAGTCACAGACTCACAAAAACAGATACTAGCATAGCATACGCTGCTAATGCTTTTGCAAAAAAGAAAAAAGTACAGTGTAAACATAACAGCTGATTTGAAAACTCAAAGTTGATGCAAACGTAGGTATTGATCTACAATTTTCACCACTACATATGAGATTTATGGAATAGTAGGGTGGTGGCTTGACCAACTCTTCTAAAATGTATAACAACCTTTTTTATATATTTGTGGAATTGATGGAACATTCTAACAAAGAGGCAAAAGCTTCGGTATAAACAATCAATTATAAATACTCAAATAATTTCTAACCATAAGAAAATATAGTAGCATATACTACTATACTTTCACCTGACACAATATAGTGTAACTTTGACAAAGAAGTACAAATAGGACAAATGCCAGAGACATAGAGCTATTTGTGATAGATCACAATTCTGCGACCTTTGTAACAGCTTACGATCCTGAGACTTTGCGATATATTGCAGTTTTGCAACTTATTTGTGACAGATCACAATTTTGTGACTTTCGTGACATTCTATGATTTTGCGATTGTTGTGACCTTTTGCGATTGTCATGACCTTTTGCAACTTTCATTGATGTATGTTGGCATAACAATGTTCAAAGATGAAGACCTAGAGCGAGAGAGAGTAGATAGAAACTAGACAAGCCAAAATCCATATTGTACTATATGTATTGTGGTGGGCCTAAGACAAGGGACTCATTATGAATTGGTATGTTTCAAGTCTAGGGTAAGGTTATTATTGCCCATCTAATAAATAGCCCGGTGTCATTAAAAAATCATTCATGGGGGGGGAGAGAGAGAGAGAGAGAGAGAGAGAGAATTAGAATTATATTAATGTCTATCAAGTGCCCGTGGGCACATAAGACAAGTAAAAAGTACATCAAAAAAGGAGCATTGATGTTTTTTAAATGCCAAAAAGGCATATAAGACGAAGTACATGTCAAGTGTGCATAATGAAAAACTACGGGAGTGTGAAAAAAGTCTCTAGAACTATAAAAGCGTAAAGAAAATTAGAACTAAGTGGGAAAAATCTTTGGAATAAAACATAGATATAAATGTATAAAAGTAGATGCCATCATCCAATCCTGCTGAAGAAAGCCATGATGTGGGTAGTCCCAAAAGGTGTGTCGATCTGGATGTCAAGTATGTGATCACTAGGTGCAGGACCTCGAAAGTGTGTCAAGTGTCTCAATAGTATGTTGTATACGATGTCGTTGATCTCTATGCTGGTCCCAGGTATGAATATCAGTCTCGTCATCAGACTCAAGGACATCACGAGATCTTCTCACAAAGAAGAAAGAGGTAATTTAGAGCTGTGATGTTGTTGTGTATGGCCTAGGGTGCAACATCTCACAAATCATGAGCACAATGCAGCGTGGATCCTATAAGCATAATCCAATGCATGAATTTTCTCCATCCTACTGGAGTTATCTTAAGTTTTACAATAATCATAAAGGTATGGTCCTTGCTTCCCAACCAAACAGACACAGGGGAGAAGCAAACCTCAAACAGCAATGGATTGTAAGAGAAGCATTCTGTCAGGAAAATGTGCCTTTGAGCACAAACTTGCTTTGGTAACACCTGGACAAAAGAATCACAACAAAATAAAGATCAAAAGTTCCAAAAACTTTGACCCCACAGAGTCAAATGCAGGTTCTACCACTACCCAGAGACCTTGCTGAGATGACTTCAATTGTGTAGAAGGCCACAATTTTGCTGTACTCGTTTTATGCTTACAGCAAATACAATGTGGCAGGGTGTTAAGGTATATATTAGAATGTAATCAGAAAATGCACCAAAATTTTATCAAAAGACATATATGAACCTCTTCGTATTGCTCCATCGTCAATGACATTTCATGAGGAGTTTCAAGTCGGTTCACCAACAGAGTTGCCAAAATAGAAGAAGGGGGCAAGGCCCAAACATTTCTCTCCTGTAAACTTTCAGACATAATGGTTATAGCTCTTTCAAAAGAGAGGTGCAGAATACTTCCAAGTTCCAATTTCAGAATACGCGTTTTTGTTGTAGCTGCAGCCATATCACAGCTTGAACTGAATACTCTCTTGTCATCCTTTTCAGAAAGCTTACCTGCAATTACAAAATACAAAACTCGAGAAGTTAAAGACAGGTACTGTATGGAAAAGCCATGAAAGAAATTCTATCTTGAAGCTGCTAAAAATAATTGAAGTTCAGAATAGGAGACCAAAAAGTCAACTTGATTAAGAGCAGATTGAATCCTTGTTGAAAACCTAATTTCCTTCTGCAATTTTCCAGCAGCATGCTTGTGTACGGCTTTTCAGATCCCTGCTCAAGGGCTACTTGAAATCCTGTGCCCATAACAGCCTCATACTTCCCATCACGAGTGATTCTAGCGGTAGCAAGACTTTTCATGAACATTGCTGGGTGAGCTTCATTTTGCATCCCATCAAATATAATACTCTTTCCTGCACCAGAGAGCATACTTGTTAATGTCACAATACTAGCATTAAAACAAAATCAAAGCTAGAAATTTCTTACTGAAAACGAACTATTGCCTTGCTAGAAAAAATATACATAAGAGGCAAAAATTATATTCAAGTATGTAAAACAACTGGTGGGCAGAGATACGTCCCTTGAACAGAAAATAAACAATATCTAGCTAAGTCTACCTCTGAACTGTTGAGAATACAAAAGCTATCAGATAAATGGTCCTGCTCATATTCAAGACAAATAATAAGAAATCATCTATCCTAAGGAAGGGGTCAATAGTGGTGCATTTTGCAGTTTAGGGACCCTACAAGGTAGGCAAGTAGGTCGTCAATGGGGAGGCGTGTCTACAAGGATAATCTCACCTGAATTTGCCTGCCCATTGTGGCCTAGCCATCCGTGGTCACTGTTACCATCTCCACAGTGGTGGTTGTGATGCTTCTAGAACTAGTTTGCCTGTACATCCTAACACTAGTAACAGATTATGTCCTTACATTAGGAAAACAAAGCCATTTCTCGCTATGTGTATTGTCATATGCAGACTTGAGCCTGAACACTCAATAAGATACAATCTAAGAAAGCAGTGATAATCTAGAGAGAAACCTGGGGTTGCATGTAGTTGTACAACTAAGAATAACACTTGGACGTAAACTCCAACGCTCAAACAACCGCAACGATATGCTACTGTTGTGTTTCAAAATGACCACCTCTCAGTAATATGTACTTGGCCATAATGTAATACCACCCAAATGTCTGTCTTTGGCTTCCTAAGAACCCCTACACCTGTCCTCTCCCTGTAAAAAAGTGAGATTATCATCTTCACAAATGTGTTCCCTCTCAATCAGGATCTCTGCTCTTCTTTAGATAAAACTTGACAATTAAAGTAGAGGCATCTTTGCATGGTCTCCAACCGCAATTGTCACGTGTTACCAGTACACGATGCATCATCATCACTAAGCTGCATATATATTGACGAACTGACTCTCCCCCAATATCTCTCCTCTGAGACATGGAATACATCACAGGTGCGTGTGGAAGCAGGAAGCTGTAAGCGATATGTAACTGGACTAAGAACCTCCAAATCCATAATAACGTGGTGCAAGCTTCTCAAAACTGTGGTAAACACATAACGGCAGCATCAACAACAGCACAACGAAGAGTATCAAACGCTGACTGACAATCAGAAGTCCAAAGAAAAGTACTAGACTTCTTCAAAAGTGCATGAAGAGGAGCTGCAATAGTGGCAAAATGAGGAACTGGACGACGAAGGTGAGTGGCTAACCCAAGGAACATACGAACATGATGAATATCAATTGGTATAGGCCAATCCTGGATGGCCTGAACCTTATGAGGGTCTAGATGAATGTGTCCATTACAAACAAGAAAACCAAGAAACTCGATCTCATAAACAGCAAAAGAACATTTAGACAACTTAGCAAATAACTGGTGATGTACAAGTAACTGAAATACAGAGGAAAGATGGGAAACATGCTCAGCAAGAGACTAACTAAAAATAACAATATCATCAAAATAAACCAAGACACAATGACCAAGAAGCGGACGCATGACGTTATTCATCACATTCTGGAACGTAGAAGGGCCATTAGTAACACCAAAAGGAAGCACACGAAATTCATATAAACCAAGATGAGTACGAAAAGCAGTCTTATGTTCGTCAGAAGGGTGCATCCTGATTTGGTAATATCTAGAACGAAGGTCTATCTTGAAAAAGTTTTTAGAGGTACCGAGCTGGTCAATGAGGTCATCCATGTGTGGAATAGGGTACCGATTACGAAAAGTCAACTTATCTAAAGCACGGTAATCAATACAAAGGCGTTTGGTACCATCTTTCTTACTAACAAGGAGAACAGGGGCACCAAAAGGGCTGTGACTAGGAACAATGAGACCCTGATCTAACAAGGCAGTAATATGGAGCTCAAGCTCATCACGCTCAGATCGAGACATACAATAAGGGGGACGGGAAGGAGGAGCAGAACCAGGACGCAAGTCAATATGATGGTTCACGTCACGTAGTGGTGGTAGCGTCGTAGGTTCTGAAAAGACAAAAGCATACTGATGTAATAAGTCAGAGATCACCTGAGGAACAGTTGTTGGAGTAGAAACTGGAGGAACTGGTAGTGCCCGCTGAACACATAATAAGGCTGCACAATGAGCCTTCGGCAGGCTGCGAATAAACTGCTTCCCAGTAATCAACTGGAAGTCTCCCTGAGAATCAATGCCAACAAGTGAGTGTGTAACTGCATCATGTACAAATGTCAATGTCTGCTGTGTCAAGTCCAGTGTAACGGCTCCAAGAGATGCAAACCAATCAGCACCAAGGATAAGATCATAACGCTCCATAGGAATAATGTAAAGATCTGCCTGTCCAGAAAAATCTCCAATGCGATATGGTAAACGCTGAAACATCTGAGAACTAGGAAAAGAATGGGAACTGGCAACCTCAACTGTGAGAGGCTGTGAAGCAGGAACAGGTGAAGCACGGATCCGACTAGTGATATAACTACTAATAAAAGAATGAGTGCTGCCAATATCAACTAAAGCAATATACTCACGACCTGTAATACGTACACGTAATCGAATGGAGCGAGGACCAGGACGCCCTGTCCAAGTAGCATAGGCAAGCTGAGCATGGCAAGTAGCAGGAAGTAAATCAATGGAAGGCTCGGAGGATAGTCAGGCTCATCAGAAATATGAATGTAGATATCGGAATCATCTGGAGTAGTGCCCTCATGGTAAAAAATAGCAGTAGTAGTAGGGAGAGGCTGACGGCAATCACGAGCAAAATGGTCAGGACTCTTACAACGAAAGCAAAGACGCTTCTGCTAAAGGTCAGCGAACTCTGCAGACGTGTAACGTCGGACAAAAGCAAGTCGAGGAGTCGGAGGACGAGGAGACGAAGGGACAATGGAGAGAGCTGGAACATAAGGGGCAGGTAGCGGGAAAAGATGAAGCAGAAGGACGGGGTCGGGAGAAGCGGGAAGGAAGGATGTCAGAGTACTTATGCTGTAAAGTACTGGCAAGAGACATTGCCTCAACAAGTGTGGGAGGACGGAAGGAAGAAACATCATAACGTAAAGCACCATGAAGCCCAACAATGTAACGAGAAATAAGCTCAGTGGGCTGTAGATCTGTGAAAAGATGAGAAAGCTCCATAAACTGATCTGTATAAGAAGCAAGATCACTGGTCTAAGTGAGACTACGGAATGTATCACGTTGGCGGTCGAGCCAGTGAGGATCAATCATAGCATGACGGAGGTCACGGCGAAAAGTATGCCATAAATGGAGCCCTTCCCGATCAGGATCAGCTCTATAATCTCGCCACCACGTGGCGGCGCGTCCATCTAAATGTAAAGCAACCAACTGGATCTTCTGAGGATCAGTCTTAGGGTAGATCTGAGAATATGTGTCAAGCTTAGCAAACCAATTCTCTAATAAGTTCTCGTCAGAGGAACCGGAATAGGTAGCAAGCTGTACCCTATCACGAAAGTCTCGAGCAAAGTGTGGCTCAGGAAGTGGGGGACGTGAAAAGAAACCAGGAGGTGGGTTAGGTGGAATGAACGGTCCACCACCAGGCTGACTAGCAGAAGAAGATGGAAATCCAAATGAAAGGGGAGTCCCAAATGAAGGAAAAACAGGAGCTTTACCAGGACCATGAGGCTGTAAAGAATCAATCTATGACTGCATAGTAGCAAAGCCGGTCATAACGGTATCGAAGCGAAGAACGAGGCCAGAAAGGGTCTCATCCATGCGACGAAACTGATCGGATAAGGTTTCCTGAGTAGTCTCACTTGGGGTAGGTGAATGTGCCATAATGATAGTGGAAAGAATAGACAAAAACTTGAGAGAGCGGACTCTTGTCGTCACCCCAAATTAGTCTATTAAAACCACTATTATCACAACTAAGAAAGGACAGCAATCAGCAAATGAAAAAGTTGAAAATGAAGGCTGTAAAATGTGCTAGACAGCCAGGAGGCAAGTGACAAATTGGAATATCAAAACGGAGTCGGAATTTCGTGAAATTTGGTTGAGGATGGGCGATGGACAGCCTGCAAACAAGGTGTGAAAAATGGCTGCAAACGGAGACAAAAACGGACGAAAGTGACAAGTATGAAGCGGCTGGACAGCCTGAAAACAAAAGTGAAGGGAGGGCTGAAAATGGGAGGAACGGACAAAAGAGATGAGGGAATTGGGCGTTGGAGAGCCTGCAAACAAGCTGGAAATGGGTGATGGAGGGTTGGAACTTGGGCGCCGGAAATAATCTGCCCAAAAAAAAAAAAAAAAAAAATTCCGGCCGCCAAATTTAGCGGAAGTACTTCCGCTAACTATCTGCTAAAGCTCCGCCAAGGAAAATGCTTTGATGGGAGCTGGTCCTCCTCCAAACTGTGCTGAATGTTGCTGAAGCAAAGTGATGAAAGCCCTCAGCAAAGAGAGAAAAATCAGCAAGGAAAATGGGCACCCAATCAGAAAATCAAATCTCAAATTCAGCAATCAGGAAAGTGCTCTGATACCAAGTTACGAATAGAGCCACAGCTGATCTAGAGCTAAGCTATGAAAGCATCACATAAGCAAGACTTAAGCTATGAAAGCAGCACATAAGCAAGACTTAACCCTAGAAAGCAGGAAAGAGAGAGATTAAGGAGGCCAAAGAAAGAGATCAATATCATCAGCTGAATAACAAATGACACAGTTTCCCTACTTATAGCCAAGAGGAAGCCCTAAAAGGAAGCTTTCGGTGGCTAGGGCCCAACTGGGAGGGAAAATAGTGCGCCCCCCCACTCTCCAGTAATATGTCCAAATGGCCTAATAATGAATAATAAGGCCAAAGGCCAACCATATAGTCTAAGTGTCACTAATGAATAAAAAAGGGCCCAAGGCCTGCTTATGCATAAAGTAAAGTAAATGTAAATGGACGCGGCGAATGTAATGAGCCGAGTCCATAACTATTGGCCCAAGAAGTTCATACAAAAAGGCCATATGAATATTGTTGAGAGAAAAAATTGATATGCATCAGAAGTAGACATTTATATACACTAATGAGTCCATACTTCAGAGTACAAAACAAACAAAGATGTTAGGAGGTTTTACACTAGCACTAGCACCAATTTTTTTTTTAATGAATACTTTGACAGTAACTTCATTGGCATTTACATAACCATTTATATGCTACAAGTAATGGAATCTTGGAAGAATGCTCGGTCCATTCAAATTAGAATATATAAACTCCATATCATACAAAATACACAACAAAATTTGTGGGTAGGCAGATATACCAACCTAACTGGTTACAAAAACCCTCTTCGAATGAAAAATCCAACAAACAGTCCACCATCTGGAGCACAAGACAGTAAAAAATTGAAAAAAAGAGCACATAGACATAAGTATGCAAAAGATAATAATCAGCTAAAACTTGCTTCCACCTACATACAAGATTATGAGAAAAGGTCAATTCCCAGATATATATGAAATTGTTTTGATAAAGACTATGAATGCCACAAACTATAAAACTGCAAGCAATGCATAGAGTGAAGATGTTGCTGCATTAAAATTGTGCTAAGTGTATAGTTACCTCAAAATTGTCCAAGCTAATCTAAAAACCATGATATGATATATCTGTGTGACCTTGATCAAGCTACACGGATGGACCAAAAATGCCAAAGAAGAGCACTTTGAGGAGAATTGAAGATACTACAACTGATAAGGAAGATGTTGCACATAAGTATGTACCATGCCCGTGACATTAGTGTTGAGAGAGGTTGTGAGCTTTGCCAATTTATGTGAGAATGCCAAAAGCAAGCATTATAATGAGCCGACAACTTGGATATGCTATGCAACCATCCCATCTCAATGTGTAGCTGATGTGATGAGACTCTGAACTGACCTAGTATGAATCTCAATCCATGTGATAATCCTATATCTAGGTATCTAGGGCGAATAGGACGGCCCACACAATCAATCTACATGAAATACGATCTATAATAGAGAAATATGACCCCGAGATGTCCATCCTACACTCTATGCACATGAGAGAGAGAGAGAGAGAGAAAGAAAGAAAGCTTTATTAATGTCATTTCCATGCCAAAAGGCATATAAGACTAGTAAATGTACATGTCGAGTATGTGGTAATAGTGGGAGCATATGAAACGTCTCCAAAACAGTATGAAAAAACCACATATCTAGTACTATGGACTGAAATAAATGAGATGAAGCATGTGGGGCATAGTATATCACTGTCTTGATGTCCTGCTGCTACTATAGAAAGATGTGATATGCTGTAGCATGAAATGACTAGTGGTCGCTGACGTCGTCTAGGAGGATGGGAGGTGTGTCTCCTCATGGCAGGTGTGTCTAGGAGGATGGGAGGTGTGTCTCCTCATGGCAGGTCGGATAGAGCTGCAACATGACTATGAGTGGTGTGTGGCCTTGATCTCGACGAATAGGTACATCATCCTCAGTTGTGTCATCACCGGACTCGAAATCCTATCGAGGTCTTCTCCTAGAGAAGAAAGATGTAATCTGAGACTGAAGGCTAAGATGATGGCTCTGTTGAGTTGTCTGACATAGATCTCATCGAAGTAGGAACATCTCTCGTACCATAAGTGCAACACAACGAGAGTCCTCATATGCTATGAGTGATCGCAGTGAGGTGGGCGTGTCACGAAAGATACAATAGTATCTCCCTCGAATCTCATAGTAGACAGGGCACCTGAGGATAAAGTTCTCCTAAAACTCCACCTCCCCTGAAGAGCATAAATGACATATCCGCTCCTCTCTCAGAATACCATGGAACCTCCCAGTCTCAATATCCAGCTGATGTGATGATACGTGGAGCTGACCCAATGTGAATCTAAGGCTATGTGATAATCCTGAGTCCATGTACCGTGGCAAAACTAGGAACCCTGATATGTCTAGCTCAATGACATGAGTCCAATAATAGTCGGGCTTAACCCCCGACTGTCGTCCACATGTACGATCAAGATATGCCCTATATAGAAAACGTCTGATAAACTCGTGAGTACTCGAGGGGAGATCTGCAATGGAGATACCAAATGGCTCAAGTGCATGAAAGCTCTAGAAGTGTTGAAGACCATAACCTTGGTCTTCGCAATGTTCACCCCCAATCCCCATCTGGTACAAAAGGCCTGTACACAATCCAATTGCCTTTGCAATCCCTCTCTAGTCAGTGAGACTAGTACCATGTCATACGCATAAAGAAGAATGGCAATCAGGATATTGCCAAGTCTACAACCAAATCCGCCACACTGTAAGATGAATCTCACCAACTCATCAATATATAATCCAGAAAGAACTGGTGACGATCGACGAGAGAATAAACCTGGTGGCGAATAGAAGATGGAGACTGGGCCGGGGCTTCTTAGTATTAATTATCAATCCCCAAAGCTGACAGAAGCGATGTAAAGCAGAAAGGTGTCTCTGTAAACCAGCTGCAGAGGATGAGAGAAGAACCACATCATCAGCATATAGGAGAACGGGGATAATGATATCCACTAAGGGACAGCCCTCTCCACCTCGAATGATCTGCCAATATATAGTGCAAAGAGAGTGGGTGATAAGGGGCAGCCCTGCTTCACTCCAATGGTAGAATGTTTCAGCGACCAGAAACTAACATCTCTAAAACGCTCCAAAACTCGCTCATATAAAGTAATGATCGCAGCAATAGTCTCTTCTGTGAAGCCAAGTGAAGATAACCTCTAGAAATGGAGACGTCTTGGAACAAAGTCAAAAGCTTTGCGGAAGTCCACAAAGCAGCAGTAAACTCTCTGTCTCTAATGGCGTGCCTCCTCAATAATGCATCTCAAAATGAAGATCTGATCTGTGGTAGAGTATCCAAGTCTGAACCCAACTCGACCCATAGCGTGTAAATCCTCAGTCTCAGCAAAAGATCCAGTAACCATCTGTAATATAGAACCATATATCTTACAAAGTGTGACCAATCATGATGCTACGGTAGTTTTCTACATTCATGGGATCACTTGCCTTGAGGATGGGATGAAGGATATTAGTACACCATGTCATGAGAAAACCCAAAGTCACAACGGTGTTAAAGGCGTGAGCAATGTAGGGAGAGATAAGGTGTGCTATGGGTTTTAGGAAATCTACGTTTAGAGAATCATAGTCAGTAGCTTTATGAAGTTTGGCATGTTTAATGGCGTTTTCGACCATGTGGGAGTAAAAAGCGCGCAGTGGGTAGGTCATGGTGAGAGTAAGGTAGGAGGGGAGTCCAGGGTATAAAGTTTCGTGGCATATTCAATCCATTATTCGGTTGCTATGGGCCAATGTCAAAGAGTATCTGGTGAAGTGCTTCCAGAAAAAGGAGGAAGGGGAATCTAAAGAGTCGATCAGCCTTTGGCAAAGTGATCGTAGGTATGTTATCTTCTTTGTTCTGTTTGCAATATCATCCAGTTTGAAGAGTGCTGCCCATGTCTTTGTCTCTTCGACTTGTTTTTCCAAGCAGGATATTTTGTTGGAAGTCTCTTCCAAGGCACCATTTTGAGGTACATGTTCTGCAATTCATTGCTTAAGATACACATTTTCTTGCTCAAGCTGCTCCATTCATTCTTTGACACCAATGAGATCCATAACCAACTTGCCATTCGCAATTTCTAATAAGTGTAATTGTTTTTTAAGGCCAAGGATTTCGTTTTGGATGAAACCGATATCATAAGCATAAAGACTCTCAATAGGCTTGGAAGGAGTGTAATCGACCGTAGACTGCTGATTTGCAGGCATTTTTGTGGCAGCAAGTATCTTGTCGGTGAAAATAGAGGATGCACCAGTGATGGAGCCTTCTAGTGCAGCCAGCGGTGGGGGGGAGCTTTTACTCCATTGTTGTAGGTGAAATAGCATCCTCCTCCATCATCTGCGATGGAGGAGGAGAAGAGATTAATAGAGGGGGGGGGCGTAGGGGCACCCCCCTTTTTCTTAGGCGCCATGCGGAAAGTGCAGCGCTGGACAGCAAAGTGAAGCGCTGGCCAACAGCGATGGACAGCAGGGTGGGGGGTGGGTGGAGATCAGCAAGGGGGAGCCACCAGAGAGAGAGAGAGAGCAGAGAGAGAGAGAGAGAGAGAGAGAGAGAGATGTCGCTTTCGTCGTTGTAGATCCTGCAAAAAAAATGTCCGCTAACAAGAAAGAGCTTTGATACCATGTTATGAAGGCATTCATAACAATGGCATTCATAACAGCAAAAGGCATTCATATCAATGGCCGCCGATAGCTCAAAGCTCCTAATGTATGCTACAAATGCACTCTCATCCACTCTAGCCACTTTGCTTAAACAAGCTATTCTTTATGGTTTCCCTCCATCCCGGCATTCTAATATCATCCATTCCATTTGACTTAGTTCCACGGTTCTGGCTCATTTAGAAACTAAGAGACTTGGGCTGTTCTAAGAGCACAATGTTATCAATCATGGCACTCTGTAAAAGAGTTTTGGGGTGCTTCAAGAGTGACACAAGTATCTCAAAGCATATTTGGAGCTGAAACATTCTACTCACCTACACTCTTTCAATTGTATATTGACTAGCTGGAGAGGGTTATTGATCAAGGTGGTGGCTTGGGATGCAGACTAGGAGACATACTTATCTCCATTTTAAAATTTGCAGATGATATTGTTCTAGTTTGACTGACTAGAGAGTTGTAGAAAAAATTTTCATTTTTTCAATATCTATGAATGTGTTCATAACAGTGATATAAAGAATTACATATCTATAATCAAGGTCTCACATTTTCTGTTAGAAGCTGAGTTTTAGCAAGTTAATAGCAAGTCAACGCCTTGAATCTTTAACCAATCCTTGTGAAATAGATTAGTGGCCAGGTGAGTTCCAGATTTCTCCAGTACATCATACTGTACATGGAAGTGCTGAACAAAAGTAGGCTAATTGCACAATTTCCTTAGAATGACTACCGTCCTGACTCCTCATTGATTGGTCTGAAATATTAGTCCACAAGTGCATTGATGACCCCACTGGTAACTTGATATCCACCATTGGACATAGATATGAATCTACAGTTCATTAGGGAAAAAGCAAGCTTGTGACTGATTGCTCACTCTTCTATAAAAAATGACATTCAGTTCTACAAGTATCATAATCTGAAGCTCCACATTTATAATCTGCACTTAACCAAATAATTAACATATTTGAGAGATATAGATATTGGACATTACCAACATGAAACTATCAGATCCTAATCCACTGAGTTGAATAATCACCCTTTTCAGTTTTTCCTTGAGACAAAGCAGTTGCCATGTTTCAGCATCAAACCTACAGCTCCTATCTACATCTTGAAAGCTTGACTGAGAACATCCACCATGTACATGTGAGTGCTTCAGCCAGAAAAAGTATAATCCAAGGACTCCCTGGAGACAAAGGCAGCATGTGTCAAATGCAGTATTTTTTTATGGCACTGTAAAGTTGTGAGAAGAAAAAGCATGCGCACACAAGATAAAAAGACATAATCAAAGACATTGCAAGCATGAAACAGCAGTTCCAGTCGCACGATGTCAAATAAGCCATCAAATGAATAACCTTAAGATGAGGACTGATTGCTTGAGGCCGAAGATAGGTTCTTATATTAAGAATGTAAAGAATGTCTAGGACATTTAGTTTCAGTTCAAAAGCGTCATCTTTGTGTAACAACATGAGTAGCTGAAGCCATTGACCGTTCAAAGCCTTGTACATAAGCTGCCATGCCGACTTGGCAGCTAGTCCGATGTTTTCATTCTCATCCTCTGAAAACATTGTAGAAATAACAGTAGGGAGAGTCTCTGTGGCGCAGATTGTTGGACTCCCATCACACCAAAACCCAGGCTCCAACAATTGTCTTAATGCCAAAATCTTTGACAAAGCCTGCCAAGGAAGACTTGGTGGTTAAACACAACAAGAAAAGATCCTGAACCTACTTATATGCTACTTGTAAAAGCACCAAATTTTGCAAAAGGGCTACAGCAAACTCACAGGACATAAGCTTGACCATAACTATACGTTACACGTGAAACAAGAAATCGTACGAAGTCCTCCATAATGGTGAAACATAATGAAAATCGTATAAACTGAAACAACCAGTTAGAAATTCCATGTCTGGAGTTAGAAAAGGATCAGTGGTGGCGCATCGGGAGGAACTCATGCCAGAACAAGCTGGCAGACAGAGTAATACACATCTTACTCAGCTATAATGGCATGTCAGTATAAAAGAGGACATTCTCATCATACCAGATATCACAAGGGAAACACGAAGCATTGTGGTACAACAATGCCTTGTCGGTTTAGTGTAAAAAGAGCGGGGTGCGCACTGTGGTGTACAAATGAAGAAACAAGCTTGGCTTCCCAAGAATTAGCATCGAGGGCTAAATGAGGCAAAGGAGTGGGTCAACTCCTGGCAAAGAGATATGGTTATTGGTACGTGTATATCTCAGTGCTTGAGGAGAAGGATCAGTAGACATGGAAGGCAAAGGAGGGGAGATGAATTCCAAGTGAAAACCAACAGATGAATGATCAGTAAAATGTGAGGTCATAGATGTAGGAAGTGAAAGTTGGAGAGCCCATAAAATCTCAACAAGTTACAACATTAAGTTATGGACACAGTCCATACTTCTCTACGACACAATTATTTGACCCGAAACTATTCAGGGTCCCGCAATTCCTTTATTATGTTTGACACCCTTTAGAATACATTTGATACTTAAATGGGCCAAATGCCTAATAATGGGACAAATGCCCTGATTGGATGCCTTGGAATGATTGCCTAACTACTACAAATAGATGCCATCATTCTATCATTATTCAGTTTACATTTTGGAGTCTTGAGCTCTTTGAAGGGGAGTTCCATCTTTGTACCGGAGATTTGCCTGAGCTTCGGCAGCCATTGATATTCATGTGGTTTTCTTAGTTGGAGAATGCTTTGTGAATGTTTTTGAGCTTGGAATCAGAAAATTTGGAAGGGAAAAAGTTTGTTCTACAAAAAAAAGTCAATTCCCGTGTTACTAACTATCCAGAAGGATTTGTCATACGAAATTCAGTTGAGTGTTTGCAAAAGAGGGACCCACACTGACAGCAGATTTTAGCACGTTGATGTTCACTATTTGATTTGACAAGGGTGCACCAACCCTGATCGTTCTCCACTACAGTTCCCCAGCACACTAGTAGTTTCAAAGTGCTATTTTATCATCGATTGTATGGACATGAAGAGAAAAGTCTCAAACACTAAAAGTCAAATTTCTTTATTCTCAGAAAAGGAATTATTTAGTTTCAGCAAGAGCATAATTTTTGTAGTTTTCTACGAGGTGCTGAGAAGCCTTGATTTTCTATGAGTTGCTGGAAAGCTTTGATTTCCAGTTTGGTTGTCCAAAAAATAGGGAAAGTTTTCTCAGATTTTCATCTTTTTATTTGTCAGAGCAATAAAACTTCCATATTCTCAAAAAAGTCCTACGTTCTGGCTCTTAGTGTTGGGTGCTGAATAATCATCCCACAAGTTGTGTTTTGCATAGCAAGATGATGAATTGCTAAAACTTCATCCTCCAACATTAATCTGCTTAACATCCTACAAATTTGCAGGGTTTAAAGGTATCTTTTATTGGGTTGTTTAGCATCAACAGCCCCCATATATCATTTTGAGACAAATGTGGTCCATTTTCCCCATATTGTTGCTGGCATTATTTCTACAAGAGGGACTATGTTGGAGCTGCTTTTGGCCTCATTCCATCGAATTTTTCATATGTTCTAGTTCTTCCAAATAAGATCTTCTTTAGCATATTTGGATCTTCTTTTAGCCACCTTTAGCCAAGTCTCTCATACATTATGGTTGTTAAGTTATATATTGGATATATAGCCCATAACTAGTATACCGTTAGGTACTGGGCCACTACCATTGAGGGCATGTCCTTATGGGACCCATGATAGCTTAGGTTCAGTAACCTTATTCAAGATAGCTTAGGTTCACTAATCTTATCTTTGGAAGGTTCAAATTTCTTCATGTTTGTTTTTGTGATTTGCTTTGCAGGTTTCAAGATCTTCATTGAAGGACTAAGATCTGCCATCTCTTTTCTCTCTTCATCTCTCTCTAGTTGGATCAACATTTTTTCGTAGATCTTCAGCTCTCTAAAGTTTTCTGGCCGTTTTTCTCTCTCTAGCCATTTTCTCTCTCTAACCCTTTTTCTTTTTCTAGCAAATTTTTTCATAGTTTGTCATAACATTTTTGTTATGATCCGAATTAAGTTTTTGTATCATAGCATGACAGCGCCTCTATGATGATGTGACTTTTTTTGTTGGCCGTTTTGGAAACCCTAATTTTCAATTTTTTGGAAAAACTCATCCTTTTCGTGATAGAAGTTTGAAATAATCATATGGATGAGGGTGCTAGGCTGAGACAAGACCATTGATCTAATGTCAAAGAAAGTTCTACATCCAAAGATCTTGCGTCATTTGATGATGGATACCTTTGCTTTGAAGATAAGTACCAAACGTATTCTTTATATATTCCCCTCCTCGGTCGGTACGTAAGATCTTCAAAGAGTGCCCAAACTGATTTTCTATCATTGCTAGAAAATCCTTAAAGCGTTGAAAAACTTTAGATTTTGCCTTCATAGGATAAATCCATGTAAATCTTGAAAGGTCAGCAATAAAAGTAACAAAGTACTTACACCTTCCAATGGATTCGGTCCTCATTGGACCACATACATCACTATGAACCAAATCGCCATCAACTCTAATAGTTCCATCAATTGGAAAAGCCTGCCTTTGAAATTTTCCAAGTATGCATCCTTCGCATACATGTCCTTTGGGATGCTCAATATTAGGAATGTCTTCAACCATATTGAATCTCTTCAACATCTTCAAGCTAGCACAGTTGAGATGTCCAAACCTAGCATGCCATAATTCAGCCAACTCCAAAGAATGTGAACTTGATGCAACAAGACAAAAAGATGATGAAGCTCTTCGCTCATAGGTATCCATAAGGAACAATCCACCGCGTAATGTTCCCGAAGCAATGATCATAAGAGATCTCTTTGGGTCTTTGATAAGACATTTGTCTTCTTTGAATTCCACAACCAATCCTTGGTCACTTCATCACGCACCATGGGGGCCAAGCATTCTTGGTTTGGCAGTGGCTCAGCCCTTCTTCGGACTTGGGGCTTATCCGTACTTGATCTTCCGAGCGGGACCCATGCTTATACCAGACAGCATATTTATCGTAGCTACATACGCACTATATGGTCACAGCCTGACCCTGACAAGGTCAAGATACATTTCTATGGCACACATCTACTACGTTTGGATACTACGGGTACCCCTGTCCTTCCAGCATATCTTACAAAGCCATTATCTTTTGGTCTACGGTACCGTATGGGACAACTCCGAGTCTCTTCTCATCAGCTGGCAAGAATACTGTTTTTATCACTCGAGATAAGATATTTTATGATTTTAAGAAAAAAGTACGGTTTGTAATAGTATTGGATACTCATTACTGATTTTTTTGAATCTTCGATATCTTATACATTGTCTCCTGAGAACTTTTTCATTGAAATTATGGATCAACCAGTTGCATAAGATTTCTTCTGTGGAAACCAGTATTTGTGCAATGGTGGAACTATCCAGTCGCATAGAGGAAATCTCTAGTGATTGTTTTTTGGGAATTAGAGGAGTTTTGGGGGTTTTGAGTTGTTAGATATTCATGATTATGGATAGTGGTGGTAAAAATTCATTTAGGATTCCGTTGATTGGATCAGATGGAATAAAGTTTTAATCTTAACCTTATATCCAAAGATGTCTGTATAAGTCAGCCTAATCTTGGTTTGTGCACTAAGATCTGAAGTAGGTTGATTGGTTGAAGGAATTTTGTTGATAAAAGTATGATGGTTGGAAAACTTGTGATGTGGAATTATTCACTTCAGAGATTTCCCAGATATGTTGTTTACTCAAGGGAAATAGAATCTTCTGTAGTACAGAGGATATGTCAGCTTTGTTCTCTTCATGAGATAGAGGATGAGTTCCATTTCATCTTTCGTTGTCCAGTATATTATGAGATCAGGGGGCGTTACCGTTGTTTATACAGAGATACCCCTCTCACGCTGCGATCATTCCTCGAGTATCCAGACTCCAGATGTGTAGGTCTTCTATTGAGAGAGATGTATACTCTACGAGCTTCACTTCTACCTATCACAGATATGGATCACAGCCAAGCTCATATTACCCAATTTTTCTAGAAGCGAGACAAAGAAGACATTTCCGTTTTGGATTTTGAAATCGAAGACACAGAGAGTCTCACATACTTCTGCTAGTTCCAGATTCACCAGATCCTCACGGGCTTCTCGCCAGTCTACAGCACGCTCCATTACTACTATCACTCATTATTTTCAGCTTACTCGTAGCTAGTCTCCTCCGCAGAGCAGGTGGTTAAGCTCTTGCATTGTACCCTCGCAAGCTGGTGGTCAAGCTTGGATACTTCTTATTAGAGATAGCGAGATAGATATGCTAGTTTTTGTCTTCTTTTCTATTTACTAGTACATAAGTCCGTATGCGGACAATGCTCCTCACCTTTTGTATTCTCTTTTGTCTTATGTCCCTTTGGGTACCAAAAGACGTTAATAATAATAATTCTAATTCTAATTCTCTCTCTCTCTTTGAAGTTTGTAGAAATTAGAATGTGACAATTACCTGCTGAAGTAGACCATGCTGGAAAAAAACCATATCGAAACACAAACCGACAAGACACAATGTAAAAACATGAAAATATATAATGTCGGGCTCAAAGCCGAAAAAAAAAAAATAGAGTGACGTCCGATAAATATCTCATAACAACTAACAACTAACAATCGTCCTCTAACTCAAAGTCCGAGTCATCAGTGTCTGTGGAACTGCCAAAGAAGGAGTCTGTAGATGACGTTGAGGGTGTCATGTGTCGCAGTGAGCCTCTGCCTCTACCTCTGCCTCTGCGTCCGCCTTTGCCTCTTCCCTATCCCCTACCTCTCCCTCTCCCTCTCTCTCTCCCTCCTGCCCCCTCCTGGCTGGCTCCAACTGCTCCTCCTCTACTACTCCCTCTAGGTCACCCTCTCAACTGTGATCTCGTAGCCTGGGAAGGCCCTATAAACTCAGAGCTGACCTGGCCCTCAACTGCCTGTGAAACTCCAGTCTTCTCTACAAACAATGCCCCCAACCCACAGCCCCCCCCCCCTGGAACGTCTAGGTCGCCCTCTACGTCTAGGTGCAGGAACGGCTGGCTCCTCCTGTGTGTCTCCTCCTCCTCGTACCCATGCCCAATTTCCTCTCCACGCCCCAAAATCTCATCATCTCCATCCTCTCCCATCTCCTGACGTCGAGCTGCTCTCCTGTGGTGTCATGCAGACCGTGCCTCTGCATCTGCCTGCAAATGTAGCTCATGATAGATATCATCCTCGAGCTCCTCCTCCGTAGGTGGCACCCGAGGATTGACAAACATTAAACAAAAAACCGTTAGAAGCTAAAAGAGGTTAGGGGCCTAGAACAATGGACAAGTGAAAAATGCTTTACAAAGTGATGAAAATTGTACCTCACAAATCCATGGAAGTGCAACCATGTCCTGAATGAGAAGGTCGATGCAATGTGCAGCACACGAGGTCCACACAATACTCGGGTGCTCCCTCATCACCATCTCTCCCATCAGTCTGCAGTTCGATTTGCCGACGAGTGTCAGTCCATCCATCGCTCAATATTGAGCATCCATAGCTGCAAAACTACAACATTTCTTAGACATGTGCACTTGCAAACATTGTGGTAATTTGTAGAGTGAAACAAATTAAGTGGTAAAGAGTAACAAAAACTTCTTATGTTTGCCACGCTGTGCGGATGGAGCTCAACTCCCGTGTGATGGTCTCCTCCTCCTGTCGTAGCATGGTCGTGCGCAATGCCTCTCTCCTCGGAGGCCTCCATGAGGAATCAACTGTTGCGATCTGAAGGCAACTGTCCCTAAAGATCCAAGTGTCTGCAACAGCAAAAGGAATGCCACACTCATAGAACAGCTGGCCAATCCGTCAGGTACATAGGGCATGATGATGTCTTTGCAACGCACCTGGGTTCAAGGTTGCTACCTAGCCCTAACCGTTCTCTGCTGCACAAAGGACTCTCCTGGTCTAAAACGCACACCAGAAACAACAGATGGGGGTGCTGAAGGTGTGTCTGCTGACTGTGGAGCATCGCCTGCTGCATCGCTACAGCCCCCTGTGGCATGATCTGGCTCTATAAATGGTGCGTCAGCAGCTCTTGACGACGCTAGACGAGATGAACCTGCTGCTGAAGGAACAACTGGAGGAGAGGCTGCATGTGTGCTGGTAGCTCTAGGAATATCTCCCCCCATGTGACTAGGCCCTGCCTCTGCATCTGCTCTAGACCCTACACCTACACCATGTCCTGAACCTGCTCTAGTCCCTGCTCCTGCCACTGACCCATGAGCAACACTCTGAGATGGTCTCAAAGGCTCAAGGAATGTACCGTCACGCCCGTATCTCTGCATCTGATATGCGAGGGCAAGTGGATATGACCATCCCCCGCCCATCTGGCCTTGTGAGTCGTAGCAAATGGGCCCTAACCCTGGTAAGAGAACCAGTAAAGATGCTGCAATCTGTCATGTATCAGATCGTGTGACTCAGACCTGCAGAAGAGGAAGCAAACAATCACATGTCAGTATTCTGTTGGTAGCAACAACATTCGGATTGATGTGAATATCAATTGCTTACAAGTTACAACAACCCAATTTGCCATCTATATATAACCACAAACCATAACCCTAACAATATTGTTGATCACACGAATCCATTGAAAATGCAAGGGGGCTAACTGGCTCCGTGATCGACTTGTTTGTGTCGATTGGGTGTCTCGCCTAAAAATGATGACACTAAAGAGGCATATGGTCTGCAGGTCGTTGACGTTCTTGAACCTCATGGTTCACCGCATCAAAATGAGAAAAGTGTGTCTGCTACTTCAAACTCAATAACTCTAAAAGGTTGCATGAGATTCATTTGGAATAAAACAAGTGTCCACATGTAACCAATCTGAAGTGTTGAGTTCAAAGTAGTAGCATAAAACGCATGTGATTTGGGCATGCCACCAAAAACTTTCTCTACAAGCGATAAAAACCGAAACTAACAGCACAAGCATATTTGTGGGCATGAAGAAACACAGTTTAGCCTAAAATTGCACCTCAACCAGATGATTATAAGCTAGTTTGCAAAAAGAGTCAAAAACACACGGAAAAGGGGCATGAGATTCATATCTTTTGATACAAGCAAAAATGGGAAAAACTAACAGCATGAGCATGTCTGTGGGGTTTAATACAGATGATTTGAAACCAAAAACCACGTTTGAACTCAAAACTTACCTAAAATCGTTTTGGAGACAAACGCCACCACCTCGTCGCTTCCACCGGCTTGATCAAGATCGATGCTCCACGCTGCCCACAATCCACCATCACCTCCTCACCTTTGCTCTCTCTCAATCTCCAACTCTCACAAGCCAAATTTTTTTATGTGGGCCGCGGGCTGCCTGCTCGCGGCCCACATAAAAAAATTTGAAATTTTATTCGCGTTTCATAACAGCGTTTCTGGTCCCAGAACGCTCGCGATCCGAAACGCTCGATCCGGATCGAGATCCTTCCGAATCACGATCCGCTGCAACACAGTGATAGATTCACACATTGCACTCAATACACATGAGGTTGATTCTGTATCACACAGTGTGAGCGAGATAAAAGCGTGTATCGTCTGTCCGTATCTAGCAATGCATGTGCTCTTTGAATATATGTCATGAGCTGGAGAGCTGGCTCAATCTGTATAGGTGGAACCGCAAACTCAGCCAGAAGAATCTCATGTGGAACAGAAGGCTTCGCTCGAATCAACCGAGCTAACATGGTGGTCTGTAATCGTGAAAGACTGCCCAGTGAGAGGAAGGAAGACCTGTACACCATGTCTTCGCCGCATATAGAGTCGTGGGGGTGACAATGGTATCAAAGAGTTGACACTTACTCTGAGCATCCTGGATGAACTTCCAAAAACAGAACCGCTCTAGCTGAACAATTGAGGCATGCCCCTTCCCAAGAGTGGTAGCGGCCTGTCGCATATTGAAAGTAGGACCCGAGAAAAGGATCCCCAAGTATGTATAAGAAGAGACTACCTCTAGAACCTGTCTATCAAAAGTGAGCTCATGTCGCTGCATAAATGCTCAAGAAGTTTTGAAGACCATAACTTTGGTCTTCCCAATGTTCACACCTAGGCCCTATCTGGTACAGAACTCCTGTAAGCAATCCACTTGTCACTGTGGGCCCTCCCTGGTCGGGGAGACTAGTACCACATCATTGGCATAAAGAAGAATGGCAATCAAAATATCTCGAAGCCTGCAACCAACATTGCCGCACTGTGAAATGGCTCCCTCCAACTCATCAATATATAGTCCAAAGAGGACCGGCGAAAGAGAGCAGCCCTGCTTCACCTCAATAGTGCTCCAGATATGATAAAAAATGCCAACTCCTATTGGAAACATCCCAGGACGTGCTCATAAAGATCCATCATGGCCAAAATGATGTCCGTGGAGAAGCCAAGATCTCGAAGTCTCTGAATGAGCAAAGAGCAAGGAACATAATCAAAGGATTTCCTGAAGTCCACAAAGCAAAAATAAACCCTCTCTTTCTTGTTCTTAGCTTCCTCAATCAAGGCCCGAAGCGTGAAGATGTGATCTGTAGTAGAATAGTGGGCTCGAAAGCCTGCCTGACCCATAGCATGTAGTCTCTTAGTCTCCGCCTCTAAACTCACAACAGACTGAAGTATAGTACCATATAGCTTCGCTAGAACATGCCCAATCATGATAGTCCGATAGTTACCAGGAATCATGGGGTCACCATTCTTATGGATGTGGTGGATGATGTTGGTGCACCAGGATAAAGGGAAGCCTAAGACAACAACGGAATTGAGAAGAGTGGCTATTGTGGGAGCGAGTAAGTTGGCTACATGGGCAAGGAGCTCAGATTCAAGGTCTTCGATATCCCTCACCTTATGGGACTTCAGGTTCTTGATGGCAACAAGTACCATATCGGATGTGATGAAAGAGAACTCAGATGGGCGTGGAGATATAGAGATAGGTGAATCAGTGGGAAGTGTATACAAGCTAGTGGCATAGTCGGTCCAAATGCGGGAGGTGGTGGAGAGCAGGGAATGAACTCATGCCAGAAAGCGCCTGAGAAAGAGCTGAAGAGAAGATCAATAAGACATTTCCCTTCAGAGTCATCATGAACACGCTTTTTACGGCGGAGAACACGGTGGTAAGAGCACCGGGATGATCGAAGCAAGTGCGGGTGAATACGTGAATAGGTGACCAGATGATGAAGAGAACGGAGATCCTTTGATTTTATCCCATGTTCGTTGCTCTTCAGAGACTTCGTGACTTGGGTTTTTCCACAGACACAATGCTTGTTGTCATGGTGCTATATGAGAGGGTTTTGGGATGTTTTAGAAGTGACCCGGGTATTTTTGAGTAGACATTGATTACCATAAGGGTGAAAAGGGGGTTTGTCTCCTTTCACCTACTCTCTTTGGGCCTTATATTGATGTGTTAGAGAGGGTTATCAGTGTGGTGGTGCTAGTTGCAACAGTGATATTCTAATCGCTATTTTATTATATGCAAATGATGTGGTTCTGGTCTCACTAACCAACGAGGGGCTTCAGAGACAGTTAGATAGTCTCTATACTTGGTGGTTCATTTTTATGGACCCATCTTCTATATGAGGCGAGCAGCTACTACTAGACTTGGGAAGGGATATTTTTCCCTTGTCCAACTACAAAGGTTCTACTTTAGGAGATTTATTCGTGATGCCCCGAGTAAGTGTCGGCTTTTCAATACTAATGTGACTCCAATAGCCCTTGCAAAGATTTGGTGTATTGGTACCTCTTCCTCAAAATTTTCTTGTCTACAACTTACCATGTTATCATGGACGATTTGAGCTAAGTGCTCAATTCCACACCAGATCATCCTTGCTGAGTTTGCAGTCACACCACTTCAGCTTGATGCATCTTTCAACTTATTATTTATATTCAGAGAGTCATGGAGTTTCCAATCATGGATTTGAGATACTCTCAGATGGCACTTACATCTTCACAGCATCTCCATTCTTGGGGTATCAACTCTCATGGTATTCTCAAGTTTCTCGCCTACTTGATACATTTGGGATTTCCATTGCACATCTCCCCAAACGTTCCCATTAGTATATCTGCCACTTTATTTACCGAGCTTACGTTCAGTGTATTGGACATGGTAAGTTGGGGGTCAAACCAGACTTTTATCCATTCTGCACCTATAGTTGTTCCCCAAACTCATATGCATGTAGTTCAAAGAGTCAAATCAAGTCAGCAATCCTGAGACTGGAAGCAGAGTAGAGCACACCTTGCAATATTTCAAAGCATGGTGTGTGTAAAGGCATCTTCCCAGGTGCTCTCTACCTACACCTCGAAGAACTTGCATTTACAACATTTTGAAAAACAAGATATGCTGTCTAAGTTTTTGAAACACTTTACTGAGGTGTGCTTAACGATCTTCTCATGCTTCACTGTAGTAGAATATCGCCCAACAACACCTAAACAAATGCAAGTCCCACCTTCCATATCATTACAGAGATTATTAAAAAACACAGCCAGATGCACCACGCATGATGATGCCATCAAAGAAAGGCACTTGGCCACCATTCTAAATGACAGTGCACACATCACTTGCAGCAAAAACAGTAAAATCCAATTCTCTGGGATCAGAGTTTGGCAAGCATTTCAAAGTCAAAAAAGCAATTCTGCTTAACTGAGGGCATTTCAATGTCAGCATAACAATTCCGCTTAACGAGAGCAAACACAACCTTACAAATTAGGATCTATCAAACCGAACAATACATGGATCTTTCAATCCAGCCACAATCACTGAGCAGATGAAACTAAGCTTTATAATCTCTAATATTTGGATGTCGTCTCCAATGTCACTATCTGCAGCAACTTTTGGCAACTCTTATAACCTAGACTATTCAAAAGGTATCTACATAGCATACAATATGCTCAGAAAGAAATGTCCTTTTCCAGTTACCTGATAAGAATTTGAGTGATTTAAAAGGGAAACTACTCTTTCAGCCCATATGTCAAAAACCAGCCAACAATCACTGACTGCTCCTAGACAATGCATCATTCTCAGCACCACATACAACTTCTGTAAGGAATTTGCTTTAACAGACTTATCAGGTGCCAAGCAAGTCACCGCTGCCAGAAGGTCAGCAACAACGTGCTGATCACAACAAATCATTGTCAACTGGCAAATCTTAAAAAGATCTTTGGAGCTCGATTCATGATTCTTCAAGAAGTTCCAGATGTTGCTAGTTTTGAATCTAGATGATTCAAATGAATTCAAGATATATTGAGACTGCTCGATTGTCTCATTGTTTTGTGAAGATGAGCATAAGGTGCAGTGCCACAGTCTATGCACATTTTCCTTCAAATTTTCCAAAAACATGGCAACATCGCTGCCTCTGGTATCATCCTCACCCTCATCCTGATGTCCACCTGCAAACAAAGACCCTTATCATGCCTCTATAACCTCTTTGAGCTGAAAACACAAATAACCAAACAATGAAGCAGCAGTGGTAAATGCATTTCCCAACTCAAGTGGAGCCCAGCAAATCACAAAACCTATGATACATTAAATTGACTTTATCAGTCCCAGACACGGAAAATTTCTTCAAGTTTAGGCCACCATTAGCAGGTTAGAAGGAATAAATCCTCTTGATTTATGACAATTTCACCTTCAAGTATAAAGTACTAGCTGATTGACAGCAATGTCCATTCTTGACCACATGAGTCTATTCAAAAACTTTCAGGTTATCAGTTTCTTTCATATATTACTAAGGTATTCTTGATGGAATACGTGTGACAGCAGGTAAACAAACTTTGGAAATGCTCACACCATATACACACCAATTGAGTTAAAGACAACCTGGTGACTAAGTTAATTTATCATCCTCGTTATTCTCCTTGGAAAAACTACCTCTTACACAAACAATCTATCAACAAGTTTTTGTTTTTAAGATATGGAGAGTGGGTTTTTGATAATGACTAGCATAGCGCTTCAACAAGTTTTCTGTTGTCGATCCTCTCAACAAGCTTTCTATTGAAAGATGGTGGATATTCATACAAGGTGAAATATTGTGCACAAGATTGCATTTGAATTACTACTAGTCTACGATTGATTTCAGTAAAAACTGATAATGATCATGTGGATGGTCAGCTTTATGTAAAGTTATCATCTGCAAGCAGCTGCATCTTCTTTACATGCCACAGTTTCTTCAGGTCGGTTTGTTACAGTACACACATGTCCATGACCAGATTGAGAAGATGCTCATTTAGGCTTTCGCATTCTTTCAAGTTGTATGAGCTTATTCTTAGTGTTGATTATTATTCAGCAATGCTAAACAAAATTTAAACCTCACTCATCCAAGTGAAAAGCATTTAATAGGGCACTGATACTAAGGATGATTTTTAAGTTGTTTCAAGTAAGCAATTCAAGAAGTTTTATAAGGCTTATGTGGAAACTGCTTGTGCCAAGGAAGCTGATCGAACTTCTATTCTATCTCCATCATGTCCTCCTCCAGGTTCCGAGCTATTGCATAAGTACCACCATGTTTTTGTGGAGCCACAAGCTATACCCCCTTTTTGCTGGATGTTTGGATTCCAAGACACCAGAGGAGCACGAAGGCATTTACTTTATGTGATGAAAAATTGTATACCCCAGTGCTCCTCTAGTATCTTAGCATCCCTACCGCATGTCAAGCTTTGACCTACATGAGGCTTGGCAATAAGTAGCTGATCTGTTACAGCACTGTCTCTTAGTACCAAGCAAGGTAGCAAACAAAAGGCTGAAAAATCAAACATGAAAAGTTTCAAACACATTACAAAAAAGAGCATTCATCTAAATATTTGGAAACTCTTTTCCAAGCTTCTCTTCATGATGAGTTCAAGGCTGTGAGCTCTCACTTTTTGGCATGTCCAACACCTTGGACTCAGTGGCATGTGATGGTATTTGTATGAAAACTTTCCAGATACAGATACATCACATACATTTTGGGCTTTAGCTGAATATACATTGAAGAACCATATATCAGAGATTCCATGAGATTAATATGATTAGTCATAAGCTCTCCCCAAAAAATTGTTTGAGATGGCAAAAGTACCTAAAACGTTTGGAAGGACTTTCAGCGAAAGTTTTCTGCATAGCCAAGCAAGAAAAGTTTGGCCAACATTTAACTGCTGTTCTTCGACAGAAGTGGCTGAAAGTTCACTACAGCAAGCCAGAAAGAGGACAATATCAGTCCCCACGGTAGAAACTTGAGCAAGCCGTTTTTCCAGCATAGTACAGAGCCATGCTTGCACTTCCGTCCTTCTTCCTAACATTATATCCTGCGAAGAAAACTGTGTTGATTGTTAACACAAAGACACGATGCGTATTGGATGCTGAACCCCACACGATAAAAACTGAGCTGATTGTTAACATTAAGATAGCATGAATCATCTATGCTAAACCCCACTCAATCATTATCCAAAAATTTATGACTTATTTGCTTCCAATGGACAATTATCGTCTCAGGGGCCAAACTGATAAATAAGTTCATGGCATCCTCTGGGTTCAAGTATTAACCATAAAACGAAGGCGTATTTCTTAGAAAGCAACAGCAATACAATTATAACAGCATGATAGTCACCTTAAGAAAAGAATGACTAGAAGAAAAAATAAGCAAGAGAAGAGGCTCGAAGTTTGAAAAGGCACTGTATTCCAGTTTTACAGGAGCAGTGGTCCTGATTCATGTGACATGAGCGTTGCTAAATTCTAACAATCATGATCCTTCCAAAAAGTCACATTACGGTTTCTAACCAATAACATGAATGCTAATCTACTACATTTCTACTCATGTTTAGATCTATGGAAGAAAATCTTTCACAGAATCTAAAAAATACCTAAGAATCAGGAAATTGGAAGCAAGCTTGAATGCTTGAAAACCCTATATATCACTACAGTACTTTCAAATCACCTAAAAGCTTAGTTATGTTATGTATCGCCTTCAGCTACCTTCGACTTCCAGAGCATGTGATGTCCTTTCATGTTAGCCTCTTGCGTTCTCCTATGAGTCAAGAGTTGTTTCCATATCTACCAACAACTATATGGGTACAACAGGTGACACCAGCATCATAGTACAGAATTTGGTCAGATGGGATGGATGACCTATTGGTGATGCTAAATGGGAGTCCCTTGATGTATTTGTTCATACACCTGTGCTCCAAGATTAGGTAGGGGCACTTGCAACAACCATTCAACCCAATAAATATAGCTATAGTCATTGACACCCACCCACTCAGCAAATATCAAACCTACATCAATCATTTTAGCTCAATTCAGTACATGTAGCTCTGCCATTTATTACCGACAATGAGGGTGGTGTGTTTGTCAATAAAAGAGATTGTTCGATACACGATTAGGACCCTTATAGAAATTCTTAGGAATTTTTACTCATTTGAACCCTTATTCATAAATACACACATGATCTTCTATCAATTAGAGCCATGGTCACTACATTTAATGGATGAAGCTTAAGTTGACTAAGCCAAGGACCAAGTGGTATGCACAAATATTCTTGGAACCCATGCCATGTCGATCATTGATGTAAACACTAACCCTATCTAGAAGTTACTGGAAACTAATTTAAGAGCTGCCAAAATACTGTCGGTTGAGTGAACTTCATTCACTTGCTTTGATACTTTAGAGTTCCTTGTAAGAGACTCATCTACTTCATGCTCAGTTCATTAATGATTATACAAATAATTTGGATCAAAGATGCTTATACGGCTCTTTTATTGAATGTCCATACTTGTTGTACGTGATGTTCTATTATAATCTATTGAAAAGTATATAATACGCTGATATATCAACTCTACCAACGCATCAAATTTAAACATCAATCCAAAGAGTCGACCAGGTACATTTTCGAACTGCAATGGGCTTAGACAAAATGTGAGACAGAGAGTAATGTGATCATTAAGCTCCAAAAGATAATATAGCAAACTACTCGTCGGCATTGCCTCTCTAACTGTTACCCATTTTGATGTCTCACCCATGTAGTCACTTGATCTAATGATATTCTAGAATTTGATAGTAAGAAATTACATAATCAGAGCCTCAAAATTGTTTAGTCATAAAAAAATAGGTCATTATTTTATAATACGTTTTTCACATTACCCATCGCAACGATACAAAGAATTTCAAAAAGTGGATACGAGGTAGCTTACCAAGCTCATTGCCGCCCATGGCTTCGGTAAAGAAACTAGCCTAAATTGAGAACCTTGTAGGAGCTTCCACCAGCTTTGACCTTCATCTATTGTGAAAGTTGGTAGCCAAACATGAATGAAAGTTTCAAGAAGCTTGGGGCAAAGGGAAAACAATACAATCCATAAGGATGAGTAGCATCCCATCCATGTTTTGTCAATACCAGCTTCTTGGGTCTTATCCATGCTCACCTGAAGTTCAACTGGAAATCTAGAATAGGGCAAAAGCGATAGCAAAATTGTGGAAATTTCCTCAGGCAATCTGTTGAGAACATCCGAAGATAAGATAGTTACAAACAAGTTTTGAACAAGAGAAGTAGCTATGGAGTATGTGGCACTCTTTAACATAACACTAAGCTTCAAAATCTTCGAATTTATCACACTCTCATGACTAAGTTTATAAACACAAACTCGAAATGAGCTAATATAAGCTAGGTAAGGAGAGCGATAAAAAACAACAAGCAACTGAGCTTGAAATTTCTATTCAAAAAGAATTCACAAAAACATTTGAAGTAAAACAACCCAAAAGCAACTTGCTATCTAGATTTCAAGAAGATGCAAGTTCCATAGAGTAGAATTAATGATGGCTCATGATAAACAAGCACAAATTACACATAGAACAAAAGGAGACAAGAAACTAACACCAACAACACGGACCTTAAGTAATAGGAATCCACAAGGCTAGAAACAAAATGGGCTCCTTTGCTCCCCACTTTTCTAGATTTTATGAGTTAGCCAAAACGAAAATACCAAAGGAAAAACCATTGAAGTCTAGAATAATTCAAACTTTGTTGATAAGTCTATTGCAAGAATAACTCTTATGAAGTGACTAATCAGTCACATTACTTTATGCTACTGCTAGAGTGTTTTGCAATAAATTGGTTCATACAAGCATCTTAACCGATAGCAAGATGTGAAACTTATAGGAAATGAAAAGTAATCACAAAGGTTGGGAGGAGACATGGCAACCAGGTCCTACAATGTTATGAGGGCATCATATGTATTGTTAGAAAGAAATTAACAAAAAATTTACTTTGCATATATCCTGTTGTTTGATGGTTGATTGGTAAGGACATTTTGTCTTGAAGCATGGTTGAGAGAGATCATTAAGCTTTCAAAACCTCGTTACAATTAGTAGGAGATTGATTTGCAGAAGATTAGGGTTTATGACCCTTCTGAGAGTTGCAACTTCATTAGCTTGAAAGTAGTGGGATCCCACGCACGGCCCGCAGGTGCGCATTGTGCACAATGTGTGGACCCAAATCATTCTACTTTCCACTGCTGAAAAACTCTGACATGGTATCAAAGCCAAGTGGAGGTCCCATACAAGCAAGTGGAGGTCCTTCGCCCTGTGCTTGCTTGAGTGGAGTGCTAGAGGATTCAAGCCACACACAGTGCGGCTATTTGCATGGAGGCACCAAAAGAGTGCAATGTCACAAGCATTTGGGGCCCGGAGAATCGCCTCCATATAAGCTCATAGTAGACAACATTCCCTTGGGTTGGTACTAGGGAACATGTATAGGTGCGCATGTGGGTGATGTCATCTCCTGGACCCGAATCATGTTGCTTTCTAGTGCTAACAAACTTTGACACTTTCAGCCTTGGCGAAAAAGAGAATTAAACAAATGGAAAGGTCAATCCAACCGAGAGCAGATTTCTAGTGGAAAAAAGGGCAAAAGTGGTGGTGCTTCAAAAGGTAAAGGGGGATATGGGACATCTGATTCCCAAGGGGGCACGCTTTTCTATGCTATCACCGCAAGACTTGGAGTGAGCCAAGAAAGAGAATATGTGCTTTGGATGTCTAGGGCAACATAGGTGGAAGGAGTTCATGAAACCCAATGTGAAACACCTACAATCTACAGGTTGAACAAGTAGCACCTATGCAGATTGAAGAGCTGGAGCAAGAGAAACCACAAGGTGCTCCACGTCAAATGAATGTGTCAGTGGTTAGGAAAGTCAATTCAATCCCCAGCACGAATATCAATTTCCTTGTACTTCTTTGATTGGTATGCGCAGGCAGCCCTATGGTAGAGATGTGCTAATTCTATTTCACACTGGGTCCTTACGTAACGTGATCAATTCTAGAACAAACCAACCTTACCAAAAATCTTGACAGTCAGATTAGGAAGGAGTTTGCAGATGCATTCACTAATGAACTTCCATCTGCTTTGCCCCTCTTAAAAAAACATAGCACATAAGATTGAATTGATTCTTCAATCATTCCTAAGTTGCACCGGAATGCCCTTCCGAGACCCCATGTTCCGAAATGCAACATTTCGAAATGCTACATTCCGGAACCCCGGAACACTATTCCTGAAAAACCTGAAATTTTTTTGATAAGGCCCGGGAAGGCCCCATTTCCAATGCACTAAAAGGAGAGATGAAGAGCTTGTGGAGAGAGGAATAGGATGCCAAATAGCTGGTGTGAGCACTCTATGTGAATGATGCGTGGATGTTGATTGTAGAACAAAGAAGAGGGCAAGAGTGACTATGTGGAGATTTGTAAGCAAAGCAACTTCTTGAAGATTTTTTTCACCATTTTTTTATTTGCTTTGTT
The DNA here is from genome assembly GCA_029204225.1 of Diphasiastrum complanatum. NCBI lineage: Eukaryota > Viridiplantae > Streptophyta > Lycopodiopsida > Lycopodiales > Lycopodiaceae > Diphasiastrum > Diphasiastrum complanatum. The sequence goes on from CM055094.1 coordinate 79,566,026, forward strand.
TGGAGGCTATAGTGCATCATCTTGAGTGATTGATGTTGCTAGAATTGGCTATAGGTTTGCTCGGGAGAGAGTGATTGCATGTTCCCAAGCTTCTTTATGCATAGGTGGTCACCATGAGCAATCATGTGGTTAGTGTGCATGCAGCCCTTTTGCATATTTTTTTTCTAGGTGTAGGCTTTAATGATTTAGGGTAGGTCTTAGGCGTCCATTGGCATTATGGTTTAGGTCTTAGCGGCTATAGGGCTGTTTTAGCTCCCTATTTCCACAACACGTGGCTATCCAGGTCCACAGTCAAAGGTCAAGTCAAAGGCTCCAATCTACGTCCACACCTCAAGTAGGTGTTGTGCTCATGGGCCCCAAGGGGTCCATAACATTCCCTCCCCCTTAAAAAAGAGGACCCTCCTTTCTAAGGGAGAAAATCTGGGAATCTTAGTCTAAGGTGCCGCTCCTTTTCCCAAGTGTCCTCGTGTTACATACCCATAAGGGTGCATAACAAAATATCTGACCTCATTTTGCTGATTATTTGTCGGCGGTCTAGCGCCCTCTTTCAGCACTTTTTTCAGCTTATTTGGCGCGAGTTGAGGATTCGGATTGGTGGCTGGTTGGCGCATCTATTTTGTCATATCTTCAGCTTTTACCTTTCTTTGTTGGCACTACTGATTGGACGACGGATCAGCACCCACCCAGGTATTGCTTGCGCCCATTTGCACTTCCTTTTTTGCACCTACTTGCTGTCTTTTTGCTCACATACTGCTCTTTTCCAGCCCCCTATTTCCCTCTCATATTTGTCATTTTGCTGCCTCACACCCTCCTCCTTCCTTTTTCCATGTTGTTAGAACCTTTCTCCTTATTGGCCTTGCACATTTGCTGTCCATTATTCTACTTTCTCAGCCCCTTATTTTTTGATTATTATCCATCTTGATTGGCTGTTTCTGTGCCATTTTTGGTGATTTTGGAAGTTAGACTAAGTTGGGGTGACGACAAACATCCTCTCCCTCAGGTTTTTGTCTCTTCCTTAGTCCCTATGGCGACTTCTTCAACAGAAGACCCACCACAAAGCTCTTTAGATAATCGTTTTACACATATTGATGCCCGCATGGATCATCTTGAGAGTCGTATTGATTGTGTTCTTTCTAGCCTTGAGACTATCCTACCACGAGGCCAGACATTCTTCATCATCCTGGTAAAGCACCTTTATTTCCTATATTGAGTACACCTGCTCCTGCTCTATCTCCATCTTCAGGAGGTGCTTTTGGTAGTACGTTTGGTCTCCCTTCATATAGTGCTAGTCCTTATGTGTCTCCTTTCAGGTCTTCAGTACCACTACCTGGATTTCCCTCCGCACCACCAAGATTTCCTTCTACTTTAACAGGTAGTCATGAGCCCCATTTTGCTCGTGCTTTTCGTGATCGCATCCAGCTTATTACTTATTTTGATTCATCTGACGGGAATACCTTGGAAAATTGGTTCTCTAAATAAGAGACCTATTTTCTTATGTATCCCAAGATTGACACCCAAAAAGTGCAGTTGGCTGCATTACATTTAGATGGTCGAGCTCAAACTTGGTGGCATGTCTATCGCTCTGAGCCTACTTGTGAGGGGTTACATATATGGCCTACTTTTCGTCATGATCTTCGTATGGCTATGATTGACCCACAGTGGTTGGTTCGCCAACGTGATCTGTTTGGTAGCCTTCGCCATACTAGTGATTTGACTACTTATATTGATCAGTTTACTGAGCTTTCCTACCTTTTTACTGATCTTCATCCTACAGAGCTTCTTTCATGTTTTATTGTCGGTCTTAGAGGCTCCTTACGATATGATGTCTCATCTTTTCGGCCTCCTACTCTCTCAGATGCTATTGCCTTGGCTACTACCTTGCAGCATAAGTATCCTGAGTTATCCACTTCTCGTTTTTCCCCCTCTCATTCCACTGCTTCTCCTACTTTGGCTTCTTCTACTACCGTTCCTCCTCGCCCTCCTACACCCCGTCCTGCCTTTGTTCGACGTTATTCAGCCGCAGAGTTCGCTGAGATTTAGCAGAAGTGCCTCTGTTATCGCTGTAAGAGTCCAGATCATCTAGCCCGTGATTGCCGATAGTCTCCTGGTCCTCCTACCGCTGTTTTTTTACCATGAGGCTCTTACTCCTGATGATTCTGATGTTTATATCCAGATTCTTGATACTTCTGATCCATGTTCTGTTGATGAGCCGGCTGACCCACTTTTTGATGATCCTGCTTCCGCCGCTTGCCATGCACAGCTTGCTTATGCTACTTGGGTTTGGCGTCCTGGTCCTCGTTCTATTCGGTTACATGTCCGCATTTTGGGGTGAGAGTCTATTGCTTTGGTGGATACTGGCAGTACACATTCATTTATTAGCAGTTACATTTTCACCAGGATTCGTGCTACACCTAGTTCTGCTACACAGTCTCTCAGTGTCGAGGTGCTAGCTCACATTCTTTTATCTCTCAGATGTTTTAGGGTTTGGACTATAACATTGGTGACTTCTCTGGACAGGCAGATTTCTATATTATTCCTCTAGAGCTCTATGACATTATTCTTGGTGCAGATTGGTTTTCTTCACTCGGTACTGTTGTTGTGGACCTTTCTCAGCAGACACTGTCTTTTACACATGTTGGTCGGCATCATTTACTTTCTGGTATTGATTCCCAGGGTGACTATCAGTTGGTTACCGAGAAGCAGTTTATGCGTAGCCTGCCAAAGGCTCAGGGTGCACCTCTTCTTATCATTCAGAGTAAATTAGTTGCTGCTCCTCCTGCTCCATCCATGGGTCCTCTTCCTCAGCTTCTGATGGGTATTGCTTATTATTCTACTGCTGATGGGCAGATTGAGGTCCTTAATCGGATCCTTGAGGATTACCTTCGACATTTTGTTTCTCCTTCCGGGAAGGATTGGGATCAGCATTTATGTTTGGCAGAGTAGCTCTGATAGTACCAGCACTGGAGTTTCACCTTTCTTAGTGGCTCATGGGTATGCTCCACTTTTGCCAGGGGTGTCTCTTCCTCCTGATGATACACTAGTTATCATTGCCTCTTTTTTATCCGGTGCTCGCGAGCTTATTGCTAGGGTTACTACTCGCTTACAGCATGTTCAACAGCGCTATCAGACTTTTGTTGATCGTCATCGCCGTCATGTTGAGTTTCAGGTTGGTGATATGGTTTACCTCCGGTTACGCTTTGCACGTATCACTTTGTTCAGGGTCACACTTCTACTGAGAAGCTTGCACCACGCTATTATGGGCCTTATTGTATCTTGGATCGCCTCAACCCTGTTACATACCGGTTACAGTTGCCTGATTCTACACAAGTCTGTGATTTATTTCATGTTAGCCTTTTAAGAGCTGCCATTGAGGATGATGCTCCTCGCGATCTCACATTTCCTACAGAGCCAGAGCTATTCCCTTTTTTGCCAGTTGCCATCCATCAGGTTCGCCTTCAGCATAGTCGACATCGCAGGCAGGTTCTTTTTTTACTACAGTGGGATGGACGTCCTCTTGAGGAGGCCACTTGGGAGCCTATTGATGTCTTTTATCATACACCATTATTCGCAGATCAAGCTCAAACCCTCATGGCTTTAGTTTTTTCCTCTACTACAGATGTCAGATGTCATTGTAGGAAAGCAAGAGTCAAGTCACCAAAATCTAGTTATCAATCAATCTCCACAAGAAACAAGAGAGAAGAGGTTGGGCGCCCAACTCTAAGAGAGACAAGGTTACACCCCGATTCGAACCAGCCGATTCGAACCAGCTGATTCGAACCGATTCTTTCCGGTTCGAACCGGCAGGCCAGGTTCGAATCGAAAAACAGTTCGAACCGAGAAAAAAAAAATATCAAAACGTTTTTTTTTTTTTGCCCTAAGGTTCGAACCGAATTCCGGTTCGAACCGGGTCCGAATGGTTCGAACCGCGGTTCAATGCAACTATGAAGAGAGAGAGAAAAAAAAAACAACAACAAGAGCAATGGAGAGCAATGCTTAGCCAAACTGAAAAATGTGACACAATAAGCCAATATGTACCTACTTACTGGCTATAGGGCACCCCCAAAAGTCAAGATAGGGCCCCTAAACCAAATTAGACCCCTAAGGACCCATGAATCAGTACATGACCAAAATTGGGTCCAACTGAACTTAAGCCAAACTTAAGATGGCCTAAATAACTAAATACCCATGGTTACACAAATCTCGACCTTTTGGGTCAAAGTAACCTATGGATTAACTTCAGCATAGTCACTTATTTCTAACACCTTCCCTAAATGACAATGCAGAAAAATTGAAATCTTTAATATGTAATAAAACCACCACGTGGTATTAAATTTAAAGCTTTGCATAAAGCTTCAAATCTGACTCTAGGCAACGCCTTAGTGAAGAGGTCTGCAATATTATCCTCTGTAGGACAATACTCAAGTAAAATGTCGTCATCATGAAGTCTCTCCCGAACAAAGTGATAATGGATCTCGATGTGCTTTGTCCTCGCATGAAAAACAAGATTCCGTGCAATGGCAATAGCACTCTGACTATCACTCAAGATAAGAGTGGCTGAGGGCTCGCCAAACTTCATGTCAACAAGTAGTCTTCTCAGCCATAAACACTTCGTTGTGGCTGAAAATATCGCTCTATATTCTGCCTCACTAGAAGAAGTAGCAACAGTGTGCTACTTTTTACTTGACCAAGAAATTGCAGAATTTCCATTAAAAAAAAGCAATGTCCACTTGTAGAGCGTCTAGTGTCTTGATCTCCACCCCATTCCGAGGCACTAAAACCAACCAAACATGCATCATCACAAGCATGAAAAACCAGTCCATGACTTCTTGTTCCTTGAAGATATCGAAAGATCCTCTTCAACGCTTTCCAATGTGATGTCATCGGGGCATGCATGAATTGACTCATGAGTGAGACACTATAAGAAATGTCCGGTCTTGAATTACATAGGTAAATGAGACAGCTAATAGCTTGACAATATAAAGTAGTATCAAATGGTTCACCATCACCTTGACTACTTAATATCAAACCTGTCTCCATAGGTGTAACAACCGGCTTGCAATCTTCCATCTTGAACCGCTTCAAAATCTGCCCAATGTGGTGTTCTTGAGAGATGAAAATTCCAGCCCCTTCTTGTACGAATTCAAGACCAAGATAAAAGTGCAATAGGCCTAAATTTGAGGTTTCAAAAACCATACCAAGATCAAGTATTACGGCATCAATCTGCTGCTCATTCCTTCCCGTAATAATAATATCATCAACATAAAGCAAAATAGTGATGATATAATCTGAAATATGCTTGACATAAAGAGTAGATTCGCTAGGACTATTAGTAAACCCACGATCACAAAAATAGGCATGTATCTTTTGATACCACATCCTCGGGGCTTGCTTCAGTCCATAAAGTGCCTTCTTGAGAAGACAAACTTTATCTTCTTGGCCTTGACTTTGGAACTCCTTTGAGCTCCTGATTTGTCCTTGATGCACTTTGTGTTGAGCTCCCTGAGCTCTAGATTTGATCAGTTCCGCACAGGTATCAAGCTCCCTGAGCCAAAGGATTTATCGTTGATTGCCCACTCCGTGCCTTGATGCTTTTGCACCTTGATTTCTCTCCTCGTCGGAGCCTGATCTTGATACTTTTTCTTTTTGGCTCTTTAAGGTAGGCGAAGATTGAGTACTCCACAATGCACCTCTCACTTAGGTACAAACCTATGGGGTACATCCCTCCACCTCCAAAAAGCTCTTCTTGACCTCCTCCCATCCTCCTTTCTCCAAGCCATCAAAAGCTACAATTATTTGACTCTCACAACCTCCAAGGAGGAAAATTGTCATTTTCTCTCCACCTCTTGTCTCATGAACGTACAACTGTACCTGCTCCTTACTCTAGAGCCTAAGGATAAGCCTAACGGAAGTTCTAGGAGCCTCTTGGGGCCATAAGGCCATGGGACTAAAGGAGGTGATTTGCGGTGAACAATTCATAAAGATTCTGTTTTCCACAGGCCTCAGGATGAAGGTAGGTGAGGGCCGAGGGTAAGGCACTGTAGTATGGGACACCGTGGCCCCCACGAAGACAGGAGCTCTCAGTTCAAAACCGTACATCAACATGAACAGACTATACCCTGTCGTTGAGTGCTTAGTGTTGTTAAACACAAACTCAATCATTGGGAGGTACCTTTCAAAGTAAGGGAGGCAACGCTTTCGGCCAAAAATATTGTGCCCATCAACTTGGTCCCCCAATTCATAATACTAGTTCCTGAGCCTAGAGGCACTATGTCCTTAACAATTCCCACTCACCTCCATCAAGAAAGAAAGACAAGTGCCTTGCATGCAAGGATAGTACAGATTGACTACAAAGATTGTGGCCAAAAACACCTTCCAAAATCAAAAAAAACGTTGTGTTGGCAACTTGTCAAAATGTGCAAAAACCCAAAAACCTTATGATGCATGGTATGCACTTGGACTAGGTGAGGTTCATCATGATTGCAACATGGTCAGCTTTGATAGAAAAAGATCCTAATGCCTATCATGGGGTAAATTTTAGAGGAAAATTTAGGGAGGCTCTAGTAGGCATTCACGATATTAAGTCCCATTGAGATCTTTGATAATGGTTGACATAACAAATTAGTCAAAGTAGAGTCAAATACCACTCCATTCCAAAACAAGATTTTCACCAAAGCCTTAAAGAATGTCATGAACGCCAGCTTATATAATTCTTCTTACAGAACAAAAAAAAACCCAAGAATTTCAGAAGCAATGAGAAGATGAAGAGCCTGTGTTGTGAAACTTAGAATAGGGAATGGGTCTTGAATGCTGAATGGGGGCTTGAATGGGTCCAAGTTGCCTTAACCTTCACATACCTTTGCACCGCAAACTCAAAAATTGCAACTCGATTTAAATAAGGGACCAAAGTGAGACAGCCTTTCACATGACACTCCAAAAGGTCCTCGACGAGCTGATCCAGCAGCAGTTTTGCAAGTACATCTGGATTTGCTATTGTCAAATATGCCACCAGCCAATCCAGACATACCCCCACAGAGGTTTCTGTGCACTCTTGAGCCCCCGACTGTCTGCCAGAAAAGATTTTGATCACAAGCCACTTATACAACCAAAATGCATCCCCATTCACCGTTTTTTCTGCCAAGTGATTCTTCACATCCAAAGAAGAATTTACTCCTGCCTGTATGGGCGTGTTTGATAGGCTTAACTGCAAATCTTCATGCTCTTTAAAATCAGGGGCTGCAAAAAAGCTCTTTGCGCTAGATTGTTCTGCCTCCTTAAGAGAATGGAAGGGATTCTGATCCATGCTTACAAGAAGACATTGGCTTATAAGACTCGTAAGGGCCACCCTTCCCGGTGAAGCTAGCTTATATTGAACACGATCTTCGAGCAGGACTCCGGCCTCACCTTTGTCGGCAATTGCCAGGGCTTCCTCCATACTCCATCTATTGACAATTAAGCTTCTTCTACCCATAGCTTCTTTCGACGTCTCTGGCTTTTTGCTGCCGACGCCCCTTGAGCTACATGTGGCAATGTTTTCAGCCTTGCTAACTGGCCGCAGATCACCAGGGACCTTTTCAGCATCTTCAGCAGAATTTTTTGGATTTTTTGCTGTTTTGAATTCAGCTTTGGCAATTTCAACTGCGGCCTTGCGTTTGCTGCCAGAGGCATTGTTTATTACCTCTCCGGAAACCGCCATTTTCTCATTGGTCTTCGAAGTGCTTCCAATAAAATCCTCCATATCCAGTGTCTGACAATCTGTTGGCTCACTGCAGGGAGCTTCAAGATTGTGCCGAGTTGGAGAAGCCGATGCATTCTGCGTCGGAGGCGCATCGGTGCGCCCATCTTTACTGTTCGATCTCAGTCCCACTGTAACACTCGCCGAAGTGCTCTCTTTCTGCTCAACAGCACCCGAGGGTTTCCCCAAATTCCTAGTGTCAGCTGCATTATTCTCACCATAGCTCAACGCATCTGTGTCCAGCGCTATAACCCCACCACCACTGCTTTCATTTTCTAGGGTTTGGAGCAAATAAACCGCCCTCTGCACAGCATGAAATGTTAAACTGCTGTTCTGTATATCAGACTCTATTTCAGTCAGAAATCTTCGACAATCTGACAACAATGTTGCCAAATCCAAATCCCCTTTATCTTCTTCTGGATTTTTCATATTGTCGTGAAGGCAATGCCAAATTTTCTTTCATTGCTCTGCTTTTACTAGATGTGTTTGCAGCTATTCATAAATGTACGGGAACTATTTGATACATATAGTACGAGAATCCCGAAATTGCATAGAAATTTGAACAACTTCCACTAGGTTTGCAAATATTTCTCTCTTTCTTTGAGTAGAATGTCTCCAATGATAAAGGGCCATGTGGCAGGCCCTCGGAAAAGTTTGCAATTTTTAAAACTCACCCTCTGGACTTGGGAACAACCAGATGGACTTGGAGCTCGTCCCCATGCACCGGAAATAGCTACTTATCCGTTCCATCTTTTTGTAGTTTTTGTGCTCGTGAAAATTTCACAATCTTTCTCCTGTGAGTAATGGCTTCAAAGCGCCCTTCTTCTCACCCTCTGAACCCACTCCGAAACGGAATAGAAGACGGGATCAGGCTTGAAATGTTCGTTGCATGGGGAAGAGGTCTTAGGAACAACATACTTGGGTATTCTTGGGAGTTTTTAACTTTGCCTTGCAAAGGCAATACTATGTGTTCAGGCTGGTTAATGGAGTTATGAAAAAGTCAATGTGTAATGGAGTTCTAAAAAAGTCACTATAAAAGGATAAATTGTGTTGGTGGTTTGAATTTTTAAGGTGGTCTAAATTTTTAAGATTTGGATCTTGTTGGAGGACTCACATGAAAGCGAGGTTGCATGCATTAAGCGCATAATTCTACTTAACCATTTGCATGAAAAATATTTCATTGCTTACATGCAAAAATGCCACTTAATTTGCATATGAAGCAAGCACGTCTGAGCATATGTGAACATGAGGATTTGCTTTTATCTTTGTGACATGTAACTCCTCATTTGTGCATGATGATTAGTGCCAGAATCAGTATCAATAGATATCTTATAATAACATTCTTTCAAAATGTCTAAATTTCAAGAAAAGCACATAAAATGAGATCATCGTTGGTTGCCAATTGATTGTGCACTTTTGAAAACCTTTATTGATTGAATGTTGCTCAAGATCTTTGTTCCACTTTGATATATCTGTCTTATAGCATCTGTGAACAGAGCAGGATGATTATTTAGCTTAGGCAAGAGCAGGGCCAAGAAAGCGTTGCGATTTTTATTGACTAGCAAGAGGATCCTGAGCATGAGGAGGTGAGTGAAATTGTGCTTTTTTGCTCATGAATTGATTGTACAAGGATTTGAGATGTTGAGACCTTTGATTTCACTTGGTAATCAAGTTCTCTACTATGCATTAGAGAATGCTATGTATTCCTAGCCTCCACAGCTGCCTTGTGCTTTGCACACAGAAAAATGCAATGGTGAAAAAACCATGGTTTGATTCAGGAATAGTCAGTTTGCACACTTTTGAAGAAAACCGATTACAATAAGTAAACACTTTTATGAGCATCTATTCTGGATATAAGTTGCAGTGGAAACAACTTCAGCCCAGAAGAATTTCGAAAGTGTCGCATGAGCAAGCATACACTTACCTGCTTCGAATGAGGTTCAATTTTTTCTCTTAGCAAGTCTTTTCGACTAAGGAGAATAGTGATAAATTGTTGCTCAGTGCCGTTGTTACGACAATACTCTTTGAATTCGGTTGAGATGTACTCTCCCCCGTTAGCAGACCTCAGTGCTTTGATTCTTTTTCCAGTTTTCAATTCTGCACGCTCCTTGAATTGCCGAAAAAATTTTAAAGCCTTTGACTTTTGTTTAATAAAATAAACATATGTTCTTCTCGAATATTCGTCAATGAAGGTAAATAAATACTTTGCATCAAACAATGATGGAGTTTGCATTGGACCACATATATTTGAGTGAACAACATTTAGAACATCTTTGGTTGCATGCCTATAACTCGATCTAAATGGGATCTTGGTCTTTTTCCCAACAATGCAACCATGACAAACTGTCGCGAACGTGTTTTTTGTATCGCGAACGATTTTGTTTTCTTTTGAATTTTCTTATGCGGAAGCGTGCAGGATCCTAGACATGCGACTACATATCACAAAACAGAAATCATTCTAGCAATCAAGACAGCTGAAGACAAGGAGATGCACAAGAGAGAGCAACTGTATTATCAGTTTGATTTTTAGAGCGAGATGATCAGTCGCTCGTTGGCGGCTTGACACTCTGCTCTTTTCACTGTGTTCTGCTCGTTGGCAGACTTTCATGCACAACTATTTCGTTTCTATTCTTCTCTTTTCTTTTCTCTACTCTCGCACTCTTCTCCATGTCTCTATTGATCTAGAAAAATTGTTTATCTCCACTGTGTGGAGTTTACAAAATAGCTAAATAGAGAATTCCAAGAGTAGTTAATGCTAATCAACTAGTTAGTTACTCTCTGTTATTGCTAATTGTTTCAGTTGAGCGTGAAGATTCAAAGCTCCACAACCGTTGAGCTACCAGCTGGCAGCGCGAAAGATTTTCTTTCGTTTTCTTTTCGTTTCGTGTCGTGTCGTGTCTTTTGGTCCTGGAGGCATATTTGACTTTTGCGAATCATTCGACCTTCGAGTTTCGCTTCGCTTCGTTCTTAGGGTTTTTGAGCTACGTTGACTTTTGCGAATTGTTCGTTGTTCGACCTTCGCTTCGCTTTGCGTCGCGGCAAAGTTGCAGGAGTTCACAATTTATGACACTCCCTCTTGAACCTTGTAGCTTTGCACGTTTAATCCAATTGTCTTTCTTTGCTTTGCGAAGAGTGGCTTGTCGAGCAGCTTCATGAGCAGATCTGCAATCATGTCTTCAGACTTTATGTACAGGACCTGGAGCTCTCCTTTCGAGATCAAATCTCAAATGTGATGGTACTTCAAAGGTATGTGTTTTGTCTTTCAATGGAAGACATGATCCTGGGACAGATAAATGGCACTCTGAGAATCCATCATCATCGTGCATGGTCCTCCTTGTGGTATCCCAATTGCCTCCAGCATCATCCGCAACCAAACTATCTCGTTCGCCACCTTTGAAACTGTGACGTATTCAACTTCACAAGAGGATTGAGCTACCAAGGTTTGTTTTTTGCATATCCAGCTTATTGCTGCTCCGCACGCTATTGAACATCCTCCAGTTACGGACTTGTTGTCATCTTTGCAGCTCGCCCAACTTACATCACTTTAGTGGTGCAGTTCGAATCCTTTTCTTTTGTTTTTCTACTCTATAAATTAATGCCATATTTTGGGTACCCTTCAGATATTGTAGGATTTGTTTTGCCATTTGCCAATGTGCCATGCCATAATTGGAAGATAATTGGCTTAAAGCATAAATTGATAAAGCTAGATCAAGTTTGGTACAAATTGTAAGGTACATCAGACTACTGATTGGGTTTTGGTAGGGTATACCTTCCATCTTCTGTTTTTCTTCTTCTATTTTCGAGCAATCCTACTTTGTCAGCTTGGCTCCAGCTATTATTGGTGTGGCCTTTTCTTTGCAGTCCATCATGTGATACTACTTCAGCACTTTTCTGGCATATTCAAACTGACTCAAGTGCATTTCGCCTTTTATTCGATCTCTTCTGATCTCTAGCCCAAGGCATTTTGTTGTTTCTCCTAGATCTGTGATTTCATAATTCTCAAAAATCTGACTCTTCATGTCCTTGATTAGCATCAAGGAGTTACTTATCATAAGGGAATTATCCACAAAAATAGTCAGTATAACAAAATCTTTTCTATTCTTTTTATGTAGACATTACAATCTGGTTGTGTAGGATTGAAGTCTAGAGACTTCAGAAGACCGTCGAGGGTCTTCAAATCCTTCAGGCTGTTTCATGAAGATTTCTTCCTCTAGATCTCCATGGAGAAAGGTTGTCTTCACATCAATCTAGTGAATTTCCAGATTGTGTTGTGTAGCATATGCAAGGAGCAGTTGTATGCTTGTCATCTTGACCATCAACGAATATGTGTCGAAATAATCAACACCATATCTTTGTGAGTAGCCCTTCACGGCAAGCCTTGCTTTATAACAGCCAACAGTGCCATCTGATTTCATTTTCTTTTTGTACACCCACTTGTAGTCGACGATCTTTCTGTTTTCTGGCAGTGGCTCTAGTGTCCATGTCTCGTTTCACCTCATCGACTCGATCTCCTCTAGCATTGCCTGCTTCCAGAATTCCCCCTCTGGACTCTAGATAGCTTCTTGATATGCTGTTGGCTCTTTAGTGAAGCTACATTACTCGAATTGCATGTCTTAGCCCTCCACTGAAGATTGTCAGCATATCGATCTGGAGGTCTTCTTTGTCTTGTTGACCTTCTGGGTTTGTTTCGTCGCTGCTCGAACGTTTCTTGCTTCTGGGGTTGATCGTCTGCCTGCTGCTCTGGAGTCTATGGCTCAACAGTCTGATTTGACGTCTGTCCTCGATCTCCCTCTTGAATTGGTAGCAGTGTGAAGATCTCATGGCCTCTTTCATCTTTTAGTCCAGGGAATGTGGATTTATCAAATTTTATATCTCTACTCAAAACAACCTTCTGTGTGATTGGATTGTAGAGTCTGTACACTTGTGATCCATTTGAGTACCCGACCATGATTGTTTGCCCTGATTTATCATCGAGCTTGTTTCTTTTTTCTTTTGGAATGTGCTTGTATGTTGCACATCCAAACACACTTACGTATGATAGATCAGGCTTTCTACATGTCCACATTTCGTGCAGTGTCTTGTTTTCCAACGTTGTCATTGTTGATCTATTCTACAGGTGTTTTAGCTGCAGCTATTGTCTTAGCCCAGAATTGACTTGGCAATCGAGCCTGTGCCATCATGCATCTAGCTCCTTCGACTAGCATCATGTTTCTTCTTTCTGCGACACCATTATATTTTGGTGTGTACGCAGGAGTGAACTGATGCTCTATCCCCTGTTCTTGGCAAAATTTTGAAAATTCTTTGCTCTTGTACTCACCTCCATTGTCAGATCTGATGATTTGAATCTTCTTTGAGGTGTGTCTCTCTGCAAATGCCACGTACTTCTTGAAAGAGTCAAACACTTCAGATGTTATCTTTAGGTAGTAGATCGTAGTCATTCGGTTGTAATCATCTATGAATGTCAGGAAATACCTCGATCCTAAGAGGAAATCAATTTTCATCGGTCCACAGACATCAGAGTGGAAGAGCTCAAGAGCTTCTGTGGCTCTCCTTCCCTCATGTGCGAATGGATTCTGATGTTGTTTGCCTTTCTGACAGGCTTCGTAGAACTCAGTATCGGGTCTTGATATCTTTAGACCTCCTCATGTTCAGATGATACATTCTCATGTGCCAGAGCTGATATTCATTCTCTGATGCATTTAATATGCTATTAGAATTGTTGATTATCTTGGCTTGGTAGAGGTTTCCTTCTCTGCATCCAACCGTCAACAATTTGTTTGTTGTTTTTTCGATTATGCGGCATGTATTGCCATCGAATAAAACTGGAATTCCAAGATTTGTCATCTTGGAGACTGATAACAGATCTTTTCTCAGTGAAGGCACGTAGAGTGCTCTTGGAAGCTCTGCTTGATCTGACAATGTTCACAGTTGTAGAGTCCTGATGCCCTTGACGTCGTGTTTGCTCCCATCACCTAGAATCACTGCTCTGTTGTTTTCGAGTTCTATGAAGTCGATCAAGATTTTCTTGTTGCAGGTGATGTGTGATGTTGCTCATGAATCAATGACTACATCGTAGTCTTGTTCAGTGTAGCTCGTTGAAGCTTCATCAAGTATTGTGAAGGCTTTGTCACCTCTATCAACATCTTTGGATGATCTACAACAATTGCTTTCTCAGTTTTGTTCTTTTTTTTGGGTTGAATCTGCAATCGTATGTAGAGTGTCCATTCTTCTTGCAATGCATGTAAGATATTGTTGGATTGAACCAGCATTTGTTGGTTGTATGGCCTGGTTTGTGACAGTGATCATGGGAAGAAGATTGTTGATTCGAGAACTTTGTCTTGTCGAATCTGGGTTTGTTCTTGTTCTTCTCCTTTCCTTTTGTGAAGATAGCTTTCTCTTAATCATTGTTTCCTTTTCCTTTGTCCCTCATCAGTCTCTCATCAATGACAAGACTGATTGCTTTGTCGAATGTCATATCTGGTAGACTCAGTATGAGCATTCTCAACGGCTGATACGACAATGAAGGTAGAGACTTCATGAAGTACATCAACTGTTGTGGTGCTGGGACCTAGTGCTCCTGTCCTGATGCAGCGAGTTGAGCAAAGATCATTTTGATCTTCTCAACATGCTAGTCCAACTGGTTGCCATCCCAACATATGGATTGCAGCTGATTGTGAAGGTGCATTACTGAAGCTGCAGTCCTCACTTCGTACTTCTGTTTTAATCTTTCCCATGCTACATGGCTGCTTTCGCAGTCTTCAATCTGCATGAGTAGATCTTCACTGATGGACGAAATGATGATCGCCATTGCACGCTCATTATTTATGATCCATTCAGCTCTCCTCGGGTCTCCCTCTGGAGGTTGCACCTCTGAGAGTTCGGTCACCGACCAGATGCCTTCGCCCTTCAAAAGTGTTTTGATTTTGAATTTCCATATCTTGTAGTTTGCGCCATCAAGACTGATTGATACTTTTGTCTAGATCGTTGTAGCCATATTGTGTTGCCTAGAGAATCACTTGTTTGAATATCAGTAGTGATAACCTGTCCGCTCTGATACCATGTCGCGAACGGATTTTTTGTATCATAAACGATTTTGTTTCTTTTGAATTTTCTTATGTGGAAGCTTGCAGGATCCTAGACACGCGACTACATATCATAGAACATAAATCATTCTAGCAATCAAGACAACGGAAGACAAGGAGATGCACAAGAGAGAGCAACTGTATTATCAGTTTGATTTTTAGAGTGAGATGATCAGTGTCTCGCTCATTGGCAGCCTGCTGACACTCTGCTCTTTTTATTGTGTTCTGCTCATTGGTAGACTTTCATGCACAACTATTTTGTTTCTATTCTTTTATTTTATTTTCTCTACTCTCACACTCTTCTCCATGTCTTTGTTGATCTAGAAAAATTGTTTATATCTCCACTGTGTGGAGTTTACAAGATAGCTAAACAGAGAATTACAAGAGTAGTTAACGCTAATCAACTAGTTAGTTACTCTCTGTTATTACTAACTGTTTTAGTTGAGCGTGAAGTTCAAAGCTCCACGCCCGTTGAGCTGGCAGCTCGCAGCGCAAAAGATTTTCTTTCGTTTTCTTTTTGTTTCATGTTGTGTCGTGTCTTTTTGTCCTGGAGGCATGTTTGACTTTCGCGAATCATTCAACCTTCGAGTTTTGCTTCGCTTCGTGTCTTAGGATTTTTGAGGTACGTTGACTTTCGCGAATTGTTCGTCGTTCGACCTTCGCTTCATGTCACGTCGTGGCAAAGTTGCAGGAGTTCAAAATTTTTGATAAACAAAGAGGTTGACTTTATTGGTTGGATAGTTGAGATCAAGCGCTAAGGACTATTTTGACATGTTCGACACAGATGTATGATTCAAATGTCCTAATCTATCATGCCAAAGTAATGTCTTATTGCCTAAAATAGAGGTATTCAAGGGTTGACTTGTATCAGAATAACAATGAATCAGTCTATATAAGTATCCATGCCTCTTGTTGAGTGCAAGTATCTTATTTGTTCTATCAACAATTTGACATAGACTCAAACTCTACCCTATGACCTAAATCGATAATTCCACTTATTGACAACAGATTTGTAGAGAGTTCAGATTGAAAGGAATATGGATGTCCAGAACATCAAACGTTTTGGTACCACTGATGACAGTTGTAATAAACTCGGATGTGAATTCAATTCTGTCTAATGGTCTACTATCTTCTATGACAGATCTACAATCCTCCAAAGCATGGACATTGTTGATCTACTTTAAAATTTGTTTGTGCATTCAACAAGACGAAACTAATATGCAGAACAAGAATAAAATCAGTTGTTTACGAACATATATCAATCTGACAATAAGGCACTAAATAACATTTAAGATAAGAAAGTCATCTACATAACATCCACTATATTAACAATGAATTTCTCGAGCGCTATTGTGACAAACCCACACAACTCGTCGGCGTGAGAGGCACTATCTCTCTCACGAACTATATATATATATTCGTCTCGCTTACTAGCGGACTTCTGGACATCGACTAGTAACACAGTGCTTAGCTCAAATTGGCATTCAACCAAACTGATGCTCAACATGTTCCCTCGTTCTCAATCTGTATATATAGATGGATAGAGAAAACACGCTTAAGTTGATCAGGGGTTACAAGATCGGCTGGTTAAGCACATTCTAATGGTACCCAAATGGTTCGTGGAGGAGTGACGTTCTTCTTGTACTTTTCGGATCTCCTCTGTACTTTGAGACATGAAGATCTGTCGCCTTTCGGTCTTCGTGTCTTCTTCGCCTTTCATGTCTTCGCCATTGAGCCTTTCTGGGTCCACGAACATTTCTTCTTCGCGTTCGGGTATCCTCTAGTCAACGAACATTTGATTGTCGTCCTCGGGACTTTTACTCATCGAAGCTTTGGGTCTTCGCGTCCGAATAGTCCCTTGCGTTTCTGCGGACTTGAGCTCTAAAGCTAGCAAAGTTTTGTGGCTCGAAACAAATTGTTTTTTCAACTCCCTCTCAAAGTGTGGTAGCTTTATGACTCCTAGACTCTTCATATGCCTCTCGAAAAAACCTTTGTCTAAGGCCTTGGTGAAGATGTCTGCCACCATTTGCTTCATTCCAATGAAGCTGGTCTTCAACTCGTTTCTGGTGACTAGATCCCTTATCGAATGATACTTGATTGCAATGTGTTTTGTTCTTGAGTGAAACACGAGATCCTTCATCAAGTGTATTGTAGAAGTGTTATCCATTTGCAAGATCAGAGGCTCTCTGATGTTCTCACCTAGTCTGTCAAGGAACTGTTTGAGCCATATGATCTCGTTGGACATCTTCGTGGCTGTAATGTATTCAGCTTTGCAGGATGACTGAGCTATAATGATCTGCTTCTTGCTGACCCAGAGAATTGATGCGCTTGCTGTAATTGTGCATCCTCTTGAGACACTTTTATAGTCATCTTTGAGTGATGCCCAACTTGCATCGTTGTAGGAGTGCATTTGGAACCCTGCATCATGAGAATAACACAGCCCATAATCCTTCATCTACTGAAGGTACCGTAAGATTCGCTTCATGATCTTCCAGTGTGCTACGCTTGGATTCATTCTTAATTGGCTCATTCTGAACACAACATAAGTTGTGTGGGGACGTGTATTGTCTGCTAGATACATCAAAGATCCAATCAACCTCCTATAGGGCGTGTGTTGCATGATCTCTTTCTCTTTTTCAGTCCTCGAGCAATCTTTGTTGCAAGCATTGGGGTATTTGCCCCTTTACAATCTGTCATCCCGAAATCATCAAGGATTTTTTGGATGTACCTTGACTGATGAAGGTATAGCTTTCCTTTGTCATAGTCGCGGTCGATTTGTAAGCCTAGATAACATCTGGCTTCTCCTAGGTCTGTTATCTCGAAATGTTTCGAGATATCGCTCTTCACTCCTACAATCAGCTCTTCGCTTCTGCATAGTATCAAGGTGTCGTCCACATACACGACAACAATGATGATCTTCCCATCTGTGATCCTTTTATAAACATCAGAATCAACCATCATTGGCTTGAATCCCAAGTATCTCAGGGCATGATCTTTCTTCTTATACCATTGTCGTGCAGATTGCTTTAGACCATAGATACTTTTGTGTATTCGGCATGCATAGGTAGGAAGTGAGTCGGAGATATAACCTGGAGGTTGATCCATGTAGACTTTTTTGTCTAGATCGCCATGTAATAATGTTGTCTTATCATGGACGATGTAAATCCTGAGGTTGTATGCAGCTGCATATGCAAATAGTAGACGTAAGGACACATGTTTCACCACTGGAGAGAAGGTCTCAGTGTAGTCGACGTCGTACTTTTGAGAGAAGTCCAACCTTGTATCTCGAAACATCTCCATTTGGTCCATACTTGAGCTTGTAAACCCTTTGCATTGCACTGTTTTTCATTTATCTAGCACTGGTTGTAGTGTCCATACCTCATTCTTCTTTGGATTCAATTTTTTCATTCATGGCTTAGATCCATTTGTTCTTGTCTGATGGCTTTCTCGAATGTTTGTGGTTCGCCACTGAATCCACAAAAATCTTCAGATGTTGAAGCCGAGCTTCCTGGCACAAATCTTGCTGACGCTCTCATTTCTCTGATTAATCTCCTGGGAGATTCTTCAGGTACTGCAATGCTCTTGCCTTTGTCTCTTTGGCTAGGTCTGGAACCATCTCGGTTTATAGAAGTTGTAGCAACAGGCAGGCTTGCGATCCTTTTCTCGTCTGATTCGTCGCTCAACTGACATGGAGTTCAAACATCTTCGTCTGAGTGTTTGGGTTCTGATCCCTCTGTCATGGCTGGCAGGTCGTAGTACTGCTTTTCTAAGACTTCATAGCTGGCACAATCATTGTCGACTATTGTTCTGGCCTCGTTGAACTTGACGTCTCTAACAGTCTTCACTAGATTCATTTTTGGCATGTAGATCCTGTAGTATGACAAATGATTGTCATACCCAACGAGATATCCTAATTCAACTTTCTCATTAAGCTTCTTTAGAAGCTTATCAGGAATATGTGCATAAGTTGCATAGCCAAAAATGCGAATTGGACTCTACCCCACCATAGTTCGTGGGGTGTCTTGTGAGGAACACATGATTTGCCTATCTTGTTTTGGATGTAGGCAGCTGTAGCTACTGCTTCAGCCCATGCACCTTGCGGCTTCCATGAGTGTCGTGTTCTTTCTCTCAACCACACTGTTATGTTGTGGTGTATAGGATGTAGTCCTTCTATGAAGGATTCCTCAATCATTGCATAAGTTAGTGTTAGATGGAAGTGCAAGGTGGTGCCAGTTGGAAGCCATTGGACAAAATAGCGGACTTGCATTGGACGAGTTGTGTGTGTGACATGCAGAGGATGAAGAATGGGTTGGTAACCACACTCTGGAGACTCTTGGAGAGTGGTGAGTGTGATGATTTTGCGGTTTTGCAGTTGGTAAGTCATTTTTGATCAAGTCATTGTAGTTGTGGAGCAGTGTATCAGGTTTGTCATCGAGGAGATACACTTCAACTGCCTATTCTGGGTAATTCAAGTCAATTTTCCATATCAGTATTGCATCAGGGATGCAGATCTCAGTAATGACAGGGTGCAGATCGTTTGGTTTGGGCCATGGAAGATCTCATAGGGTCAGTTGGAGAGATATTGGATGCACAGTCATGTGAGGGACTTGATGGTGGCTTTGGAGTTCACATCTCAATGTATTCTCAGGGAGTGGTTTGGAACCATTCACAGGAGCAGCTTAGAGCTATCTTGGAGAAATACAGGTGGGCACTATAGGGTAGATACTCAGATCTTTGTGATCAGGGATGGTATTGGGATACCTGGTAGGGATAACACTGCAGGATGACATGGGATGATCATCGGGGGACAGCTATTTCATATTGGACTTGAGTCATTGGCATGGAGAGGACTTACAGGTGGGATTCATGATGGAATCAGGAAGCTGCAAACGCAAATGGACAAAGCGTGAAGCTTTTTGAGCCACCTCTAGGTTGGAGAGCTGATGGAGATTGCACGGGGTGTGATCGGAAAGTAAGCACCATGATGGGTGTTTTGCTAGCGATCTACTATAGGGGACACTGATGGCGAGGACTTCATGGTGTGCTCATTTGGGAGTACAGGATGGCATTACAGCATGGGGCCAGTTTTGGACATTGGCATCGATGGGGAGGCATCTACCATCATGGGCGTGGATAAGCTACCTATAGCTTTCATGCATTTGGCTGTATTTGCAGGTGTCTAGGCTTGGCACAGGTGTTGGAATTTCCATGGTGCAGATTCTTAGGTGGTGAGATCATGGGAAAGCCTAGAGGAAGTCACTCAGAGCCATATACCTCAGTATGATCAGGGAGACAATGGTCTCGGGATCCCGTGAGTAGCGACTCAGGGATATGCTTGCGTTGGCATGGTGTCGGGTGGCACATAGCTAGGGAGAGCGAGCAAATGCTAGGAGCCAGGTGGAGCAGGTGATGCTTTGGAGTTCGGCTTGTCTAGCAGGATGGTGACCAGGATCGGAGACATTAGGTGAGCATAGTATGTGGATGACGAGTCCATTGGGGTGGCACTCAAGGAGATGATGCAGTTGCTCAGGTATGATATGTCATTTGATGTATGGATGATGATCTTCAGCTAGTGCATCATGTGGTGACCTAGGGATGGGTCATGCCTACTTGGAGGTAGGTGGCATGGAGTGTACCTGGAGGTGGTACATATTCTGAGGGCATGGAGTGCATTACAGGGTGATGTGGATCCAGCATGCCCATGGTTGTGAGCCAGCAGAGATGGATATGGTTGCTCAAGGAGTGACAGTTGATACTTTGGCGAGTGATCAGGTGAGCTGCATGGTTATATGCACAGTTATCTCCAAGTTGGCGTCACATGTTATTTCTATCCATCATCTTTTGGTAAGTAGGATGCAGCTTTTGGTTAGATCCAGTTGGAGTCTAGTTGCACTATAGGTGGACAGATTGTTGGGGAACTATTAGTGGGTAATGGATACTTGGTGATCAGATGGTATAGGGTACATGGTTCTGGAGCTATCCTACCTGATATGTTATGGATCATGGGTGAGCTATTCATCATGATAGTGAATCTAGTTTGCATTTGCTTTGGCTTGGGCGCTATGATGGATGTTGTGGGGAGATAGGATCCCTGGTGGGAGGCCTATAGACTGGTCAAATCAAAGTTGGCAATGTCAAGCATAGAAAGTTGAACCACATGGGATGTAGGACAAGCAGATCATCATCAGTATCTCTGGGAGCTGGGCGAGCTACTCAGGTATAGCCTATGGTGAGGTTTGTGTACATTCATTCATTGAGTCCTTGGTAGACTCTTGTGCTTGGAGCATGGAAAATGGATGGGGATCAGCTTTCAGGGCTTATTCGACAGGATGTCAGGGCAAAGCGGCTTGGAGCATAGCTTTGTTTGGAAAATACATCAGGGATGAGGCTTGGAGCACTCATTGGTTCGAGATGGTTGATCTTGGATGATATATGAGGACATCTATGTGATATGCTTGGACGTGAGAGCATCTTGGTATAGGTGCATGCCATGGTTGAGGACCTAATTTGGTGACCAGTGGTGTAGCAGCGGATCTATAGTACCACTTATGGGCAGGCCTTGGTCATGTATTTGATGCTTTATCATTCGTGTTGGTTTGCATGAGTGTGTGTGGGCTTGCATGTACCTTGTCACGGGAGTCTTAGTTCTGAGTCAGAGTTGTATGTGGTTGTGAATTTGCTACAGTGAATCAAAGTAGTCATTTTATGCTCATTGACTTGTCATTGTCTACTAGTTGTCTATCTAGTGAGGGTACAATCTTATGGTGGCAGTAATATTTTCTCAGGTTGAGCCTCAGCCGCTCATGTATGTCAGCTTTACAGATATGTGCTTGTAAGTGTCTGATATGATGTCAGCCTAGCTAGATGGAGGATGTAAATCTCATGGTGGCAGTGGGATTTTCTCAGTTTGAGCCATGTCGCTCATGTGGTCCACTTGTGTTTCAAGTCGGATTGGGGACGAGTCAATTGGTCAAGAGTATGCTAGACTCTCTGTATGAGCATTGTGTTTACATGATACTTTGTGAGTCAAACCTAGTGGTTTGTCGGTGTGCTTGAGTGTGATTCAAGTACAGGGTAGTAGGGATATGCATAACATATTTTGGACACTCCAGACGCTGTTGCAATATATTTCTTTACTCCTATTGCATTTGAGCTTAAGGGAGAGTGTTAGGAATCAGATTTGATCTAATATATTTTTATTGTAAGTTCGAAATGCAGTATTGTAATTAATTGTACATATCTTCAGTTAATTAGGATTTACAGTTTTTGGTTATTATCGGGACGTGATCCACTATTGTCATATTAGTCGGGCACTGATCCCGTAGCCGGCTACTTGGGTTAACCGAGTAGCCACACATAGGAGGAATTAGCCTGTACAGAGTTATTTACAGTACTTGCTATACTGGGGGGCATGTCCCAAGTTTGTTGGTCGAATTTGGCCATATTGGGCTCGACCTTAGTTTGGCCAATTTTATGACACCTGCCTTTTCATGCAGTTTGTGAATACTCTATATGTACAATTTTTCTTTGTAATCTATTAACTTTTGTTGTGCCATCTCTGAGAGCTTGTGAGGAGTGGCTATGGTAATTGTGTGATGTGATCTGCATACTGCACTAGATTCTATCAAAATTTCAACTTAGGGTGTATCCACCGCGCTCCTTGGGTTGGTATTTTTGTGCAAACTCCTAGGAGATGAGTTGCTCCTTGTTGGAGAGATCCGGTGTCATATTGTGGGAGATTCAGCAGCTAAGACGTGTTCAAGTTGGGGGTCTGGTTCATGAGAGAGGGCAGGTGAAGGGTTAGAAGCATCGATTGAAAGAGGGGGTTAGTTGTATTGATGGGGTTAGAGGCGGTAGAAGTGAATTGGTGTTGGGAGGAAGTACAGCCGGTGCCCTGAGGATTGGTTGGTGGCTGAGCTTGTGGTCCTTGAGACTGCCCTTGAAATGTCGAGCCTTGATTATCTGTTGGCGGTTGTTAAAATCTTGCCCCATCGCCACCATTTGAACAATCAAAGTGATGCCCGGAGTCATGAGATTGAGCATGCTCTGCATGGACAGAAGGTGTGGACTGAGCGGCCGCCTTCAATCATTATTCCAAAGTGGCTATGTGTTGGTTGAGGGCCTCGACGGAAGCAGTAAATGATTGTTGGAGTTTGGTGTGCTGTTCCATCGTGGCTTGCAACTTTTGGGCCAACTGCTTATATGCTCTCACTGGAATTTGGGTTCCCTCAGGAATAGCTGGTGGTGCGAAATCATTGAAATCGACCATTTCCAGTTGTTCCTTCATAGTGGAACGTGCGGCTTGGGCATCTGCGACAGCCTCGTCTCGTTCTGCTGTGAGGTTGTTGATGACGGTTTGCATGTGAGAGATTTTCAACTGGAGTTGGCTTTGTAGGTGGCTGAGCATCTGTTGCTGCTGTTGATTGTACATGGTGAGGTTATCGATCTGTTATTGTTTTTTAGCAGATTCAGCCACCAACCATTGATTTTCTTGCTGAAGTTGTGGGATGGCATCGTCATCGACCTGGCGTACTACTTGTTGACTTGACAAGATTCCATAGATGTTGTATTGAAGCTCATTCACCAACCAAACCATCTTTTGCACAGTCAGTGGTAATTGCTCCCATATGCCAATGTCAGGTAAGGAGCGTTGGTAATTTGGATAAGGCATAGGGTTGTAAGGGAGAAGATTAAGAAATTGTGTAGAAGAGGGGTTTGGGGATAAGTAGGTGGAGGGGAGTGGAGTTTCAAAGGAGGAGACTGTGTTTTTTGAGGAGGTGATTGCGGTGAGGTAGGAGGTGTTGGAATTCTAGGGGAGGATGAAGCGCGGGGAGGAGAGGATATGAAGGGAATCTGATTGAGTAGTTAGAGAGCAAAATCGTTGATGTCGTGTGAGGAGTCAAGCAGAGGTGAGGTCGGTACCGGAGAAGATTTTGGTGGAATAGTAGAGTCAAACCCAATGTTAAGTGTGATGGAAGGGATGTAAGTGGTAGCAAGTGGTGTCTGTAGTGGTAGAGAGGTGGTGGGTGGAGGCGTAGTTGCATGGGCTGCTGAAGTACTCGGAGTGACTGGGATCTCACCGACTGAACTAGAGCTAGATGCGCTGGCATCCCCAGAGCTGTCTATTGTTGCTACCGCCTGTCTTCTTGCAGCATCCTGTTGGAGTAGGGCGTTTTGTTGGGCTAAGACCTCCTTTGGGACCTAAGAGGGTTTAAGGCTCTTGTCGGATTCAACATACTCCGTCCCATTGTCACTTGATAAAATCTCGGTAGATATGGCGGCTTCAGTGCTAACTGACTTGCCTTTCTGCTTTTTGTGGGTAGATCTGGCTGAGGATCTGCTACCTGGGGGCTGGCTCATTTTCTGGTGCTAGGAAATAGTGTTTCCAATTCCTTGAGAGCGGTTGTTGTCCGGCGGCCCAGGTGTTGCTGGAGGATCATCTGTAGGAGGTAACCACATTTAGTGGTTGCCTTACGTTGTTTGAGGGCCAAGCAGAGTTTCTCGGCAATCTTTTCTACCCACTTAAAAGTGTGAGTGGGGTCACTCAGTGTCATGGTGAATGCAAAAAGGTCGCTTGGAGGAATGCGATCCATGCGAATGATGTGGACCTTCGTCAGAATGAGAAGGATCTCTGTGACTACTCGTAACTTGGGATCTTTGATCAGTTTCGTGGCGATGCCATCGTGCGTGTGAGTGATGGTTTTGCCATCGTCAAACAAGAACGTCTTGAAATAATTTGGGTTGTAGCTGGTGCCCTTTCCTTGATTGATTTGCTAGAATCAGAAAATCTGATCAGTTGGAGCCTGGCTGGTGTAATATCAATGGAGACATAGCTGCCATCCTTGGATGGAATATGGAAAGTGTGGAATTCGTCAGAGTAGGAGAAATAGGCAACACGTATAAGGCTCTCATGTTGGTGTTCCGGAAGATGCAAGAGATTAAAACCAAGACGGAGAAAAATGTCATTGGCTAATCGTACTGTCTCAGAGTGGTTCTTGACCTCCAGTAAGAATAGGTCACCGGTGTAAGCCTTTGGGGCCTTACGGCGATGCAGAGACAGTGCCGGATCCCGGGAGGCCATGATCATAGTGATTCTAGAATGTTCTAGAAGGTTTGAAAATTCTGGAAAATTTTGGCATGAACTTGAGAGCAAAACTCTAGAATGAATTCGTGGAGAGGAGGGTGGAGGTCTACATATAGATTTTTTTTTTTTCCAGAAATTCACAAATCTACCTAGAAATCGTCAGTGTCCACGATTTGGTAATGGTTGTCACGAATTTTGAGGCAACATTCTGAGGGTCGATGAATTCTTGTAAGTGATTTTTTTATGCCAAAATAGGAAAAATGTCTAACAGTGCAAAATTTTGTCTGATTAGAATTCACGAAGATCACAGAGAAATCGTGGGAAGTATTTTAAGCTTCAGCGAATTGTTTGCAGATTCTGATAGTGGATATTGGATGAGCAAACAAATTTTTTTCTATTTCTAAAAAGTTTGTCTCTGAGACAGAATCTGTGGAGGCTAAAAATGAATCGTGCACTGTAAAAAGGGGTCAGACGAATTCTATCTGAGATGGTGTGAGACAAATTTTCTGAAACTAATGGCTTTTGTGGTTTTCTCAACGAAACGATTGTTTGTATACCTGATCTGATAGTATTTTGATGGTTTGAATAAGAAAGCACATCAAAAAATTTGTCGAAATGGCAGGCAAGCAATAAAGAAAAGTAAAGAAGAACATTAGGAAAGAAAACAACTAATACACATCAAGATAAAAACATGGTTCATTGTACTTTCTCAGTCTGCTCCCATTGACCATAGTGTTGAGGATATCGCCTTGAAGGGTTTGGAGTTGTACAAATCCAGAGGCAAAGATTTTTTTAATGACGTAAGGACCTTGGCCAAAAAATTTCAGTTTGCCTTTGAGGGCTTTGGCCTGATATAGCAGGACCTTATCTCCAACCTGAAAATCTCTAAGTTTCAATGATCGATCATGCCATGCTTTTTGTCAACGTTTGTGGACTTGTTGAGCATGGTTGCTGATCCGTCGTGTTTCGCATAGTTGTTCCCGATGGAATAACCTATTTGCTAGTAGGTCCGACATAATCAATCCCCCATTTCTGAAATGCTTGATCAGTGGTTACAGGGTGTAAAGACATGTAGTCGGTCTTTTGAAAGCATTTTGTGCGTTGGCAGACATCACAAGCCTTAGTGTAATTGTGCGTATCCTTGAAGAGTGTTGGCCACCAAAACCCGACCAAGAGGATTTTCTTAACAAGGGAAATGGCCTGCACCAATACCTTCATGAGTGAGAGAAATTACAGAGGATATTTCACCTTCAGTAAGACATCGTCAGATGATTCCATCTAACCCTTGCTTGTAGAGTTGTCCTACAATTAATGTATAAGGTTTAGTTGGAGGACCAATGCACGTTGTTCAGATTTAGACAAGGAAGGATCCATCTGCCCTGAAATTAAGTATTCTATGATTTCCTTAGCCCATACGGGTGTAGAGTCAACTTGGAAAAGGATGGCATCTGGTAAATCATCATTGACGCCTTGATTAGGGGTAGGAAGGTTAGGGATTCGGGACATATGATCTGCTAGAAAATGTTGAACTTCCTTACGAACCACGATTCTAAACTCAAATTCTCGCAATAATAGGATCCATCTAGTATTACGGGGCCTGTGGTGCAAGTCTTGTTGATGAGATACAACAGTGCTTGATGATCAGTGAAGAATGCATCCTTGAAGATAATGGCAAAACTTCTGAACCACATATACCACTGCCAAGGCTTCACGTTCGGTAGTGGTATAATTGACTTCAGCAGATATCAATTGTCTACTAAGAAAACAGATTGGGTAATCCTTTTTGAATTCTCCTGGTTGGGTGAGCACTGCTCCAATGGCATACTTGGATGCATCGATATGCACATGGAATTCTTTAGAAAAAATCAGGAGCCTAGAGGATAGGTGCATTGGTAAGGGCTTCTTTGATTGATTAAATGTGATGCGTTGTTCATCCGTCCATTTGGGAACTACAACTACTTTGTAGATTAAGCGTGCTTTGTTAGCAAAATTGAGAATAAAGCACCGATAGTAGTTGGCATGGCCAAGGAAAGAGTGAACTTCGCGTATCGTACGTGGTTCCGGTAGATTTTGAATGATAAGGATCTTTTTGGGGTTAGTGGCAATGCCATTTCGAGAAATAATATGTCCTAACACAATACCATGTGTTACCCAGGTCTGGCATTTTTCAGGATTAAGGGAGATGTCGAAGCGTTGACATTGGATAAATTTTTTTTTGAGCACAGACAGATGGCGTGTTTCTTTTGAATGTGCACCTAAATCGTCCAAGTAAACCTCTAGGGTATTGCCCAGCTGCTGAGAAAAGGCCGCTTGCATAACACGTTGGAAGGTGCTAGGGGCATTGCAGAGACCAAAAGGATGACTTTCCAGCAGAAGGTTCCCCATTATGTGGCAAAAGCGGTTTTATGTTGATGTTCTTCAGCAATTTGGATCATATTGTATCCGCTAAAGCCATCTAAGAAGGAGTAAGCCTCATATCCTGCTAGATTTTCTAAGATGGATTCTCCGAAAGGTAATGGAAAATGATCACGTTCGGTGACGGTGTTAAGTTTCTTAAAGTCGACACAGATGCGAAGTTTTCCATTTTTCTTTGGAATGATGACAATTGGGGAGACCCACTCAGTATGCTCGATTTCATAGATAAATTTCGCATCTAAGAGGTGTTGTAATTGTACTTGAGTGTTCTACGATCCTTGATGAGATGACCAGTCCTTTTATAGTATTTGCAAAATAGCTATTGTATTGGTTTAGATGATGAATGTTCTGAATTCAATGTTGGCTGTTGGTTGCTTTTGTTCTGACTTCACAAATCTCTTCCATCTATACTTTTTGAGGATGATCCACTTCTTCTTATCTCCTCTTCAAGTAGCATAGAGATTGCTCTAGTAAGAGTGAGGCCTTGTTGTGTAGAAATCACCATGATCCAATTCTCATATGCTTATGGTAAACTAGATAACATAGTCATGGCATCGATATCTTCATTGATTGATCCAATGGTAGTCATTTGCTCCATAATATTCTTGAAGGTATCAAGATGGGTCAAAATAGAGTCAGCTTCAAACATTTTGATGGTGATTTTTTTTTTCCTCAAATAGAGTTTGGACGTAACATCTTAGAGAGTAGCTAGGATGTCCCAAGCATGCTTAGCAGTCTGGACTTATCTGATATGGCTGATCTGAGAGTTAGCAGTTTGGCCTTATCTGATATGGCTAATCTGAGAGTCCTTGATATTGAGAGTAATCATACCAAGAACCTTTCCATCCCTATGTCCCCATTTGGTGATGTTAGTTGCATCGACCTCCAGTTTGATCTCAGTGCCTTCAACGATGTCCCATTTGTTCTTTTGCAAGTAGTACTACCTTCTCTTGAATTTATAAAGATGGTAGTTATCTCCATTAAGCTTCTCAATGACAGATGAACTAGAAGTGGAGAGGAGAGGCATGTGTTGCATTTCATAAAAGCAATATATGAATCAATACCATAAATATTTAATTTACGGTTGCACAAATTTGCCTACAATGGTGCTGCACCTAAATCCTTACCATAGAATCTGTTATGTAATTTGCTCTCCATGCACTTTGAACTACATCAACAAATTCACTGGTTGTTTTTTATATCATTTGCACATCAGTGTTTGAAATTTTTTTTTTTAAATATTTTAATATGTTGTCAAGCTTGCTGTGATTAGCCAAGAAGAACGTCATTTCTCAAACTTAAGTTGACGTATTATCTTTTTTCAAACTAAGTATTGAATGTAGAATAATTTGATTAAAATCTACGAGCTTAATCCTCCACTGCTCAGTTTGCATGAAATATTGACTGATTTACTTGAAAACTTACCATCTTTTTTTTATTTATGTAAGCCTACTTTAGACAAAACATACTCTAATTTGGAAATGGCTTGCTTCGAAGATGACTTTTGCTTGGTATTCCATGAAAATAAGATGTGAAGATATATTATTTTTTCTATTATACATACCTCTGCATGTCAACTACAAATATGAATAGTATGAATAGGAATCAGTAGTACGGGTTTCCAATTTGGATCTTCTCGGTCTCTTGATATTTATGTACTCCTTGTCATGTCTTTTTTGTTCATACAGTATAGACAATGGTGCTTTGATATCTTAGCTCTAGATCAATTGTGGCTTTATTCGTAACTACACCGGTAAACTCACCGGATACAAGCACCCGATCCCAAACACCATCAGGATCCGTTCCAGTTGTTACCTCACCCCCTCATGCCCAGAAGACATAGGCAATACTTTCAGAGGAGGGAGAAAGGGAGTAGCCTACAACCACACAAGCTGAACACACAATTGCAGCTGACCCCACTCATGATGACAAAGCTAATGAGACTGAAGCAGCCAATCCTGACCAAGAAACAAAAAAAGATCAAGATCAAGGTGGAACCTGTGGGAACAGACGGGACGCCAAACGGATTGACAAGTAGCCCGAGACCTCCGTCCGAAGTTCTGCCCACGCCCAGAAAAAGTCTTCAGGGACACTTGACCGGTCGGGATGGACTTATCCGGAGTGGCCCGGAATGTTGTGGAAAGGCTTGTGGGCCCCATACTGACCAGACAGATCCAGCCCGACATGATTCTGACGTCGTTTGGTCAAAATGACCATGCTCTCGGCGACAGCGCAGTTAGGGCACACGAAAAAAGGACTACTTTTGCTGGTTTCCGTCCAAAGGCCTAGTTTCTCCGAACGAGGCCCGTTTCACGTACAGTCAGTTTTGACCTGTGGGCAACGTCGAGTGGAACCTGTGGGGACAGACGACATGCCGAATGGATTGACGGATAGCCCGAGACCTTCGTTTGAAGTTCCGCCCAAAAAAAGTCTTCAGGGACACTGGACCGGTCGATCTGCTAATTAATAGTTGTGGAAAGGCCAATTTGAAAAAGAAATATAATATTCAAGAAAGTATATAAGAAAGTTTAATTATTGTTTTTTTAATACTTCAAGATTTTATTTTTGCATGAGAGTTGACGAACTCAGTTCGTCAACAAAACCAATTTTGTAGGAAGAGAATGAAAATGAAAACTTAATTATAGGTGTGTCTTGAAAAAAAGATTGTTGTCTTGAAAAAAATATATTGTTTTTGTATTTTATTGAAAATCATCAATTTCTTTTAATGAAAGTGTCCACACGAGTCATTATAATTATGTTGTATTAATTTTTTTGCTTTGCTAAGTACATAACATATATTAAAAAAATGAGCTTAAAAAAATTCAAACCACCAATTTCACTAAACTTTAATGATTGTGTACAGTAAAATGCTATTAAGTTATGTTGTAATCACGTGAAGAATTACATTTAATAGCAATGTTTTTATTGTGAGTGATAGTTGACGAACTCGGTTCGTCAACATTACAAATAGCTGTGACATCAAATGCTAACAATGAAATCATAACCACGTTCACTTCACGAACCGAGTTCACCAAGATTATTTCAAATTCGACAGCACGTGTTGACGTAATAAATATATAGTTATCGTTATTGATTAGTACTAGGGGCCTTATGATGGCTATTTTTCATGACATTCTGCTAAACAACATCTATGAGGAAAAGGCCATTTGAAGTTGAATTATAATATAAAAAAAAATTAGAAAGTTTAACTATATATAATTACTTCAAGATTATATTGTTGCACGAGAGTCGACGAACTTAGTTCGTCAACAATACCAATGTTGTAGGAATAGAATGGAAATCAAAACTTAGTTATAGCTATGTCTAGTTGACGAACTAAGTTCAACAAGAATGCTATTCTGATAAAAATATATTGTTTTTGTAATATACTGAAAATCATCTAATGCTTCCAATGAAAGTGCTCACATCTAACATCCATAGCTATGTTGCCTTTATTTTTTGCCTTGCCAAGTACATAAAACATATTCACAAATTGAGTCCGTATGGTCCTTTGATAACCAATTACACTAACTAATTATTGTTTACAGTAAAACACTACATATCTATGTGGCACCCATGTGAACTGTTTTTAATATTGTTGTATATTTAATGGCAATGTTTGAATGATGAGTGATAGTTGACGAACTCAGTTCGTCAACATTACAAATGCTTGACAAATAGAATGCAAACGATGAAATCATAACCACATTCATTTGACAAACCAGATCCACCAAGATTATTTTGAAAAGAATAACATCATAACTAAGTATAATTGACGAACCAAGTTCATCAAGACTAATTGTATAAAAACATTTTATGTAATGTGTTTTTTATTTGTATAGGAGTTTACGAACTCAGTTTGGCAAAAATGTGAATGATATCAGTACATAAGTAAATAATTTCAATAACTAAGTTTTAATGATGAACTGAGTTCACAAAAAATTATTTTTAAATCAAAAATCATTTGGACTTTGATGATGTCAGTTTTATCAAGATTATAGATGCTCATTACTTTTGAAAATATTATTCAACAAAGAAATTGCTAGATGACAAAGCAAGTATGCCAATTGTATTCTTTTATTGTCTTGTATAGTAACGAAATGTTAATTCTTGACGTAACCAAGTTCGACAAGAACTAAAGTCTGAGCTCTTATTAGATTGTACATTGTTTACTTTATGTTAAACAGGTGGAATCAATGATTGAAAAGCTCTACCACAACAATAACCAAACTCAAGAAATATTCTCTTATGAGCTCCCAAATATTGAAGCTCATTGTGATCATTGCGTAACCTCAGACGCAGACAAGTGGTGCATTGACACAAATGGGCCTAATGGAGAAAGGGGTATTTTTTTACATATTAATCTCCAAGAAAAAGGGTGGAGAAATGCAGGAGTGGAGGCTTGATATGCAAGATTTCATGTCCAAAGAAGCGGTGCCCACTCTCTTGGTAGTAGTTGAAAGTGCTTCATTGAGCGCATTTATAAAATCTGAACTTCAATTCAATGCTTTTGATCCCTCCAAGATGAATCCTAGTATGATCGGAGAAGAAGGATCAATGAAAAAACTGGGTTGGGAGTTGCCATTTTATGTAGATTTGCAGTCTGCTAATTTGACCTCAATACAAAAAATCATTGATGGCTTTCACATTGTAAGGAGTGCTCAATTGGCATGTGGTTGCGTTCCACAATCACGTGCTTTGAAAACCGTGATTGATTCATTTTAAAGAAGTAACGAATCACTACGATATGTGATATAAAAGTGTTTGAAAGACAAGTCAAAGTGTCCAAAAAAATGATTTTGTCATATGTTGGCAAAAAGACACAAACAACAACTGCAATCTCAATAGAAAAAAGGCCTTCAGATTTGCGCAAGGATTTAAAATCAAAGGATAAAAGTAAAGTGAAGAGTCATATAGAGCTAGAAAATTCCAAAAAAAGAAGAAGCAAAACGGACAATTCTACAAAAGAAGGGAGTACTTCAAGAGCGAAGAAGACTATCACAAATAAGGAGAAAAGACAAGTTTCAGGAGATCACATTCAAAATGTGGGTGAAATGCTAATGTTGCCAATCGATATTGAGGAGAGTAAAATTGGTTCCTTGCTAATAGCAACTTTAAAGGGTGTCGGTAAAGCAATGTGGAGTAAATACAATGACTGGTATCCATTTGGGCAGAATCGGACCTTCCTAATCGACATTACGCTTTGTGATTGTGCACATGCAAAGCTTGTGTATGGACCTTTGAACAAGGATTTTGTTAAAAAGGATGCTACAGAAGGAAGAGCTGAAAGAAGATCTATTGCATCAGTACATGTACTACGTATTATTAAGAATGGCATGCTGCAATAAAAAACAAGGGTTGTATTTCTAAATGAATTGTTATGTTTGTGTTTGAATATATTAAAAAATTATTTCAGAAAATGCTATATTTTATTTTTTAAGTTTAATTTATCTTTGTACTTGTGCAGATACTATATCACTTCTGGACAACATTCTATTATGGCCGCCAAAAGTTTCAAGTCTTTAATGCCCAGATTACTTAAAACAATATTATGGGAAAAGACAATCGAGGATCTTATGCTGCTTGGACACGGTGGAGCTTGTGAAACTATCATCCAATTAAATGAGCTCCAAAGAAATGTCATGAAAAGGTCTCCTTACCAAGAGACTTTACAACAAGCTAGAAAACAATGGGAGGAGTATGGATCTCCTACAAAGCCTCTCGGAGGTCACTCCATGCAAGATGAAAATTGGAAGGTAAGAAATATTCAAAACATGTAGTCATTGGCATAATTTTTTTTTTTTCAAATTTCAATCTAATTTACCAATTTAATGTTTGTTGTTTTTTGTGCTAAACAGAACTTTGAGAAAACAGCAGCCACCACTTTGGAGAAGGTGAATTTGAAATATGATATCCACATGATAATTTGTGAAGAAAATATTTCTCAACGTTGGATAACTATAATGGACATGTACCTTATGGGGCGTCCGATGAATAATAAGAGAGAATTCAAGCCTATTTCCAAAGACAATATAGATTATGAAAGTAAAACAACTCAGACGACTCAGGCAGAAAACACGTCCACCCTTGGAACTACCATGTTTAGATGCATCCAAGGCCTTACTGATGCAGATGTGATGGCAATTCAGGACATGATTTTGAAGGGTAAGATCTTATTGAAAAAGGATAGATATTACAAAGGAATAAAGACATGGAAGAGGTGGCCCTTAATTGCAAATATATTTGGACGTTGCAGGATGGAATCACAACTTTTATGTGAACTCTAAGTGGCGATACTACCATAAACTATGAAGGCATAAAAGATAAATATGGGATATCAAAACATAGTTTTGATAATATGTTTAGTTGGTCTAAAGAGTGGCTAAAAACGAGCATCAACAAATCCAAGAAAAAAGTTGAACTACCTATTCCAGTACAAAACGAGTTGTGAATGGCATTCGGAAGGATTAGTGGCATCAAAATAGATGTTTTTACTTTGCCATGGAAAATAGTTAATGCTGGCTTGGAAGCAGAGACAATTATTGCGATTGTGTCTACCATTGGAGTTGATAACGAGATAGGATTGGTCATATTGGACACGACTTCAAAGAAGGATGCGTGGAGTATAGAAGAATATTTGAATGCATTGCAAATGTGCATGTAGGAAATTCATATGTTTTTGTTGCTCTCGTAGATTATGAAAATTCTTTTGGTTAGTTGATGAAAGTTTTAAAAGATATTCAGGGGACAATGGACTTACATTATGGATCGTATACAAAAGAAACTGACAAGAGCAAAAAGGTGATAAAAGGACATGACCTTGTGGTGGTTGTTGCTCGAATTTCAAAGCTGGACGAAAATGAAGATTTTGAAGGGCTAATTATAGAATCACAACCTGATATTTGCTTTTGCGAGAGCTCAAATGCAATTGAGAACCAAGATTCCGAACTACAGGGAGATGAAGTTTTGAGCAAAAAAGCCAAAAGGTTTTTAACTGCTCCAAAAAGTTATGAGATCTGTGGTTTCAAAGGAGGCAACATAAGTGTTTTTCCTAAAAATTGTGTGTTTTTTAGAGACATCGTTGCTGCATTTTGCCACCATGGAAAAATTGTAGTTGATGCATACACATGAGGGTACGCCATGAGAGAAGCCTTGCAACAAAATATGCAAACGATCGTCTTGGTGTGCAACAATGAAGAGAAATGTTTATTGGAGGCTTATTGCTCAACTATGGTGACTATGATACCCAGTTTAGCCAAAAACATGGAGGCCATTAAGGATGGTAGAAAAAATGTGGACCATCAACAATCGGGTGATAAGGTGGCCAGTTCCTCAATTGCACCTATCAGTCTTTTAGAAAACATAAATTTGGATAATATTCAACAAACACAAGAAGATGACAAAGAAATTACTTTGATAAGAAGTATTCCCGACCATGAACTCTTGCTTACAGGTTTCCAAGAAGAACAAATGCCACCAAATGAAGAGAGATGCGATTTCTTAAAAACATTTTGTCAAATTTTAATATTGGCATTTGCTCCTCTATGGACTATGAAACTGTGCTTAGTATCTGCTCTTTCATGGAAAGGGAGGCATGTCAAAAGCTTCCATTTTTCATGTTGTGGAGCCTAGAAAATTGCTACCAACATTCAAGTATAATGTGTCCCGAGAAGCCTTTTGTAGCTGCTAATTTCAAACCCTTGTGCTATATATGGCATCATTTTTATCCTACTCAACAAACACAACATGGTGCTTATGAATTATTCACCATACAAATCATGCATGAACAGTCCATTGAATTGTATATTTCCAGAGGCAAATACTTCGTTTTCTGACAACAACTATCTTAATGATGTCCTGTGGCCATACTTAGAACAAATGAAAGAAGCTCCAGACATTGAGAGCTATGTAAAGTTACATTTCATTGGACAAGAAGCGGTTACCACTAGTCACCCATACTACAATATGCTTAGAGAAGTGATAGAAGTTCTTTGGGACTCCTGGAAATCAAAAAAATCTACCAAGGAACAAAAACTGCATCTGGTTGGAGGAATGGCTACTGAGATGGCTCAAAAGCAGACTTCACTATAGGAGGAGTTGGAATTAGAACAAGTGGAGCTTCTTTATGCTCTTATGCAGAAACCTAAGCCATGGAAGCTTTCAAGGGGAGATGTATTTGCTATTTGTGTACATCTTGGGCTACAACAAGATGACTTTGGTGAACATGCAATGAGAGCGTACATAATAAATTTGGTGGATATTAATTAATTTATTTGTTTTACCGTTTTGATACATGACATTCATATAAAAAAAATACTTGTTGTATAACTTCTATTGATCGCTTTTACATTTCTTACACTTTAGATAGTCATGAATATTTAACCAAAATAGTTTGCACTATGATATAAGTTTTTTGGACAACATATATTTGTTTAACCATTTCAATGATATTTGGATGGATCTATGTTAACATTTTATAATGTCTAGAAATAAGTTATGCTTGTGTTGACGTGAATGCTATCACCTACAATTGATAAGTCTAGTATGCTTAAATAAAATAGTTTTTATATTTTCAAAAAAATTGTTCGTTATGATTACATGAAAATATAATTAAACAATTGAAAAGACACGATTCAAGATAAAGTAATTTATAAATAGAATATTTAGTTCAACAAAAAAAAATTGCAATTCAAGCATGTTGTCAATTTTTTTTTTGAAATGCCTTATAATGTTGCATACGAGAAACATAAATTCATCATTCTATATGGGCATTTTGTAGGTACCACAATACAAAAAAAAAAAAAAAAATCAAAATTTATCAAATCAAAATATTTTATTTTTTGTATTGACACCATATTTAAAATAAATTTATTCTCAAAAGACCTATTTAGTTCGGCAAAAAAGCTTCCAATACAAGCATGTTCTCTACAATAAGAACTTGAAATGCCTTACATAGTTACGAGTGAAAAAAATCTATTCATAATTCTACAATAGCGTTTAGCAGCTTCCAAAGTACTAAAAAAGAATCAATATTTATCAAAGTAAAATATCTTCCTTAAAAAATGAGACCTTGGCCAGAAAATTTCAGTTTGCCTTTGAAGGCTTTGGCCTGGTATAGCAGGACCTTATCTCCAACTTGGAAGTCTCTAAGTTTCAATGATCGATCATGCCATGCTTTTTGTCGGCTTTTGTGGACTTGTTGGGAACGGATGCTGATCCATCGTGTTTCGCATAATTGTTCCAGATGGAATAACCTATTTGCTAGAGTCTGTTGATTATCAAACTCAAGGTTATATGCCACTCGAAGGGAGGGGATATGGAATTCTATAGGCATAACGACTTCTTGGCCGTATGTTAGCTAGAAAGGGGTTAAGCCTATAGCTCTCTTCGGGGTGGTGCGATAAGCCCATAGAGCAACATGAAGTTTGAGTTCCTAATCAGATCGGCTGGATTTGACGGGTTTGGTGAGAATTCTACATAGAATTTTATTGGTGGATTCTGCCTGGCCATTGCATCGTGGATAGTATGAGGAACTTTTGCGATGTACCAATATGTTGTAGCTACAACTGCATTCGCCTATTGATTTGGTTTTTTTTTGTTGGCATTCTTCACTTTCAATATCTTGCAATCTTGAATCTCATGATTAGTGCGTTTGCAATATTTATAAAACATCTTCTTCTTTGACTGTGGATTCGATAATTGCTCTTGACTCTGTGTTGGCTTCTGATTCGATAGTTTAGAACTTTCCTTCTTCTAACTTTTAGCACCTTTGTTTACATATAAAGCATGCGATGCTGTATTAGAAGAGCTGCTAGTGCTTCTTCAATTGTCTTCTTCAATTACTCTTGAGAGAGTTAAATCTAAGTGTGTCGTAATGATCATCACCTAGTTTTCATATGTAGGTGACAGACTTGATAGCAATGTCATCATTACATTTTGATCATCAATAGTTGATCTGACAACTGCTAGCTGCTGCAAGAGATTTTTGAACTAGTTAACGTGATTATGAAGTGAATCACCATTTGACATCTCCATTCCTATTCTTTTTACATTTGAATGTCAAGTTCAAGAATTTGAAGATCATTGAAGACTTGGCCAGCTTCAACAACTTCAACAAATGAGGATTCTCTACAAGTCTGCAGATATACACTGTTTATTGTCACAGTCTGCAAAAATACATAACACTGCAAACTCAATAAGAAAACTGAACAATATCAATACCAATAAGAAATAAAAAAATTGACCAATATCAATACCAATATAATATCTACTTACCAGATCATAATCATCGTAAACAACGACATTTGCTCTATTGATGTCATGTCCTCCAATGGCCTCTACATTCTGGAGGGGATATATCTAGCCCTAGGGGGATATCTTTTTTGAAATTCCAAAAATTCCTCCTCTGTAGGCAAAGTTTTTTCATAGGCTTTAGATTTTTCAATCATGGCCTCCAAGGCCTCATTGCCAGATTTCCAATTGCCATCTTTATCATAATCTATCTCACTTTCAAGGTCATCATATGAGTAATCAACAATGTCAAAAAATTCTGATAAATTTTGACCAAAAATTGAGAGGATTTCATCCTCTCTCAAATTCAATACATCTTCTATATCATTAAGTGAAATATAACATTCATTATTTATAAAATATTAAGGAACATTGAGTAGAGTTAATTGATTAATAGGAGATGCAGATGGAAGAGAATCAGAGAGGATTATAGAACGAGGGAGAGTTTTTTGATAATCTGAAGCCATAGAAGCTTCAGCTTCAACCCTATATTAGTATCTACATCATTTACATCAACTGGAGCAGGTGCAGATGCTTCGATTAATGGAACAGTTGAAGATTCAACAAACTCATCATCTGGAATTTCAGCAGATATGTAGAAGACAAAAGCCATTCCTTTGATTAGAAGGCGACATATTCTTTTGTGGATATCATAGTATATATTTCTTTTGAAATAGTCATGCAGGTTAGAGTACTTTCTATTGTGTTTATGCTTACATGATGGTTGGGAATGTACAAGGTCCTGAAAATGAACGAAACAAAAATTATCTATATCCAAAACAGGAGTACTAATAATCTGAGAAAAATTATCAAGATAAGAAATTAAATTATAACGATTCTCATAAACTAGCTTATCGATATCAAAGGGAGAAAAAACGATACAAGCAAAATACTCTAATCTGTCAGATGGAATGTCACTGGCATTAAAAAAATCCATAAGTTTGTCATCTGAGGCCATGGAGGAACTAGCCATATTGAATCCGATATCGGTTCAACGTGACAGATAAATATCGGTAGAGAAATAAAGCAAAGTGCGCGTGTTGATCCGATATGGTAAGATCGAGAATGAAATTTTTTGAAAAGCTATCGTCGGAGGTGGCTGATATCGATTCAGCGTGCTTGAATGAATACGAGCATGCATAGCAAGAGATGGCGTGCGTTGATTCGATATCGCAAGAATGAAAGAAAACAAGAAGGCGCGGAATCGAGATATAGAAAGTGGTGCACATATTTATAGCCAATTCATGTTGATCACAGCCCTACATTTGTCAAATAACGAATTGAGATTTATAGCCTATATTTATCCACCAATCAGAGTGAGACAAATTTGTACCTACGCCGGAATACATTACCTAGTCTATCACTAGATTCAACAAATCATCATTGGCTTTGACCCTAGAATTTGTACCTGCGCCGGAATACATTAAATAGACAATCACTAGCCTCCTAGAATAATCATTAAAAAAATTATAAACAAATGATTAATGGATATCATTGAAAAACGTGTATGAGGAGAAAAATTACAATCTCTCGCCCAATTCAAGCAACATAAAGACGAAATTTCTCCTTTTGAAATAATGTTCATTCAGAACATTTTCATAAGTCTTTCATTATGCGTTCCAGTATGATTTTTATATGGGATATCGAATCAGCGCGCCTGGCAGACGATGTATTTGCTACATTTGGACTGCGCGCGTCGAATCGCTATTCCAGAACCAAAATATTATTGAAAATTTTGAAACTATCGGACCCTATATGCATGATCAAAGATCGATTCAAAGACTTTTCATACTGGCCAAAGTTATGTAGAATCTATCGAACCAATTTCTGATCATTCATATTCCGTCCAATATCGGATGAGCGTGCGAGAATACATACTCTGGTTTTCAAATGCTTTATATGCGCGTTGATTAGCTATCGGGTGAAAAACTGGCCTTTGGAATTTTCCAAAATTATAATCATTGGATATAAAAAAGGTCTGATATTTAAAGCTTAACGTTGTCAATTTGAACATTATATGGTAGAAGTGTGATAACATACTTTTGTAGCATTAATTGTAGATGTGACCATTCTTTATTTGTAATTATTTCTGGTTAATTCGATATGGACTAATCATTTGGATGACTGATGGATATTTAGATTGATTTGATTGACGACGCTGAAATTTTTTTGCTTATAGTTATTTGCATCCATGCGATATCGATTCAGCGTGCTCAAAAACAACTTCCTTCAATCCGTCACTACTCGCTCGCGCCCATCCGCTATCAACTAACGGATTTGTTGAGCTCAGGTATCGCTTCGACACGCCCGACCTGAGGTCTGATCCTGAAATCAACATTATTGCACGCTGATCCGCTACTTCACAGTAATGGTGCGGACCAAGCAGACAGCATGAGGGCATTCAGGTGGAATACCAATTGGAGGTGCAAAAATACCGTATCGTGCGATGTTGCATTACACAGATGGCAAAATTTATGTGTCATTCTCATATTTTGCTTTATACTCCTCAATATGTACAGTATGACCAATTGTTAAGCACGTATCTTAAAGGTTTAGGTCCTCGATACAGTTTTAGGATGCTGAAGACCAATGCTGGTCTCCCCTTTTCTAGTTTAGATAGTGGTGAATTAGAAAGTAGGGATAAAATGCTAGGGGACAATGTAGGAGGTGGGGCAATTCAGTAC
Organism: Diphasiastrum complanatum; assembly: GCA_029204225.1. Lineage (NCBI taxonomy): Eukaryota > Viridiplantae > Streptophyta > Lycopodiopsida > Lycopodiales > Lycopodiaceae > Diphasiastrum > Diphasiastrum complanatum. Next base: position 79,606,313 of record CM055094.1, read on the forward strand.
TAGACGGCGTTCTTCCAGACCTCATTGTTTATAGATGTTGCATTGTTTCCCTTTCAATTCATGGCTGTATTTGATTTTCTTGATTTCAAAAGTCTGCACGATGACATGCTCCAATACGTCAGACTGGGGACTCCAATTCTCGTGCTGCCATACATAACAAAGTAAGTGTCTTTTTTTGAGATTTTATTTTATTGAATTTTTCATATGAATTTTGATTTCACATTAATTCTCATAAATTTATTAATGAAGTTTATCATTGATTTCTAACATAATCAAGATCAATAATTCAGATAAGGCAAATGAACAATACAATAGTGAGACAAAAATTGCACTCTGATTAATATCAACAATGAGTACAATGGCTTGAAGTGATAACTTCAGCTTGTCGTTGAGCGTGATAACGCTGGCTACAAGAATTCTTCTTGAAAGAAGATTGATTGGATTACTGACTCAACTATTGATCAGTCTATTATAGCTGATTACAAAATATCTACTTGCAAAATATCTGTTTGCTAAATATCTATTTAGTATTTATTACAACTGTCTTAGAGCAATAACTGTATGTACAATAGTAGGTGAACTTCCATAAAGACTTTTGACAGTTTATTTGGATCGACTTTTTCTTTATGGGAAAGAGACGACAAATGTCAATTGATGATGAATTCGATTGATGGAATTATTGTTGAGATGTCGATGAATTCAGTTGATGGAGTTAGTGTTGAAATGCCGATGTGGAGTAAGCCGAGTACGTCGATGTCGAGCAAGTCAATCTTTGAACATATGAACATATGACATATATACATGAGAAGTCGATGACTTTGATGTCAGATAAGTCGATGTTGTATATATATCAAATGAGTATACATAGTTGGTAGTTGGTGAAAAAGTCGGTGACGTCGGGTAAGTCGACGAAGTCGGACATGTCAATGAATTTGGTTGATGGATATATACATGAGAAGTCGAAGTTGATGGAATGAAGTAAGTCGGGTACTTTGGGTACCTTGATGAAGCAAGTTGAGTATATAAATGGAGAAGTCGAAGTTGATGAAGTGAAGTAAGTCGGGCACTTCGGACACTTCGATGACTTCGAAGTCGATGGAGTCAACTTCGGCTGAATTTGATACAACAGACTAAAAATAAATTTTGGAATAAACCCATTCTCACTTAGAAATGCATTGGCCTTCTCTTTATCAGCATTTGGTGTTGACATTACCTCTGAAATAGTGTTTAATTCCTACACAAAGTAGCAGGCCGGATCATCCATAAATCGGGATGGAGGTTGTCTTGCTCGGTTTGATCGTATGGGTTGAACTTTGATCCTCTGATGTGGTTCGTTTTATTGAGGGACTGTCTTAGGTGTCAGTGGCGATCTTCTGATCAGCAGTCTTGAGTTCGGAACTATTGTCGACACTAGGATCTGAATTGGATGGAGCTTTTTCCTTGTGGTCGATAAACTGGTCTTCCACAAAAATGATGTCTCTACTAGTGAACGCTTTTTGAGTGTCCAGATTGTAGAGCTTGTATGCCTTGTGGTCTGAGGAATAGCTGATGAAGATCGACCTTTTGCTGGTGTCGTCCAGCTTCCTACTCAGCAAAGATTTGAGAGTAGGCTATGCATCCAAACACTCGAATATGCTTGAGTGATGGTTTTGATCTTGTCCACACTTGATAAGGTGTCTTGCCATTCAGGGCCATTGTAATGGATCGATTTTGAAGATAGGATGCTGTAGTAATAGCTTCTGCCTAGAACTTCTTTGGAAGATAGGCATGGGCCATCATGCTCTTTGCACTTTCAATGAGTGACTAAGTCTTCCATTTAGCTACACCATTGGACTGAGGTGAGCTTGTTGTAAAACGTTGTCGTATTTTGGTTGCCTTACAGAAGTCTTTGAATTTGTAGATAAATACTCCCCCTACATCAGAGCATAGAGCTTTGATTCTTCTTTGACAAGATTTTTCTGATGATGCCTTGAACTGCATGAAGAACTTGAGAGTATTGGATTTGTTTTTCATGAAATATGTTGCAGTCATCCGAGAGAAGTCATCAATAATAGTCAGCAAATAGATAGCTCCGAAATAGTCTGCATAGGACCACAAATGTCCATGTGTAAGAGATCTAGCAAACCTTTAGAAGGGATTTGCCCCCCCCCCCCCCCCCCCTCCCCCCCCCCCCCTTTGCCCCCCTCTCTCTCTCGGCCGACAAATTATTGGTCCGTAGCAGGGTGCCATGGACCAGTAGAGAGCCCCGGGTTGGTACGGATCCTGAGGTTGCTGGCCCACGACTACAGATTAGCCTCTTTTTTTTTTTTAAGAAATTGCAAGGAGAGGGGGGCCTTTTCAAACTTAAAAAAATATTAATTTTAAACCCCAAAAGACATAGCTTTTAACAAATGAAACCCCTTCTTTAAACTCTAAGTGGAAAAAAAATGACAATAGTTTTATATTTTCTATCTAGGAACCAATAAAGCTTTAAATCTTGAAGCTTTAAGGGTTCATAAGAAAAGAATTAAAACTAAAACGACGTGTATGTCATCTTGAATGCTCATTTGATTAATGTTCTGATCATTTTTTTGTTAGCAGATAAACTTATTCTTAGATTGAACCACTCATATGACTGATAGCATACATTGATTTGTCGCTCTAGTTTCCACACCTAATATGCTTCTGCAAAGCTAAATCTAAAACCAAGATACTTCATGCATGGCCATGGAATCGATCGTGCCGATCTAGTGACTTCGAAGCTATGATCAAGTAGGGCAAATTTTCGCCTGTTAGAAATCACGAGTAAAAATGCAATGTCGCATTTTTTTTGTCTGTGGCAGTTTACGTTCATTTAAGAATGACAGTTTACGTTCGTTTATGCAGACATACTGTTTATGGCCAATTGTCACCGCTTATCAGCAAGCAACTTCCGAGAAGAATTGAATGAATGCCAGTGGACACTAGCCAAACTGGCAATCGCATTTGACGACCTAATTACTCAATATAAATCAACTGTTCATACATCTCATTATCAGAGCAAAAAACCAACATTGTGAATTGTGAAGGAGTTGAGTGTTATTACACAACGCTTCCTGTGCTCTCATCAAGCGGATCATTCACAATCAGAAAGTATTGTTGTTAGCTCTCTATCAAGCTTTCAAGCTTGAACTCTCTTGAGCATTCTAGCTCAGTCTTTTAGAGATTTATCATTACTATGGCATCATCGCTTAGGACACTTGAATTATGCATCTGTTTCGAACATGTCCAGACAATCCATGGCTCTTGATCTCGACTATCCTTTTGGTAAAGTCGATCTCCTTATCTTTCATAGTTGCATCTTTGGAAAGCAGACTAGGATTCCTTTTAGATCAAGTCATAGGCATGCATCAAAAGGTCTGTTAGATGTTGTTCATACAGATATATGTGGACCTATGCAAACTCCTTCATTGCTAGATGCAAAGTATTTCATTACCTTTATTGACGAATTTTCTAGAAGAACAGTTGTTTATTTCATTAAACAGAAATCAGAGGCTTTCATCAAGTTCAAACAATTCAAAGAGCATGCAGAAAATCAAACTAGCAAATGAAACAAAGCACTGAGGTCAGATAACGGGGGAGAATATATCTCCACCAAATTCAAGGAGTACTCTCTTAACAACGACATTGAACAACAATACATTACGTCCTATTCGCCTCAGTCAAAAGAACAAAACCTTAGTCACATTAGCTTACCACTATTGGAGCAAAGCTACAAACATTTAAAATAGTTAGTAACTTTTTTAAAAATGTAACTAACAAACTTCATGATGATATCATTGCTTTGCAAAAGACTTATTTTACAGTCTAACATAAAAACCTATAACAATAATAATAATACATCATAGGCTTCTTAGCAACTCATTGGCCAAAAGCTTATAGGCTTTATACTAGAAGGCTCAAATTTTTATGCGAAGTCTTTTTCATAGAGATTTAGGTGATGCAATAATTAATATCAAAATGTTTTGATTGCGCATTTTAACTTAGATTGAAATTTAATGAGGATATTAAAATACTTGTATGATTTTTATGGTTCTACAAGAGACTATAATGGCCTACACCACCTTGAAACTTCATTGTGGGCCGAGCATAAAATGTCCTAGAGCCCCGATCAAACTAACTACTTTAAAAACAATAAAGCACTAATTTATATTAAAATAAAAATCTAGAGTTCAATATTTACTAGGCTCATAACCTAGGTATAAAGGGCTCAAACATGTATAGGTTGCAAAAACCTAGAAAATTTTCTTAAGAAGTGAATAAAAAATTGTATAGGCTTCTTTCGACGGATTATAGGTTTATGACAAGGCATGTAGTGGTGAACATAGATCCCCTCCTATGTCCTTTTAGATCCATGGAAATATATAATGTTAGTTGTTTGCATTGAATTCCATTTCATGTCGTGTATAGGAGCACTCGTCCTTAAATACTTGCTCCAAATTTATACGTTTGCATTCAACCTATAAGCTTCACACATGAAAGGGTAGAATTTAATACTAAAGTATGGAAGTTGTATGGAATGTTATACCTAATGCTAAATATTGATGATGTTAATTGATAATTTATTAGTGGAGGTGGGCTGTTGAGTTGAAACTTGAGCCCCATATTGACGAAATTCAAATTATTTTTGTTTCGCCGTTAGATGCTTGCCACGTATCAAAAATCGAGCGCTTGAAAATTGTAGTAATAATCAAACGGGGGCGGCGCTGACTGACTCTTCTCTTTATATATATTTTTTATTTTTTTATACTTCATTTTATTTTATATAATAATTAGGGAGATTATATAATAATTTCTAGTAGTTGACTGATCGCCCACAGTTCGGTATTTTCCGACCGCATTCAGATTTTGCCACGTGGCGAGAATCCAAGTGGGAGGGCTGAAATAGAGGCGTGTGTTTAAGCCCCCTGGAAGGTGGCCTCCTGATAAAACAGAAAACTATGGAGGAGGAGGAGGAGGAGGAGGAGGAGGAGTAGGATAGAGAGTGAGCAAGAATGGCTCGATCAGTGCTGGTGCTCAACTCAGGAAGCTCTTCATTCAAGTTTGTCTCTTTGTTTCTCATCCTTGTTCCTTTTTCTGTTTTTTTGCAGCTTTCTGATCTGTTTTTGGGTTGCCATTTTTTGTCTAGTAATGCATTGATTCAACTGTAGTATCATAGTTTGTTTTTCTGTTCTGTGAGCTAACCATTCCTGTTTTCTCTTCAGATTGATTCAATGCATTGTTATTTTAACTGAAATAACAATTGTCATTCCAATACATTGTTTTAACAATCAGATCTGAATTAGATCTGTTTTGATCTTCTCACGAAAATGTGATGCACTGACCCAATCAAGATCTGTTGCATGCCAGATTTGAATAAGCCCTGCGCGTATAGCAGGTTCGGCGGTCATCAATTCAAATTCAGATTACCCAATAAATGAGTGAACATTTGAACAATTTGCTCAAATTGTGATAGATCTCAACCGACCCAATGAAGATCGGTTGAATGCAGTCAGTCTAGGATAAGCCCTGCACGTAAGGCAGGTTTGACAGTGCTGAATGAAAATGTGGATTGCTCAATAAACGAGTGGAAATTTGAAAATATCTGCCCAAAGTCTGATAAATTTCAAAACAAAATTGCCTTAAGTCTCAAAATTTTGAAATAATCGAGATCACTAGCAACCTACAAGGCCGACTAGCATGAATGCCCAGAAAACATTATCCTCTTGCTGGGCTGCATCAAAATCCCAAATTATTCCGTTTTCAGTCGACCAACTGGCATTTTCATTAGAAAATAATCACTCAAATCATTCGGTCGACCAACTGTTATTTTCAATAGAAAGTAATTACTCAGGAAGAAATACAGAATATTCCCTAGCACTGCAGTATATGTGGTATGACATACAGCTACACTTTGTTCCCGTTTCTATGATCCAAGGCAGTATCGTATCTGATAGAAACTAATTCGTCAATTGCTGAGAAAACTAGCCAGTCGACCAAGCACTGGGATCCCACGCCCAAGCCTTCTAGCCACCCACCAAACGCTTGAGCACCCTTAAAGACTGGTACAGCGGGCACTCACACCAAAGCACCTTCAACAAAAAGCGGTGCTGAGAAAAGTGAAGTTTTTATTGTAAGATTGCAATGAAGCCATCACCACTATTTTGAAAGCCAATCAGTTTCGTAATTGACCAGATGCAAATTTGCCATTCATGCAAAGATCATTAGATTGTAAAGCATGGCCCATATATTTATGCGTAAGTGAAATAGAGCAGTGAATGCTTCTCTTAAATTACTTGAGATCAGGTTTACAAATTAGCAGAGCACAGTTGCATAGTTTTAGAAATCTGTAAGATCCTTAATATTTTGGCTCTTTGACATATCACACTTGAGACTTCCATTAGAATTCAAGGTTTTTGACTTATTTGCTAAACTAAAATCATAAGAGTCTTTGCAAAATTAATTTCAAGGTCTGACAAATATATTATCACTGTTTTTCAATGCGACTTTTTTATTGAGTTATTTGTCACACAAATTATTCACTTGACAATTTATTTATGATCCTGAGAATCAAGTTGTATGAAGGTTTTTGCAATTTGGTCACTATGCTTCAATTGATGCCTTGTATAGATGCATGAAACCTCCAAATCTCCTGGAATATTCTTGGGCTACTTTAATGCCATGACGAAGCTGAGCCCTTTTGCTCAGGACTGTGAAGAGCCTAGAAAACATTATGCACAGAGAGAAAATCACTTAAAGTACACATAAAGAGGTGAAGTTAGAGGGAATCATTTTTTATCGATGGTAAGAAAGATCGTAGAAGATACCGAATTGTGTATCGAAGATATTTGGCTACATTTTATGTCGGATAAAAATTATCTACGGGATTTAAACATGCGTTCGGTCATGCTTGTATTCTGGATAAAGACGTCTTCCTAAGAGCCTACACAAGTTATATGCCCATGTTGCTTTCCAGTCCTTGGGCCCTGGCCTTAAACCACAAAGTCCTGGAGACAAGACATCATTTAGATGACACTTATGAAAGTTATTGGTTTTTTATGGGATCCTCCTTTTGGAGCAACCTTCAAAGAAGAGATACGTGGAGGGAGAATGATCTGCTTCTATGTTAATGGCAGGTTTTGACTTTGAACTTGCTGCTCTTGGATCTTGCTCAAAATCTGGATTTCGACTAGTGCCAATCCGATACAACTAAAAAAGCTACCCCAACATTGTTAATCTAAAGGAAAGTCAATTCATAGTGTAAGGATCAATTTAAGGAGCTAACATCTTGGAAAATGGAATCGGTCCTGTTGGTTAGAGAATAATAACAAAAATACGCTGATTCAATGGCATCGAGAAGCAATTGCCATGGATACATTCGTCATGGATATATGTGAACTGTACCAGGAAACACATATGGCAGCTATGTCTATTTGAAGTTATGCTGCTAGCAACCAATGTGACTTTGTCAAAAGGATTCATCCACTTTGGCAATATATTTGACAAGCTATTTATCAAGATGCCAAATAGAAATCCAAGAGATTCATCAAAGCTGAATGGACATGGTCTTGTAGGGCAATTCTTATTCCAAAAGCCAATTGCAATCTAATGATGGAATGCCTGCATTTTATTTTCATGCTTGTGCTTAGAAAATCTGACTTCATTATGGGAAACTTTTTTCTTCAATCTCAAATCTCTCTCAAGCTTGCTACCAAATGAATGCTCTGAATAGAAACCGGAATTAAAACTCGTTAAGTGGGATGATTGTCAAACTTTCTATCAAGATTACAAACCATGTCTCCAGAATATCCTTTCCACTCCCTGAATATTGTGTGCTGGCTTCTCTTTTCCAAAAAAAAAGGAGGACGGGTAGGTTTGCTGCTTATGAAGTGGGAAGTGAGAGAGTATGAGCAGTTGTATATATCGAGGAGGCATGCGGGTGGACGACTGTATTGATGTTGCTTTTGAGCAAGAAGAAGAAAAGTATTTGTGACCACTTCCTCTGTTTCAGCAGCAAATAAGAAGCTGAAATTGACCCAGAAACTTCATAGCCTTACTAGGCAAACATATCAATCAAAGTGAGAAGTACTATCGTAGACCCTGCCACACAAGTCAGCAATCAAAACTTTTGAAAAAGTTAAAACTTTTAATTAAAACCTCAAGTTTTAAATTGTAACATCTGCGATGAACACCCTCATACATTTTGTTTGCTAAGATTATTGGCAGTCTAAACCATGTGCAAGTTTACCAGCAGAGAACTTTGACTAATGGGACTAGTTTTACAACTATGTCTCCACCTTCAAACATTCCTCTAAAAAGTTCATTGTCACATTCATCTTCATTGGTGTTATTTACTTACATCTTTTTTGCAAATGCTTGTAGCATCTTTGCTCTATGTTGAGCAAGGACCTTTTCTATAATCCCTTGAACAATTTATTATGAGCTTGTATATCAAGTATGAAGAGTTTACATTTGAGTAATTCATTGAACTTTTTGGAGCTTAATGAGCATCGCCCTCTATTTTTCTATTTTTGTTTAACTTTTTGCATATGGTGAATCAGATATGCATTGTACAAATTCGGAGAGTCCACAAGCTGCATATTTCGCGGTGTACTTGAAGGAATTGGGGCATCAAAGAGCACAATAACCCACAAAAATGTTGCAGGTGCCCATGATATTAAAGTTGAGGTGTGTCGTATCCCTATCCTCCTCGTAGTTAGATATTGCTCAATTAACTAAATACATTAAACTGGTTTCTGATTTGCCTCTAGCTGTAGGTCTACTTTATGCTTCATGCATGTGCATATCTTACAATATCTGGATGGTGAAAAACAGGTCTCAGATGTGATTAATCACAGAGTTGGCCTCCATAAAGTAGCGCAGTTGCTTCACTCTGACCACCAAGAGATGCATGGTATCGAGGCTATTGGCCACCGAGTAACACACGGAGGAGAATCCCTTACAAAACCAGCACTTATTACAGAGAGTGTCAAGAAAGCCATAGAGGCAGCAATTCCTCTGGCTCCTCTTCACAACCCTCCCAACTTAGAGGTGTGTCATGCTCAAAACAATTAGAGATAGAATGCCTATGAGCTTGGCTTTGCCTTTTCTAAATTCTTGTAATCCTGAAGACCCATTTCCATTTGCAGTCTTTTACGCTTTATCTTCCAGTTCTGATAAGCTCAGTGATGAGTGAATGTTCTGAGGCTTGTTGGGTTCATAGTAACCATGAATGCTGTTTGATACTTACCTTTTTTGGGTTAAGTGTCTTATCACTTTAGCCAAAGAAGTGGGTTCTCTGCAATTCTATATTTGTTGCTGTGTGCAGGGGATTAAGGTCAACTGTAACTTTGTTGCTCTGTGCAGGGGATTAAGGTGGCCCAAGAGGTTTTCATGTGCCCTCAAGTTGCTGTATTTGATACTGCTTTTCATTCCACAATTCCTCCCTATGCTTACATGTATGCTCTACCTCTTCGTCTGTATAAAGAGCTTGGCCTAAGGCGCTATGGCTTTCATGGGACAAGCTATCAATATGTTCTTGGTCAAGCTGCAAATCTTCTTCTCAAGCCAAAGGATGAATTGAATGTGATTATCTTTCATATAGGTGCAGGAGCAAGCATTGCTGCAGTTTCTCATGGTAGATGTATAGACACTACTATGGGTGTTACTCCTCTAGAGGGCTTAGTAATGGCTACCCGAAGTGGGGATGTTGATCCCGGAATTATGCAGATTCTAGCAGATGAAAAGAGTTTAACTGTATCTGACATAAACAAGCTACTGAACAAAGAAAGTGGTCTCTATGGCCTTTGTGGTGAGAAGGATATGAAAACAGTGGTGGATGCTGCAGTAGCAGGAAGCGAAAGCCACAAACTTGCCATGGAGGTGTTTGTGCATCGAATTCGAAAGTATTTGGGTGCATATCTTGTGCACCTTGAGGGGAAAGTGGATGCTCTTGTTTTTACTGCAGGCATAGGTGAGCGATCTGCGATAATAAGATCTAAGGTTTGTGAGAGGCTTGATAGCTTTGGAGTGGTTTTGGATGAGGCTAAGAATGAGGAGAACAAGAAAGGTGGCAGAGAAGTCCAAAGTGCCAACTCAAAGGTCAAAATTTTAGTGATACCCACAGATGAAGAGCTATGTATTGCTCAGCAGACACTGGAAGTTGTGGGAGCTTAAATGAACACGGGGTGGAGATTGCAGTCTGGGTGCATGCCTCTTGTAGCATATTTATTGCATTGCAGCATCATCAACCTTGTGCAGATTGGTGGTGAAGAATTTTTGTAAGTGCATATTCTTGCGAAGCACTATAAGGAGCTACTTTGTGTGTACATAAACAAAATGTAGCTTAATAAAGGACATTTAGTGAGCATAACTGATCCTGCAAAAAAGCTGATGTGACTGCTTTCTCAAGCACTTCCAGCTGAAGGAAGCAGTGGATCAAAATCAACTGTACTCACTGCTGGCGATAGTCTGGCGATGGTCAGTGGCGATAGTCAGAATGTGAAGCGTGGTATTAGATCCTAAACAGCAAAGCTTGAGCCTTTTCCACTCAATCTGTACTCAAGGTCTCAGATACCATTTAAGTGACATATTCACAATGTGGATTTTTTATGATGGATCTTTTTCTGATTGCTATTAATTGATCACAATGAGACCTTGAGAAGAACTATTTTGATATTCTTAGATAAATTACCGTTCTGATTCTTGCATTTCTGATTTGTGAAACCTATCATGGGGTGAAGTTGCAGCTAGGGGTGAAGAATATTCACTTGTAGCATATTCATTGCATCATGATCAACCTTGTGCAGATTGGCGGTGAAGAATTCTTATAAGTGCATATTCTTGAGAAGCACTATAAGGAGCTAGTTTGTGTGTGCATGAACAAAATGTAGCCTAAAAAGGACATTAGATAGCATAGCTGATTGCTTTGAGTTGAACCCATCTTGCAAAAAGACTGACGTGACAGGTTGTTCAAGCACATGTAGCTGAAGGAAGCAATGGATTAAAATCAGGCTGCATTTACTGTTGGCTATAGTCCAAATGTGCGAAAGCATGGTTGTATGTGTGTGGGATGTTGTTGCACCTAATTAATTTCTTCCACTGCCTTCACTTCTTTCGTAATCATCTGACGTCTACCGCATATACATGAACTAACTTTCTTTGATGCCCAATTGGGATTGAATCCTGATTCCTCCAGAATTCAGCACAATCTTTTTCAAGGTTTTATTTTTGTCTCTCGTCGAAAAGTCACTCCAGGGGGTCATCATATACACTAATTTGAGTTATTACAAATTCTCGCATTAGATGCACAAAGGCCAGGAGAATTTATGAAGATTGAACCAATCAATCATGGCATGGTTTGAAATTCTGAAACAAATGTAGGAAACATGTCTCAGTTAGTGATATGAGTTTGGTGGAAAATGCTCATGTTTGAAAGGAAGTCATTTGTAGGGTGGTAAGCACTACGCAAAACTTATTTTATGATAATGCAAGTGGCCAAATAGCATAGTCGAGAGAAATAATAGCTATTTTTATGCACTTTCAAATTTAAAAACAAGAACATTGTGGTATTATGCCACAAAGGCCTTGCCATAACAAGTGAAATTGAGGTGATCTTCATTTGATGAAATTTAATATTTTAATCACAAAATATGTATGTCATTTTGGAAATTTGAAGTTGTCAAGGGTTTAAGAATATTCACGAACAGTATTCGGAGTATTTTAGTATTCATGATTAGTATATTTACGAGTATTCACAATAATCACGAGTATTCATGAGTACTCACAATCAATATTCACGAGTATTTACTTCACTATTCACAATAATCATGAACAATATTCAAGATATTCGCCTTTCAGAAACCTCGATTTCAGGTAATCATCGCCAACCAGCAATCACATAGTCTTTAGGATGCATCTCTGAAAAGTCAATCGATTCTTCATCCAATATATGCAAAGACATTTTGTATACATCTTGCAAAAGAAGACACTATGAGAAACACTAAAAATACAGTGTAGCTTGTCATTTTTCTTCATTCAAGCATGCCAGAGCACAATAATGAGAAGAAGAAACTAGAACATTGTGAAATCGAGCATGCTGATGATCAGCTTTCAAATCTTCTACTCACTTATGTGATTTTTATGATTAATATGTATGTAGACTCAGTTTCATGTTGGTAGTTGATTTCTTTAACGTAATGGATTCTTGGTGAGTATTCTGCCCATTTTCTGAATAGATTAAAAAGCAGAATAGTCATCTATCTTTTTCAAAAAAATTTAGTGCTCATTCCACATGCGCGTCAGGAGTAAGGCGCAGGCCTGCCGCGTGGCAGCGTCAGATTGGTCAAAAGAAAGTCCAAGTATCCATTACGCAATGCCAAGGCGTCCGCGGGCACAGACCATCCTGCCCAGTTCGGCTTTCCAAAAAATTTTAGGTGAGGCCCGGTGGCTTTCCAAAAAAATTTAGCCTCAGCCCCTCCGGGCCTCGACCAAAAAATTCTGGGAATCCTTATCGGGCAGAATGGCCTGTGCCCGCCGGCTCCTTCCATAGTTCATTAAGTTTTTCTTCTCCTTGAAAGCAATTTCAACCATCATGATTAATTTTGCATCACTGAAGAAAGTGCACCCTTTCTATAAATCTATGATTGAAGAAGAATTCAATATGTGGTTCTTGAAGGTGGTTAAGTTAACAAGTTTGAGAGCAATTACAAGGAAAATCAACCACACAAATGTATAAAATCAACTCAGACACTCTAACTAGGATTTCACCAAGAATGTGCATCTACCTTACATTGTTATCTATTTGTATTTCAAAATTTAGGTACATGTCACAAAGGGACAAGATTATGTGGTCACATACAACCACACTTGCAGAGGTATCACATAAACATAGCACTCAAACAGGATCAAAATGAGTAGCTCAGCCACCTCCACTGAGCTTTAGATACTAGGATCGTTCTTCCCCAAAAGCCAGAGTATGTGCTCGAATAAAGTCACTTTGCAAGCAATGTGATCAAACCCATATTCCCCTCGACTTTCTCAAAAAGAATTTTGAACAAAGGGTGGCTCAGATAGTGAGTTTTGATGATGAATCTTCGCCTCTCTGGGCCAACACATACTTTCACAAGAAACAATGCACAACAACAATCAAAGACAAATGGTGGGAAACTTTGATAGCAAGAAAGCTTAAACACAATCAATTATCTCACCATTGCCCTTACACCGGGGTTACAAATGTTGTGTGCGACCTTGGCAACTGCGTGCATCCAGGTGTGCAAGCAATTTGTTAAGAATTGACAAACGTTTCAAAGAAAGGGAGAAAATTGAAATAATATTGCCTTTGCAAGGCAAGGCCAAAAAAGAGGAGGCACACAGTGTTCACTCATGGAGGCACCTCCCTCTTCTTTGTAAAAAAGAAAAAATGATTTTACGTTATAAGAAGAAGAGACATGCAATGTTGTAAGGACGGGATGACACAAAGCCAACCAACCCCAACATCCTAATGCCCATCAACCAAATGATTGCACATTGGAGCACATAGCTGATGTCTTACATCTGAAAACTAGCGAGAGCGCCATCATGAATGTTCGAGTTAATTATCACGCTTTTCATAAACCCATTGGCTAGATCAAATTCAAAACTCCTGCAATAGTTGTTGTTTAATGCATCCAAGCCTTCTCTATGTGCGCCAATGGTGGACTATCTACACAAGTTTACACCTAGAATCTCGTTTCATCGATTTCAACTATAGACAATGGTGAAGCGATTTGGCATCTCAAAATTAGACATTAAGATTGGGTTCTACACCATGAAATTTGAGGAGGTTGTGCATTGATATTGATAAGATCGACTGTTTTCACGTATCTGTCACACAACGTGCAAGGAAGATTCAGTGTAGAAATCAAATTAATGATATTGCACGAGATTTTCCTATTGAATGACCTGCAATACCAACACTTTAATCAACCTTTGATTCCCACCCTTCAAATCTTTGAGAACACCATTGCTTCTGCTACTGCTCAACTGGATCAGTGAGCTCCCACTCAAACGAGAGCAGGTGAGCAAGAAGATGATTGGTTAGTATGTCTCTACCAAGCATCTTGATATTCATGCACTCAATGAGATGCAGACTTGCTATGGATTGATTTCATAGTAAATTCATACCACTTAGCTTAGAGAAAAGCAAACTCAAAGTGTGCATGCAAGTCACTTTTTTCCATTCACCAAATGCCAAGTTTGCTATTTTCCATGCATGCATGATCACTTACATGGGGGGTATTTGGGCCTTCAGCCAAGGTTCAAACTTAAAAAGTTAAGGCCACCATCACGATTTTCCTTTAACATTGACCTTCTTCCAAACTTCATTGACCAACCTCAACACATAGTATTGCCTTTGCAAGGCAAGGCCAACAATGGATTTTCATGAATTATTTAGCTTAAGCATGTTCATGAATTGCTAATTTTTGAGGCAACAAAATTAAATCTAGTGTAATATAAAATTATGCTTTGGCTGCATTTTAATTCCCTATATCATCCCCCCCCCCCCCCCCCCCCCCCCCCCCCCTTCCCCACTCGTTTACCAGCCCACAAGCTTGAGCTGCTACTTGTCCATGCCCTAGGAGTACGCCGATGCTTGGGTCGCATGCTCAGCCTCTGATCCACGCCATGAACTCCTCCATTACATGCGTACATCAACTCAGAAGACAACTACTACATGCCATAAATGCATGCTATAGAAATCAACTGAAAAACTTTGGCATGGGCGAGTTTCAGTCCAACTATTCTCAAAGTGACCCAACCTCAATGCAAATTTGCCTTGCTAATTAAAAAAAAAAAATTGCTCTCATCAACAAACCATCTCGTGTTTCCTACATTCCTAACTCATTATCTTTTATTGGTAGACCCAAAGTAACAAACTCTCCTGGATGTTGTTATGGAGAATTGACATGTTATGTTTGAGGTATCACAATTGTAGTACTTAATATGAGCAATATTTGGAATGATATATGCCACACCAAAATAAACAAGCAATACAACTGATAGTAGTATTGAATTAAAATTGTTGGTTACATTGATGTGTAGTCCAACCAATTTCTAGCAAAACAAGTGGAATACACAACGTACACATTTTTCCTTTTGTTAAATTCACCACAAACTTATGAAGGTGCCAAACAACTTTTGCCTACAACTTTATGGTTTATGGCCAAAAGACTAATTTAGTAATGTCAAATATTAACACATTCATTAAAAATATAACGACAATTGTATAATAAAGGGAGAGGTGTTTCCATTTGAAAACAATGATAATGTTTAATTACATATTGAAAAGTAATAAGAGTAAACTATAACTAGATGGCAAACAAATATCTTTATAAATTTCTAAGAAATGTGACCCTATTAAGGCTTGTGTGTGGCACATAAAATAATGGATATAGTCTCTAAACACAATGAATAAAAATTGGCTTTGGGTATCCTTATCCACTCCATCAATGTTGATGGGATTGGAAAGGGAGGCCAAAAATGCATAGGAAGCAATATTGGGCCTTCTCATCAAAACTGGCAGGGGTGGGTAGAGACCCCAAAAACCAAAAACAAATTCATGGGGATGGGTCAGAGGGGGTGAAAATTGTTTATCTAGAGGGGTAGACATAGGGCCTAAAATTGTTTATGTAGAGGGGGTGGACATAGGCCCAAAATTGTTTGTCTAGAACTAAGCATGCCTAAAGCAATGATTCAAAAGCCTCCTTGCTCAGCCCATGAATCTAATGGGAGTGGGTATAGGGGCTTGAAAAAAAAAAGTAGTTTTGAGGTCTTTGCCCACCCCCATCAACATTGTTGTTAAAAGTATTGGGCACGTTGTTGTATGGACTTCATTTCTCTCTAAACTTCATCCAATCATGTTGATATGGGTGAGCTGCTTAACAATGAAATGTTATGGACCTTCTTGCATGTAAGGATGAAGACTAGAAAAATCTCAGTGAATGGGTGGAGTGATCTAACAATATGAGGAATCTCTCTGTCAATACCGAAGATGAGTGAAGCATCTTAGCAAATTATGAAGAGAATGCTTGAGCAATATTGTCGACAAGGGCTTACAACTACATTGGAAGACGTGATAGCCACAATGGAGAACTATGAGACACCTCAAATTTGAAGGAACAAAATGTCAACATATAAACATAAAAGAGAATATCAAGTTTTCCTAAAGATTCGAGAAGTGAATTAGACACGAAATCTAGTTTTAGTTCCAATAATGCTAGATCTGAAATGGGATCCTCTTCATCTTTAAATAAAATGAGATCGAAAAGAAAAGTGGCCCTCAAAATCAAATGAAGAAGAGTAAAAATGTATCAACTAAATCTCAACCCAAAGAAACACTCAAGAGAGTGGGAGAAGGATGTTGCTCAACTAACAAAATAAATGGATGATTTAGACGTCCAATTGTTAATTTCTAAAGTAGAAAGCAAGACACCTAGATTGATGAGGGCTAATGTAAGGTGCACCAATTGTGGAGAAGAAGGGAGTATTCACCTCAAGATATGGGTTGCGCAAGCGATGCAAATATTGAATTTAGTAAAGTACCAACTTGAAGTGCTATAAAAAAAATTAAATGTTCAAGTTCAAGATTTGAAGTCAAGCAAATCAAGGAAAGAAGAAAAGAAGAAATTGAAAGAAGCAAAATCTAAAAAATCAACCATGAAGAAGAAAGCTCTAACTCAAAAGGATATTGAACATGATCCAAACTTTGAACAGATTGATGAGAAAAAATTTCTTAGCATTTAACTTATGAAGCACGAGCCTTGAGTGAGGATTTATGTATGAAACCTTCCAAATCCTCTTTTGAAGATAATGATATCCCAATTAACAATCAACTATCTAAAGCTAAAGAGGAAACTACCCAACCTCACTAGTTCTAATAGCTATATTTTTGTAGCTAATATTGGCCTTCAAATTCCAACACTACCTTCCAACAATTATTGGAAGACAATGTCCATTATTTTTCAAAAAAAATAGTTAAAAACTTTACTTCATGTGCGGAGGAGAGAGAAAATTTCCAAGATATATATCAAATGAATTGAAACTTAAGATGGAGGGCACCATAGATTGAATTGAAGATTCAAAGCTGCATTTTATCAAACGTTTTTATTTTTGGTTTTTTTTGGGCAATATGGGTATCAGATGAAAGCTCTAATTAAGAGCATTGTTACTGTGTAGTTTGCCGAATGTTTCAGGTGCAAAATGGTCTAGTTTAGGTGCATTAACTCCCAGGATTCCTCCTTTTAATATTAAAAATTAATAAAAAAGCATAATGCCCCAAAATTCTCCCCCCTCTCTCTCTCTCTCTCTCTCTCTCTCTCTCTCTCTCTCTCTCTCTCTCTCTCTCTCTCTCACACACACACACACACACACACACACACACACACACACACACACACACACACAGATCCAACAAACTAAACAAAAATGCTAAATCATGCTGAACAAAAACCATGCTAAATCATTCTGAATCATACTGCATTGTAATGAACCTTACTGAAACATTTTTCAACCATATGGAATCGTTTTTCAACCATTCTCTCTCTCTCTCTCTCTCTCTCTCTCTCTCTCTCTCTCTCTCTCTCTCTCTCACACACACACACACACACACACACACACACACACACACACACACACACACACACACAAAGAACAGTACTGAATCACGACGTTGTTGTGAATAGGATCATCATAATATATAATATCGAGCCACATGGCACCAAAATGGGGTACAATGATGTTCCATGAACATAATGAAAACTATACTAAGACTCGTCAGAGTCATGGTAGGAAACATCATCTGAATCTGTGCCTGACTATAGATCCCAAGGGTCTGCAAATGAATCGGAACCGAAGGGAACCATATGCGGGGGTGTGGCCCTGGCTCTGTTGCGTGCTCTGGCTCTGGATCCTCCCCTTGCCTCTGCCTCTGCCTCTGCCTCTGCCTCTGTCCCCTCCTTTGGCTCCCCTCTGCCTGCCCCCACCTGTGTCTACCCCTGCATGTCTGTGTGTCAAGTGGTTGAGATCCTACGCCCTGGGATGGCCCTACCCACTGTGATGATGCATGGTCGACGGCTGCCTGTGATGCTCCACTCCTGTCTACAAAAAGTGAACTCATCCCCCCCACCAAAACCTCTAGGTCTCCCTCTAGGCCTACGTGTAGGAATGGCTGGCTCCTCTGTCTCCGCATCAGGGTCCACCAGCAGGTTAGCCAGGTCGCCCCCCTGTGCCTCCGCCCCCATCTCGTCATCCTCTTCCGTATCCCCCTCAACCCACTTTTCCTCCTCCTGATAGTCAGCCCCGAGCTCCTCTCCACCCTCCAAGCCCTCATCATCTCCCTCCTCAGCCCTATCCCTCTGTCTCTCTGTCCTCCTCGAACGCCGTAAAGCCCGCGTGCGTCAGCCTGTGCCTGTCTATAGAACTCTCTATAGATCTCATTAACCATCTCCTCTTGCGAGGGTGGTGCCCGAGGAGCAGCAGCTGCTGGAATCCACCAAGCAAGTGTCAGGGTTCACCTGCAACAAAAAACAATACATTGTTGTCAAATAGGTATTTTGCAATTCATTGCATAATTCTCAGCCACCCACTCCGGTTGCTGCATCCACTTATATAGCTGTCCCTCACATTCCACCACCTGCACCTGCCCGTCGCCTCCCTGTGCCACCTCGTCATGTTACACCGGCTTTTTCGATTGGTGTACAGCCTCGGCTTCATCTTACAGCAGCTGCACCACGACCTACTCCTGCCATGCCAGAGGGTTCCACTCATAGACCCCTTTTCCCAACAGGTTACTATTCACAAGGAGTTGTCCCTGCCCAGCCTGCAGTACAACCGTATTCATACACTCCGTCTACATTCAGGGTGCCTGCATCTCGTGCCACACCGGCCAATCCTGCATCAGCGGCACCTCCTACTACATCTGCTTCCACAGCACCAGCTCGGAGGCATCAAGGATCTGGCAGGGGGTCTTCCCAGAGAGGCAAAGGTTCTAGTCAGACAGTGGCACGTAGACAGAGAGGGAGGCCGCGTGGCTCTGGCAGAGGTGCATCTCGCATCACTTTGTCAGGGACACGGATTGAGGGAGAGGTTTTACATGGTTGTGACAGATGAGGATGAGTTAGATGATTTTGATGATCCGGATGCCACACAGGCAGTTTGAAGACATGTTGTAGATGTTGTCATCTTGTTCATTTTTGTTCCATTCACACTGTATTTTGTTGAGGTCAGACCCCAGCCGTATGTGGCAAGCTCTATATGATGAGATTATATACAGAGCTCACTTGTTTTCCAGATGGATGGCCAATTGATGTGCATTGTGTACACTGATGAAACGATTTACTATGATAGCCTCCCCCTCTCTTTTTCTCCCTCTCTCTCTCTTATCAATTTGGGTATTTTTTTCAACTTGTTTGGCCTTTTTTTTGGGCTATTTTTGGGGGTGGGTAGTAAAAAAAAAAGGCCATTAAATAATTTGAAGTAAATAATCTAAAATCTCTACAAATCTGTTTTTTTTTTTTTAATTTGGCATTTTTTTAGCATTTTTTTGGGCTATTTTTGGGGGTGGGACAAAAAGAAAATTAATTAATTAATTAATTAATTAATTAATTAAATTAATTATCTGTACGATTCACCACAGTTCCTGGCTATAATTTATGAGAACCGTACGGTTCTCAGAACCGTGGTGAACCGTACACGATTCATTAATTCTATGATCATGAGACACAAATTGCAAGCTAAAAATCATTCCAATCAATTATAATATCTAGAAACAATATTTAGTTTTGATTTTTCTCTACCATTGCAAGATGTGGAGTTAATTAACAGAAGAATCTTAAAGTAGGGCTAGTCATCAGTTGGAGGGTATAGACCACAGTATCACTTTTTTTTCTATTATTGTAAGATCTGAAGTTGATTTTGTATGTGCTTAAATAAGGCATCTTAAGATAAGGCTTGGAATAATAGATGTATGCCAGGTAGAATGTCATATTCTAGCAAAATCGTTTTATTCTCTAACTACACCTTTTAGTTTTATACATATTTGGTCCCAACGTATATCATCCACATGTTTGAATAAATGCTTCGACTTTCCTTTTTGATATAGCCACAAAAAGGTAAGTCAAAGGCAATTGGGTTCGCTACCATTTTCCATTGTGTGCTTTGATCTTTCCCTTATAAGCAGTTGTTTTGTGATGTTATAATTCATTGATCATGCTTATTATATACAAGCCTGTCCTTTCATTACAACAGGGTTGTGAACTTCAAGGGCCAAAGAAGCAAAGGGTGTATCAAATATGAAGCTGGGGTGTGGAATGGCAGGGCCCATAATTCTTGTAAATTTAAGTTGCTCACTTTTGGAAAGCACAAACATTTGCACTCAAGTTTGGAACTTGAACTTTTATGTAGGTTTCTAGGTTGAGCACAAAAGCTTTCCATTCAAGTTGCAAGAAAAGCTACAACCTGCACTACGGAAAGCCATAGAGAATCCAAATAATGATAATGATGTTTCATAATCCTAAGAACAAAAAGATCTCGCCAAAACAATGCTCTCACCCAAGCAAACTGCAACTTACATTGTACCAAGGGATTAAAAAATATATCCATCTTAAATGTTCTCATCATTCTTTAAAACTTCCCTTTGAAGGACATCAGCTCTGGTGGATTACCAGCCTGTGGAAGCGTCATTAATGTCTACCATCCCCAATCAGATCCTATTCAGACCATATTTATCATTTTTATGCAATGATCGGAGTATAGAAGCTATTAACTTTAGCATGTATGATGCTCCATCCAGAGGTGCTACTGTGACACAAAAATGAATCTGAGCCCCCACAGGACATATCTGACAGCACCCAAACACCAAAGCCTAGGTGTACTCAAAACGTAGCTGTGCCTGCTGCATGAAGAATATGTGGATGACATGGTATCTACACACATGTGGGCATGGAAACACATACACACACTGGAAGAGGGAGGGGGTTTTACAAAGAACACCAAAATGTATTTGATGAAGCTAGAAACAACGCTATCTGAACACCCTCACCTGCTTTTGCAGAAACCAAATTTCATCACTTGTCCTGGAAACATGCTGCTCAAATCATAAGTATTTAGGCATGACTGAGCAGCTACTTAACTGAACGTTCAAGGAGATTTCATTGATATAGGCGGTCTCTGTGCAGCTACCCCAATCATTTGACTGGCTAATTTTGATGACGTACAGTTGAATGATAATGTCTGGAGCAAATAAGGATGTGGACGCCTCAATGAATGTAGAAGTGCAATTACTATACTGAAGAGTGTGAGTGCTCCAGCTTGATGTGCAGCACCTAGAGAAACAGGCACGTACATCAAGAGTGTTGAAATTCCAAGCGTGACCTGAGAAAGGGACAAAGTCAGCAATGTACTTTGGAGATTCTTTGCAAAGCTTTCAGAAAGTTGCAAGTCAAGATATTGCATGTCCTCATACTGAATATGAACAACATTGAAAGTAGTGAACAGATGCTGCATTTGTTAGAATGTATTAGATTGCCAAGGGATGGTGGTGGTTCACGAATAATCTTTTGCCATCACTTCCTGCCACCAAGGGAGTGTAAAAATGACTCATCATACTTCTCATTTAGAATGCACTATAAAGGAAATCTCTTAGACTTATCCATGAGAAGAGAAATTCTCTGAGAGAAAGATGGAGTGAAATTGGATCCCAACTCTTTCAATCAATATTATACCTATTGGCCTGGATAGTTTACTAATATAATTCATCTGCAAAATGACCTCATTTGAATTTCAAAGTTCAATTTTAAGCAAATGCTCCCACAAGATGCAAACAAAAAGGTGTAAGACTTAACCAAACTTCGTGTGAGGTTCCTCATAGAACATTCGAGTCATGAATGAGTTATTAACCTAAGCTGCAAACAACATTGGGAGAGATTGATTTGCAATGTGAAGTTTTTTAAGATGCACCATAAGAACAGAGGGAAACGCACTCCAAAAGGTGAAGCCATGCTTATATTGATTCCAATTTTATTCTGCAAATTCTATTAAAATGAAATACAGAAAGTCAAGTTGTACTAGAAAAGTCGACCAAATTAATTTGAGGTTCCTCCTAGATCATTCATGAATGTAAACCATCTCCTAGTCTTTTGACAACATATGCATATCAAATGTAGAATGACGCTCAACCTAAGGCACAAGAAATCAACATTATATGCATGTGCCAATGGAAAATCTCCTAAGTTATCATGCATAGATTATGGTTCATTCATGCACATACTATAACAATGGAGAGTCGCCGAGATGCTTTGCGATGCAGAGCTAAGCTACGTGGCACCACTATCTATATGGATGACGACCTCATATATATCCAAGTGGAGGAGAGGCGTAAGGCCTTTCAGGCAGCCCATGAGTCTGGCAGACGAGTCATTTACTGAGATGGACGAGGGCGCTTTCTTGATAGTGCTCCTAGCATATCACAGTGCTAGGGATTTGGGGTGCCCGGGGCTGGGAGCACCCCGGGGCCCCATCCACACCACCTTCGGATTGGAGTGTGGAATTGTGCTGGCATACACTCATCTTCTACGGCATGAGATCTTGTTAATTTTATTACAGGCAGAGACATTATTCTTCATGGAGACACACGAGAGCCCGGAGCGGGGACTTCCCTCTTTTCTTGGAAATAGATGAGACTCAGTATTCCGACGAGAGACTCGATCTTCCAGTGGCCATGGTTAAGGTGGGGGTCGCCTGCTTATACAGAGAGACTCTTCATTCGAGTATTGACTTCATCCGACATGATGAGCAGGCCCGCTACATATGGACTCTTTCCACCAAAGTCCTCGTCTTTTGCTGAGGGTATTGGATCTCCATATCAGATCACCAGATATTATTAGATTCTCCGAGCGGGGGCATATTCTCCTCACAGGGGATTATAATGCCCGGACATCTTCGAGACAGACAGAGTTCTTCGACACCACTGATCAGCTGCGTGTTCGTGCCCTTGACAGTGATATGCTTGGAGTTACCAGGACCTCCGCAGATAGCTTGGGACCTACTACTTCATATGGTGAGCACTTACTATAGTTTGGAGAGGCACACGAGCTAGCCATTTATAATGGCTTACCTTGCTGGCCACATTCAGACAGTTATACATGCCACCCTCACAGTGGAGGACATAGTGTCGTTGACTATCTCATGGGGTCACCATCCTTTATACCCACAGTCTCTGACTTCGATGTCTCCCCCACCACCCTTCCACCTTCCACCCACTCACTCATCTACACTACCCATGCTTACCCCACCCACATACATATTTGATCTCACTTACATGCCATTGTACCGTCAGTCCTTGGCTTCACTCTTACATTCCTTTCCTCAAGACAGTCCAATCGACACCCAGGCTGCTTTCCTCACCACCTCTCTCCATACGGCTGCATCACTAACCCTCCCCACAAAACCCCATCCCAAAAAGACTCGCCGCACACCTCGACCATTGCACCCTCCATGGTACGATACCGAGTGTCGTTCCCTTCACCAGTCAGTAATCTATTCACGTATCCATGCCCCACATTTGCTTCGATCGTCCAGACGCTCCTACCATCGTGTTCTCCACCGTAAGAAACATTCCTATGATGATTCTGAAGGGAAACATCTTATTGACCTTCTTTCAGTTCTTCTTCAGGCGCTTTTTGGCGTGAGTTCATCCCTCGCTCTCCACCACCTCTCCTGGAAAACCTTCGCATTTGGACTGATTATGCTAACAGTTGGACTGCCTGCATGAGTTTTGCACCAAATGGGGCCCACACTTCATGAGCATTCATGCAGCGACAGGAGCTTACTTTGGGTGGACAGGTTTTAGAGGTGGTCCCTTCCTACACATACCTAGGGATCCTTTTCTCAAGTCCTATTTTTAGCATGAGACAGGCCGCCACCACTCGACTGGGGAAGGGGCATGCCTCCCTTGTTCAACTAGAGCGATTTTTGTTTCCAGAAGTCCGTCCAGGATGCTCGCAGTAAGTGTCGCCTCTTTGATACCATTGTCACCCCCACGGCTCTATATGCGGCAGAGGCATGGTGTATAGGTCTCCCCTCTTCATATTGGGCCAGTCTTTCACGATTACAGACCACCGTGCTGACTCGGCTGATTCGAGCGAAGCCTTCTGTTCCACATGAGATTCTCCTAGCTGAGTTTGCAGTTCCACCTTTACAGATCGAGGCAGCTCACCACTTATATACAAAGGATACAGGCGTTATTAGAGATAGACAGACGATACATACAGGTTGCACTATCCTCTTCACAGCATCTTCATGATCAGGGCTACAGGTTATCACTCATGGTTCTCTCAGGCATCTCACCTCCTACTTGATTCATTTGGTATCTCCATCACCAAGCTTCCCTCAGGCACCCAGCAGTATATCCGACGATTCCTCTATCGCGCATATCTAGAGCGGACTTGGCATAACCAGTTGGGGGTTAAGCCAGCTTTCTACCAGACCCATTTCTTGGAGCTAGATACATCAGGGGCCCCAGTTATGCCACGCTACTTGGATTCGGGACTATCACACTGCCTCAGATTCACATTGGGACAGCTCAGGGTATCCTCTCATCAGCTAGCTATTGAGACTGGGAGGTTCCATGGTATTCCTAAAGAGGAGCGGATTTGCCAGTTATGCTCTCTAGGTGAGGTGGAGTTTGAGGAGCACTTTATCTTTAGATGCCTTGTATACTATGAGATCAGAGAATGATATCATTGCCTGTTTCGAGACATGCCTACCACTCTACACTCTCTTATCGCCTATGAGGACCCACGATGTGTTGCCCTGATGGTATGCGAGATATTCCTCTTACGGAGAGATCTATACGAGACACCCCAGCATTTTACCTCACAACCACTGATCACTTCATTCTTTACTAGGAGGAGATCGCGTGACTTAGTGCACGAGGACGAGGATTATGACGATGATGATGATGATGATAGCCGCTCGCATTCTCATAGAGAATGAGACAGTGTACTTCTCACCATCACGTTACTACCAGGATCACCAGACATCCTATGCAGAGACGTACTATTACACGTGCTCATGCTCCTGCTCATAGACGACGCCGGCAAGCTCCAGTGCCTTCTCATGCTGTGGCTCACATTACATCCTTTTACAGCAGTAGCAGCAGCAGCAGCAGCACAGCACGGTCTTGACATCTTGACATAGATACATATGATTATTAGTTTGTACTAGAAAATTATTACAATTCCGGAGTCGTTTTATGCGCTCCCACGGTTACCACACACTTGACATGTACTTCATTAGTCTTATATGACTTTTGGCATGGAAAAGACATTAATAAAGCTTTCTCTCTCTCTCTCTCTCTCTCTCTCTCTCTCTCTCTCTCTCTCTCTCTCTCTCTCTCTCTCTTTTTCAGCGACCTTCATGTTGTAGAATGATGATGCTAAGAATAGCTTAAAACAATCATCCCAAGACCCTAGTAATGTTGATTTCAAGGACTACTTGAGCCTAACATAACTAGGAATGAAACATGCAATATGAAATCTTGACATGCAAAATAGACATGCAAGTAGAAATGGAAAAACAACAAGCAATGGATCCCCAATTTTGATCCTAGTTCAAGTCTGTGTGAACTCTACTTATGCCAAATCAATGAATCAAGAAAAAATGATTTCTACTTGCTGGCCATTTCAATTAGCAGAATCAGATCTGGAAAAAACAGATTCTAATTGACCTCTAATCACAAGTAGTGATAGTGCCTTTCCAATAGAAAACTTATGCTTCTGATTTCATCAACTTCTGACAAGTATTCAAAGAGAAATGAAAGATTTTGCAAAACTGAGGCAGCGCCCAATCACAAATGATTGATGGGTGTTCTGGCTCCAGAAATGCATTAAATGGAAGTGGAAATGGTATGAATGGTAGCGCCCTCCTCTTACAATCAATTTGCACTTGATCTCATCAAATTTGGATGAGTGATGAGGGAGAAACACCTGAAAAACCAGATCTGTCCCAGCAGCGAGTTCCTACATAAAAAGTAGATCAAGAAGACACTAAAACAATGAAGATGGAAATTTTCAGGTGTCCTACCTACTATGAGATACAAGGATCCTTAATGTGTAGCACTTATGATTTCTCCAGGAGGAGAACTCGAATGGACTTAGAGTAAGATGATGAGGATACTTCTAGTCCTATGAGAGATCAACATCGTGAAAAGCGATAATGTATAGCACCCCACATCTCTGATAGTCGTGCCTCTAGAGGCCCCATGAGGGTGCATGGATATCATCGGCTACATAGTCCTGGAACTATATTTTTGATAGAGTTGATGTTTCATTTTCATTTTCATACCAATTTTCTAGAGTCTAGTATTTCTATTTTTTCATTATTTGGAGACGTTATGCTCTCTTTGTTGCCGTCCACACTCGACATGCACTACTTCATCTTATGTGCCTTTTGGCATCGAAAGGCATTAATAAAGTTACCTCATGTTGTAGATCGCATCACATCCTTCTTCTTTAGCGAAAGAACATGATGATATTGATACTGTTATACCTCACTTTCGCAGCATTTCTATTCCTACATATCTCACTCATTTCAGGTTGTAGTATTTCGTTATGTTGTTTTCTTTCATTATTGTTTTTGGAGACGATTTCATACGCTCCCATTGATACCACATACTTGACATGTCTGCTTATTAGTCTTATATGCCTTTTGGCATGAAAAAGACATCAATAAAGCTCTCTCGCTCTCTTGCTCTCTCTCTCTCTCAAGTGCTGCCAGCAAAAGTCCATCGCTGTTATTCAATGGAATCCATCGCTGATCGTTGAGTTAAGTCATGGTGTTTGAGCCATACCTCCTGCTCCCCTCCTCTCACGATGCTTCGCCATAGCAATCACGTAGCTCCAACCCACTGATTTGAGCATTCTTGAATGTACATAGCGGCACATTGCAATCACGTATCCACTGATTTTAGTGTTCTTGGATGCACGTAGCTCCAGCCAGTGGGCTTACAAGTTGCAAGGGAAATCTGGGAGTTTCATCTCACTTGCCTTTTGCAAAGGAAGTCCAGAGGTGATGGCTGCATCGCTGCCTCCATAAAGACTCCACCATCATTGCCACTCCAGCTCAGCAAATCCAATGACCCTGTCATCCATCCAAAAATCTCTTGCTGGTGGATCGCTACTAGCTGTAGCTCCATCGCTACTCCAGGATCTGAGAAAAGTAAATGTGTTGCTGAGTACTTAGAATCGGAAATGTGTTAGCTCCATGCTGAGCAAGAATTAATAAAGGAGCAGCTGATCCATCACACTTTAGAAGGGCATTTCTGACTCTATCTCAGAAATGTGTGTGCACTCATCTCCATTGCTGAGCCAAAAATTGATGGAGTAGCTATCCATCGCATTAGAAGAGCTCTATCATTGAGTGGACAGAAGACAGGTCTCCACGCATTAGAGTAAGAGGCATTGCGGATACTCAAAATGCCCTTGAAGAAGCTAAAAGTTTCCTTGAAACTACACTCGAGCACCATACTAGAGACTTAGATACAGCATGGAGAACAACAATGGACAATGCTACCTTGATTATCCTCTTCAGATCCCTAGAGAGCCGTCGAGATGCTTTACGTTGCAGAGCCAACCTACGAGGTTCTCAAATAGTTATGGATGATAATCTTATGTACATACAAGTTGAAGAGAGGCGCAAGGCCTTTCATGAAGCTAAAATGACAGGTAGACGTGTTATTTATAGGGATGGTTGAATCCGATACATTGACATTATGCCTAACGATTCCAAAAAATACGTAATTAGGGTGCCCGGTATTGGGAGCATACTGGAGACCCATTCACGTCACTTGCGTCCACTAATGGTGACCTAATTGAATTCATAGGTGGGAGAGATCTATTACTCTTCATGGAGACCCATGCGAGTCACGAGAGAGGATTACCTATTTCCTTGGTTACAGATGGGACTCAGTCTATCGACATGAGATGAGATCTGCTAGTGGTAGAGGTTCAGGTAGGGTTGCTTGCTTATACAGGGAGTCACTACACCCTATTTTTGAGTTCATCAGTCATGATGAGCATTCACGATATATTTGGTGTCGCATTGATGGGCATAGCATCGGTTCAAACAGGGACATCTTTGTTGCAGCTTGTTATTTCCCTCTAGTGTCCTCTTCCTTTGTGGAGGGTGTTGGATCATCTTACAACGATGTTTCTACGGATATTATTAAATATGCAGAGCGAGGTTACATTTTTCTCACTGGCAACTTTAATGCCAGGACAGCTTCACGACAGACAGATTTCTATGATCATTCAGACCAGCTTCGTGTGCGTGCCCTTGATGGAGATGACATGAGAGTTACCAGGACCTCAGAGGATATTTTGGGCCCTATTACTACCTATGGTGAGTACTTATTGCAATTGGGTGAAGCTCGTGAGTTGGCCATTTTTAATGGTCTAGCTTGCTGGCCTGACTCGGGCAGTTATACTTGTCATCCTCATATGCCGAACATAGCGTTGTCGATTACCTCATGGGATCACCATCCTCCATATACCTCATACATGAATTTCATATCTCTCCTACCACTCTTTCTGACCATTCCTTCCTTTCCTTCAGTCTTGGTACTATTTCTTCACCTCAAAAGACATCACCCCTATAAAGTCCTCAATCCAAAGATCCTATTCTAAGCATGCCAATCACAAGCAACACAAGGGAACCTGATGGTGGACAAACCAACCCAACCAAACCTAGATCGAACGGATCTAGCCCCCAAGCTATGGATCAATCACAAAGAGGAGTATGGCATCACACCAGCAGCATCCTGCCACTGATCATGCTATCAAGCATACACTAGTGAGAGCCCAATAGATATACTTATACCCTCCAAGGCCCATGCACCACTAGTAGTGCACTGTGACACCTCACTGGACACCTCTGCAGCCTATCTGGGCCACGTCATCCAGTTCCCCAATGACTCAATGATAGACCCATACCAACTCCACCACCATGTGTTTAGGCTTACAACCATTAATTATGACCATGTACACATAAGGGCCCCAATTCCCTTATAGTCACAATTAACTTACGGGTTGTTGGTCTACCGGTCCCTAGCGTGGACACGCTACCCGAGACCAGTCATGGGCATGACATTCTTCCCCCCTTATTCAAGTTCTGTCCTCAGAACTTAAAACTGGGAAAGTTCCTCCTTAAGATTCCTTCATGTTCCCAGGAATCGTCATCGTTCGTACATCCCTTCCATCGAACCAGATGCTCGGTAACTATACGATTTCTCAATCGTTTAGTTCTTGTATCCAAGATCTTTTCGGGTTCAAGACGAGATACACCCGATGATTCATCCAACAGGTCCAACTGATCTCCAGATCCAAGATGCTTTCCTTCACGTAGACTCTTATTGAGACGACCAACGTGAAATACGGAATGCACTTGTGATCCTTCCGGGAGTTCCAATTGGTAAGCTAAGGATCCGATCTTTTTCAAGATCTTAAACAGTCCTCTATATCTAGGGGACAACTTATAATGCTTGCCGGTATCATTTGAGTTAACAAGTTGATAACAGATATACGTTGCATTGACGGTTAATTCCAATTTTATTGCTAAAAGTACCCATTTGCCGATTCATTGGTATAATTTGTTTATAAACTTTAGGCAAGGCAGTTTTAGAACATCATCAGAGCAATAAACAACGGGATAAACAAATGCAAAATCTATTTAATCAACTGCAAGCTATTAACTCTAACAACTTGGGCTACCAACCGGAAATATTTTCCGGCGATAAAAAGTTTAAACGCCCGGAAGTTGTTGCAGACTGGATAAACCGTTGGACAAGCTATTTTAGCTTGCACAACGTCCCAGAAGATAAACGAATATCATCGGTTCTATTGTTTCTGGAAGGTAAAGCCTCTTCTTGGTGGAGGGAACTTTCCACGAAACCGGTGACGGGCTGGATTCCTAACGGAAATCCGGAAAGCTTTTGTCACAATAGACGATTCCGAGCTGTATATTCGGTTTATCAACTGCAAAATGGGCAGCCGAGAACTGGACGGTTATGTCCAAGAGTTCTTGGACCCTTTGGCCAAGGTGCCGCTATTTGATCGTAAGTTAGCACAGTGGCAATTTATTGCCGAACTGCCAGCTGACTATCAAAATGAATGCAAACGTAATATCCTTAACTCACTAGAGGATGCTATCTGTGTGGCGAAAGCCTATGATAGTACAGTTGTTGCATCACGGAAAAGCGTGCATGGCCAAACGGCCCTGAAACACAAGCAAGAAAAATCTAACAAGCGTAAGAAGCAGTTTTTTGACGAGCTGGAAGCAGAAAAGTACCAACAGGCACAAAAGAAGAAGAATAAGAGACTATAGGAAGAAATCCAGCCAACCAATAAAGTAACTTGTTGCCTTCACAAAGATGCTAACCACAGAGTAATCTGCAACAATAGAATTGACACAGAATTTCTTCCAAGAAACCAATTCGAAAGCATGAAAACGAACCCATTGTGAGCCTGGTAGTGCACTTACCACACAATCGATTGCAATTCGAAAATATTTCCAACGGGAAGAAAATCCCACCTTTTGTTGCTTACTCCGTCGGATTCTCGAAAAAACGTCAAGATTTTCACTCAGCACTTTCAATGCTTAGAACTTAAAACTTTCCCAGTTTTAAGTTCTGTCCCTTTCCCAGTTTTAAGTTTTGAGGACAGAACTTGAATAAGGGGGGAAGAATGTCATGCCCATGACTGGTCTCGGGTAGCGTGGACACGCTACCCGAGACCAGTCATGGGCATGACAACCCCCATCATTGGTTCGTGCACCCAAATACATCTTCGATCACTCGCTTGCTCCTGCTTGATGCCGCTCACTTATCCCACTGCTCCACATCTTCCCACATCATTGTTCACTAGAAACTCAAGCTTCCTTCCTTACTATAGCATCCACTCAGTTGCTGCAAATGCCTTTCCTTCCAAACCTCGCAATAATAAAAGCAAATCTACCAAGCCCAGATCAGTACACCCTCCTTGGTATGACGACGAGTGTCGTTCCCACCATCACCCTGTTACACATGCACGCATGCACACCCCCCATCTTTTACGCTCTTCTCGCCGTCTCTATACCCATTTACTTCGCTGTAAGAAGTGAGCCTATGATGATTCAAAAGAGAGACGACTAATTGGGCTTCTTTATAGCTCTTCCACAGGTGCTTTTTGGCGTGAGTTCATTCCCCATGCTCCACCTCCACTCCTCGATGACTTGCGCATAAGGTCTGATTTTGCCACCGCCCGGCGCCTTGTATATGATTCATACTACCACACCTATTTCCATCTCCCCTAGACCTTCCAAGTTCACATTCTTCATTGCTGATATGGTCCATAATGCCATCAAAAAACTAAACACACGTAAAGCCAAAGATATAGATGATCTTGAATCAGAGTTATTGATCCATGCTGTTGATTTGTTATCACCTCTCCTAGCCACCTTACTTAATCAAGCCGTTGTCACTGGTTTTCCCTCTTCTTGGTGCACTAATATCATTCATCCTATACACAAAAATGGTGATCACATGAATTCTGGTAATTATTGGACTCTTATGATTGGGCATGTGATTGCGAAGCTTTATGGCACTATTTTACAGTCAGCTGTGAGTACTAAGGCAGAGACTAGGAGACTGCATGTGATCGGCCAGGCTGGATTTAGAGCCCATTATTCCCCTACAGATCATATTTTAACGCTTAGAGCCATCATTGAGGAAGCTTGCCATAGGAGAGAGTGAGCTTATTGTTGCTTTGTGGATTTCAGGAAAGCCTTTGACTCTGTCCCATGCTCCTTACTTGTCTAGCAGATACAAGACCTCGGGTTTTCTAACGACACAGTTCTAGTAGTGATGGCTCTCTATGAGAGAGTAATGGGTTGTTTTCGGAGCGACAGAGGTATTTTTGCCCATATCTTGAGCACTATTGGGGTGAAGCATGGGTGTTCCCTCTCACCTACACTTTTCGGAGTATATATTGATGAGCTGGCAGTGTGGTGGATCGGGTTGCAGACTTGGAGACATCTTAATCACCATCCTCCTATATAGCAACCTCACCTTCTTCCTTAGGGCTCATCCTGTAAGGAAAAAGCGATACAGGAGAGCTGTCGGGAAGGAGATCTATGTGATGGTCTACTCCCCGAGAGGGGGGAAGACCCTCAGGCAACTGCTCAGGGAATATATCACTATATTCCTCCCGAAGTCTCTTAAAGATTTTGCCCTTAGGCGTTGATTCTAAATTAACATCAGAAAAAGACAATGCTTTAGGGAAAGACGATACATCAACATTGAAATTATGAGTAACAAAAGCATCCATGTAAGATTCATCTTTCAAATAACATAAATACGAGTGATCCTTAGAATCCAATAAATATTGATTAGCCTCATGAGCAGTTACAAAAGGTAGATCTGGCTCATCGCCTTTAAGATAAACCATAGAGCCATTATGCAAGAAAGATATACTATGTGAAACATAATCTTTCTTTAACGACTCATTCCTAGCATAAAACCATTCCTTGCCTAGGATTAAATCTACCTTATCAAGATTCATAATATGAAAAGACAAGCTATCTACATAGTTCTGAATCTTCAACGGCACGTGGGGGACAAATTGGTCCCAGACTTGTTGTTCCCCACCAGCTGCCATTCTGACCACGTATTTGTGGTCACTTGGTGCGGTTGCCTACTGCAGCTTCTGCACCAACTTAGCATTAATAAAATTGTGAGTAGAACCGTCGACAAAAAGAATATTCACGGGTTGGCTGCCTATGAACCTACTCATACGAATGAGGTCGTGAGATCCAAACACCGCAGTATCAAAACAACAATTACTACATACCGTTTCATCCGTAAAGGATAATCAATACAAGAAATAGAAGAATTACCTGGAGCCTTGAAAGAGCGGCCACCCTTCTTCCGTTTCTTCGGGCAGTCCTTTGAAAGTTGCCCCTTCTCCATGCAGGAGAAACACAACCCACTGCTTTTGGCCTTGGCAAAGTCAGCTCTCTCCAACCGAGGGCGCTTCTTTTTCTTTCCCGAAGGGGAAGCTTCATCAACAACTCTCTCTTTGCCCTTTTTAGAGCAAGGGCCCGAAGAGGCTTTGTCCTTGGATTCAAGCTTTTGCTGCTCTTTGCGGGTTACTGTGTGCGTATCGTCGAAAATTCGAGCAAAACACATGGCATCCTCAAGGGATTGTGGCTGATTGCGGCGGACCTCCAATTGATACTCTTTGGGCAAGCCCAAAATAAAATGCAGCTTAAGGAGAACTCTGTCAATGCGGTTAACAAACCGCGAAGCAGCTTCTTGGAAGTCTTGCAAATAGACGTCCAAAAGTTTTGTCCCCATTTGCAATGTAGCAAATCGACAATAATATTCAAAATTGTCAAGGACTGGCATAAAGGTGGCCTTAAAGGCTATTGAAAATCATCCCAAGTAGAAGGGACTGTAGCACGCTCCTTTAGATCCTGCTACCATGGGTATGCTTTACTGCGTAAAAACACAATGGCAGTCGCAATCCGGGAGCTATCTGGTAGATCGTGCATGGAAAAATGTGATGTCCATCGATCAAGCCAAGCCAAGACCACGTCCTGGTGTCTGTCCTTTTTTCTCCCCAGTGAAAAACTCCGGGGTAAACATCGGGTTGAGGAGTGCCTGCCGAGATTGGACATAGTCCTCAACTCGGTCTCCGCCCGTTCATGCTTAGAGCGCATGTTGACAATCTGTTGCTGCAACAGATTTATTGCATGCGCCATTTCCTCCATATTAGTCCCAGAGCTTGGGTGACATCCATAGGAGCTCCATGGCAAGGGTAGAGTATAGGAAAAAACTAGAGGAAAAACGGAGAGCAACGGTGTCCAAACCATTAAAAACTGACAACTAATGCACAAAGGCCCAAGAAAATAAGCTAACTTGAGCTTAAGGAGCACTAAAAAGCAACTTGGGAAAATGGAGTGAAGGAATGTGAACGTACACTCTTTTACCCCCTCTCCTAAGCTTCTCCCCTTCCTCCATGCAAAAAGGACAAGTGGGGCCCAATAAAGGCCTCATTTGTTCCTTCTAGATCTTACTCACCATGTGAGATTACCAAAGGGTGCCACATGGCCCATGGACTTCAAGGGGATAAATTTTTTTGTTAAGTTCCCTCTCCCACCTCCTTTCCCCTACGTACCTCAGTTCCTCTCCAAGACTTTGTAGATCTGCAGGTATAGAGAGGGAGGAAGGAGAGGTACGAACTGCAAGGACAAGGCTCCAAGAAAATCTTTGTTCAATCCTTTTAAGTAAAGATTTATAAGCTCCAATATGATTTTCAACTGAGAGCTTATATATTCAACTTAGGAATTAAGCTTAAACTTAGTGTTTAAGTTTTAAAACCATTAACTAAACTTTTCTTTCAAAGTTTTTTGAAGTTAAGAGGTGAGTGGGGCCGTGGGGAAGCTCGCGACCTCCCCTCCTGCCGGTAGCTCTGATACCATGTAGGAAAGCAAGAGTCAAGTCACCAAGATCTAGTTATCAATCAATCTCCACAGAAAACAAGAGAGAAGAGGCTGGGCGCCCAACTCTAAGAGAGAGAGAGAGAAAATAGCAACAAGAGCAATGGAGACCAATGCTTAGCCAAATTGTTTAAAATGGAATACACAATGAGCATCAAAGTACTCTACCTGGATGTGACCAAATGCCACCAAACCCTAAGGTTAACCACTTACTAAATGTAGGGCACCTCCAAAAGTCAAGATAGGGCCCCTAAACAAAATTAGACCCCTTAGGACCCACGAGTCAGTACATGACCAAAATTGGGTCCAACTGAACTTAAGACAAACTTAAGATGGCCTAAATAACTAAATACCCATGGTTACACAAATCTCGACCTTTTGGGTCAAAGTAACCTATGGATTAACTTTAGCATAGTCATTTATTTCTAACATACCTGAGGTAGAAGCTGGTTTTTTGACGCAATCTCGTGCAAGGTGACCCTCGCCATTGCACTTGATGCACAGGTGGTTCTTACGAGCTTCAGCCTTATCAATGCCACCCTGATTGTTTTTAAACTTTTTCTTTGATTTCTTAGGATTATTGGAATTGGGATGTGTTTCACTAACATTTTCCCTATCCTTCCTCTTAGATTGAAAAACTTTTTTCTGCTCATTAGGTTGTTGACCCCTAGGTGGCTTAGGTGTGTCATCAAAAAATTTTGCAACCCTAATAGCATCCTCAAGGGTTTTTGGATGGTTCCTACGAACATCCACTTGATCATCTTTTGGTAACCCATCAATAAACATTAACATTTGTACTTTGGGTGGAATGTCACTATAGAGTGGATTCAAGTACTCATGAAAATCCTGAATAAACTGTTCCAAACCTTTATTCATTGTTATATGACTCAACTTTTGAAAGTGTTCATAGTCATCTAACAGTGGTAGAAAGTATTCCCTAAATACTATGCAAAATCTTCCCATGTACAAGGTTGATTGCCTTTTGCAACTAGGTCATCCCACCATACTAACAGTGGATAACTTTTCACATTCTGGGAATTGGTTCATGCCAAAGTATTTGTTCCAAACATTAAGCCATGAACTTACCACTTGCAAGTTCCTATCTTTCTTCTCTCCCTTAAACAATTTTACGGGAGGTGGAACTACATGCTTCTTCTGGTTGGCTAACCTGGACTCCAAGTCTTGGTTCTTTTGATTAGTTTCAAGAAGCTGTTTATTAGTGGCTTGAATTTGTTGATATAAAAGTTCAAGAGCTTGTGCCACATTGGATGGGTTTGATAAATCAAAAGTTGGGTTATCATTGGTTTGATCCATTGGTGTTGCTTGTGTGTTTTCTTATTATGCAAATATGACAACAAGGGTTCACATTAGAATGATAGAAATGCTTTAATTTTTACATCCAATGCAAAATAAAAGCACTTAATTTTTACTCATTCAATCTTATTGTTTGTAAGCTCAATCCAAGCCTACTATTTGCAAGCTCAATCCAAGCTTAAGACAACAACAATAACAAGCTACATTTGCCTTAATCCAAAGCAAAAATGAAAACCAAATCTTTATGTATACTTCATTTAACTAAATCCAAGCCAAGGTTTACATAAAGATCCCAATCCCATTCCATTTCTATTTGTCATTACAAAAAAAACCAAAATTTTCTCATTTCTCACTATTCTAGATCTCCAAATCCAATGAAACTAGTGTCTAGAAAAGGAAAATTAACGAAGCTTAATAAAAACTTCAAGTTTCAGATTTACAGGTCTGAAAATCAGAACTTCATAATGACAAAAAACAAAACTTCAAAACTTGTTTTATACACAAAGTTACACTACCATTCCTTTCCTACATTGCCATCTTCATGAAACTAGGAGATAGAAAGGTGTAACTAATGACTTCACTTTTCAGATCTGATTTTCAGATTCACAGGTCTGAAAAACAGAACTTTAAAATGAAAATCAGAACTTCAAACACTTCATTTATGCATAAAAAACACTAGTTTTGATCAAAACACATAGCTAGAATCAATCTTTTTGCAAAAGAAAGTTTGTGTATGTAGAGGAAGACTTCCTCTAAAAATCCCACAAATCTTTTTTCAGAACTTTCAAAAACCCAAAGCCGACTTTAAAACTTTATTAACATCATAAAAAATCAGCCCCTAAACAATTCTATAAGGATCACTACTCTTTTTTTAAGAAGAATAGATTCATTGGGTACTCCAACTACAAGCTTCCTACAACTAGGAAAGCCAATAATCTTTCCCCAAAAAATTTAATTGGTGATCTTAATAGAACTTGAAGAAGTTTAGAAAGGTTTCCATCCTTTGTCTAGCTCTGATACAACTTTAACAAGTAAAAAGGAGAAAGTCCTCCAAATCCAAGGTAGAGTCTCCAAATGTCCTCCAAGCAACCTACAAGCTCCAAGATGCTTCTCCAACTCCAAGCTAGGATGCCTCCACCTGCAAGTAAGGATCTGCAAGCCTCCAAGGATCTCTCCTCCACCTGTGTCCCTACTCTTAAACACAAAGGAAGATAACAAGCTAGCCTCAAGTATTCACCACCCAACCATAGCTAGATCCAAGCTCCAAGCAAGACCTATCTAGCACCCCCTTGCTAACCATAAACAGATCACAAGCATATCACAACAAACCATAGTTTACTCAAGATCCAAACCCTACTTATGTCCCATACCATAAGCAAGATCTAAACCCTTAGCATACTACTCACAAGAATTACTCGACACACTAGTAGCCACACTAGAGCATAAGCAAGGTAAGCAAAAGAGATCTCTCTCCCTCCCAATGGGCGCCCTAATCCTCTTATATAGATGGCATTTAGTTCTCTCCAATACACTATGGAGTTCCATGCACATCCAATGAGAAAGAGAGAGGCCTAGAGGAGTTCAAGAGCCTTCATAGGCTTATGGAAGGTCATCAGACATCTTCCATAACTTATGACTCTTTGATTACTATTCTTGTGGAACTTGAAACTCAATGGACCCTTTAGGAGGGCGCCCTCCTACTAGGACCCATTGCCCAAGTTGTGCTTGTATACTTTGGTCCAAGACCATGACTCCATACCTCTAACTAAGGTATAGTCACTTGCCTGCCCTTATCCAAGGGCACATACCCTTAATCCTAAGGGTACCTTGCCATGTAGCCAACAACACTAAATGGACTAATAGGGGTCTGAAGTACTACTAGTTACATAGGTATGTAACAGTCACAATCGACCCACCCCCATGCACTGGAGCTATCGACATCCACATGCCTAGTCAAGCCTCCTGTGATAACTGGCATTCCATACAACCAGCCATCGCCCTTGGTTCTCCCTAGCACATATCTCTTGGCCTGGAGATACATCCTGGTTAATGCACGTGCTCTCCATCCACCAACTCCATGGTAGACCGAGTGAATGGCAAAAGGGAAACCCCACCACTATATAGGCATAGCATAGTGGGTCTCATCAAGCACGGTCCTGCCTTTCTGGATGAAAAATTGAAGCCCATCTAAAGCCCTGAAACTTCCGTAATCTTCTAAACTGACGCTCATGATATTCCGTGAAAAGAAGGATCTCTCCCTGTGAGACAAAATTAATGTCGTTACAATTCCATAATCCAATACGTAGGTGATGTGGATGTAGATGATGTGGGTGATGTGGATGGGGTCTCGGGCTGCTCCTACACCCGAGAACCCAAGTCCCTAGGCACTAGAAGCAGATGGACCAAGATCCAGATATCTAACCTGATCATCCCGATAGGTGGGTAGGCAGTGACCCTGTGGATGGGCGAATACGGTGCGTCAGTGGTATGGGGTGTGCGTCAACCTTCAAGGCAATCGGAGATCTAGGGAGTTGTAACAGGTCCCCACTGCATCCATCTCCAGGAAATGAGTCCTATAATAGTCAGGCTAGACCCCTAACTGGCCCTGCCACGTACGATGAAGATATGCTCTATAGAGAAAACGCCTAATCTGGTTGTGGGTGCCCGATGGGAGGTCTGTGATACAGATGCCGAGGGTATCAAGTAAACGTGATGCCTGTGAAAACCATAATAAGCGATAGTCTAGACTATGAAGGTGCTGAGATGATGTGAGTGCCACTTGTGTGTATCTTTTTGCATCCATCTGAAGCAATATGAGGCGCTGTATATATGTGATGAGACGAAAGATGGCATCAAGTTGTAGAAGTGGGACTGCAAACTCTGCTAGGATAATTTGGTGTGGGATGGAGGGCTTAGCCTGTATCATCCATGATAGCATAAAGGCCTGTAGTCGTGAGATATTGGCCTAGTTAACCGAGGTGAGCCATGGACACCATATGCTTCTGCAGCGTACAATGCTGTAGGGGAAACAAAGGTATCAAACAGCCGACACTTACTTGGGGCGTCCCGAATAAATCCCTGAAAACAAAATCGCTCAAGCTGGATTAGGGAGGCATGTCCCTTCCCAAGTCTAGCTGTAGCTGCATGTCTCATACAAAATATAGGACTAGTGAAAAGAACCCCAAGATAAGTTTAGGATGATACAATCTCCAATGGTTGTCTGTCAAGAGTAAGCTCGTGTCGCTGCATAAAGGCCTTGGATGTATTGAAGACCATAACTTTGGTCTTTTCAATGTTAACCCTCAAGCCCCATTTGGTGCAGAAATCACGAAGACTGTCCAACTGTCTCTGTAAACCCTCTCTAGTCGAGGAGACTAGAGCAACATCATTTGCATATAGGAGAATGGCAATTAGAATATCTCCAAGCCTGCAACCTGTACGACCGCTCTACTCAATGACTCTTTCAAGCTCATCAATATATATTCCAAATGGTGTAGGTGAGAGGGAGCCTGCTTCACCCCAATGGTGCTCCATATATGCTCTAAGATGCCAATGTCTCTCCAAAAGCATCCAAGAACTCGCTCATAAAGTGCCATCATTGCTAGAACTGTATCAGTGGCGCATATAATGTAAATCTAGGTACATACAGCAATGATAAAGAAAACTACACATGTATAAATCATGAGCTAGCTATGAATGAAAGAAGCCCCAGATCATGTCCTGGAGGTGGCGGTGATGCTGATGCTGCTGCTACTACTGAAGAAGGATGTAATACAAGCTGCAGTAGGAAGTATAATTGGGATGTGCTGCCGATGTCGAATATGAGTGGGACCTCTCCTCGTGTAAGGACGAGTAGGTCTAACTGTATGGTAGCATAGGTAGGTGCACAATCTTTGAGCTCTGTGGGATGTCGACTCATCATCCTCATCCCCCTCTAAATCAGAAACTCATTGTGATCGTCGTCTGGAGAAAAAGGAGGTGATATGGAGTTGTGTGTCTGGAGTGCTCTGGTGTGAAGGCAGGAGGTCTCGTCGTAATAGAAGCATCTCTCGTATCATAAGCGCTACACAACGTGGACCCTCATACGTAACAAGTGAGCGCAAGGTGACTGGTGCATCCCTAAACATGCAACAGTATCTCCCACGAATCTCATAGTAGGCTGGGCATATGAAGATAAAGTGCTCCTCAGTCTCCACAGCGCCTAGGGAACAAAGCTGGCAGATCCTATCCTCTCGTGGAGTCCCCTGAAATCGACCAATCTCAACCTCAAGCTGGTGTGAGGAGACACGGAACTGACCTAGTATAAATCTAAGACCATGTGATAACCCAGAACACAGGTAACATGGTAGACATGGGATCCCTAATACATTCGTCTCCAGAAAGTGAAGCCAATAAAAGTTGGGTTTGTTGACCCCTAGCTGACCATGCCAAGCTCGATCAAGATAAGCCGTGTAGATATATCGTCTTATGTAATCATGGGTACCTGGGGGAAGGGCATTGATAGAGATGCCAAGTGTGTCCAGGAGGCGAGAGGCCTGAGAGAACCAAGCTAACTGATAACCTTGACTATGTAAGTGCTGGGATGAGATGAGAGCAGCCTGTGTGTATCTCTGCTCGGAAGCCTAGAACTTGCTGACTCGTTGTATATTACTTGAGGGAAGGGCACTGATAGAGATGCCAAGTGTGTCTCAGGAGGCGAGAGGCTTGAGAGAACCAAGCTAACTGATAACCTTGACTATGTAAGCGTTGGGATGAGATGAGAGCAGCGTGTGTGTATCTCTGCTTGGAAGCCTGGAACTAGTTGACTCGTTGTATATACGTGATGAGCTGGAGTATGGCATCCAGGTACATGGGCGGAACAACAAACTCTGCAAGGATGATGTGGTGCGGAACTGAGCGTGTATCATACGTAAAAGCATAGTGATC
Source organism: Diphasiastrum complanatum (assembly GCA_029204225.1). Taxonomy (NCBI): domain Eukaryota; kingdom Viridiplantae; phylum Streptophyta; class Lycopodiopsida; order Lycopodiales; family Lycopodiaceae; genus Diphasiastrum; species Diphasiastrum complanatum. The sequence goes on from CM055094.1 coordinate 79,647,116, forward strand.
TGTAGTCACAAGATACTAGCCCAATCAGATGAGGTGAGACCAGTGCACCATGCTGCTGCTGCATATAAAGCTGTGGGGGAAACAATGATGTCAAAGTAACTTTGCATGAATCATCATGCAGCGTGCTGCCTCAACAAGAGTTCGATTCCGCCGTTCTGCAACACCATTGTGCTGTTGGGTGTTCACAGCCGTAAACTGATGTAGAATGTTATTGCTGGTACAAAAGTCCTGAAATTCTGCAGAAATATATTCACCACCACGATCTGAACGTAGTTGTCTAACTCTCTTTGAAGTCTTAGAGTGCACAAAATTGAGAAATTCTTTAAATTTCGAAAGAACGTCACTTTTATTAGCAATAAAAAAAACCATTGCTAATCGACTAAAATCGTCAATGAATGTGACAAAATAACGTGCACTTCCAATAGAGTTAACAGGCAAAGGTCCACAAACATCTGAGTGAACTAATTCAAGAAGTTCTTTAGATCTATGGCCATCCTTATTGAATGGAGAGCGAGTCATCTTGCCCAGCATGCAAGAGTCACATGGATGATATGAAGTGAGAATATTGATGTCAAAATCAACCCTTTCAAACAACTTTCTCTTTGCTGCATCTAAAATGTTGCGCATACTCATGTGATAGAGCCTAGCATGCCATAATGCATGCATCTTGTCTTCGACGGTTGAAACTTCGTCACATGCAATAAGAACTTTTGCATGATAGAGGTTCTCCCTCAAGCCTATTGCAAGCTGCTTTCCACTTTTTGTGTCCATTAGCCTGCAATCATTGTCAAGAAACAGAACTTTGATGCCCACATCTGTCATGCGGGCTACTGACAACAAGTCCTTTTGCATGGTTGGTACATGCAATACATTTCGAAGAACTTTAGAACCTTCAATTGTGAGTAAACTCAAGCTTCCTATTCCTGAAACATCATGTTGACTACCATCTCCTAAAATGACATATCTCTGAGTGTAAGTAGGAGAATAACTAGACAACATAGCTCTATTAGAGATGATATGAGCAATAGCTCCAAAATCTATCACAACTTCGGAAGTATTATCAGTAGAAATAAAACAATCTTCTACACAAACAAAAGCAGCAGCTACAGTGTTTTCCTCTTTGCTTGAGTTAGAAGAAAGTTGTTCCTCTTGACAAACATTGGCTTTACTATTGTTAGGCCTAGAATAGCATTTGAAAGATGAATGACCAGTTTTGCCACAATGTCTACAAGCTACTCTAGGATTAGCCCAACATTTATCAAGAGTATGTCCTGGCTTTTTACAATAGTTGCAAAAAGATTTCTTTGACTTAGGCTCAGATGATTCCACTTTGGAGTCTTTATTGTTTGGATCTTGCATGCTAGTAGCTTGAAACTGGTTTCCGCGTCCTTTTGCCTTGCCCTTTCCTTTCTTCGCATATAAAGCTCTAGCTCCTCCTTGAGAAGGTGAACTTCCTTGCCGCATGAGAGATACTCCTCTCGAAGGCTTTGAATGGCCTCTTCAAAGGATTTACCTGTAAGAACAGGTCGCATGTAGATGTAGGAGGGTGGTAGTGCTCGCAGCAGGTACGTAAGTTTCTCCTCCTTGGGAGTTATTCTACCTGCACTTTGTAGAGCACTAAACAAAGATTGTAACTTGAAAAGAAAAGTATCACAATCTGAAATTCCATCGCACTTTAAACTAGTAAGTTGCTCAAACAGATATAAGATTTGAGTTTGTATTTGGACTCAAATCTTCGAGCAAGTTCATCCCACATCTCCTTTGTTGTAGCAGAATCGGCAACAGTGAGAAAGATATCTTCCGAAACGGTTTGGGAAATAATTACTTTAGCTTTCGAATCTGCATGCAACCAGGCGTGAAGATCTTTTAAATCTTCTTCATAAGCTGTTGTATTTATTACATTAGGTACATGCGGTTTGGGAATGGTCCCATTAACATAAGGCCACAGCTTCTCAGCTTGCAGGATCAGTCGAGTCTTTGATCTCCATGCAGGATAGTTGGATCCATTTAGGATCGTTGTCCTTGCCTGAAAAGTAGAAGTAGAAGCCATAGCTCTGATACCACTGTTATAGAATTGAAAATAGAGATAGAAAGGATCGTTAAATCGAGGTTTACCAACCTAGGAATCCTCGATGGTCTTCTACAACTCAAAATAGATCAAAATCAGCAACATGCAAGCAAATACAGTGACATGCAATCAACATGCAAGCAACTGTAGTGACATACAATCAACATGCAAGCAAATACAGTGACATGCAATCAAAATACAAGCAACTGTAGTGACATGCAATCAACATGCAGGCAAATACAGTGACATGCAATGAATAGATCAAACTTTCGAAGTAATCGGATCTGCTGGCTATGGAGGGCAGCGAGCAAGATGAAGAGGATGTGAGCAGAAATTTGCATGAAACTTCCGTCAGAAACTTGCTACACAAACTAAAATGATAGTATATGTTGTAAGGAACATTCTAACATCATTAATCCTGGAAATTGCTCCTCCAATTGGGTCGATTGGATCACGAATGCTTGTTGTCCACGAATTTCCAGCAAGAAGAACTATACATTAGCAAGAATACAAAGCAATAAATCAGATCCAACAAGACACCAATCTAGGATAGCATTACACTAGCATTAATTAGCAAGAGATTCTACCACAAAAAACAAATCACAAGAGCATATGTGAGAAGAAATCTCTCTCTCTCCAATAGTGCGCCCATCTAGGAGGAGGAGGTATCATTTATAGATTGGAAAGAAATGATATGTGATGTACATGGCTTCCAAGTCTCAAAAGTAGGTGAAATAGGTGTCCCACATGCTAAGTAGGTAAAATAGGTGTCCCACATGCTAAGCATGCACTTTCTCTCTTCATGCAATGATTTGCCTTGGTCCACAAGTTTCCATATAGGAAAAATGCGCCCTCCTACAACATAAGAAAATTCCTGTAGTTCCAACATATAGTTGGTAGCATGTAAAATTACCCCCTAGGGTCCCATGTACAACTTATGGGCCTACTCAAGGTTTTGAAACCTTTACAATAAATTTTTATAATGTTTACAAACTTGGTAAGCCTATTTAAACTTTGAGAGAATACAACGCAAATTAAAATTGCGTGGCGCTAAAATACATGGTGAAATTGATCAAACTTAAACCATAACAGAAAAGAGCCAAAAAAGTCTTAATATTAGAGTGAGAGTGTCACATGTACTTTGAATCCCTTTGCCCAATGTATGGTAAATTGTAATTATTAAATTGTAAATGGCTAAGTCACCAGCCTGTGGAGACAATTGTAAATTGCAATGTAAATATTTGTTATAGTGACTAAATACGAGATGGCCAAGGGGGGTACTGGGTCTCATGAGAGTCTGCTGGACTGACCTCTTAAAAAGTAGGAAGGGCTGACTGGTCAACGTGACACGTGTCACATGCTCACTCGTTTGCTCCGTGAGTACTTGGTTGCATGGCATGGACGACCTCTCAGTGATGCTACCTAGGAGACTGCGCATGGGTTGCATGCACAGTATCCAGACTTTGCCATCGAGGACGATGTCATCTGAGGGGGGAAGGGATTGTCACATGTACTTTGAATCCCTTTGCCCAATGTATGGTAAATTGTAATTATTAAATTGTAAATGGCTAAGTCACCGGCCTGTGGAGACAATTGTAAATTGCAATGTAAAATATTTGTTATAGTGACTAAATACGAGATGGCCAAGAGGGTACTGGGTCTCATGAGAGTCTGCTGGACTGACCTCCTAAGAAGTAGGAAGGGTTGACTGGTCAACGTGACACGTGTCACATGCTCACTGGGACACTTGGTCCAGTGCATGAGTGACACCTGTCAGACGGTCAATGGACGAGTCAACAGGACATGTGTCATATGCTCATTGGGACACTTGGTCCAATGCATGAGTGACACGTGTCAGACTGTCCACCTACTAGCTTGCCTATGTGTCAGGGTACTGCCAAGTGGCAAGTGTCGGCTGTGCATGGAGTTTGCCATGTGTCGACGTTAGGATGTGTCAGGGTTAAGGGGTGCTTGAGGGGATATAGGGTGAGCCTTGTCAGGCATTCCTCATTATGATTATGATTATGGTATTCCTATGCAGCTATGGTTGGGAGGAGACTTGCAGCAGAGCTCTCATGTTTGCTTGTTGATCTATGTACATTTGCTTGAGATTAATAAAGTGACGGATTTGCTGGGTAATTCTGTGTATTTACTTAGGGTTGTGAGCTTGTGTGCAACAGAGAGGCATCCCAAATGCTGGAAAATCTCTTGAGGAAGCTAAGGATTTACTTACCGATAAAATTTCACACTCAACTGAGGGATTTGAAACTGCTTGGAGAGGCAAGTATGACGAGAAGGTTTTATTTATTAAATTCCGGTCTCTCGTACATCGTAATGCTACTTTGAAACTTCGAGCCAAGCTGAAAGGGACTTTTATTTTATGGATGATGATTTAACTCAAACGCAATGGCTAGCAAGGAAAAAAAATCATACAAGAAGCTAAGGAAAAAGGGCAAAGGGTGGTGTTTATTGACGGCAAGCCACGATACTATGAATGCTCTCTATAGGGAATTGGGGCTCCCGGGCGTGGAAGCAGCTCGAGATCCCCTATGACGCTTCGTATTGGTTTTTGGAATTGTAATGGCTTCCACTCTTCCTCTTCTGCAGGTGACTTGCAGTCCTTTCTTGCTCGTACAGATATTTTACTTCTAGTAGAGACTAATGAGTCTCAATTTCGTCCTCTTCCTATGGTGACAGATTTCTCTTGGCACTCGGTATTTAGACCATTCCTACGGGGGAAGACCTCCAGAGGCTCAGGTGGGGTGGCATGCTTATACAGGGACCAGTATAGTCATACTCTTAAAATGGTTAAGAAAGATCCGTACGCACGTTATATATGGTTGCAGTTAATAGGGCATTCCCTAGGTTTGGCTAGAGATATCTTCCTGGCAGTATGTTATATTGCTCCTCAGAGTTCGACATTTGCAGATTATGGTGGGGACCCTTTTCAGGTTTTGTCTGAGGATATTTCCATCTTTTCTTCCCAAGGATATGTACTTTTAGCAGGTGACTTTAACTCCCGCACGGCCACCAGACAGACGGAATTTCATGCGATGACGGATTACCTCCAGCTTCATGCTTTGGATACAGGTTTTGAGCGGACATCTCATGATGAGGCTACCCCTTCTACTACATTTGGTGAGCAGTTACTCAAGATTTCCGAGGCATATTCCTTGGTTATTCTGAACGGTTTATCACAGTGGCCAGATTCAGTAGCATTCACTTGACATCCACATGGAGGCGGACATAGTGTTGTGGATTACTTCATTGGCTCACCAGCCTTGATTCCTCTCATTCACAGCTTTACCATTCTCTCTCCCACCCTTGCTGATCACTCGCTGCTCTTACTCTTTGTTGGCCAGACCACTCCCCTTCCAACCATTCGACCCAAGACCCTCTCTATTCTAGATAATCTTTTCTAAGGAATCTTCCTTACTTTCACCTATTGATATCGACTCTTGGGTGGAATATGCTACTCGATTATACACTATGGATGCTCCCCCTATCCCTATCTCTCGACCCGCTACATTCTCTCTTTTTACCTCTGACCAAGTTGAATCCACGATTTGTAAAGCCCAACCCCATAAAGCGAAAGACGTCGACTCACTTAACTCGGACTTCGTCAAACCTGTCTCCCAACTTCTCTCTCCTTACATTGCCCACACTTTTAACATGGCTATTACCTCTGGCTTCCCCACCAATTGGTGCACGAATCTTCTCCATCCCATTCTCAAGGCTGGTGATCCAATGAACGTCGATAACTACTGCACTCTCATGATCAGTCACACGATGGCGAAGCTTTATGGCTCAGTTCTGCAGTCTATGGTTGGATCCCAAGCGGAATCAGATGAATTATTTGCTCTTGGACAGGCTGGCTTCAGACCCGGATATTCTACTATTGATCATGCATTTGTCCTACGTTGCATCATAAACGAGGCTCGACATCGGAGATGGAGAGTATACTGCTGCTTTGTGGATTTCCGCAAGGCCTTTGACTCAGTTCCACGGCACCTGCTACTTCAGCGCTTATCTTCACTTGGCTTCTCACAAGATATCATCATGGCTATCAGCGCCTTATATGAGAGGGTATTAGCACGTTTCAGAGATGGCAGCAGCTGGTCGCCTTTTATCTAGAGCACAGTTGGGGTCAAGCAGGGATGTCCACTCTCTCCCACTCTTTTTGCATTGTACATTGATGATCTAGAGCGGATCATCAAGGAGGAGGGTGGTGATGGATGTCCACTTGCTGATGTTATTATTCCTATCCTATTATATGTGGATGATGTGGCATTGCTATCTTCTACAGCCTCTAGATTACAGCGACATCTTGATGCTCTGTATGGTTTTTGCTTAGTGTGGGGCTTGACGATGAATATTGCTAAGACCAAGGTAATGGTGTTTAACACTAATCGGCAACATATGAGAGATGACGCATTTTATTATGATGGACAGCAGTTGGAGATTGTTACCTCTTACACCTATCTAGGTGTACTATTCATCATCCCCTTACTCACTTTTCGCTCTACTACTCTATCTCGCCTGCATAAAGGGCATGCTGCCTTGGACAATATGGAGAGAGTGTGTACTACCTACCATATCCATGATCCTGCTACTAGAAACCACCTTTTCTCTACAGTGGTCTCACCAGTGGCTATGCACTCGGCAGAGGTTTGGTGCCCAGGGATATCTCAGGGTACTTGGAGAGACATCACTCGCCTGCAGGTCACCATGTTAGGAAGGATGATCTGTGCGAAGCCATCAGTTCCTCATGAGATTCTTTTAGCGGAGTTCGCCTCACTCCCCATGGTGGTTGAGGCTTTGTTTCAGTTACCTTTCTACATGGACTTGAGACCATGGATACTCACAGATACGTGATGGCAGCGCTTACTTCTTCTCAAACTATAGCTGGACAACAGGCTAGATCTTCTTGGTACGGTGATGTGGTGGCTTTCTTTCAGTCATGGGGCTTCTCGATGCTGGATCTCCCACAAGGAACTCATGCATTTATCAGACAGCAGCTATATCGTAGATATTGCCACATAGTACGGGATCGTCCTGATCATGACAGGGTCAAGCTTACCTTTTATGGCGCACATATCTTACGCAGAGACAGTTTGGGACTTCCTATTAGACCTTTATATCTAGCTCTTCCTCTTTCTTTTGGGCTCTGATACAGATTGGGTCAGTTACGAGTCTCTTCGCATCAGCTTGCTATTGAGACAGGCAGATATTCACGCATTTTGAGAGAGCATCGGATATGCCAGGTATGCACATTGGGTGTAGTGGAGGATGAGTTCCATTTTATATTCATATGCCCTACATACTATGAGATACATGGCCGATATCATTGTTTATATCGGGACACCCCCTATTACCCTCAGTACCTTTTTGGAGTATCAGGATCCCAGATGTGTCGGCCTTTTACTACGAGAGATGTTTATGTTGAGAGCCTCTTTGCTACCATCGGAGAGTATTACTGATTCTGGCCAGCATCTCATTACTAGCTTCTTTCTGAAGCAGGAGCGCGATGGGGTTTACTGTTGTTTCGTGGACTTCAAAAAGGCCTTTGATTCTGTCCTGCGTTCCCTTCTTATACAGAGATTACGAGACCTTGGTTTCTCCACTGATTCCCTCTGGGCAATGATGGCACTTTATGAGCAAGTCCTAGGTTGCTTTCGGAGTGATATCGGCATCTCAGACCATATATGGAGCACCGTTGGGGTGAAGCAGGGTTGCTCCCTCTCCCCCACACTCTTCGGGTTGTATATTGATGAGCTTGAGAGAGTCATTGAACAATGTGGTGATACAGGTTGCAGGCTTGGTGACAGTCTGATTGCCATCCTTCTTTATGCAGATGATGTGGCTCTAGTCTCTTCGACTAGAGAGGGCCTCTGGAGACAGCTAGACAGTCTTTATGCTTTTTGAACCAGATGGGGTTTGAGGGTTATCATTGCGAAGACCAAGGTTATTGTCTTCAACACATCCAGGGCGTTCATGCAATGACAGGAGCTTATCTTTGACGGACAACCACTAGAGGTTGTATCATCCTATACTTACTTAAGTGTCCTCTTACTGGTCATGTATTTGCTAAGAGACAGGCTACTACAGCTAGACTTGGAAAGGGACATGGTTCCCTTGTACAGCTAGAGAGGTTCTGCTTTCGGAGATTTATTCGAGATGCCCCGAGCAAGTGTCTGCTCTTTGATACTCTTGTTACCCCTACCACAATATATGTGGCAGAGGCATGGTGTACAAGTCTCTCTTCATCTGATTGGGCCAGTATCTCGCGCGTACAAATCCTTATGCTATCACATATGATAAGGGCTAAGCCTTCCATTCCACATCAGATCATTCTAGTTGAGTTTGCGTTCCACCCATTTAGCTTGATGCCCTTTTTCGAGTTATCACTTATATTCAGAGAGTCAGGTTATTTCCATTGGATGAGCAGAGGTATCCAGAGGCAGCACTTATATCTTCTCAGCATCTTCATAGTCAAGGCTTCCAGTTATCATGGTTTCCTTAGGCCTCCCTTTTACTTGACACACTTGGCATTTCTATCACAGACCTCCCATTGGGTACCCATTACTACATCATACGGTTCCTATACAAAGCCTATCTGAGTCGAGTGTGGCAGGGCCACCTTGGGGTCAAACCCGACTTCTATCGGACTCACTTCTTGGAAGTGGATACAATAGGGTTCCCAGTTCTACCACATTATTTGGATTCAGGATTATCGCATGGTCTGAGGTTCATATTGGGTCAGTTCAGAGTCTCATCACATCAGCTTCTGATTGAGACTGGGCGTTTTCAGAGTACCCCACGGGAGGAGCGGATTTTCCTGATGTCCTAGAGAGTTCGAGGAACACTTCTTATTCAGATGTCCAGCATACTATGAGATCAGAGGGAGATATCACTGTCTTTTGCAAGATGCACCGCACCCATCACCTACGGTCGACCATAGCATACGAGGATCCACATTGTGTGGCACTCATGATCAGAGAGATGTTACTTCTGCGACAGGATCTACATCAGCCAGCTCAGTCTAGTCACCCTGACACACAGCTCCAGATCACCTCCTTTTCTCGCAGGAGATCACGACATGGTCCAAACTCAGAGGATAGTGAGACCGATGATGACTCTCGACACAGAGACTTGAGACGGCGTATCACCGAAATATATGAGGAGACGCACACTACACAGACGACCTCCTAGACGATGTCATCAGCACACAGTCCACATTACATCTTTCTTCAGTGGCAGCAGAAGTTCATTGATTGAGTTTTATGATTTTATGATAAGCATATACATGCCTAGTAGCACCACCATCATTTTTAGCCACTCGATGATGTTTTTAGTAGCTACACTTCAAATATGTTTCCTTTACTGTTATTGAAGACGTTTTACACGCTCTTATTTGCACCACACACTTGATATGTACTTTTTTGTCTTATATGCCTTTTGGCATGGAAAAGATGTTGATAAAGCTCTCTCTCTCTCTCTCTCTCTCTCTCTCTCTCTCTCTCTCTCTCTCTCTCTGTTTTATCATAACTTGATATTAGAGCACTTATCAAGCCAGAAGAGAGCGAACGCCACAGTTTCTGCACGTGGACCCTGTGCATAAATCTGATTAAAAATCAAATTTCTGTTTTCTGGATGATAGGTCTTTGCAATTGACCAAGCAGCATTGGCCGGTATCATGAATATTAGTTCTCCATAAATTCGTTTTCAAATTAATTCTCAGAAATTTTTTGATCGCTGCTGAAAGTGGCTCATAAACATTGAACGTGCGTTAGAACATCATCATCTTCAAACTTTCAGCTTTTGGGATTTTGGCAACAGCTCTTCTTTGTGGGAAGTTTAGAAAGCTACTTCTGACACCAGTATATCCCTTCACAATTTCCTTCACTTAAAAGATCTACGCACAGACAGCGTCATTGATCTTGTTGCGTATACGAAACGAAATCTTCATTGACCTTGTTTAATTGAATTCTTTCATATAACCAAAGATAATTCGTCCATAGGCATTGTCAAATACATTCTATCCATTCTCTATCTTACATATGCTTCATGTAAATGTCTTCGCAGATAAAGCATGTCACCTCACATAGAAAAGGAATTTGACGTTCCTGATGGATTACACATGAATAAGAAAATGCTGAAAGAAACCATTGTTGTTCCAAGAAAAAGGGTGAAAATCAACATGATGGACTCTAGTAAAGATTAATCTAAAAAAATAAGGCATGTCAGCATTAACTTACCTGAATAGCTGTCATTCCCAAGGCACATGTTAAAAGTGTACGGGTACTTGGTTGCAAGGGCAATTTTCTTGCCAAGGTCCAAATGCCCGCAATGCTCAAGAGCGTTGTTGTCGCCAAGACACGATGATCAAACTGCTATTCATCAAAAATTATGCAAAAAATAGCAACCCTAGACTTAGCTCAAGCCCCTTTGGAAAGAAGCCAAAAATAAGTACAAAAATTTTATTTGATAAATTCGAAAAGAATCAAGCTAACAAATGTGCGTTCAAAGCACCGTATAACACTGTGGCATAGGGGGAAAAAAAATCATGTGTTAAAGAGGATATAAAATCCAAGAAATCTTGCACATTCCAGAGACATGTCTTCAATTCTTCATGAGACTTACATCTCATCACATTTGGTGCGACTTTTAACCCCCACATAGAAACATTAGATCACATTTCAAAATCAGGCAATGCATTTTCTAGAGGTTCTTAGATGCAGGCCAGTAATGTTCTTTGAATACTTAAACCCACAACATATTCACCTGCACTGTAGCAGTATTCTCAAAAAAATTTCGTATTGAAGGTTGCACATGAAGAATTCCTTCTGGAATCCAGTGATCTCCCATCTTTGGAAAAGTATTGAAAGCATGGCCCTGCACAGCAAAAAGATTCTTCTTAGTTGACCTTAACCAGTTCAGCACCCCAAGAGAATTCTACGTCTCATTACAGTTTCTGAAGTTCAAGAATGATAATGCTATGCTTTTGCTGAAGTATCAGCTTAGCTATCAAAGTACTGCTGAAAGGATTATGGAAATAGTGAGGTGAAAGTAGTACACTCTTTTCTCATATACACCCTAACAACCCTAATAATTGCAAAATAAACACATACAACACATTATATAGATAGATAGATACAGAGATAGAAAGCAGAACTTCTTATTCATGCAAATGACATACTCTCTCCCATCCTATCTGACCTCTTTAACCTTGCAGTCACTCAAGGCTTCCCCACTTCATGGTGCACAAATGTCATACATCCCATTCACAAAGGGGGTGATCCCATGAAAGCAGAGAACTATCGTACTATCATGATAGGCCACATTATGGTTCACTTAGATGCCATTGTCAAATGTAAAGGGCTGCAAAGTAGTGAGCTACATTTGTCGCATGTAGAAACGCAATTTGGGTTCAAAAATCACCCGAATCGGATGCCTACAGGCTAGTTCACAAAAAGGGCCAAAAAACACATGGATTTCAAATCTTGCTTTGAGTGTTTGAACAGCTGAAACTAACGTTGAAGGGAATTACCGTGGGCATGGAGAGAGGTGGTTTAGAACCCTAAACCACTTGATTTGATTGCCTACAGCTCAATGTAACCCACTTTCAAAAAATGATACATACACTCACCAAAAACTAATTCGAAGATCACCACCTCCGGATCAATCAGTAGATGGACGCCGAATGCTCATACATGTTGATACGACACCACTTGCCCACAACACTCTCTCCCGCGCGCGCGTGGTAGGGCAGAATGGGGTGCGCGTTGGTTTTGAGGTTTCTATTTTTTTTTTCAGCGAATCGTGATTCGCTGCAACTATGTCAACGTTGCAATGAATCGCAAATCGCAGGCAATTGCGACACCCACGAATCGCGATTTGCACAACATGAAAAAAGGGTGTAATACTACTGTTTGAGCTAGACATCAACAAAAATAAGCTGTAACTATCTTGCCAACACACCCAACCTAGGAAAATCACAGGAAGAAGGTTATCAAGGACTAAGTCTGGGTCAACTTCACACGAAGAACATTTGCAGGCCCTCAAAATATTGACAGTTTGTTGGCAAAGATTGCAATCTACACGTGAGCTGACAAAGTAGTAGTACACTACAAAAATGCTGTGACAAGAGTTCTACAGAAGGCCCAATTGAATCCTTCCGAGCTGACCCTCCAGTCCAAACACCCGTAGGTAGTACTCTTTAAACCTGTAAAGTCATGCTGTACTAGCCAGTGAAATCACAAAGTAAACTTGTCATTGCAAATGCGGCCTGATGTAGGTCAATTCCCAGAGATGATACTGTTCAAAGCCAATCGGAGGCGAGCAGAAACTACTAACTGAAATTTGAAAACTATTATGTCGTGTTCATGTAATAAAAGTTTCCTAAAACTGATCAAAGCCATTTCTAGTTACAAGCTGCAAATGGTAAATAAAATAGGCAACATCAGAAGGCAGACTTCCATGAGAAATTATTGGAAGAAGTAGAAAGAACTTACTGCATCATTACCCGCAACAAATGCACCAGACATTGCAGTAACACCGACAAGGAAAGCTGTAGGAATTATCCAACGTCGAACTCGATTGCTTGCCTGCAAAACTGCTTGTGTCGCATTACTATTGGGTTCTGGCATGGCCACAGACAACGAAGTCCAAAGAAGTCCAGAGTAAATTGCAAAGGCAGAAATGAGATGAGCTGCAAGCCGATATGGGCTCACTCTTGGCTGAGAATATTCTGATTCTGGTTCCTGTAAGTTAAAAGGTGTTAGATCTTAGGATTGAAATGAGCTTTCAACTTTCAGTTGTCTCAAATTTCATGCCTACACACATCGACATTGTATCACTTAAGTCCTGGTGCAGAGGCATGAAATTAAATCAAAAGCCCATTTCCCAAAAATGATAAATTCTAATCATATAAAAAACTTCAAAGTTTGGGACATGATTGTATCTTAAGCATTCATGATGTGCTCTGAAGCCATGACCAGTCACTCCCCCTCAAAGCTTTCATTGAATATCCAAATCAGCTTCCTTTGAATCTTTACCTCAAGAGATATGTTGAAATAGCAAAATACCTATTTGAGAGAATAATGCACATGCATGTGTGCACATCTGCACACAAATAGATGAGTGCATTTTAAATCTAGGATAGGCATGTGATACTTCATGAGTCTAGCCTCTATCCACAGTGTCAACGCCATCATACATACAACAAGTACTCAAGCATAGGTGTAGGTCGCATCATCCATGTAACACTTGTCAACATTAGCTTTTATACATTTAGATTTATGTAGGGAGCCGAGATAGACATATTGAGTTTCTATCACTTCTGCGAAGGCGAATAGCTAACTCACCATGATGAAAAGTGGAATTGATAGACCAAAATCATGACACAGATATCCATTAGACCATAAGATACATGAACATGATTCACATCATACTTCCTGACATGAGCAGATTGCATAGGGAGTTGGAAGTCTTGAAAGAATGGGTTGGGCACTAACCAGAGTCCAGCCATCGGATCATTATTACAAAAGGACGTGTAGCTCATGATAACTTGATCACCCACATAGAGCTGTTTCTTCCAACAAAAGATGTATGACCGAAGCACTTCAAGTCTCAACAGTAAGAGTACCATTGGCTCTTTCAGCACACGTGACTTCTATTCCACATGTGCTTACCCTAAATGTGAGTCATGACCACATTAGGGCTTGGTAGTTGGGAAGTTTGTATGTAGCTCTTGGTAATCTAAAGATATTGTAGTTCTAATTACTTACTGATTGTTGATGAGGTAATTACAATCCACTAAATGTTACACATAATTTAACGTTTTTATCTTATCTACTTGTAGGACAGAAAAACATTGACATATCTTTGATTCCTCTTTTTCTTCTTGTTCTTCTTATCTTTCTTCTTCTTCATGATACTTATTCTTGAAAACCCTTGTAAAATTTGTGCTCTATTATACTTACAAGCTAAGATTCACTAGCTATGCTAAAAAGCAGGACTTAAGCTAGAAAGCAGGAAGAGAATGCTTAAGGAGGCTAAAGAGGAATCATCATAAACGGAATAAAGGAATACAATGATGCCCTACTTATACCCTCTCCCTGAATCAAATGGAGCATTCAAAAAAGGGAGGGAAAAGGATTTCGAAGGAAAATAGTGCGCCCTCCCAATAGGAGGACCCCACTCCAAATCAATGTGACCAAGTCCTAAAAATATTATATGAATAAAAAGGGCCCTCAAGCTTGCTTATGCATAATAACAATAAAAGAATGGACGCGGCAAATGTAATGAGCCAAGTTCATAACTCTCCCCTGCAAAAAAACAAAGCCCTCCACCGGATAGCAAGCATAATGACTATCTAAAATAATAATGTAAGCATGCTAAATACTGAAAAATCACGAACTAATGGAAATACTGATGGAGAGGACATAAGTCGTCACAACAGATACCCCAAAAGTATCATAACTGTGTAAAGCAAGTACAAAGCAAATACTACAATAAAGAATAGTCATAGCTAGCCGAATCATGAAGAAGAGGGAACATCTACAATGATATCTCTAGTAGAGGAAAGAACTAAATCCATGAGGGCTCGAGCCTAATCTGCCAATAATGGTGTATGATAAAACACATAGGCTCCCATGTGGCCTCCTCAACAGGACGACCATCCCACTGGATCAAAAACTGAATTTGCCGACAGCGTCGACTATGGTGAAGGCGAACCTGGTGAATGGCAGCTGGTAATAAAGGGAACAGCTCAGGATCAACATCATGGCGACGAAGGGAACATCTCGGCCGCGTCATCAGAAACCAAGCAATATGGAACAGTCAGGAATGCCAAGGAACCAGAAGAAGATCAAACAGCAACCAAGAATGCCAAGGTATCCGTAATGCCCAAGCTAGTAGAGGATCGGCCCAAAAGATAGGGGTATCATACCAAGGTATCCAAAAAGCCCGAGAAGGTAGAACTGCATCAGCAACGGGAAGCCAATAAGGAAATTGGAAAAGAGATGGACACTCATCGCGAATAGCCGCATCATACACGTAACCATCAACCATATGTGCAAGGTGCCCCAAGAAAAGATAGCAGCATCGGAAGACCAGCACCAAAGAGTAGGAACATAAGCAGGATGACAGGCACGCTGTAACAGCATGGAAAAGCAAGCAATATGCCAGGAAACATGGAGCATAAAGAAATCATCCTGACAAAGGATAGCTAAAATGGAGAAATATGCACCAGCATGGTCAAAAGCCCAAGGTATCCATAAGGCCCATGAATGAGAAGTAGCAATGGCAGACGGTACCCTCAAGGCCCATATCACGAGAAGAGCAGCATGCCAAAAGCTCCAGAAGGTCCAAGGAATCAATGCATCATACCAAAAACGAATGGAGAATTGGATGACCCATCGGAACTGGCCGCAAGTGTAATCCCAAAGTACACACCAAGCGCACAAGTGAGGAATAGAAGAAATGCACTGGAACGAGGAACAAGATCCGTAACATCAATAGCAAGCATCGGAGCAATATCCACGTGTAGCTGGGAATGAGTATCAAAGCACATATGAGAAACACTTAAGTATATGGCGGCAACATCCCCAAAAACTATCCCAGAGAGGAGAAGGAACTCTCTCAATGTACCCTGATGGTCTCGAAACACCAGAACAAAGTGGCAACTCAGCATCGGAGACCAAGCGATATGGAGCAACCAGAAATGACGGGGAACCTGAAGATCACCCGGACAAACAGTAGTTGGAACGGAGGCAATAACCCAAGCCATCAGGATATGCGAAGCCTGACAATGAGCAACAATCCAAGGAACAAATAGAGAGCCACATGCATAATCATAGAGATATCGGCACCATAGGCGATCAGTAATATGGAAAAACCAGCACTAATCAACAGGTCCAAATGAAAACCAAGCTATATGTAATAACCAGGAATGCCATATAGCCATAGCATCGGCATGGACTGCAGGAAACCTATATGTAGAAACACAAGGAGACTGAAAGATCCCCGTAAACTCATCTAGAAAGATCCCAGCATACAAATACCCTAGATAAGTAATAGTGACCATCTGGCAAATATCCTCGGATGGAAAATGTGTCACAGTAAGGTCGAAAGACTCATGAATCATGTCAGGAACCGTAGAAATATCATGAGGCAGATCACAAACCTCAAGCAGAGATCCATGGAATAAAGCGAAAAAAGATACAACCTGATCACCAATAGCGAGGGAACCAGCAAACGTGGTCCTGTAAGAACCCCATAGAAATCAGCAAGGACATCGACGATAACGGACTCACGAGATGGAGATATAGAGACCAATGGAGAAGATACTGCACCAACCACCGAACCAGGAGGGCTATCTAAAGTATGCGCAAAAGCAATAGTAGAAATACCACCAAGGTATATGGCCTCAATATCAATGAGGAATGACCACCGAATATGATATCTGTGAATCACGGCATATAGGCGCAAGGCACATAGCAACAACCTGTAAATCCGGAGCAGCATCAACCTGTGTAAGAGGACCCACGGACGGTGAAAGTGAAGCAGCAACTAATGTACTATGAATGGAAAGAAGAGCTGCATCATGAGACTTTGGCAAGCTACGCATAAACTGCTTCCCGGTAACCAACTGATAGTCACCCTGGGAATCAATACTAGAAAGTAAATGCCGACCAACATGTGTAAAAGATAGTGTCTGCTGAGAAAGATCCACAACAACAGTACCAAGTGACGAAAACCAATCTGCATAAAAAATAATGTCATCGGGCTCCAGAGGAATAATATAGAAATCTGCCTGTCCAAAGAAGTCACCAATGCTATAGTCCAAGCCCTGAAACATCTGAGAACTGGAAAAAGAATGGGAACGAGCAACCTCGACACTGAGAGACTGTGTAGCAGAAATAGGTGTAGCACGAATCCTGGTGGAAATGTAACTGCTAATAAATGAATGTGTACTGCCCGTATCCACCAAAGCAATATACTCTTGCCCCAAAATGCGAACACGTAACCGAATAGAACAACCAGGACGCCCACCAGCCCAAGTAGCATAAGCAAGCTGTGCATGACAAGCGGCGGAAGCAGGATCATCAGGAAGCGGGTCAGCCGGCTCATCAACAAAATGTGGGTCAAGAGTATCAAGAATCTGGATATAAACATCAGAATCATCAGGAGTAAGAGCCTCATGGTAAAAAACACCGGTAGGAGGACCAGGAGGAACGGTAGTAGGAGACGCAGTGAGCAAGAAAAACGAGAAGAAGTGGATAACTCAGGGCAAGGTAGTAGCCAAGGAGATAGCATCTCAGAGAGTAAGAGGCCAAAAAGATGAGACATCATATCGTAAGGAGTCTCTAAGACCGGCAATAAAACGTGAAATAAGCTCTGTAGGATGAAGATCAGAAAAAAGGTAGGAAAGCTCAATAAACTGATCAATATAAGCAGTCAAATCACTAGTATGGCGAAGGCTACGAAATAGATCACATTGGCAAACCAACCACTGTGGGCCAATCATAGCCATACGAAGATCATGACAAAAAGTAGGCCATATATGTAACCCCTCACGAGTAGGCTCAGAGCGATAAACACGCCACCAAGTCTGAGCTCTACCATCTAAACATAATGCGGCCAATTGCACTTTCTGGGTTTCAGTCTTGGGATATATAAGAAAATAGGTCTCTAATTTAGAGAACCAATTTTCCAAGATATTCCCGTCAGACGAACCAGAATAAGTAGTAAGTTGGATGCGATCACGAAAATCACGAGCAAAATGGGGCTCAAGATTACCTGAAAAAGTAGGAGAAGGAAATCTTGGTGGTGCGGAGGAAAATCCAGGTGGTGGTACAGAAGACCCGAAAGGAGACCCATTAGGACTAGCACTATATGAAGAGAGACCAAACGTATTACCAAAAGCACCTCTTGAAGATGAAGCAGGAGCAGGCATGAAGAGAATGCTTAAGGAGGCTAAAGAGGAGCAATCATCATAAACCGAATAAAGGAATACAATGATGCCCTACTTATACCCTCTCCTGAATCAAATCGAGGATTCAAAAAAGGGAGGGAAAAGGATTTGGAGGGAGAATAGTGCGCCCTCCCAATAGGAGGACCCCCACTCCAAATCAATGTGACCAAGTCCTAAAAACATAACCAAATAGGGCCCAAGGCCAATATATGAATAAAAAGGGCCCTTAGGGCTGCTTATGCATAATAACAATAAAAGAATGAATGCGACGAATGTAATGAGCCAAGTCCATAACTATTATCCACTAAAAACATCCAGAAAATGCCACACTAAAGCTGCACAAAGTTCAATGAGTAACATGTACGGGTAGATATGATGATACATTTCCCCCTATAGTCATGAAACAGTTTTCAAGAACATTGATGAAAAGGTCCCAAATCTTAGGAGAGGGTGACAAACAAAAGTGCAGTATACTTGTTTGTAAGCCTCTCACAGAAGAAACATAAACCAAGTGTAGAAGATGTGCATTGTGGAGTCAGAGCTGAGAGGGTTACTTCACTAGACAGTAGACAAACAGAAAAGATTTCACATAAAAGTAAGAGATAAATACTTGAAATGAGCAACATCACAAATAATATTACAATCTTTAGAATAAATACACTCTGAGTGTGAATAAAGCTTGCGCATGCAAAAAAAATTTGAGAAATCTTATCACATTTTCCACCGCAATGTCAGAAGTACACTTCAAAAGGTGAACCAGCCTCTACCATAAAACACACATAAACAAGATGCCTGAACTACCGAGCTTCAAATAGCAAGCTCTATCATCAGCTTAAAGCCATCTATGATCTTATACATTTTCACATGCTTATCTAGTTACTAAGATTTACAACACCCTCCGTGAGCATTAAATACCAAAAACATCTCTACACTACTCCATTGAGAACCGCTGCTTGCACACAAACAAGATCTGCAATGACTACATTTGTGATCTCTCAATCAGAAACTTGAAAAACTGGCACGAGATGTATACCTCTAGCCCACTCTTGACCATCCACCAGCCAACAAAACCCTGCCCAGCACCCATTGCCAGGAGGACTGACAACCTAAGGGCGAGCCGTTGTGTGATAAAACCTCTTGCAAGGAAATATGTGAAGGGAACAGCAAAAAAAATACCCAGACCCCTTCCCCACATGCGATGAGCATACTCCATCCAATAAATGAACTTGAACTTTTCTAATGGCATGCCTTTGTTCACACTGCAGCAAGCGCAAGGCAATCCATGTGTTAATGGCACACAAACAAGAATGAAGAAAACACCCTGTGGTTAAAGCACTCACACAAGATTGCACATACCATGGACAGGAACTCCCTAAAACACTCACTTTAAAACAAACAAAATAATGAATACAAATGAATAAATGCCATTGCCATCTGGCCACAAAATGAGTAGTCAAAAATAAATGAACGTTTGAATGACTATAAACACTACCTTTCCTAGCATCACCTTTCAAAGACATCTTGCTCACACAATTATACATGAAACTTTCAGTGAAATATTTTCATGTGCAACATTGTAAATGTCCATAGATATAGCTATTCACAAGAGTAAAGTATATCTACTTTCACAAATTCGATATAATACTTCAGTGATGCCACTGGGTGGAGCTAGTAGCGTCACAACAATATGGAGAAGAAGATGGAAAATCACTGCAATATGTTGCAGTGATTGTAGATTTCACTGTATACTCTTCTATGATGGCACAAACAACAAACTTAAGTGAGTAATTTACAGGTAAAATAAAGCTGCAATAAGAACTAAGCTTACAAGGTCCTCTCACCGTTGATACTCTGGTGATTTCTGGTACTTTTCAAATTCTGCCTCCCACTCCTTAGGTGACATTGGGGGCAGATTTCCAGTAAACTTCCAATCAGTCATTGATAATCCAGACTTGGTGAGGCGAGTTACCCCCCCTAGTACTACCATTGAAAATACCCATCCAGTGCAACCAAACAGCCAATATGCCACCCTCTTTTTTGCTATCGTGCCTCCAGCAACCAATTGTACAGTTTCCACCGGGACTGCTGTACCAACTGCATGAGGAGCAAAAGTTGCTGAGGCTGTTAACAGGCGTCGACCCTCTCCTGCACCTTGACCCTGCTACATCATTCATATTTTACTTTGCAAGTTTCCCAGCAAAACTTCACTCAAAAGATATACATTGGTTGCATGGACCATTCAGATCCTTTTGCTTCAAAATAACAATACTGCATGTCTAAACCTTGATTTTCTTTTCTTCTTCCTAAAAAGTCACAAAAAGTCCTTTCCACAAAAAACTTTACATAAGTCAAATTTATCTTGGGGTAAAGAAGTCAGGTCTCTTCGGAATGCATTCCATGGGGACATTTATGAATATTCCATATGTCAGCATGTTTTTTCATAACAAACACCCTATAATCTAAACATCAGGACCTGAACAATATCAGGTACAGTATGCACATGATGAGTACAAAGACAACAGAGAGAGAGAGAGAGAGAGAGAGAGAGAGAGAGAGAGAGAGAGAGAGATTAGATTAAATTTATTAACATCCACGGAAGCAAATATGACTTATGGATCCCAATTAAGTACAATATCCATGTCTTAAAATTAATGCAAAAACTACTCCAAGATCATAAATCGTAATAGCTTTATGCAAATTATGAGCTTTTGACAAAAAACTACTAAGCATACTAATATCAACGATATAAAATAAGGAAAGCAATGTCACTATAAGTTCCTCAAAAAGCTTAGGAAATGTGTTCAAAAAAGGTTTTTGACCTATAGCACGGCGGTTAAACAAACCATGTCTAACCCCATCCTCTTTATGTCTTGCAAAAGGAGGCTAGGATTTTAAAATCATATTCATATTATAAGTTAATGACTTGATTACCACAAGAAGTAGCACTTCAATGGTTAAAGTAGAAAGAATAGTTTGTCATTGGAATTTGATATAAAAGATCTAGGACAACTCACTAGTATGGAAGAAACACAAGTACATTATTAACTCAAATTAAGCATGTACATGAACTTGTTGAAAAATTCAATATGTTCAAAGCGACTCCTACTCCTATTGAATCTAACTTACAGATGACAACTTCTTTGGATCAAAAGCATGTTGATGTGACGCTTTGTAGGAGGCTCATTGGAAGCCTCATTTATGCTACCATCACTTGTCCAGATATCTCTTATGTTGTTGGGGTGATAAGTCAATTTATGGCAAATCCAATTGGGAAACCATCAAGTGACCATTGGATATAACAAAATGTACGAATAAAAGGATCAACACTGTAAGTATAATTTTGGAGGCTCCCAACATATTAGAGCTAGATGTTATAAGTAGATAATAGTTGAGCCCAAAAGATAACTCGGCTGTAACAGCCCCTGAAAGTGAAAAGTAGGGGCTAAAGTGCACATTACACAAGGAGGCTGCCCCAATTACATAGATGATGTGGCATGATATAATCTATGTGCAAAATGAAAACAAGCAATAGTAGTACCTGGGGATGTAGGCAACCTATTACCTAAAGAATTTGCTGGTTGTGGCTGTCCAAATAAACCATAGAATAGAGAGTCAGCACAAATGGCAAATCAACATAGAATGGTCAGTAATATGCGAATCTCCCAAAAGCAATGCCATTGAGAATGAGGGTGTACCCATCCGAGTGCTAAGCCATCCATAAAGGTTGTAGACATTATTAAAACATGTGCTCAATAGTTTTATCCTCCAATTGGCAAAAGTGACAAACGCTATCAATGATGAAAGTCCTCTTGGAACGGAGAAGGGATCTGGTGACAGGGCGATAAGCGAGATATCTAAGGCGACCATTGGGAATCATAACGAATGATAGAGAAGAATTGACACCAAAGGTGAGGAAGATCATTAGCTTCTCATAAGTGGTTGACATATTGAGGAGGGCAGGGTGGAGCTTAAAATTCAAAGTAGAGAAGATTGATGAGAGTTTGGGAGTTAGGATGGTATCGACTAGAATTTGGCAAGGATGAATATTAACAACTTCAGCAACCAAAAGGAAGGTGCCTTCATAGCTGAACCAACTAAGAGTAGGAGTAGGTCGAAGGATGGAATGATAGCAGGAGTCATGTGTGTTATGCATTGAACCACAAATAATGGCATTGATGGAAACATCGTGGAGGAGAGTGTTATCGTGGGTTGCTTCTTGCTACCCCATGGGATTGCACCTAAGTCAAGTGAGAAAGCATAACCAGTAGTTGATTTCTTGGTTTTGATTCACTTGCCCAATGTGCATCAAAGATTCTTGCTAGATCACTTTGGGCCATGTATTCAAGAGCAAAGCTAAAGGTGCCCTGGAGATACCTTAAAGTCCTTTTGGATACCGTCAAAGTTGTTGTTGGGAATTCCAAGCTAGCCTATTGAGTAGGATAATGCCAACCAAGCTTAAACCAATTCCGCATAGTGGAATTAGCCTTGGTGAGCTGGTTTTGCCCAGTGCCTAGGAACCACCCATGGAGTTCCTAGGGTTCCATACAAAACCAACGAACTAAGGTTGGTTATATGGCTTAGGGTGGTTTCACATGGAGTGGGGCTAAGTCCAAAAGACCCAAATACTCTACTTTGATTGGTGGAGACACTCCAAGAGGCCTTCCCCCCATTTCACAAGGGGTGAGAGTTGCCCCTAGGTGGCATTGAAAGGTGCCAACTTGGGGTAACTCGAGATACCAAGGGAAGACCTTAAGCATCTTGGAGTATGGGGCGTAAGTGGTGCACCTTTACTCTCCCCTCCAATAAAAAACAAAAATGCCTTATCTAATTAGAATTTAGAAATTAAATGCTCTTGCCTCCAAGCGAACGGGGCTTTCCCATGGAAGGACCTAGGCTTTCAAATTGGGGGGATAAGTGTATATTTTAAAATGGTCTTGGCCTCTTCCATGTGAAACCACCTCTAATACCAATTTAGGTTTTCCTAGTTTTGAGAGAAGAGCTAGACTCCAGTTGCAAACGTAACGGTCTTGGTGATGGGAGTAACAAACTGGTAACACTTGTAACTGTCTTGGTGATTATATTAGCAAAAAGCCTGTTACATCCCTAGCCGGCATGGTGATGGAGGTGTCTACCATTCATTGAGGAGTCGTAAGGGATGTGGACTCTTGTGGAGGAATTTTGTTTAGTAACCCATTCGTGTTTACATCAAAATATAAAAGATTGCTATTACAACTGAGTTGGCTGAAAGAAATTGATAGTACGAATTAAAGGCAAAAATTAACCTTATGGAACAAGCTGTAGAAATTAACTCGAGACTCGCGTGATAACTCCTTTACATCAGAAGCCACACCCTGTTCAGAAGCGAATACATTATACAGCTAAAGATTAAACAACAAACAGCAAGAGCAAGCAACCTCACACAGCATATAGGTAAGGGGGGTTGCTCTAGACCTTGGGAAAAGTGCGGAGGCCTCTACTCAAGTCACCCTGCGCAAATGAGGGTTTAAGCTCCGTTAGCTGCCTCCAATTGAGCACGCCATCAAGACTGCCCTTGGTTTTTGTGCTACGGTGAAGAATCAATGCAGAAATGGATTGTGCAAACAGTCGTCTCCGCTGCATTGTTGTAAGAACTGAAGATATAGAACCCTTTCGTCAAACCTTAATTCCGATATAATAATGGAGGATTGATTCATCTCGAAAAATAAAGTCATGCATATTATAAAACATTGATTCATACACATCATAAACAAATGATTCATACATATTACTAGGGATTGATTCATACATATTATTAGGGATTGATTCATACCTATAATAATGGAGGATTGATTCATCTCGAAAAATAAAGTCATGCATATTATAAAACATTGATTCATACACATCATAAACAAATGATTCATACATATTACTAGGGATTGATTCATACATATTATTAGGGGTTGATTCATACCTATAATTAAGGGTTGATTCATACATATCATTAAGGACGGAATTAAACATACTACAAAATGAACTATAAAATTCATACATATTATAAGGATTGATTCATACAGATTATGAAGGATGGATCATACATGTTACGAACGATTGATTCACACATATTATTAAGGATTGATTAATACAGATTCTGAAGGATTGACTCATACAGATTATGTAGGATTGTCATACATATCATGGAAGGATTGATTCTTGACAAACAATGGAATGATAATGAAGGCTTTTAGTGAAGAGTAAGGCTTGCTTACCTCGATCGACAGGGATTTGGTCAGAAAATGCATAGATCGCAAATGCTGCTCGATAATAGCAGAGAAATGGAGCTTCGTAAGCACGGATATTTTCAGCCCGCCCACTTCACTGGGGCTTACGAGCACGGTTTGGGGTTTGGCCCAGGTGCCCCCCGCGGCTGACACGTGTCACCCGCGCAGTGCCCTTCAAAAATCAGGGGGCGCCTAATTTTGCCGGGCAGCACCAAGGTGAGTCCCGGTCGGGCGGGCCGGGGCGGCACCGGATATCGGGCAGCGTGCAAGGTGGACACACACACACACACATGCATAGATATGTGGAGTTTCTGTATATATGCCCTCCCCATCATCTGATAAGAATGCTTATGGGACAAACATTGGTTGCCTGGACACGTGGCGTCTGCGCAGGCAGTTTTAAAACAAAAAAAACTTGTGGTCAGGAGAGGAGGGCACCGGGGCCAAAGGGCCACCATGAAACATCTGAAGATTTTATGGAATCTCAAGAAAAGCTTAAAGTGCCAGAGGGGTGGGATGTGGGATCACTTTGTCTTAGTCACCTTGGCCTGGGGATAGCCTGTGTGTGCACAGGCATTTAATGACTATGCCACAGGGCTGTACGCACCTCAGGATAAAACGCGCACAGGCATTGGATCTTTCTTCTTCCGCCAGCTCCGTATGCTACACCTGCACCCCCTGAATCTCCGGTGACCTCTTTTTTTTTTTTTAAATTCAGAAGTGGCTGCCCGAGCGCCACATCACCAGGCAACCAAGAATGGCCCATAATCAACCGAAAATGTTTCTCAATCGAGCATATATGAAAAAAATTGCCCCTTGTGCTCATGTGTGTGTGTGTGTGTGAGTGTCGTGCCCTCGGCACACTGGACCTGCGGGTGGTAGGATCACATGGTGCCGGCACCCGCCACGGGGCGTGGGCACCAGGAGCACGCAGTGTCGGCGCCCACGGGCCCCCAGGATCACAATCTCGTTGGGTGCATCAAGGGCGGCCACATGGCACAGACCCACGGGCGTCGGCGTGGCATCGGGAGCACGTTGGGTGCATCAGGGGCGGCCATGTGGCATCGGACCCACGGGCGTCGACGTGGCACCGGGAGCACGCAGCGCCGGCGCCACGTGGGGTAGGCGCCCCGATGCTGGGGACCACGTGGTTGTCGGCCTCGGGACCACATGGTGTCGATGCCCACAAAGGACCTTTTCTCGGGCACTAACGAGTATGCGGCTGCAGGGTGATGACTGAAGTAAGTACGGGGCCAAGGGGAGCGTACAGCCCTGTGGGCGGCACATGCATTAAATGCCTGTGCCCATTCCATCCCCAAGCATTGTACACCCCTTGGCCCCGTACTGCCTTGGTCGCCACCCCTCTACGGGCTCCTCCCCGCCACCTGTAGTGGGCGCCGATGCCCGAGAAAATGTTTTTTGTGGGCACCGACGCCACGCGAGTCCCGGCGCAACATGGGTCCCAGGATTTGGCAACACGTGGGCGACGGCACCACGTAGGTCCCAGGCGTTGGCACCACGTGGGTCCCAGCGCCACACGAGGCACCCATTGGGTCCCGGGATTTGGCGCCACGCAAGTCTCAGGCATTGGCCCCGCATGGGCGCCGGGCGGATGCGCACACACACACACACACACACATACACACATGAGAACTAGTGCCAGTTTGCTCTAATATCCCCCAATGAGAAAAACTCTTAGTTGGTTATGGGACATTGTTTGGCTGCCCGGCGACGTGGCGCCCGCGCAACCACTTATGAATAAAAAAAAATTAAAAAAAAATTGCAGTCATCGGCTAGCCGAGAGCCAGCTTCCGACACAGCAGGAGACACAACATACAGGTGGGCGAGCTGGACGAGCCACGGTTTCCACCTCTTGATTGGTGTCTTCCACGACCAAATCTGCCACCACGTCCTCTAACTGCAAGAGCTTGATCAAATCCCCTATTACGATGACTCAAGTTCTCTTGACGTTTCCTGCAAGAGCAACCCACCTAGCTCTTCATAGGTTGGAAGATTCTCCCGTGTGGCAATGCTTGTCACAAACGTCTGATGTGACTCACGACAATGGTTGCACCATCATCCATTCGTAGTGTGTGCAGCTTCATCTTCAGAAATCGTATTCGAGATGTGTTAGTCGATTCAAACAATGCCTTCAATGTATCCCATGCTTCTTTCGGTCCTTCCAAATCCAAAATGTATGGAATGATAGCATCTCTGACTGACAAATTGATGACATTCTATGCTTTCCATTTCCTCCTATCAAATGCTCACTGATCTTCTTCAATCACTTACCAACATAGCTCCTGTCTAATCAGATCCCAAAAACAGTCTCTCAAGCTAGGTCAAAACATCACTTTGTTTTCTGCTTACCTGCAAAAAAACCACCAGTGGACAGGCCTTAAACAAAAGTGGCCCAGTACCAAAGTTAAGGGCCCTTTCAGGATTTTATTTGAAGTTGAAGAAAAGTGAAGGAAAACTTCAGAAAATTCCTGGTCGTCGGATCTGCGAAAGATCTGCGGTGCAGATCAACTTTTCCTTTTTCTTTGCCACATGGCATTCATCTGATCATGAGCTCTTACTCATCGGCGTTTGCAAGGGGACCAAGCCCTGGAGACGCTAGGTGTTTTAAAGCAGTTTGGCGTGCGACCAGTGGACCCTCCCCTCGCGCATTTCGGGCTGCGGGACTAGCGTTTCACCCTTAAATCCGGCGTTCCGGGTCAGAAAAGTATCGTTTCGGACAGTTTGTGCGATGTTTCGGACACCTGCAGGACATTTCGGACCTCTTGGATGGCGTTTCGGGCCCCTAAACTGGCGTTTTGGGCTTGTGTGCCGCGTTTCAGACCTGTTCAACACCTTTCCAGTAACAGAATGCAGTCAGCAAACCTGCAAAACACTGTTTTCCAGCCAAAAAACTCTGTTTTTCACTCAAAACTCCACCAAAATCCGTGATTTTTGATGTAATGAGTTAAAAATCCAACTCTCCTTGCAGTTGGCTACCTCCCAACACTACTCTCAATGAAAATGATGGAGGATACTGAGTTTTCCAGACCTATCCTACTTGCTTGCACAAGTTTCACACACAATCACAAAAGTAAGCTAAAAATTCAATGAAATCGCAGTTTCTCAGTTCCTAAATGCTTCATAACTGTGAATGGCAGTACTAGACACAGTCTAGTGTGATTTGCAGTTCCCCAAACAAACAAATGAGGGATTTCTTGGCAAAATACTCTCACAAATGGCACTTTTCACACAAAACTTGGAAGTATTGTAAAAATCTCCCAACTCAACAGATTTTCAATTTGTCTGATGCTACCTTGGCCTTTCTGATGCCTTCGAAACTATGTCTTTGTTTCCCACTGATGATTCTGAGCTCCAAAACTTGCAAGATGCACCAAGGAAGGATTTCTTCCAACTTTTGCCTCTCCCAGCTTTCACCTCCTATGAAAGACTTTCTCACTTCATTGTGGAGCCTGTGACAAGCATTATCCACTGATCAGGCACGCAGGACTATCGGGCTATGATACCATGTCAATAGTCTGATGAGCGCTATCAATCAATCACCATAAGCAATCACCAAGAGAAAGAGGAAGAACACACCATCACACTATTGCACTAACATAAAGAGAGTACAATAAACCCTGAATATAGAGAGAGAGAGTTACAAGACACCACTTAATTTCTCTTGACAAAGCAAGACTGAAGCTCTTTAAAGCCTTTATTCATAATCCAACAAGGTAAAGTACAGCTGAAAAGTAAAATACAGTACTAGAAACCATAAAGCATAACCACTTTCAAGATGTCCAGCTGATACCTGTCACCATCCCACAAAACAAAACCGCTCAAGTTAGTTTAGTGAGGAAGACAGGTGTCATAGCTAAACGACAGTTGTTATTCATGTCCAAAAGAAGTTATACTACTTAACAGCTTTGAATAGCATTTTAAAACATAGTCCAGTCTTCCCAAATGTACAATGTTTTAGCGATAGGCCAAGTCTTTATATCACCGTATCAGGGCGAGTGCCATACTGATCAGCTTACGGTCAATTGGTCCGTATCAGTTCATTTTAATCAAAGAGGAGTATGAAAAGTTTAAACCGTTAGGCGTTTTATTTAGCCAAAAGACTTGTTGTGAACACGTGTGCTGGTATCAGAGCAAATCCATGCTATATTGACCCAAGTGACTCTTATGACGTAAGGTATGTCATGCACTGTTGTTCATACTCCTGAGCATATCCATGCTTTCCAGTTGTATCTCACCAAAAAGTCTAAAGTAACAGTAATAGAGAAAAGATGAAGTGTTACCATGAATGTTATATCGGAATGATATAATATTCACGGTATAAGGACACTATATAGGAGAGATGTCATTAAAATAGAGTAAGGGACTATCGGTATTTATACTAGGTAGTAGGGGAGATCCATGCCATTTTACTCCCTAAGTATAAACTATGATTCTTATGCATATCCGTGTTGTCTAAGATCATAATACTGGAGTCCTTACTGTTACTTTTAGTGACCAAATCTTCTATGAACAGATAGTACAAGTTCATTGTCCATCGTTGGACAGTTAGCCATGCATGAATAAGTAGTATTATCAACTGAAGAGGAGACCCTCCTCCTGTCCAACGCTGGAACAGCAGGTCTGTAAGTGTAGATTTGGTGTTTAAAAGTGAGTTTACCAAGCATTTGCGATCCATCGCTGGAAGGCACAAAGCGATATTGATATATCGTGTTCATATGAGCAATTATCAACGAATTGTCCATCGCTGGACAACGATCTGTCCATCACTAGACAATGCTCATTCCTACTCACAGAAGAGTGTAAAATATGTGTAGGAGTGAGGCAGCCCTCCATCGCTACTCACTGAGTCATAAGGAGTAAGTAAAAAACATGAAAAAGTTGTGGTTACATCATTGCTATCACCTATGATTTCAAAGAATTATCACATACTTTGAAACTATGCATCGTTGCCCTTTGAGGCAGGGTGGACGGTTTCAAGCAACCAAATATGTCATTGTTGTCCATCGCTGGACCTCACTGTGTTTTTGCCCTATCATATCCTTAATAAGGTTTAGAAAAATGAATGGCATATCAAAACTGATCATTATTACAGCAACTTTCTCCGGAGAGTAGAGTAAATGTAAACGTAATGTAAGAAAGAAGCAAATACATACCGTAAGCTGTTAGATCGCTGATCCGTATGTAAGTAGGGCGCACTTTCAGCGAGTATCAGAGGAGCAAAGTTCTTCACCGGTGTTGTAAAGCAAGAATGGTTGAGAGGAGCATGTACTTATAGTGCCCAAAAGGGTAGTAACCTGGAAGGAAAGAGTGGGAGTGAGAAATCTCATTTCCCTCCAAATTATTTTAAACGGACCAAACCAGTTTAAATATTTGTGGGAAAACCTTCGAAGTAGAAAAAGTTCCATCATGTGCAAGGGTATAGTAAAAAAAAACCTTGTAAATATGAGGTAGCGGTACATCAGTGTCTATCCACGTTTTTTGTTTTAATATAGTAGGGTAAGACTGAACAAAGGAGCATCCATGAGAGAGAGAGAGAGAACCCACCAACCGGCCCGCAGTTAGTGAATCCCTTCGGGGGCAGTTAGCTCCCCGAAAGGGATAGCTAACTGCCACCAAAAGAACATCAATATCATGAGGTAAACTGTATGACAAACCGGGAAATGTTTCCGAAGAAAGTATCTTATTGATGATCTGACACAGCTTATCTCTCATAAATCCATTTTTTTAAAAAGCATCGACAACTATTCCAACCTCATTAAGAAAAGTTTCTTGCAAGTTACAGCAATACATTGCGGCAATAACTTGTGAAATAATAATCTATTATAAATCGGTCTGTTTGAAGCCAGATGTATATATTATAAGTAAGGAAAGGGTAATTCTCTTCTTTTGTCGTATTTAGCAAGAAAGTCAAGCCGGATTCACTGGTTTGAATTTTTCAGATTTAATCTGAGTTTTTAATTCAAGTTTCTATCCATAGGATTTTAGAGCATTTTTTTAGCTTTGATATGGTCCATATGGCAGGTCATTTGGATTAGTATCCAAAAAGTTATGACAAATCTTGATTTGTAACTCTAGTTTTGCTAGTTTTTCTTTCTTCAAAGTTTTCAGCCCTGTTCTGTTGTTAATTTGACCTATCAAATCACGTCCAATCATTGGTCTGATCTTATTGGCTGATAGAGCTTGTTGTTACTTTTCAAAGGTACTGAGTTTCTCTGATTTGGATCAATATTGGGGAAGTTATGATCAAATTAGTGGAGATGGGTTAGAATTGCCAAAATTTTGGAAAATATTTTTTGCAACTAAGAGAGAAGCACTTCAATCTTTCAACTTTGAACTTTTGTTTCTGTTTTCTACAATTTGAATGGCGGCTTCGAGGATTCAAGTCCTACTTTGCTCAAAGAGTGTCGCACTTCCTCAAGACTACTGATGTGAGTGTATTTCCTCGAGAACTTCCGATTTGAAGGGCGGGGAGATGAAAACAGTCCTCCAATACTGACAAGAAATCCACTTAAAACATTGTCATGATTGTGGACCTTCAATTACTGAACTGACAAACAAGAAGGATCAAGAGCCTTCAGATGATGCAACTCAACCCCGCTCAAGCCAACTTGAATTTGCCCAATTCCTTATAAGCTTTACCTCTGCGGTAAAGAGCCTTCAGATTTCAGTGTCAAGGCTCCTCGAACGTCATAAGATCAGTTCAGGTGATGAACGTGACATATGTGCAGTAAAAAATCTGATAATTGATAAGGTGAAACACTTTTCGTTGATCTGTTGTAGCTTTGAAGTCTTTATCTTGACATACACACCAGATTGCTTTCAATACATATCTTCCTTTCTGGTAGCATCAGATTGCTCTTCAAGTTCTGGTCCACGCCCATAGGCGCTGACAAAGATCTCCGCGCAGATCGATATCTATGACCTTGGGAGCTTCTGCATCCGTCGTAATCTAACATCCCTCTCACGATCACTCACGTTCACGACCTCTCTCCTCTGCTCAGTCGAGTTCCTTTCTCTCCACGTTCTCTGCGGCTCGGTCGAGATCCCAACAAACTGCCACTCGGTCGAGATGCCAACGAAATAGTATTCGGTCGAGATGCCATCCTCCTCTACCCGTTCTCTCTCCTTCGGTTGAGATTGTTCTCTCGCTACCTCCTCCTCTCTCCTTCGGTTAAGATCCCTCTCTCTCTCTCTCTCTCTCTCTCTACCTTTTTCTCCCTCTACCGTTCCTCTCTCTCTACCTCCTCTCTCTATAGTTCCCCTCCCTCCACTCGGTGCCCGACAAAAAAAAAATGTTATAAATTTTGTAATTTCGTACGGTTCCTTCAAAAAGAATTTCGAGCACAAAAACATTTCAAGGATTTCAAAGTTTTATTGAATTCAATTTGTAAATTTTTTTTATACCCCGTTTTCTAACTTGACTGCAACTCATTTTTCCTTCTCATTCTTTGAGCGCCCATAACTTCCTTGTTTGAGCTCAGATCCCAGTGCTATAAAAACGAAAAGTGATCAGAAGATGAGCCTGACACTGCTAAGTTATTACAATTTTGTGAATATTACTTTTTAAATTTTTTTCAAGACCCCTTTTATTGAGTCAGTCTTTTCTGTTTTCATTAGTAATTTTCAAATCTTCATATTTTTTCCGTTTGAGTTCAAAATTCGACGTTGTAAAAAGAAAAATTGCTCGTAGTGACAAATTGGACACAATTGCTACTTCACTTTAATTTGTTACACTTTTCATTCACAGCCACTTTATTCTTCAAGGACTCAGAATTTTTAAGTGGGTGGAGAAGAGCACTTTTACCAGCTCGTAAAATACCATTCTGAATAAATTTCAGGCGGTGAATTCATAGTTCACTAGTCTTCACTAGTCATTAATGATGGACCAAAACATTCAATTTCCATCTATTGATGAAATACAATCTGAAATCGTACGTTACAGCCTTGCATTTGACGGACAACCAAATTCAATTTGTATTGAAGATTGGTTAACTAAATTGGAGGTCCACTTTCGTCATCGCCATTATGAAGAGGATAAAATATATTTCGCTTCATTGTGCTTTCAAGGACAAGTTCGAGCATGGTGGAATGCTCAGGCACATCTAATCGGAAAACTTTGGAGTAACTTCAAAAGTGCTTGCATTGATATTTTTACAAGATTCTATGTGAAATCATTTGAATCGCTCAAGTAGACTGGATCTGTATATCAATACAATAAACAATCTTCGGCATTAGTTCCAAAGATAAAACCTCATCAGATTGAGAATATTGCTATGCTCGAAGAGAGTCGATCAAGGCATTCATCAAACTTTCGGATGGAGGACTATATGACACCGACATTCCATGGCTTGGAATTGAGTGGTTATTATCAAGATCCAATCTACGAACCATGTCAAATTGATATGGGAGCTTTTGAGAATAATTTTATTTTTGACAATGATCTAAGGGAGTATGAGGTATTCAACATGGATACTGGTAGAAATAAAGAGATTTCATTAATACATGGAAATTCTACTTGTATCAATACTTTGGATTATTGTTCAACACCTCATGGATCCATTAGTCAAGAGCTTCAAGTGGCTTTTGTTGGAGAACCTTACTCCTATGGATTCTCTAGAATTCAAAAGCCAATATGTAATTCACGTGCATATTTGGAATGTATGGATGTGAATAATGATTGGGAATATTCTCTCAGTCAACCAACACTCTATAGGAAGCTGATTTTAAAATATGCGTTCAATCTATATCAGATTTTTTGGAGAGGTTTACATTGCTCAGTGGACTCTAATGTGATCAATCTTCAATTGAGTAATGTCAACAATGATTGTTCATTAATGGTTATTTGGAACAATCAAGACATCAAATCCCTGGTTCAACTTTGGATTGGGATTGATGCTTCAACGATTTATATGGGCAACTGCAAATTGTATATTTCGAAACGAGAGTCCATTTTTGAGGTCAATCAGGTCAAATATTTACAGCCACCTATGAATGAGGTATTGACCAAATTTGAAGTATTATATTTTGGTCAACAGTATGCCTAGAGATATGCTTCATCATATGACAGAGTGTCAATATTCATGCCGAGTACTTCATATGGAGCATTTATATATGAACAACAATTCATGACTACCATTGTCTATGACAGAATTGTAATTTTCTTCGTCAAATTAGTCAAACAACATGGATTGGCAATTACGACAAAAAAGTCGGCTGCAAGACAAAACCAAGAATCCAAGGGAATTGGATAAGCATCCAAATTAGTATGATGTCGAAGAAGCAGACAAAAGAGAATATTGCGGTGACACACTCTGTCCATTCCATACAGATTGATTACCAACAAGCAATATGGTGTTTCATCAATCTCTTCTTCGACCATCAATTTTTTCTCCATGGGAACAAGGATTACAGTCTGAAGCCAGCAAAATGGATTCAATTCGACAACTTTGGATCTGTAACGAGGCAATAACTTATTTTTTGGACGACACATTCTTAGTCATGACTACTTAACCAAGGCGATCAAGCTGATCAGACAAGTGTCTTCATTTTTGAGGACAAAAATGTTTAAGTAGGG
Source organism: Diphasiastrum complanatum (assembly GCA_029204225.1). Lineage (NCBI taxonomy): Eukaryota > Viridiplantae > Streptophyta > Lycopodiopsida > Lycopodiales > Lycopodiaceae > Diphasiastrum > Diphasiastrum complanatum. The sequence goes on from CM055094.1 coordinate 79,681,015, forward strand.
GGAGTGTCATGTACTTTTAGTACATCAGTGCTTTTCAAGGCAATATAATATCCATTGTAAGCTTTGTAGGCCCAAAATGAGCTATTAGCCTTAAGAACAAGGCGGTTCCCTCTTTAGGCCCTCCAAAGTAATTAATAAGGATAATAGGCCAACAAGGGCCCAATGTAGCCTAAATAGTACTTAACAAGGGCTAACTATCCCTCAAGATAGTTAAGTTTAGTTAAGTGAGAGCATTGTCTATAACTAGGCAAGAGACATCAATTTGTGAATCTTTTGGCTCATTTGCAAGTGAGAGCTTCTAGCTTCCTTGTGAATGCAAGCCATAGGGATCTCCATTGCTAGGTCTCATGTGCCCTATTCACATGAATCAATGCTCCATTTTCATTGATTGTACTCTTTATTTCATTGCTAATGTGATTCTATGGTATTCTCCATGTTTTTAGCTTTCTATGGATTTGCTATCATGATTGTCTTGTTATCTTCTTGTTGTTAGTTTTACTTCATTGCTATTGCTATTAATTTGGGATTTGGCACATGACATTTCTAGAAATGTCATGTGCCAAATCCCAAATTAATAGCAATAGCAATGAAGTAAAACTAGAAGCAAAAAGATAACAAGACAATCATGATAGCATATCCATAGAAAGCTAGAAACAATGAGATCACAATGGAATTGCATTAGCAATGAAAGAAAGAGTACAATCAACGAACAAGAGCATTGATTCATGTGGATAGGGAACAAGAGACCTAGCAATGGAGATCCCTATGGCTTGCATTCACAAGGAAGCTAGAAGCGCTCACTTGCAAATGAGCCAAAAGATTCACAAATTGATATCTCTTGTCTAGTTATAGACAATGCTCTCACTTAACTAGACTTAACTATCTTGAGGGATACTTAGCCCTTGTTAAGTACTATTTAGGCTACATTCGGCCCTTGTTGGCCTATTATACTTATTAATTACTTTGGAGGGCCTAAAGAGGGAACCGCCTTGTTCTTAAGGCCTCCTTTTGGGCCTACAAAGCTTACAATGGATATTATATTGCCTTGAAAAGCACTGATGTACTAAAAATACATGACATACATCAAATAATTTTTGCATTTTGGATTGCTTCCTTTAGGTTTGGTAACATGATTACCACATTACCCAAAGTGTAACTTTTGATTCGTTCAAACACATCATGCTGTTATTCTTGTTCATTTTCTTCCTTGAGCGGGTTGATCTTGGTTTTGCACTTTGAGGCTGATTTCTTTGCCACGAAATTTTTTGGTTTCATTAATTGATGGCTCAAAGAAATATTTCGATCAAGATCTTGATCCATCTTTCGATTCAATTTTATAGTAAAGCGATAATTACGTCACATTTGTTATTTTGCTACCTCGAAGTATGGTCATAAATATGCTCAACCCTGAAACTTCAAGGACCACTATTTTATGGTGCAATTCAAAGAATATCTCCAAGGTGACGCCTCAAGATAAAACACGCACATGCGATTTTAGGAACATTCCAAACTGGATTCTCTGATAGAAGTGCTAGATATTCAAGTTCTATATGCCACTGGTAATTAAAGACAGAAAGCCTACTGAAATGATAATGACAACCATCTTCAACCACAAAAAACTTTAGATTACCATCTAGAATTAAAATTAGATACCCAAAGTCCTGCTGAATGTCAATTCAGTTATTATTCTCGGATTCATTATGATTCGTTATCCAATTGAGCGCTCTGGGATACAATCGCTGAGTCTATTCCTTAACTAAAGAATATTTTATACCAAGAATATTGTATATCCAATGCATAATTAATGAATCCTGATGATTCACTAATCATGCATCTTACAAGCAATATAATTCAAAACCATTAGTTTCTGGTGAATCCTTATCACACTGATATTTTACCAATTAACTTCATCTTGGAGTAATCAACTACTCAAACTTAATTTACAATGATTCAGAAATCTCAATGTATAGGTGCATAATTCAAATGTACTATTATAACACCACATTTAGATCCTTATCCAAATCATTTATAAGTTAACCCATAAATCTTCCACAGAAAGATCCGTTAACTCTACAAGTATTTGTCTCAGCAATACTTGATTATATGTTTATGTTCATCGACTAGGTTAAGTGCACCAAATAACCATAACCCTAGTAACCAAGAATACACAGTAGATTCATACAAGATTAATTGTGCACATATGTGAATAATCGCACTATGGCCCAGTACAAAACACATTCTTATCTGGCAGATTCCTCCAGAACCCACATATGTTACTCACATATCTCACTGAGAATCTTGAAACTTAGCTACTAAAGAATTTCTATTTCTCATTAGTAAATAACATATCCGAAAAATCTCTGAGATGAATACATCCACTCCCAGTAGTTTTTCCAATCTAATTTACCACCAATAACATATTTTCTTCCACTCAATCAACCCCTCACTTATCCTAGTATTTAAACTAAGATTAAGTTGATTTAATATAGACATTCCAGACTCAAACTCTGACCAAACTTACTCCTATTCCAATTACAATGGAATTAGTAACTTTTGACCTTTCACTGTACTACTTATAGATAATGATCCAAATTTTAAACCAGTTCTAGCTCTAGATTGTTCCACACAATCCCTAGAGAGTTCCTCTTATTCGAAAAGTTCCAATTAGGTATCTTACTCTGAATCTGTCCTTGATTACTTTCAGAAAAAATCTCATTTCTATACCACAGTTGGTTCTCTTCCAAAAATTATGCAACCAACAGATCCTCAAATAGAATTTTATCCCATCACTTCATCCCTCCTCAAACCTCACTTTCTGAATAGAGGTTTTAAAATGAATTTTCAATCATGCAACTCTTCTACAAGGTTATCTAAACCCTTACAACAAATTTGTTTGCATAATCGCAGCCCTCTGTAGCTTTCATTTTGCCCAGAACAGAGGTTGCTACCACTACAAAATTTGCTTTCCAAAAAAGGGTTCTGAAATTACAGCTCCTAAGCCTCTTACCTAACTCTTCTCAAAGGCGGCGTGTATCAAACACACAAAGGTTTTACAAGGTCTATCTGCATGCAACACCTTTCTCTATTCCAAATCTACTTTTCTAGAGAATCTACAATTTACAAATCCATTCTATGGTTTCAGTTTTCAGTTTGCATAAAATACAAGAGGATAAGTCATATAAAACCTTAATTCCTCGCATGCAACCCAAAAATTTAAGATTTCCAGTAGCAATCAGTTTATTTGTGTAGGATACATCGATTCCATGTCAATCTATCAATAAACCTCTTGCTGCCCAATCTGAATCAAACTGTCCAAACCATTATGGACTCATGCAAATCATTCATCTTAAAAAACAGACTTGAACAAGAAAGTGGATCTACCCAAGCAGATCATTCTATTTCAAATGGAAAATTTTCAAGGCTTCAAAAAATAAGAATGAAGTCCACACTAATTCACAACATCTCTTACAAAATCAAACAAGGAGAAGAGCACTCTACCACCAAGTTTGGAAAGCATGCTCAAAACAAGAATTAGTGAATCCAAGCCCAATTTTCCCTTGAAAAAATAGCACTCCAACTGGGATGTGAATCCAAGTGCATTCCAATTCCAATTTGATGTAGAACTTCTCTCCATCCCATCCAAAAACCGCATCTTAGCCGAGATTTGATACCAATGTAAAGACCACTAAGGACAATCCCCTAAGATGAGGATAGGAAATCACAAGAGAAACACACAACCAATCCTAGATCCCTCCTGGAGAATCCTCCTGGATCTAGCCCCCAAGCTATGCCAAAGTGACAACAAGAGAAGAAGAGCTCATCAGATAACCTAAAACAAAGTCGTCGACGGAATAATCACTACCTCAATATATAGAGAGTAGGATCCTATGCATGAGCACATGCAATTCCCATGTAGGTCAACTATAAATAGCTCACAGCTCTTCATGCATACCTCCTGCCTATATCAGTCACACGTACATGGACTACTCCATATGTCTCAATTAGAGTGTCTGGGTCCTCTCAAGGTCATTAGTCACCAAACTCTAAAATGAAAGTACACTTGTTGGAAAATTAAGATCTAAATAAGATTTGAGCTACACAAGAAAAAGCTCCAAAAAAGCATCACAAATTGGCTTTCCAATTCTCCATAAAACCCCAAAAATTCTCGAGAGAGATGCACTGCCAACCCACTTTGAAAGAAAACCAAATACAAAAGACATTTTGTTCTTCCAACTGTTGTTTATGCATTGCATCTGTTATTGTATAATTGATTATTGCATTGTCTGTGACTGGTAGCGACGTATCTAGGTCAAATAATGTAATGCATTGTATAGCGCACTTCCGTAGTAGATAGGTGAACCACTATTTCCCCAACATATAGCGTCAGAGTCTTTGATCACTGAACCTATTGCCACCATTTGCTCCAACAGAGTCTTATATTGATTTATGTGATTTTAATCATGAGCATTCAATCACAATATACATGACCTAGATTATGGAACAATGATTATGCAGTCGTGAAGAAAATACAGTCTGAATGCAGACAAAGTCGCGTTCTTTTTGAGACAATACTCTATAATAATAGAGAGAAAGAACTGAACAATTGTGCTCTTGATGTTTTATTGATTGACTAGATCGATGATTCATGTGATTCAACGTTTGTGGAGCCTAACGTAGCAACTAATAAGTCGTTGGATATATATACACATGGCTAACTAATTAAAAGAATAGTTAATCAGTACTTTATAATTAGAATTAAGGCACTATGTGTTGTTGGCAGTCGCCTTTGGATGATATTTGATTATGTCCGGTCGTGATGAAGGTAATGTTGAGCCGCCGATTGTTCGAGTCGACTATTGGACTTGATAGTAACATACGACTGATTGGTGAAGTCGAATTGTCGATGTCGGATGTCCGCCGAATAGTTGGTATCAGATGAGTCAATGTGTCCGATGAATAGTTGAGTGGTGGCCGAATAGTCGATGTCGGCCGAGTCGTCAGGGACACTGTCACCGATTCTTTTGTATTTCTTTAGACTGTCAGGAAGCAAATGTATTTTTGTAGAGTATGTGAGTATACAACTATTTACAACAACCAGTGAATGTAGACCGGCCCTCCAGTGTTCAAGATTATTGGTCACGCTGGTTCTTTCCATGATTTACGGTTCTAGGCTATGTTTTGGTCAAAATTGCTTGTTTATTCATGCTTTTTGACTCAAAGTTGATAGTAAGAACTACAATCCAGAAAGATCATATCAATTAGTGGCTATAATTCTGTAAATTTGTTTGCATGTGCTAGAGAAAGAGTTGCTCCACTTTATAGTGAAGAAAAAATTGGAAAATAGCCAAAAATCATCATTTTTGCTCGTTTTTTAATAAAGTTGGATAGTAGGTGGCTGTAAAACACCATGTAGAGCTTGTAAAGAGGTGAACCAAAGTCTTTTAAAGCTTTCCTTGAAGTTAGAGCCAAGAATTCGATGAATTGAGTTTGTAGAAGATCAAAAAAGACCAAATAATAGTTTTTTGTTGTGATTTTTTGGGGATGGATTGCTCCCAATCCATAAGGAGATCATGGTGGAAATTTTACAACATGATTAGCATTCTTTTTTACTTTCCCAGCAAGCTATCATTCTTGTAAATTGATGGCTGGTGGCTTATGCTTCATCTCCATCAAGTTTGAAGCTATTTTGACTTCTACAAACCAAGAAATCTTTGTTCTCAGCCTATACTGCTTCTTAGGACTAGTATGAATGCTTCACAGAAGTCTAATAGACCACTTAAGACTGTTGATAACATCACTTTTGATCTTGGGGAGGTGTTTGCATGATTTTGCAAGATTGGCCTTGTAGAAATGTGCCCTGCTATAGAATTTGGACTGCTATGTTCTCACACGTGTGAAGCCTAGGTGGCAGGCTGATGTAGAGAGCATCTCAACCACTTGGTCTCCCTCTGTATTGTGCTTTACAACGCCTAATTTGGTACACTATAGCCAAAGTTATGGCTGTTTGAAATTTTGGCAGTTTTGTGAGCAAAATTTGTAATTGTTTTGATCGCATGCTAGTCTTTTCCCTAGTTTGTGGTACTGTGCTTGCATGGATTGATTGCATGTTGATTCTTAGTGTGATTCTGACATGCATGAGGGATTTATAGTCGATTTGAGTGGTTATACGCACGTGTTCTTACAATTGGGTCACAAATCAGTGATTTGGCTAACAAATCACTGTAAAACTAAAGTTTCCGTAAAAAAAATTGTAGGTGATGTTTTGTAACTGATGTAGTGTGCTTTGCATGCTAGTCTGACATTGGTTTAGTGACATTAGGAATCGAACAGTATTTTGATTTTTCGATTTCGATTGCCTTTTGTGCTAATAGTATTTTTGTCACATTTTTTTTTAATTACGTAAAATGAACCAAAAATTGAGTTTTTTCGGAAAATCAAAATTTCGGTCATTTTTTCATTGTCTATGGAATAAGTTTAGGTTTGTGAATTGACTACACTGAGGTATCAGTCAGAGTTGGTCACTAAGGCTAAATTATTTCTTAATTATAGATAATTTAAAATTGACAAAAGGAAGTGCAATGAATTTGTCGACAATTTTTATTGTATGTATTTTAGCTTTTCTATGAGTATGTCCATAGAGGAAGAGCTGATGGTCTGGGACATCAGTAATTTTGAAAAGGACATTCTAGGACTGTAAAGATCAGATTAATAATGGAGTATTTTAGTACCTAGTCATGATATGGGAAAAAATAAACCATTGATAAAATGTGGAGTATGTTGGGAAATTTTGAGGTTCAATCTAGATCCCAATGTGGTATCTCACTATTTACAAAATCGGAAGCCCTCAAATCTATTTCTCGCTTTCTTAGTTAATCCTATACTTCTTAGTAATTCCTCGAATATAAGACATCAGACTGGTTTATATGATTCTTTCCAACATGAAGTTATTCTTCTAAAAGATTGTTATATCATATGAATTACTACTTTGGTGAATAGACTTGGAATTCAGATAAATTCTAAGGTGATCAGGTTTCAATTTCTTAAACCTAGGATATCTCTTTTGCATAACTGGATTTCAGTGGAATGATAGTACTGTCACTCGGGTTACAAATATTTGAAAAAAAAAATTGTTTGTAATAGAGTGAATCCTTCTGTGGCATTGTAAGGCAAGTAAAACAGTTGGAATGATGTGTAAACTTGCTATAGTATTTGCCAGCGGCTGGAACATCTGGTTGGTGCAAGGGGATCGCTTCCTTGCAAACAAACTAGGTGAGTTTGAAACCTACTTTTTGGAGGTTGGAATGTGCTCTCTAATCTAAATTCCTGCCTGTATGTGGATGAAAGAGAGATTAGAAAGCTGATTCGTGTTGTAGAAGGCAGCCGATGGTAGCTAAGGTGAATTCGACGTGCGTAGAGCATCTTGGATGAACCTGAAAATGCGTGACTTGCTAGAAAGACCTCTCTCCCTCAGGACCTACTTGAAGGATCTCTCTCTCTCTCTCTCTCTCTCTCTCTCTCTCTCTCTCTCTCTCTCTCTCTCTCTCTCTCTCTCTCTCTCTCTCTCTCTCTCTCTCTCTCTCTCTCTCTCTCTCTCTCTCTCTCTCTCTCTCTCTCTCGCTTGGGTAGCCACCCTTTCATGTGTGATGACAGCTGGAAAAAGATCGATACCTAAACATTTTTAGGTTTTGAGAAGCCTTTTCCCTTTTGTGCTTGGGTTGGGTATTTTGGAGTTGAGGGACCGCAATTTATAAAATTGCATGTGTGTGCATGCTGGTCAACCGAGGTTTTTAAGAGCTTGACGTGTAGTGACTTTAAAAATGGTTTCAAAAGTGACTTTGGGAACTCAGAAAATTTAAGTTACTAGTCTCCAGTGAGAGAAATTTCGATTCCTTTGGACATGTGTGTCAAAGCAGTAAACTCAGTTTCGGATATTGTTTTCTGGTAAGAGGTAGAAAGAATTTGGTTTCTTTTTTCTCTGTGGACAATTTGCATGTACGAAGTCCATTTCAACTTGACAATTACCTGTAAACCTAGCTTTTGAGAACTTAATACTGCTGTTTTTGTGTCAAGCTGTAATAATCGATCAAAATTTTATTAAACTGATCTTGACAAAATAATGGTAGTGGTTTGGTTCTCCAGGCAAGTACCCAGTTAGTGGAATTTTGGGTCCCTGGTACTGTGCTTTTATCGATTTAACTCTGGAGTAAGATTACTCCCAATAAATTGAGTTAAATGGTATTTTAAAAATTCTCCCTTTTCGACATTGGTATTGCACCAATAGGCTTATCCTAAATGACTTTGATCTTTAGGATTGAGCAAATTTAAGCTTTTCAGATACTTGTTAAAGTGAACAATGGAATACGGTCAGAATTTTTGGGAGGTAGTTCTATATTCGATTAAAAAACAAGTGTATCGAATATCGCAATGAAGCAATGAAAATAAACCGGTGTGGTAAAAAAGGAAGTAACCTAACATTTACTTGTGTCAAAGGAATTTTCGGGAGCCTTCGCTAATGATTTTTTGGGAGATTGAAAAAAATCTAAGGGAGGAAGAAAATGAGACACGTGTAGGTAAATGTGATAGTGTTGAGACACATGTGTAGGTAAATGTGATAGTGTTGTGTAATTTGGATTGGTTAAAAATCCCTATAAGAAAATTGCATAACACCGATTTTTTGAATTCATTAAGCTAAGTTTATTTTAAATATCTATAGGACCATGAGTTGACCCTATTTTCTTATGGAAAATTGTGACATGGAATGAGAATGACACTTGATTCACATTTGTACTATAATGAGCCTTATTCCTAAGAGTTGGAACTCTCAGATGGCAGGAATTCAGGAATGATAGTACCAACCAGATAGGTTATTTTATGTGATGGTAATACCATGTGCAGATTCTTGTTAAATCACAATTTTGTAAATGGATTATTGCGATCCATTAGGGACAATATGGAGGTACTCCGATATTTGGTGGAATAGATATGTGCATATCTGGTATTTAAAATCTAGATGGAGGTTTGAGATCTCTGGATTATCAAATAATGCGGTTAAAGATCTTCTTGAAGGAATTGCATTCCTTGTACCATTTCGGATATAGATACTGGATAGCTATTGGTTTACTTCAGCTATATTGAATTTTTCCTTTTGAGTTTAAAGAATAAACTTAGGTCGTTTTGACTGTATATGAACGAGGTTTCTCGTCCATACTGGGGTCAATGTCTAGTGGTATTCTTAGTTGAATTGTCGTCTACTATGAAAACTTAAGGAAATGGAGGAATCAATAGTTGGAAATATCTTTCTTGAAAATGGTTGAAGTTTGGACCCTATATTGGATATAGGATGATAAGTTGATCTTTTTGATTTTCTAATAATCGGATTTAAAAGTAAAGGACTTTCTTGGAGAGAAAATTGGTGGTATGGGACATCAGTTATTTCAAAGAAAAAATTCTTGTGTGAGAATGATCTGTAGACCAATGGTTAGTATTTACATTATTTGTAAATCTAATAGTTGAAACCATTGGTAAAGCCTATTTAGGATATTTGGAGAGGTTATGAGATATTGATCCGAATCCCTCAATGGTATCTCGTAAATTCGAAACCGGAAACCCTTAAAAGCCTATTTCTCTTTTATTTTAAACCTCTACGTTTTAGAAATTTCTTATATACGAGACAATTGAATTGAGATTCATATAATTCCTTCCAGTGTAGAACTTGGTTCTGAAGGACTGTTTAAGTTATATGAATTCATGCTTCCATTTCAGGTTTGTGAATATAGCTCAGAATCAATTAATGTTTCAATTGATCAAGTGGAATTTAGACTTCATGAGCCCAAATGATTATCTCTATTTGATAGTTGATTATTGAGAGTAATGTTTCTATCACTCGGGATAAGATATTTTATGATTTCAAGGAAAAAGTTGGGATTGTAATAGTATTTGATACTCATTGCTGACTTTTTCAAATTTTTAATATCTTATACGTTGTCTCTTGGGAACTTTTTAATCGAAATTATGGAATTTCTTTTAAAAGGGGAAGAAGAAAATGATAGAAATAAGACTTTCATGGGATCAACCAGTTGCATAGATTTCTTTGGTGGAATCCAGTTTGCGTGCAATGGTGGAACTATCTTGTGGGAATAGAGGAAATCTCTAGTGATTATAATCTGGAACTAGAGGAGTTTTGGGGATAATGAGCTGTGAGATATTCATGAATATGGGAAGTGTTGGTACAGATTAAACTAAGATTCACTGATTGGTTACCAAGTACCATTTAGTTAGTTATGCATTAGATCAGAGGAATAAAGCTTTAGTTTGAACCTTTTCTCCAAAGATGTCTGTATCAGTAAGCCTAATCTTAGTTTGTGCACTGAGATTTGACGTAGGCTGAATGATTGAAGGAATTTTGTGGATAAAAGTATGATGGTTGGAAAACTTATGATGTGGATCTATTTACTTCAAAAATTTCCCAGATATGTTATTTACTCATAAGAAATAGAATTTTCTGTAGCTGAGTTACAAGATTCTCAGTGAGATATGTGAGTAACATATGCAGGTTTTGGATGAATCTGCCAGTTAATGATATATGTGTTTATGTACTAGGTCATAGTGAGATTATTCTCATGTGTGCACGATTAATCTTGTTTGGATCTACTATGTATTCCTGGTTACTAAGGTTATCTGGTGCACTTAAACTAGTTGTTGAACATAGACATGTGATCAAGTATTGTGTTTGGCAATTACTTTTAGAGTTAACAGATCTGTTCTGATAGATCTATTGGTTAACTTAAAATGATCTAAATGTGGTGTTGTACATGTACAATTAAGAGCTGCACCTGGACATTTAAGATTTCTAAATCATGAGCGATTAACTTGGGTAGTTGATTAACTCCTGTGTGAAGTTAATTGGTAAAACGGACAGTGTGAAGAGAATTCACCGGAAACTGTTTGTTTTGTGTGTATTGCTTGTAAGACACATAATTTATGAGTCATTCAGATTCATTAAGGAATTGTGTGCATAGGATACTGATTTCTTGGATGAGTATTTCTCAGTTGAGAAATAGACTTCATTCATTAGTGATAGTATCCCAGAGAGCTCAATTGGATACCGGATCCTAATGGCACCAAGAATGGTAAACTAAATTTTGGGAATTCAACAGAACTTTGTAATATCTAGATGTTGTTTCAGGAGAATGTATAAAGTTTATATTGTTAAAGATGAATGTTATAAAGATCTTTAATTTCTTGGTTGATTGTAGAATTTGGAGCTCATAATCTGATTAAGAATCGGTTTGGAAGAAATTCTTAGAATCCAGTGATTTTCCTTGTGGAAAAGATTTCAGAATGATTCTTATATTTCCCGAGTTGTATGTTTTACATATACTCCAGTATCTTCCAATGATTAAGTATGGTTTTGGAATCCTGTAAATTATGATTGACGAATCATAAGATTCTAAATGTTTATGATTGACGGATCATAGATTGATACTTAAAAGTCATTTGAAGATTATAGGAAAATGTGAGGATTCTTAAGATAATGAGTAATTCTTGATCAATTGGGAGAGTCAAGGATTTAGATCTGTTAGTTGAACTCTAAATTCCTTTATTCCAGTGCATACTTGAGATTGTATGGATCTCACAGGCCTTTCCATTAAGTAATTGTTTACTTATGAGGAATTGCTTTCTTTATAGATTGTAGTCTATAAGTGCTTGTGTACAAAGTTCAGTCTAAATCTCCAAGTTTTGTAGGAGACAGATAAATCTATTAAGATATGGATAGATGTTGATTTCTTGCATATGATGCTAGAAATGGGATTGTTAACTCATTAGAGTAACTGCAGTACTCTGGTTTGAGTTATGATTGTCTGAGACTTGATGGATCTCCTAGAGATTTTAGATGACTGAATTGTAATATTTTAGAATATTTGGATATTCTAAGAATACTGGTATCAAGAAGCATTATTTTCTACAAAAAATTGAAATGGAATTTCCTTAGCTTTTGGAAATAAAGAAGTTAATTCACCCAGTGGTTCATGTAATTAGGATTACATGAAGGTGAAGAACTTTTGTTTTGAAGTAGATCAACCCATTTGGAGGATTTATAATTTAGTGCGTCTTTTGGAATTTGAATTAGTATTCATGGGTAGAGGCAAGCAATCAAATAATTGTTGCATCTTTGAGTACTTATTCAGATGGAAAGATCAGTCTAAGAATAATGGTTCATGGGTAAAATTTGAAAGCTTAAGGAATAGTTTCATGTAATCTTTTCCCCGTTCTGAGGACAGAACCTGTTTAAGAGAGGAAGAATGTTATGGCCATATTCCGCTAAGGACATGGAATAGTCCTAATATGGTAGCTCGGCCCTCCAGTGTTCGAAATTATTGGTCACGCCTAGATTTCATTCCACATCGAGGCCTGTTGGTGACTAATGACCTTGAGAGGACCTGGACACTCTAATTGAGACATATGGAGTAGTGCATGTACATGTGACTGATATAGGCAGGAGGTATGCATGAAGAGTTGTGACCTATTTATAGTTGATCTGCATGGAAATTGCATGTGCTCATGCATAGGATTCTACTCTCTATATATTGAGGTAGTGATTATTCCGTCGACGACTTGGTTTAGGTTACTTGATGAGCGCTTCTCCTCTTGCTGTCACTTTGGCATAGCTTGGGGGCTAGATCCAGGAGGGATCTAGGATTGGTTGGGTGGTTTTGCTCCACAGTCTCTCTTGTGTTTTCCTGTCCTCATCTTAGGGAATTGTCCTTAGTGGTCTTTACAATAAGTTTCATAGACGTTTTGTCATTTCTTATGCGGATACATGCTCGAACAATTTTGTATTTGCTTGCAATAAATTCTATTTGGAACAAATTCCAAAAGCTATTACAAAGAAAAAATGCATTCACAATTTAAACCACATTGAAAATTTTTACTATCAATACCTTTATCTATACTTGACTTTGCATTTTGCCTTTGAAACTTGAGCGATGTGCATGTAGTGCATACTCCCCACCTCACTTTCCTTGGAATAAATATGTTGCTAAATAGTATTTTCAAAAGCCTTGTGAAATGACTATTTCTAGTAAATTCTTCATTTCCTCGAACCATTTCCACCCTGTAGATATTATATACCTCACGTCTTGTAAAAATGTTTGTTAGGTGCTACCTCCCAGTAGTTGGCATAATCATGGTGCGAGATCTAAAATAGCTCTCCATCCAAGATATTGATATCAACTTACCTTAATAATACGAGAAATTGATACCACGTATCGGTTTCACGTATCATTTTCTAACTTGGTATTACAGATGATATGGGAAACCGATACCATATTTGAGAGAACCAAAGTTGCTTGGACAAATTAGAGATATATATTATGATGAAAATGATACTAGTAAAATTCTCTTTAAGAATGAGAATATGGGTTCTTTGAAAGAGTTTTGTTTTTTAAAATCTTATTGTTGTGTTAAAAAATGCTCCCCTATTTCGTTGAGTGCAAAAATACAAGAATGCTTTTCAAAGGATGTTAATTTCATTCATGTTTTCACAAAATATTTGACTTCAAGCAAGCAGGCTTCTACTTCAGTGGGAGTTGAGAGTGTTGAACGTGTTTAGTGCATCAAAAGGAAAGTCCTAACTTCTATAGATAAAGGACTTGTTGAGGATGTTGCTAGTTCAAGTCATGACACTGATGCTCAGGAGGTTGTGCTGGTCTTGGGGTTGGGGCTTTAAATTCATAGCAGAACCTGATTCGAGAAGAATGAGAGATTGGTTAGTTCCAATACCATAAAACTGCATATTAAACTGCTTGAAAGGCCACCTATCGATCCCATTACTGGAACGAGACCTTTTGAAGTCAGAGAGCCTCGTGATCTGCACATTCACAATTTAAAATATAAAATGAAGATTAATTTTTTGGCAAATGTGCTGCCATTTATTGTGATGGTTGATTTTGCACAATGTTCCAGAAAAGATTATTTTAAAAACAGTATGATCAATTAGTATAGATATTATGTTATTGGTGGCTACCATTCTGCAGAAATGAGACAACTTGTGAGGAAGTATCCAGACTAACCGTATTTTAAAATAATGGAATGTAAAATCTATAATGGTTTGACAAAGGAGGAGGCCAAATTATTGGCATGTGACCGCAATAATTACAATGATTATCGCCTTGGCATGTCTTTTGTTTAGAGGATACATTTTCTATTAATGAATATCTTGATTTTTTAAAGACTCATGATCGAATTGGCCCTAAGCTTCAGACCTAGTATTGTAAGAAGACCTGTTAATGTTTAATGAGACGAAAGCCTCAAAGGCATTACAAAAGTATGAACAATTTTTTCAACTTGCTTTTAGAATGAGGGCAATTTGAAATCTTTAGGATGATATATTTACATTGTGGAAAAACTGTGAGATCAAGGGGCAGATGCAGGCCAAAACTAAGAATGATCTCTCTGTTATAGCCATATTAAACTAAGAACACGGAAATAGTCCTAATATGGTAGACCGACCCTTTGGTATTCGAGATTGTTGGTCACGCCGAGATTTAATTCTATATCAAGGCCAATTTGTGACTAATAACCTCGAGAGGATCTAGACACTCTAATTGATACATATGAAATAGTGCATGCACGTGTGATGGATATAGGCAAGAGGACTGCATGAAGAGTTGTGACCCATCTGGACTGCATGGGAATTGCATGGGTTCATGCACATGCATATAGTCTCTATATATTGGGGTAGGATTTCTCCATTCGAGAACTTGGTTCAGGTTACCAATTGCTCTCTTCTCCTCAAGAATTCACATGGCATGCATTTTTCATTGATACGTTCCAACAAGCTAAGTACTTTGTCGACATTGGACTAATGCTAGCTCTAATCGTATGTTTTAGAGGTCCACAAAAAAACATGATCAATAGTAGGAGTCCCAACCTAAACCTTAAATATGTCAAAGGGTGAATCACAAGCTTAAACCTAGATTTTATCAGCATGAATGAAAGCTTTTAACCCATTTGGATCCATGAAAATCATGTTTGAAACTTCTTCGAAGTCTTTGAGCATTTACCATGAAAGTCAATAAGGTTAGATTCCTCACCATGTTTTAACTCACATTGTTGGAGCTAGAAATAGCTCTTCAAAGCTAGTAAGAGCCTATGATTTTCATGAACCAAAAAAACCAACCAACATATTAATCCACAAGTTGATTTGTGAAGCATGGCAAATTCATCTTATTCTTGAAGCTTCCATCTCCATGTATGAATGAGATAGGATAATTAGTCTCAATAGGAATGAAAGAGATTGGCACATTGCTTCAGGTAGAACAAGAGATTCGAGAGGATTTTTTTGTTTGTTGAAATCACCAAGTTCAAGAAACTAGCATCAAAGCTATGTGATTATTATTTTTTCATAATTGAAATTATCACATGCACATGAAAGATGTCCAAATCTAGCTCAAAGTTGCACGGTTAGCCATTCAGATTCTATTTAACAGCCAATTACTACATTATGTTCTTAGGTGCCTAGATCATGTTAATTTACACTATGGGAGTTTTACTTCTGCTGAATAGTTTTATAGTGTTCTAGGAATCAGCATACCATGTCCCTCCAAACTAAAAATATTTCATTCATTTACTAGCAGGTGCTAAAAATATTTAGCTTGATAAGTAATCTCGTAGCACCTCATATGGAATGATGGTTGGCTTTCACAAATGCTTCTTTTCAAGTTCATGGTAGGAAATCATGGATATATTGCTGCAACGAAATGCGAACTTGCTTGATGATGATCAGATTATGCTTTCAGGACAACCTCTTAATCTTTACTAACCAGATGACTTGGAAGTATAAAACAAAGCATTAACCAAATATTTCATTATATTGGAAAGGTTTATGTCTCTAGTAAGGCATAGTTAATGAATTATGGGATTGCTTTGAAAATATATCATTACAAAATTTCCTTCTAACATCCATATGATGTGCACGTGATACCTGATATCTCATTACATTGGTATGCTTTATCTCTCTAAGAAGGCATAGTTAAACATCGACATGATTTCTGGATTGCTTTGACCATATTTCATCACGTAATAGCAATACGATGTGCATGTAATTAGCATCCAGGTACGCTTATTGCTAGAAGTTTATATGAACCTAAGGAAGCGGATGGCGGACGCAAACGCGCCAAGTCCGGATGCGTCCAATTTTTTTCAAAATTTTCTTTTTTCTAAAAAAAAAAAATACAGGCACCTGCCTACACTGCCCCCCATTCCAAAGGCAAAATAAAAACAATTTATGGCCCCTGTTTTTCCCCCGGAATTAATTATCAGAGGGTGCCTGTCACCCACCTGCCCCCTCCTGTTAAAAAATATGAAAATAGTACCGAAAAAATTTCCAAAAAAATTTGCAAAAAAATTTGCAACAGATCTAACCACTGGGCCATGCCTCTTATAACCTCAGTATTACTAAACAACCATGGCCAGTGAGCAGTTCATAAATTATTACGAACCTTCATTGGGAACTAAGCTCCAAAAAAGCGGCAAAAAGATCTGAGAGTGGTTTCGAGTGAAGGTTTGTATGGCAAACATATTACTGCCCCAAGGTTTCGAAGTGAATGCTCGCCAGAGGATTGGGGAAAGGTGAACGCTCACCAGAAGAGTGACAAACTCTCAGGAGCAGAAGTCTTTGGGGGAAATTAGGGCTCACCAGAAGAGTAACAAGCTATACACTACTGTGACTCGGTTTAGGGGATCGGTTGCTTTCCGGATGAACTTCAACAGCTTACTAATTAGTTATGGCACTACTCCAACTCGCTACAATACGATGTCGAAATTTACATTACTTGCTCCAGAAACCCCTGCGCCTGTATTCCTGGACCATTAGTACATTCTACGCAGGTTTAAGTGTATGTTGCACAAGTGCAGCTTTGATGTTGAATCTGCACATACCTGTGGTGCAATGCCTACAACACAATGAGGACGTGGGTGGGGTTAATGATGTTTATGGATGATGATTATGCTTGTGGCTTGTTTTGATGGTTATGGCTGTGGGGTTGTGGGTTTAGGGTGATTTGTTAGGGTTTGGGGTGTTGTGTTAACTGTGCCATTTGTTGGGGTGTCGGGTTTAGGGTCTTATGTTAAATGGTTGAACATGATGCATATGTTTTGAATGAGATGCACATGTGCTGGTCTCTCTCTCTCTCTCTCTCTCTCTCTCTCTCTCTCTCTCTCTCTCTCTCTCTCTCTCTCTCTCTCTCTCTCTCTCTCTCTCTCTCTCTCTCTCTCTCTCTCTCCTTGCACAGAGCAAACCATTGTTGACTAACCATTCAAACTTCATAGAGCTAACCATTTGTAAACAACCACGATAAATTAGCCATGACACAAATAGACTGTTAAAAAATATATACATCTCATCTGATGCCACTGTACATGATGCTGAAATGTGTATCAATATCTACAAGTCTGCGCTAAACAAATCATCCCTCTGCGTGCCAGATGCATCTGCAGGGGTGTCAAACACAAAGTCTGGCTCGGAGTCTGGAGGCATCTGGGACTCCTCTAGGTCTGGGCCAACGCCTGCCAAGAGACGACTAGAAAAATCATCAGTGCGTCCCCTCTTGGCTGGCCTGCCTCTGGGTCTGCCGAAAGGAACCCTCTGTGGTACACTCCTACCTGAGGGTCTCCCTCTGCCACAGGGGGGTCTCTGGGAGGAACTGTCTGCCTATGATGCTCTGAGTCGTCTCTGCGCTATATGTCTCTGGGCAGCAGCCTCTGTCTCCCTCGCAAACTCTGACCAGCCATCATCTGAAAGGGGGCGTGATGCGGGGGTACTGGGTGGGGCACGTGGACCATCCCCTGCTAGGTCGACCATCTCATCTGAATCAAATTTGGGCTCATCATCAGAGGAGGGCAATGGTACGTCAGCAGGGTGGGTGGTGGTCTCATCGGCATCGGCATCATCCTCGGGATCACCCCGCAGAGCACGCCGAACAACATCGTCCAGATCAACCTCTGGCTTGTGATCTGTCGCTGCAACCAGGCACTCATCGGGATTGACCTGCACTAGTCAATCATTCGTGAGAATAGCCGAAGCAACCGCGAGGGCATTAAACTGAATGTCTCAAACCAATACGAAAGCAAAACGACAGAACAACGAAATATACCTACAACAGTAGGGCGTGTGCGCCTCCTACCCTCATGCTCTTCGTGATGCGTCGAACCACTCTGGTGTTGGTGTTGCAGTACACCAGGTCATTGCACCGCTTCATCGTCAGACGGTTCCGCCTGTTCGTGTGAACAAGGCTTAACGCTGACCAGTTCCGTTCGCACACGCAAGCAGAACAGTCCTGCATTAATTGGCAACAACTCGAGTGAGTACCGACCTTGGAGAGAAAATGCGAAAACTGGTTGGATGAATGAGACAAGACAACGTACCTGTGAAAGGACTCGGAGTGCGAGCGTCCTCAGGTTTGGTCGTTCGGCGCCGTAGCTCTCCCACCATGATATAGGCAAGAGCCTGTTCTCTCGAACACGTGCAAGGTCCTCGCTGAACAGCCCCAGAGAGTGCCTGCAGTTGAGCAACGATATGCTTGAGTACACTTGAGCCCGCACAGGGAAATTGAACGAACGACAGCGGACGATAGATCAAGAGTTTACCTGTAATCAAGCCTCTGCACCTCGAGCCTACTGCGGAACCCAGTATCGCTGCTGAGGAGGCGGATGTATGCGAACCAGTCCGCACGCAGCTCTGCATCGTCGTACTGCCTCTCGCTCTGAAACAACGGATGCAGTATGTGGGCCAAAATGTGAATGGGCCGGTGAAACTTATCCCATCGCCACTACCACAAGCACCTGATAGGCTCCAACCTGTGGACCAAACCTCCAACCTGAGGCAACAGTTACATACCATCGTGTTGCGGCAGCAAGACGAAACAGAGTGTGAAATGGAAGTAAGGATGGTGAGACGGAAAAAAGTTATACCTGGCAGGGTCTAGCTCAGAACGCTGGAGAGACTCGCCTATGCGGTCCATGAACTCGTAAATGAGGCCCATCGTGCACCCCTCGCGATCAACGAGTCTCTGAACAGAGTAGATGGGGCGCATGACGTCCATGAGCTGCTGCATATCCACCCAGAAAGGCTCCGTGAAGAGGATCTCGTGGAAGGCCAAGCCCTCTGGGGTCTTGGACAGGTCCATGGCGGTGAACTCTGCCGAAGTGGCCATGTGCCGCAATTCACCCTTGAGCTTATGTAGCCGCTCAAGCATGATGAACTGGTAGGCGAAGCGGGTGCGAGCGGGCTTCTTCAAGTCGAGCCTGCATTGACAAATAGAATGAGAGGCACACATGAAACGAGCAAAAAAAAAAGAGCATCTTGGACGAGCCAAAAAGTAAGCGGCAGGTTACCTGCTGAATGTGCGGAAAAGTGCCGTCATGCGGCACTTGCGTGTGACGAAGTCCACGACCGCAAGTGCCCTCGTGAGAATGTCACTGACCCAAGGCAGGCGCCCAATGGAATGCAGGAGCAGGTCCAGTGAGTGTGCGGCGCATGGAGTCCAGACAATGGAGGGGTAGTCTGCCATAAGAAGCTCCCCCATACTGCGGTAGTTGGACGCATTGTCCGTCACAACCTTTTGCGATACGTTCACACGATCAGTTCACAGCTCAAGAAACACATTGCAATCAATCGAAAACTACGCAAAACTATTGTATCAACATCAAGCAGCAAATGAGCAAGCAACTAATGAAAGAATATTATACCTGGACAACGCGCTGTGGCCCGACCTCCTCTATCGCCGCGCGAATGATGCCGTAAATGTACTCGGCTGAATGCACTCTCCCTGCCTCGGAGGCGTCGATGCTGCGCAAGAACATGGAACCGTAACAACTGGAAACAATCACGTTGATGAGTGGACATTTGTGACGATCAGTCCACCCATCAGCCATGATGGAACAGCCGTATCTATCCCAAGCCTCGTGCAGTGCGGCTAGTCTCTCTCTCACTGATGCAACCCGGTCCTGGAGCAAAGGGCCTTGTAGTGCGTCGGCTATGGGTGGTGTGTAGCCGGGCCCGCAGACTGCAACTTTCGAGACAACCTCTCAAAAGATGCGGGATGATGCCATGATAAAGGGGAGGTTCAAGTCATAGAACATCTGTGCTATGGTCCTGGTGGCCTCTCTATGCTGCCCCTCTCTGAAAGATCCCGGCATGGACATCTGTCTGGTGCCTCGGGATGTGGATGGCTGGGAGGATGCGGATGGACGATGCGGATGTGGAGGTGGTGGCATAGGTGCAGGTGCGGAAGCGGAGGATGTGGACGGGCCGTGCAGATCTGACGGTGATGGCAGAGGCGTAGGTGTAGCAGTGGAGGCCGTGGATCCATGGGGAGTACTGGCGGAGGCGGAGGCGGTGGTGGGGGCAGGGGCGGGTGCTGATGCAACGGCGGTGGCGGGTGCAGATGCGACGGTGGGGGCGGTGGCGCTGGGTGTACCAGTGGCAGGGTCGGTGGCCGTGGGTGCACCAGTAGAAATAGAGTCCGCGGCATCTGTGGACGGCTCGCCGGGCTCAGCAGTTGTCTCAGAATATGTCTCCATAATGCGAGCCCTCTCCGCAGCGAGGATGACCATACAAATGCCGATCCTATAGCATCCCCCCGTGGGTCGGACTCGCAACCCCCCCAGATGTGCTCGAACCCAAGAGGCGTTCCCTGTGAACTGCTTTTGACAAAAAGGGCAACCCCACTTTTTGTCGGGCATGACCTCCACCTCATCCCAAATGGGACGAGCAGCCATCTCTCTCTCCCTCTCTCTCTCTCTCTCACACACACACACACACACACACGCACACACACGGAAGCACGGAAATCCAAGCTCTCTCCCACCCTAAACCCTAAACCCCAAACCCAAGCACCCTTGAACCTAAATCCTAAACTCACACACACACATTGTGCACACACACAAATCCTCTCTTTCTACATTCCTCACACTCTCTGTCTCTTCCTCTCTCTCTCTCTCACACAGAGATCACCACACACACACAACTGAATGCACACAAATCAACACAATTTTCACACACACACACACAATTTTCTCTCACACACACACAAACACCATCTCTCTCTCTCTCTCTCTCTCTCTCTCTCTCTCTCTCTCTCACTCTCTATCACTCTATGCTCTCCCACACTCTCCCTCTTCCGCCCTCTGCCTGCTCTTGGGTTCTGCGGACTGTCCGCAGGGCCCGCGGGTTTTTGCTTTTTTTCTGTTTTTTTTTTTTAAAAAAACGCGTTCGGGCCCGGACGCATCTGCGTCCGGACGCTGGACGCGTCCAGCCTTAAAAAAAAAAAATTAAAAAAAAAGGACGCGTCCGACCCCGCGTCCGGGTCCGGGGGTCGGATGCGTCCGGGTCCGGGCGTCGGACGCGGACGCGGGCACTTTGGCCCGGACCCTCATGTCTGATAT
Source organism: Diphasiastrum complanatum (assembly GCA_029204225.1). Classification (NCBI taxonomy): domain Eukaryota; kingdom Viridiplantae; phylum Streptophyta; class Lycopodiopsida; order Lycopodiales; family Lycopodiaceae; genus Diphasiastrum; species Diphasiastrum complanatum. The sequence continues at coordinate 79,702,462 of CM055094.1, forward strand.
GAACACAATCTACCAGGTTCTACTAATATTTTACAGAAAATGACAGGTAAAACCAAAGACTTCAATTTATCATATTAATGCTTTGAACACAGTGCACCCACATTGCTAAAAGATAACATTTAAACCATTTGAGTCACTGAGATTGTCGCTCCCGAAGAGATTAGTCAATGAATCACTGCAGTACTGCAAACAGCTTCTACTGCTAAGCTTTTGAATATGCCTGGGCAAGGATCTTCTCCAAACTTCTTTGACGATAGAGGTAAGGAGCAATGTTGATGTCCGATGCATTCCTGCATACAGATATTATATATTAATAACAGCCAGTGACTTCCGTCATAGATCTGAAGTGCTTGCTAGCAAGTAGTTGCAGCTGCTCAGTTTAAACTGTGAATGTAAAACATGAATGAACATTAAAAAGGCTGTAGGGTTTCTAAATGTTAAACTCATTGATGCTGAAAGTGAAGCTATAATGAAGGCGCAGAAACAGAAGCAACTTCATCTTAGTATTTTGGCATATTCCTGAGATTGCTTGCCAACAGGATTGGGAGCCAACAAATTAAAAAAATGACACTATGAAGTTGCTCATCACCTCAAGTTTATATCCACTCCTGTTTTGACTATTCCCACTTCTCTCGAGTTGAGTTGCTTACAGAGAATTCATAAGCAGATTCAGACAGATGTCTAAGAAAAGTTTTAGCTTTACAAATAGACAGTTCAAGAAAGTTGACACAAAGGACGGACCTGTACAACTACTGACAAAGAGCTCTTGGCGTGACATTTTCCTTCCTGAAAGCTTGCACAGGTCCCTTTTGGAGTTCCATAACTAGCAAATGTGATTGAAGACACTTTATATCCTGGCTCACAATCAAGTTGCAGCTGAGCAGTTGTCACATTGCTTAGAACCCTGTTACCAGTAGTCAAGTCAAGCCTTGTGAAAATAGGTGGTGGATGTGTCTGAGTTACATGAGAGCAGACCGAAACATAGCTTCTTATGCCTAAAGAGATTCCTGAAGGGTCTCCTCCAATTTCTTCAAATAACACCAGAAGATTTTCAGTGGGGTTTAGCCAGGCACGAGGAACATGGTACCTGATTTACAACAGACAGGTAAGATGAAAGCATCAACCAAATTGGAATAAAATTATTGAAAATATTTGAGGAATACAAAGATACATTCTTCACAATAAATGTTCCAGAGAAATTGCCTCTAGAAAAGTTAAGCAAGCGAGAATGACACGATAATTACCAACGTTGTGAAGGCTGGCCACAACCAGTTCTACATTTTGATGCAGAATAGGCACCACGATAATCACATGTAGAACAACCACTCTGATTGGCCGAGATAGATGACCAGTACCGCCCTAAACTCTCTCCATTCACCCACACCTGCCCCTTACCCATGGTTCCAAGATCTAGAGCAACTGGATCATCTCCCTCAGGTGCATCAAATTCCGTCTGTCAATTGCCACTGAAATCCTTAGTACTTCCCAAAATTTTCTATTGGCTTAGACAAAATAATGTTATGTATTTTTTTCTGGCCTATGGCAGTGTGCTTATTCACTAGTTTTTCCAAGAGAAGGGGTCAATGAGGTTCATCACCCAAGAGATGCACCCAAGTTTAGTCAATGAGCTAGCCGCTTATGATTTGTTACTAATCCAAGTACTACTAACTGGATTGGATTGCAATTGAAATACTTCAGTTGATGAAGATAACAAGTCACACATACTTTGTGACTCTTTTTATAATCATCATGAGAACGATTGCTAGATATTCATTAGTAGCTGCCATCAAGCCTTAGAAACCCGTTCCGACCCCAAAGGGTCGGAATGTACTGTACGTACCGTACAGTTTGTTCCGGACAGTAATGGGTCGGAATGTTTTTTTTTTCCTCGTCTATATGGTGTTATATGGATTTGGAATTTGTATTAGGAAGCTTAAGATCCAACTGTAGCTTGAGAATCAGTGGTTCAGGCAGAGTTCAGAATCAGGGGAAAAAATATAAGCCTAATTTTCAGATGCCAATTCTTCCACAAAAAAATGTTAAATATAACTAGAAAATAGTGATTTATCTTGTAATTAACATGATTTACTTCTTAGTATAGTGTAGTACTTAGATAATATAGAATGTTCACTTGCAAGTGCACACAATAATTGACTGCATTTGACAAATTCAAACTCAAATATAACTATAATTTAAAGTTAAATATGGACATGATTTGAACTCCATGTAACCATGGTCCCCGTTAACATTATAACAGAGATTCAAACTTAAATATGACCTCGATCCATTTTCCATCATAGAGTTAAATAGGGTAGAACAACAACCGGGTAGGGTGGAAATACCCCACTTGTGACTAAGCAAATGGTTTTGATTCTTTAGTGTTTGAGATAGATCAAAACTTTTCAAAAGGGAAATGCAAATCAGGACTGACCAGCTTCACAAGCCAATGAAGGTGAGCTCTGAACTGCCTTGCAGCAGGGTAGGACAAATCCCTTGGCATACCGACTATGTCTCTCAGGTATCCCATGGCTGATAGGGTATTTCTATATGTATAACAAGATCAAAGTTCTGTTAGTGTCTCTACATCTGAGGCTTAAAATGTGTCTTGAAGAGCACCTAAGGCCACTTGCTGAAAAGGCTGTATTAAACCTAAAAAATGGAGTTTCCTAGTGCTCTCATACTTATACTTAGATAGAAGCAAGAAACTGGACCAACAACTGAAATACATATGCATCAAAGAAACTATAAAAAAGAAGAACTTCACACAGCAGGTGTTTTTTTTCCTTTGCAAAAAAATACGTGTTTTTTTATTTTTTTTGGGGGTCCCATTCCGGAACTGGCAACTATGGAACATGGGGATTTTAGTAGCTCATCTCTTGTTCTTGATATCTGAAATTCATTTTTTCAGGCACCTTGAAGAACATTGCATTACTTCTTGTTTCATGAATATTTCTGGAAACAAGGCCTAATGGTCTGAGAGGCCTTTTTGAAAAACAATGTTTACAGGATTGTAAATTGAAAAAACGTTCCAACTCAAGTATCAGCTACCCCTCGAACAAGAATCATGTTAGTCACAGCAATGAATTTTAACTAATGTCCAAAACGATCATGCTGGCCAGCCAACAAGAAATTTAATTGCCCCGACTCCAACGCAGCATCAGACAACTAGAGTGCACACAGTCCACTCAATCAGATTCCTCTCTCTACCGTGCAGCATAAATGATCAATAACATACCTTATACCAGGTCAAAGGCTGATTCTGTGGCAGGGAACCAGAAACCCAATTTACACTTTGAGTTCCTTGTGTACTATAAATGGACAACGCTTCACCCTGCAAACCAACCTGCAAATTTGGAACTGTGCATTCAGATCTATGTGAACTTCATGAAGGCCACTAACAAAGAAAGTTAATCCAAGTAAATTTCATGCAAACAAGTTGTAAGCTACCACCACAGGAAACAATCATTTTCCAAGAGATAGCACTGTGCACATAGCTCTGAATCTAAAGATCATTGCTGAACTTTCATAACTAGATCTCTTAAAAAAGTTGCAATGTGATGCAGTAATTACAATGTACGCTAACAAAAAATAATGCACCAATTACATAAGATCAAAATATCTACAAAGAGTTCTTACACGTCTAAAATTCTACATAATTTGTTTGCAGAGCGAGCGAGCGAGCGAGAGAGAGAGAGAGAGAGAGAGAGAGAGAGAGAGAGAGAGAGAGAGAGAGAGAGAGAGAGAGACCTGATGCACCCACTGATTTTTTGTTATATCTTGAGTTCCAGAAGGAAGGCCTTGCAACAAGACTGAACCATTTATGCCAGCACCCCAAGTCTCAAAGTATGCACCATAATTCTTCAGAAAAGTCAATTCTTGTCTTTGTCAGTATCAACTACAGCATGAGCTCTTACTTTGAATAGATTTTCACTTAAATCTTTAGTAAGGAACCAAGCGCGGCCCTATAAAACTAATGTAATAAGCATCATAAATAAGAATTTGCTACTTATACAAGTAGTGTTTCAACAAACCTGTAAACCAACAGTTGCACTCAAAATTGCAATCTTGTTAGTTCCAGAGTTTAGCTTCACTGCTTGTGTTGCTGCTGAGTACAGTTCATTTGCTCCACTTGCTATGGTATTTGCACTGCCTACAGATATTAACCAGGATAGATCTCATAAGCAGAGTACTAATTGGTATAATTACATGCATGGCAGCGACAAACATTTCAGGGATTCAAAGCATGGACAAATGGCCATTGTCACACTGATTTCCGAATTGCAATGCTTCATGCACAGAAGAATAACAAGTTCAAAGCATATGAACATGTAAAGTAGATTTGCTATCCTTTCTGTGAAAAGTTACTGTAAGCTCATTGATAATATTGATACCTTTAAAAAGGAAGCTTTGAATGGAAAGCTGTTTGTTGGTCTGATTTTCTATATGACTTTTCTTGGGTTAAGGCTGAAATGCAAGGCTACTCAGGTATAGTACCATACAGGTTTTCTTATCGGACTCTGCAACAAGCAGAGATCATTGCTATAAGCCTTAATTGTATTCAAACCCTGTTCCCATGATAGTTCTCCCATGATTTTTGGGGATATCAGACTTAAAGCACCGATCTACAACACAAATTTGTTGAGTGATATCACGCCAGAGAACCTCCTATAGGTTGACGAGAGTTCACTGTTCCCCATCAGTATGTAATGCCTTTTTATTGTGCCATGTACCAAGTACCGCATGGCTGGTTTTTATGTGACTAGTTGTTTTCCTATGATTCTTGGGAATATCAGACTTAAAGCACTGTTCTACAACACAAATATGTTGAGTGATATCATGTCTGTGATCCTCCCATAGGTTGACAAGAGTTCACTGTTCTCTGTTAGTATGTTATACAAGTTTCATTGTGCCAGGTACCAAGTACCCCATGGCTCATTTCTATGTGACTACTTGTTCATCTATGTAACCACGGAAGGTAACCAAGTGTTATTATGATTTGTCCAAGACATTTGTTCCTATATAAATCTAGTAGTACATTGGTGGAGGACCTACTTCACCTAATTGTAGGTCGCTAGAGGCTACCACTACCATAGGTAGGCTAAAGGAGTTGGGAGACGACTATAAATATCCCCAATCTTCATGTATATGTTGTGAATGTGAAAAAGTCCAGCTTTACATGTGGTGTCACACACTTTTGCATCGCACTTATCAAGCTTGCTGTTCATTTTGTGTTTAATCCAAGTGTTGTGTGCCTAAGTATTTTATGATCAATGTCCATGATAAGTAGCATATCAACATTGAAATTCCTAGATAGTGTTCCCGGTGTCATTTAGATATTGCCACCGCCACTTGTGAGGTGAGAAAATGCCTTCGTAAGTCATACTTTTCCATTGTTTTCGCGTGAAAGAAACTTTATTCATCTGTTTGCTGAGAAAAACAATGGTTTGCATACCTGATTTTGTAGCCAGCTCTATCTTCAGATTGGGAACAATTTCTACCTATCAGCTCATTTCACTCACCAAATAGGTTTGCAAAGAAGGTTTCTTATTGCTCCAGATCGTGCACTGAAGAAAATTGTGCCTACTTTGACTGGTATAAAACCTTGGGTTTCATAAAAACCTAGATGTTCGGTTGGAGTAATCAGACCAGTGCTTGGAGCTAGCCAGATCGCCTATAAGAAGGCTACATATTTATTATTAACTATATCAACTTTCCAATTTGGTGTAAGAAAACTCAATTCTGAGAAATTTAAAACCCTAGGCAGATGGCACACTTTTAATGATTGAGATGTTTTGAAACATTTCCTTCAGCTTATGCAAATGAAAATGGTCAGTCTAAATAAGTGAGTCTATTTTTGCTGAATAAATGTAACATTTGAACCTTTGATACTTATGAAACTCAAACATTTGAAATGTGTTTGAGATATTTTAAACAAAGGATCAAACTTTTGAGATGTTAACCTTTTATTTTATTTTTGGGGTTTTGACCAATCCAAGTGTTAATACAAAGGTTCGCGGGTTAAATAAATCATAAAAATGGTTGAATGAGCATGTGAATTGGACATTCAATTCAACAAAATTCATGATTGTTTGTGTAAAGAGCCTTCAAATCGTCTGTTTAGGATGATAAGTGTGTTGCACACAAGCTCATAAACCCTAAAGTAGATACACCAAATTTACTCAGCAAATCTATCTCTTTATAGTTTCAAGTAACAGTATATAGATCAAACATAAGAGCTTAGCTGCAGCCTACAAGTATCCTCCCAACCATCGCTACGTAGAAATAAGATAGGGGAATGCTTGGCAAGGCTCACACTATATCCCCTCAAGCACCCTTTAACCTTGACACCCACCCTTGCCAATACCCTAACACACAGGCAAGCAAGTAGGAAGACCATCTGACTTGTGCCACTCATGCGCATTGGACCAAGTGTCCCGATGAGCATATGACACGTGTCCTATTGACCAATCAATCATACTACTTATTAGGAGGCCAGTCCAACAAACTCTATTTCAAACTCACTATTCGTTAGCCATCTTGGATTTGGCCACTTATAACTGACATTCACATTGCAATGTACAACTATCTCCACAGGCCAATGACACAACCATTTACAATCGATAATTACACTTCACTATTTACAATAGGCAAGGAAATGAAATTACATGTGACATCCCTTCCCTCCTCAGATGACATTGTCCTCGATGGCAAAGTCTAGAGATTGTGCATGTAACCCATGAAAGGTCTCCCAAGTAGCATCAATGAGAGGTCGACCATGCCATGCAACCAAGTGTTCACAGAGCAAATGATTCTACAATCGCCTCTGCCTCCAGTCCAATACTCTTGCTAGTCCATGCATCACCTCCCCATGCTCCTGAAACAAAACAAGTCCATCAGCCAACAAGTTATCATCATCATGCAAAACCTTTTTCAAGTGTAAAACTTGAAAAACAGGATGAACCTTGCAACCAACAGGCAAATCAAATTCATGAGCAACGTTGTTTATCTTTTTTAACAATTTTCCAAGATTCAAAGTATCTAGGTGACAACTTATAGCACTTCCCTATATAAGGGATTTCAAGTCCTTTGAAATCCTGAAAAACACCGTGTCTCTTTCCACAAACTCTCTTGATGTATGATCCAAAACAAAATAAGTCTTTGTTCAATCTTGCCGCTCTCGCATTTTCCTCTGCTAACTCCAACATCTGTTGCATGTGAGTTAAAATTCCACAACACTAGGCGTCTAATGAGGCATACTTGTACGCGCCGGTGAGACACTGACGTGAAGCGGATGACAAGGGTATCTGGGTCCTTCTTAGGTCGCCAAGCAGTTTCCATACCTTTGCTATGGTGCTGAAGATTTTCTTCCAAAAGCTTTTCAGCTTCTTCAACAGCATTTTGGGAGTTCGGGATACCTCTAACACGGACATTGAGAGCTTTGTGTTTTCGCAGACGGCCCTCGTTGAACGTGGCTGAGATAAACGAAGGTGATGGCGAAAGTGGAGAGAGAGCTGTAGATGAACCTTTAAGTACATCTGCCCATGATTGGACAGCCGTATGGTGCTGTTCCACCTGATTTTCGAGCTGCTGAATCTTTTCTGAAGTAGCGATTTGGGAAGAATTTTCACTTTTGATATTTGCAACTTCCTTCTTGAGTGCTTCAATGGAAGTGTCTAGCTTCTGAAGGTGCGATTGCACAACGAGAGGTTTCTCTCTATGATTGTTAAGGTATTCAAATAGATGGAGTTGATATTCACGAAGAAGACGGACTAAGGTATATGTGAGGAGAGAAGCAGGTGCTTCTGGAGTGTCTGGAGTGTTTGGAGTCAAGGGAATAGCTACAGTAGTTTCATTGTTGGTAATAGGATTTGATGGAGAGATAGGAATTGCAACGGGCATAGAAGTAGAAGGGGAAGTTGGATCTGTTTGTGAGGCCGAGGCAATGATGGAAACAGAAGATGGATCAGGAATAACCCCTTTTCGACGAGGCATTTTGCAGATCTGAAGGATAGGCAAGCAAGGATGGCTAGCTAGGCACCATCAGCGATGAACAAGCTCAAAGAGGAAGGGCGATGGAGGGCGCTAGCAGCCACGATGGAGGGGAGGAGCAGGTGCCAGCAGCAACATGGATCAGGCGGCCAGCAGCGCGATGGAGCTACTCCAGCAGCCGCGATGGAGAGGGCGCCAGCCGCGATGGAGAGAGGGCGCCAGCCGCGATGGAGATCCATTGTGTCTTGCATCAGAGAGAGAGAAAGAGAAGTGAAACCAACAGAGTTTTATTAGAAGGAGAGGAAAAGATCCAATACAAAGGAAATGGCTCCCTTTTATAGATTTAAGAGGTGAGCCTCCTTCCCTCTGATTGGCCACTTCATTGGGGCAAGGATTCTAATCCACTCAAATCAACACAAAGAGAATCTAATGGTTCTAAGAAAGCACAAAGTAATTCACAAGTATTATGTGAGTCCCACTTGGCCAAAGTTAGATTCCTGTTTGTAACTTGAGTTTTGTGACTTTGGGCCTCTACAATATTTATTCACTCTAGGGCCCAAGTCTCTAGGGAACAACTTGAAATAAACTAGCAATGTGCTCATTAGGTTGGGCTTATACGCACAGGATGCCACTGCCCTCGCACTTATTACTCTAACTATATAATGTATTGTTGATAAGGCTTGGACAACAGTAGTTTAAGTGGTGGGACCCACTACACGCCCAATAGGATCCACTGTTGTGTCGTATGTAGTATAGGGGTTCGTCACTGGGAGCGGCAACCTCGCCTCAACCTGCATAGCACATGAAGTGAAGAGAAGAGAGAGAGAGAGAGAGAGAGAGAGAGAGAGAGAGAGAGAGAGAGAGAGAGAGAGAGAGAGAAAGAAAGAAAGAAAGATTTTATTAATGTCCTTGAATACCCTAAGGCACATAGGACTAAGAAAAGGTACATGTCAAGTGTGCACATAGGAGCTTAAAGCTCAATCATCTATAAAACTAAATAACTGCAAATACAATGCATAAAGACAGCTGGCCCAATCAAGATCCAATAGCCTGGAATCATATATCACGATGCCCATCAACATGAAAGAAATTGTGGATGGTATGCTGTGAAGGTGTGATTAGATGTGCCTTGGACCTCTGTCGCTGGATAGGCCGTCGGTGTCATCTCTGCTGTCGTGGCGCTCTGGGCTGTGATCTAATAACTGACTGTCTCTCTGGCCGTCGACATGGTCTCTGATGCCGGTGTACGAAGGAGTCGGGAATCTCGGCCTCTCCATCTGAGTCGCTGCCTATGGGTACCTCGGATCTCTGTCTCCGACGGGATATGCACTCATCAATGCTCAACTGTGTCAGGGAATGTGTTCCATCTAGTCTCCTCCTCCTCAGGTCTGACATCTCCCAGATCATCAGTGCGACACATCTAGGGTCCTCATAAGATATCAAGGTAGAAAGTGTAACTGGGTGCTCTCTGAACAAGCAGTAGTACCGCCCCTGTATCTCATAGTAAGCTAGACATCTGAAGAGGAAATGTGACTCGTCCTCAGTCTCATGCATAACACACATGCAACAAAGCCGGTCCTCTCGTGGGGTGCCACTGTATCTGCCAGTCTCAATAGCCAGCTGATGTGAAGAAATCCGAAACTGACCCATCGCTATCCGCAGACTATGTGATATACTCCTCAACAAGTAACCAGATACTATGGGGCAGCCAGCCGGATCAAGAGATAGAAAGTGTGTACGATAAAACTCACTCTTGGTCCCCAATGGACCCTGCCAAGTGATATGAAGATATGATCTATAAAGGAGGCCTCTGATGTACTGGTGGGTGCCCGCAGGTAGATCATTGATCTGGATACCCAATGTGGAGAGGAGACGGCAAGCCTGGGAGTACCATGAGAAAAGGTGTCCCTCTGAGTGTAGGCGCCGGGATGAAGATAAAGCTGCAACTACATAATGTGTACTCCCGTCCTGAAGATCCTCTAACCTCTGTATGAATGTCACAATATGGAATAAGGCCTCAATCTGAATGGGGGGGACTGCGAACTCCGCCAAGATAATCTGGTGTGGTACTGAGGGCTTAGCCCGTATCATCCGGGAGAGCAAACGAATCTGGAGTCGGGAGATATATGTCCAATTTGTCTCGGAAGCATACATAGCTGAGGGCACAACCATAGTGTCAAAGAGCCGACACTTACTAGTAGCATCTGTGATGTGTGAGCTAAAACATAGTCTCTCCAAATCTACCAGTGAGGCATAGCCCTTCCGTACCCGAGAAATAGCTGCGTGTCTCATGCTGAACGTAGGCCCCGAGAATAGTACTCCTAGATATGTATAGGAATCAACAACCTCTAGGAAATGACCATCCCATAGAAGCTCCTGCCTCATCATGAAAGACCTAGAGGTGTTGAACACCATAACCTTAGTCTTGGCCACATTCACCGACAAAGGGAAAATCAAAGGTGACAGCTCGGTTGAATAGGATGGAGAGAAAGGGTGAGAGAATGTCGGGAGCAGACTTTAGAAGTTCAGCCTCTAGCTCATCAATGTCTTTGGCTTTATGGGAATGGAGTCGTGTGATGGCCTTTTCTATAAGTTCGTTAGTGAATATGGCAGAAGTATCCATGAGACAGGAGGTGGGAAGAGGAGGGGTATATGGGATGGTGTACAATGATGTGGCATATGCGACCCAAGTGCTGAGGTCTGTGATCCGTGGTGGGGGTGACCGTGGAAGGAACCTCTTCCAGAATGAACCTGAGGAAGAACTAAAGAGGAGATCCACCAGTTTCTTACCCTGACCAATCTCGTATGCGATTTTCTTTTTTTTTTGTGGTTCTGCGGTAGACACGAGATATGGTGTTGGTCATATGAGGAAGATGGGAGTGAGCATATATGAGGTTCTGATGTAGCTGGATGCATTCCTGATCATACCAGGGGTTATAGGGTCTATGACGTTGCTGGTCTTTGGGCCGTGGGGATGGAAAGGCAATGGAAGCTGCAGTATGGATGGTCTGGACAAGAAAGAGGGACTGCTCCTCTAAAGTATGCTCATGTGGGAAATAGGTAAGGAGATCGGAGAGGGCTTCTCTGTATAGTGGTGTGTGATGTGAAGTGTAGCGGTAGGTGGGTTTAGCTGTAGGGCTCGAAGAGAAAATAGGTGTGATGTGGAGATGACCGACAGAGAGTGAGACATATGAATGATCAGAAAGAGTGGTGCGGTGTACAGAGAAGGATGAAATGAAGTGAAGGAGAAACGGTGAACCCATGAAATAGTCGACGACGCTATGTCCTCCACTATGTGGGAAGCAAGTGTAGTCACCAGAGCCTGGCAGCTGAAGAAGGCCATTATAAATGGCCAGTCCATGAGCCTCACCCAACTGAAGCATTTGCTCCCCATATGATGTGACTGGACCCGCTGCATCCGCCGATCGTCGTATAAGACCAAGATCATCCCAATCAAGTGCATGTATCCGCTGTGGGTCATCTGCTGCTCTGTGAAATTCCGTTTGCCTAGACCCAGTCCTGGCATTGAAGTCCCCCGCTAGAAGAATAGATCCTCGATCCTCATATCTGATAATGTCCGATGAAATATCCATGAAAGGTGACTCCTCCTCTGAGGTGAAAGCTGATGTCTCTGGAGGGAAATAGCCAAGAATATGTCACGATCTAACTCCATCAACCTGTGGTCCAACCTGATCCAGATATAGCGAGCCTGCTCGTCAGTGTATAGTAGCTCGACCCATGGCTGGAGAGAGTCTCGAAATAAGCAAGCCACCACCTGAACCGCGACTAGTCAGTGCCCTCATCTTCCCTCTACAAGTAGAAAGTCAGCAAAATCCCTCAATGCAAGGAAGTCCTCTCTCGGGACTCTCATGTGTCTCAGTAAGTATAAGGATATCCCCTGCAGTACAAAAATCTCTAAAGTCTCCTACTATAGCTGAAGAATGGATACCATTGCAGTTCCATAAACTTAACCGCAATGCTTTTGTGAGGGCCCCCGAACCGCTCCTAAGTCCGGGGGGCCCAAATCCCTATGCCTCAGATTTTTGGGGGTCAATGTATCGGGCCTTACCATCCCGACAGATCACCCTTTTTCCCAGTGCTTTGGCTTCACTGAAAACCTTCCTCCTTTCGGCAACTTGCATAGGTGTGAGATCATCGTCCATGACGACAAGGGTACCTCTCAGCCTAGCTCGTAGCCTAAGGACAACTTGCCGCTCCTCTATTCCTGTGAACCGTATGATGAGTGTAGTTGGATCTCTTTTAGTTCTCCACGCTTTTTCCATTCCGTTGTGATGGTGGGTCGAACCTGAGACCAAAGAAACTTTGGATGTCAAGCTAACCAACTGAGCCAACTGAGCCAACTGAGAGAGAGAGAGAGAGAGAGAGAGAGAGAGAGAGAGAGAGAGAGCATAAGAAGAAGAAGAAGAAGGTCTATTGATGTCTTTTCCATGTGAGAAAGAATATAAGAACAATAAGAGTACATGTCAAGTATGTGGTAACCATGGGAGCGTATATAAATGTCTCCAAGAAAGAAAACTATGCATAAAAGATGAACAATATAACTAGAAGTACAAACTGTCCATAAGTAGGAGCAAAAATAACTGCTAAGAATAGAGTCATATCATCTAGCACTACTGCTGAAAAAGGATGTGTACGAGTTGTAGCAGGAGGTAATATGAATCGTCGTTGTCGTCGTCTAGGAGAATCAAAATTGTGTGCTCTCATGATAGGGCGGGTAGTGCGAGCTGCCACATGATTGTGAGTGATACACTCTCTCTGATATCTGTGAGGTGGTGTATCATCGTCGTCATCAGACTCGAGGTCTCGACGTGGTCGTCTCCTGGAGAAGAATGATGTAATCTGAGCCTGAGAGCTAGAATGTGGCTAGTGAGCTGACTGGTACATATCTTGTTGTAGCAAGACTATCTCTCATATCATGAGCGCAATACAGCAAGGTCCTCATATGCAATAAGCGATCTGAGTGTAGTAGGCATGTCCCGGAATAGGCAGTGGTAACTCTCTCTGATCGCATAATATATGGTTCATCTGAAGATGAAGAGCTCCTCGAACTCTACCTCATGTGAAGAACATAGCTGGCATAATCTCTCCTCTCGTGGTGTACCCTAGAATCTGCCAGTCTTGATAGTGCGAGGAGACTCTGAACTATCCCAAAGTGAAGCGGAGACTGTGTGATAATCCTGAAGACAAATATCAAGGTAAAACTGGAAGACCAGAGGCATCCTGCTCCAAAAAGTGAATCCGGTAGGCTTAACCCCCAATCGGCGTCGCCAAGTACGGTCAAGATATGCTATGTATAAAAAACGTCTAATGTACTGGTGTGTACCCGAGGGGAGATCTGTGATAGTGATACCAAATGTCGCCATGAGGAAGTGTGATGCCTGAGAGAACCATGACAGCCGGTATCCCTAAGCCTGAAGATGGTGGGAGGACATGAGTGCAAGTCGTGTATATCTCTGCTCTGTTTCAAGGAGTGCCTGAGCTCTCTGGATGTACGTGATAAGCTGGAAGGCTACCTCTATCTGGATAGGGGGGGTGGCAAACTCTGCAAGAATGATCTCATGTGGAACATAGGGATTCACCTGAATCATGCGAGCTAACATGGTGGTCTGTAAGCGTGAAATGTTAGCCCAACGTGAGGAGGAGAGGCCTATTCACCATATCTCTGTTGCATACATGGCTGAAGGGGTGACGATGGTGTCAAAAACTCTGCACTTACCTAGAGAGAGAGAGAGAGAGAGAGAGAGAGAGAGAGAGAGAGAGAGAGAGAGAGAGAGAGAGAGAGAGAGAAGTGGAGCCAATAGAGTTTTATTAGAAGAAGAGGAAAAGATCCAATACAAAGGAAATGGATCCCTTTTATAGATTTAAGAGGTGAGCCTCTTCACTCTGACTAGCCACTTCATTGGGGCAAGTATTCTAATCCAAGCCCTTCAAATTAACATGAAGGGAATCTAATGGTTCTAAGAAAGCACAAAGTAATTCACATGTATCATGTGAGTCCCACTTTGGCCAAAGTTAAATTCCTTATTGTAACTTGAGTTTTGTGACTTTGGGCCTCTACATTATTTATTTACACCTAGGGCCCAAGTCTCTAGAAAAGAACTTGAAATAAACTAGCAAAAATGTGCTCATTGGGTTGGGCTTATACGTGCAAGATGCCAGTGCCCTCGCACTTATTACTCTAACTGTATAGTGTACTGTGGTGGGGCCCACTTGGTAAGGCTTGACCAACAATAGTTTTAGTGGCGGGACCCACTAAGCGCCCAACACATTCCAAGCACATTAATTCTTTCAGCATACTTAAAACAATGTGTCATTGTGATTTACTTCTTTCTTAAGTTTAGACCACCAAAAGTTACATCGTATCAACTCATAGGTCCTATCCACACCAAGATCATTGACATTAGGGCTATCATCCATAAGCTCAAACCATCTAGCATGCTAACCTTTAAGCTCTAGCTGCTTACAAAAGTATCTCAAGGTATCATGATCAATGAAATAATGATCCATTCAAATAATGACTCCATGCCTTTAATGCATGAACAATGGCATGCAACTCCTTTTATTCAAATAATGCCTCCATGCCTTCAATGCATGAACAAAGGCATGCAACTCCTTTTCATGAGTTGGATAGTTACATTGTGTCGAGGTAACTTCTTGTTTTCGAAGGCTACAGGCCTTCCCTCATACATCAGCATTGCTCCCACAACAATGTCACTCGCATCAATATCTAGAACATAGAGGTTTTGAGACAACTTTTAGAGTGACACACGCATCAATGGCTTGCTTTAAGATTTGTAAACAATTATTTGTCTCATGATACTTGATGTTCTTTGCAGTGATGCACTATCATGGTTTCTTATGTGAGATGACAGTTTCATTTCTTAGCTTTGATTTGTTATTGCAGCTTGCTTGAGCTCATCGTGGGAGAGCTCACTGCTATTTTATGCTTCATTGATATCAATATATGTGCTTTTGTTCATAACAAGAGCTAATTGATTAATCACCATCTTCTATATAATGGCATAGTCCTACAAGTCTGACTTATGGAAGGCACCATGAAAGGAATATATTAATGTAGTGCATGACATTATCCAAATGCAGCTAAGAATTTCACGTTTTTTAAATGTGGAGTGTTTTCACCCATATTATTTTTGAGGAGGTTTCACTGATGCTTATTGGCATATAGGCACAAGGATGAGTGCGACCAATAAGGTTCAAAGAACAAGAAAGTTTAGCATGTTAATATAGCCACAATTCCCCTCTTTATGGGCCTGATTTATATTACATGCTATTTTCCTAAAGCTTAAACCTATGGGCTCAAGCATAAATACCCTGGAAATGTGCTTGCAGACATACTATTTCATCTTGTATGCAGGCTATCTAGAATTTTACAGGAGGAAAAAAGCTTTCTGAACATACCTGCGAGTACCCCATTGATAAATATGTGCATCACATCTCTCATGCTTTCAATAAAAAGCTTTCCTTGTGCGGACATAGAATCTGCTTGATTACCCTGCACACTGCAACCATGGTGGTCAATAAGCATAATTCTAGTCTATGATTTCTCCATATTCCTTAGCTAGTGGATTCTGCATTCATTACGGACCACATATTTGCCTAGAGTAAATCAAAAGGCATCAAAGATTCGTCATATAGGGAGAACAGACATACATGTAACAAATTCCTAAAAGATCCTTGTTTAGAGCAGGGTGTTGTGGGCTTAGAGGTTTATGCTTAGAGCGAGATGTTAAGAGAGAATAGGTATGTTGCCCAAAGGTAAAGGCTTTATTTCGGAGTACTATATCCTGCAATATGTTGGTACTCAAAAGTTGCCACCCTACTTCTATACATCCCATATGGTTTTGCTATCTT
The DNA here is from genome assembly GCA_029204225.1 of Diphasiastrum complanatum. NCBI lineage: Eukaryota > Viridiplantae > Streptophyta > Lycopodiopsida > Lycopodiales > Lycopodiaceae > Diphasiastrum > Diphasiastrum complanatum. Next base: position 79,718,344 of record CM055094.1, read on the forward strand.
ATGACAGAGTTTTCCATAGTTGCTTTCAATAATCCAAAACTGTGGTTATTTTGATTTTCAATATTTCATAATAGCAACATGCAAGTTTCAAGATTACAACAAATACAAGCATAAGCAGGTCCAAAGCAGAAACTAGAATAAGAGGTTTATTTTTAATATTGTGCAAATAACAATGCCAAAACTAAACCAACACCTTCCTTAAGAAAGTACTTTGATACCATGTTAGAAACTCAATCACATATGATAGCATCAATGAAAACATAAGAAAGCATAAAACATATACCATCCACAAAACATTCTCCAACTAACAAAAATTGATGAATCGACGATAGCTCAGGTAGATCTCTAACTAACTAAGATCTCCAAATATTCTGAGAAATGGTAGACCCTTTGCCTCTATTTATACTAATGTGGCATATGTCTAGAAGGTTCCAAGCTTATCCACTGAAAATAGCCTTATCCAAGTAAACAGGTTTGAAAATAGTAAAATAGGCTTGCCTAAGTGATTAATAGACGCCAAAAGAATGCGGGTACTTATGTGGCCAAATTTAGAGAAGTATAGACTGTAATGCGTGTCCATAACGATAGATGCCCAGGGTGGCTCTATCTCTATCACTAAGATGCAATAGCTTCAATACAACCTTTATGAGGTCCTCAGTAACCACGTCCTCGTCTCAAAGTGACCCCCATTCCTTCCAAAGAACTGCATTTGCAATATCCCTTCCCATCAATCTTATCATTGAGCTTATGCTTCAGCCATTAATCAATCACCACTAGCTTCATCAATGCATCTTCAACCAAGGGCATATTTTCAAAACCATTATATGTATATGCAAATCTTGGGTCACAAGACCCCAAAAACTCTTCAACCAAGCTCTACTATCAAAATTTTGTAAACCTTTTGCTTATTTGTAAGAAATGTGACAATCTCCTTGACAGAAATAGACTGGGCCTCATCCAATTAAAGATCATAAGCAGCCCTTTTGCCCAAGAATTTGCAAGCACAATCTGTTGCGTTATCTATCACCACTTGTACACACCTTTTCCTAGAACCCAAATACTGAATAACCTATCCCAAGCGGCTAAATGCACTTGCCTGATTTTACATTGCCACATGTAATTATAAACTTGAAGAATCTTATCCCAATAACAAAACTTACCATCATACACAATGGAGAAACCATAATTGTCCCATTATGTTTTGACAACCTCTAATTGTGTTGAAATAGACATGTCCTCAAACTCTATCGTTATAAAAAAATATCGCATGACAAATTTCACGACTTTGTCAAGAATGGTTGTCCAAAATATTGAAAGCCAGTGCCTGTGCAAAGAATCGTTTCTAGCAACTCAAGCTTCTTTAGTATGTTGCTTCTCTCATATCGTCACCAAAGGACCTTTTCCATTCCCACCTCTTCCACCACTTTCCCATGAGCTGGTTTACTTCAACATATTCAACCTTTTCACTTACTATGAGAATGTCACCAAATTAGCTTTGTTTCCCATAAATAGATCCTACCTCGGACTGTTTCTTCAATTTGAGGACGTGCAAGCATAGGCAACTCACATTTGAGCTTGATAAACTCTATTCGAGAACTATTGGAATCACAATGACAAATTCGTAGACAGGTCTAAGACTTACAGGCCAAGTGACCAAGTTTTAGGCACAAACCTTTTTGGGATCCAATAAAAATAATTGGTAACTTCGTGAAAAAGGTTCCCCTTAAAGGTCTGTAGTATACATAATAGGATCTTTACTACATCTTATTGATTTCAATGTCTATGAGTGCCTTTTAGAAGACGATTAGCAATGTTTCTTTGTAGGAGCATTTTGACATTGGTGTCTTGTTGGTTGTATAGTGTCTTTGTTGCATATAACAGTTTACTATATGATTATCGTTTCATTTTTTATTGTTTTTATGTGATTGCCACATATGGATGTGTAATCAACACTTGTATAAGAGCACTTTTTTTGCACTCGAGTCGGGTGGCAATTTTCTTTGTGCTTTCTTTTGTTTTGAGGAAAAGCCCTAGTTTTTATTTTAGGCCATACTTCTCTCACAACAGTCATATTTTTGTTTTGATAGAATCATCAAATTCCACTATATTGGGTGCCTGAGAATATATACAAATTTGTACTTTTAAGTTTTGTGTGGTGGAAAGCAGGGCACCAAAAATTGCCTTTTAATGGTTTCTAGACTCTTGTAGTGTTGTCACTTTAATACATATTGTTACAATTTTGTAGCAAATTTTATATTGTTCATCTTTCTATAACAAGGTGTTCCTAATGCACCTTACAAATCCTTGCACTTATATTTAGGAATTCAGATTATTATTTCAAAGTTAATTCACATATTTTGTTTTTTTGAATGTTAGAACTTTTTTGTATCCTTTTCTGAGAATTTTGGGACCATTGTGTTTCCTACAATAATACACTTCTGATGCGCTTTAGAGTTTGCAAATTTGATTCCTAGAAGTCAAGATACAGCAGATCCCACCTTTTAAGTCGTTCTACCAGCTTCTAATAGTGTCATCAGTTTGCATCTGTTTTGCTTTTGTGAAGATTTGTATATCCCTATGTCTCCTACAGTAGGACTGTGAAGCTGCAGTTAAAAATAGTAGCGAGAAAGTAAAAAAAAACAATTGCAACTGGATTGTGTCATGGGTCAGAAGATATTTCTAATGCGACAGGTTCATTCACACAAGGTAGAAGATCATCAAACATGTCTTGGGCCACATCAAATTCAAATGATATAGGGGATAAGCATGTATGTCATGGGACACCACATATTTCACTTGAGGTAGAGGATGTGAATGAGCCCATAGTTCAGGATTAGGCTAGAATTCAGCTCACAGACGTCTCTACAAAACAGATGTTATTGATACAAAAGAGGCCTGGTTTTTATGTCAAGTGGTTCGTACAGACCATATTCCTACAATTCAGGTAGAGGCACATGCTTTTTTCAACTACTATATTCTCCCAACCTTACAACAGCTCCTTATTCAGTACGAATTCCAATCAAAGTCGTTCAAGTAGACAACCTCAAATCTTACAATCTCGCCCTTTTGTTCACCATTAAATCTTGCATTCTTGGGATGCATTTGATTTGAATCTTCTTGATATTGGTCAGCATTTTTGTTGGCTTTGGATAGATCGAAATTCATATTGCTGTGATCAACAGTTGTATCTTGTTCATTTAAGTTGGCCGCTAAAATTGGCTAAAATTGTAAATAGTTTTGGTTCTGGAGTTTCACAAGTGTGAACCAGGCCACAATGTTTTTATTTACTGTATTTTTTCAGTATGATGAAGTGTCAAACTTCATACCCTTCAAAATGAGACCATTTTGATGTATTTTGGTCATATAAGCCATTTTTAGCTATTTTTCCTATATAGGGAATATCTAGGGTCAAGTACCTTCTAGAGAGAGGAGAGAGAGTCATCTTCCTCATCCATAAATAGTAGGGAAGTCGTGGAGAACAGGTTGGAGAAACCTTTTGTATGCTTCATTGAGATCAATAGATCATTGTCATTGTTTCTTCCTCCATTGAGAGCATTGTTGTGTGTATTGTCTTCAAGCTATTGTGTATGATCTTAGGTGCTTTCCAAAAGTGGTAGGCTGATGTATTATGGACTGTATAATGCTATTTTGGGCCGCACTTGATGTTTATGGAAGTTTCCATTTGTGATAAATGCTTTTTGATCAAGTTCTTTGCATTCTAGGTAGCATAGAATGTGTTGCCAATTCCTAGCTTATGTAGTTTGGAGTGCAAGCATTCAAGCCAATGATCTTGGAGTTTAGATCCACTTAGGATCTGTATTTTTCACATGGTATCAGAGCTGGTTGGCTTCTATTTACAGTAAGTATTCCATTTTTGGTGATATTTGGATGTTTGATCAAGTTCTAGCATGATTTTGCATTGCTTTGTTGATCAAATCTTACTAACCTTTGTTTTGTGAGTTGAACTTGTGGATCAAAAGCATATTTCAGGTCTATTGAAGATCAGAGGCTGAAAAGAAACTATTTTGGATCAGATCATAACACCTAATCATTTGTGATTGTGAGGCTTGTGCATATTCAATACTAACAATGTTCTTTTCAATCCTATTGTTGACAATCTCCATTCTTGGATGAACACTCTCCTTAAGTGGATGAAACTTCTCCTTAAGTGGATGACAAATGCTCTTTTGAGTGAGTTGTAATTCTCCTAAAGGCTGAGCAAAGCTCCCATTTGGATGAAAGATCCCCTTTTTTGGGTGAACATATTGTAAGCTCCATTGTGAAGAGCATATTGTAAAGATTGTCATCAATTTTGGCATAAATTTTGGTGTACTTTGTTGAGCATGTAAGTAACTCTCCTTATGTAATTTGATTGGAGCATTTGCTGGAAGGTGTTAACCATTATGCAAGTGTGTTTTCAGGTTCTTAACAGGTTGAGGAACATTCTCATGTGAAGTGATCTTAGATCTACATCTAAACACCAAGATTTGACAAGATAGTGAAGCTAGTCTTGTGATTCACTAAGTGTGCTCATTCATTCACCTCTAAATCTTGTATTTATCACTTGCTGGAGTTTATAAACTTTTAGAAGTGTGGTTTACATGTGGTTTTACAGGTTGAATCAATATCTTAGTGTGTTGATCATATGTTGATCAAGTTTGTTCATTACTAGGTAATCTTGGCATCCTAGTTTTGGGTATTTTCTAAGAATGCAAGTAACTCTTCACACCATAACTTGATTTGGTCACTTGCTGGAAAGTTTGAGAGCTTAAGCAAGAGTGTGTTCAGGTTGGTTTGATTTTGTAATCCATTCTTAGTGTGTGCAAAGTGTTGCATGTGTTTCAATCTTCCTTTCTATGCTTGGAAACCATCTAGGTTCAAGATAGAAGTGTTTTAGGGTCCTAAATCTTCATAGATCTCTTTATCTATCATTTGTTGAGAGAAAAGTGAGTGCTAAGTGCTTTAGGACAGAACCTAAAAGTTGAAGAAACATTAGAATCATGGCTTCCAATGGTGGGATCATGCTAGAGTCTAGTGAAAGGTTGAGTTCATCAAACTACTCTACTTGGAAAGTGAGGATGGAGTCCTTACTTGAGTTGAATGAACTCATGGACATAGTTGCAGAAATTGAAGAGAGACCTCTCACACTTCAAGAGCAACAAAGGTTTGATAAGAAGGCCAAAAGGGCTCTTCATATCATTAAAATGAATGTTACAAATGAACTTCTCAAGGAAGTTGGAAAGTGTCAAAGTGCAAGTGAGGCATGGAATGCCTTAAAGAAGCTCTTTGAATCAAAGTCCACATCTAGGGTATTGACCCTAAGGAGACAAATATTTTTTAGTAGGCAAAGAGAGGGTGAAAGTGCTCATGCATTTATCTTGAGAGTTAAGTCCCTAAGTGATGATTTAGCATGCATTGATGAGAACATAAAAGATGGTGAAATAGTCCAAGTTATGTTGAATGGTTTGCTAAATGAACATGCTAACCTTGTGCAAAGTTTTGCCATTCAAAGAGTCTTGCCAAGTGTGGTTGACTTGCAAGAAATCTTATTGGCTGAAGAACATAGGTTGCAATCAAAGCTTGATGGTGCATCCTTGCAAGGTGGAGGTGAAGAGGCTTTCTTCACAAAAGGCAAATTCAAGGGCAAAGGTAAAGGCAAAGGGAAATGGTCCAAAGGTGGTAACTTTGATCATGATGATCACTCTTCCTCTTCCTCTTCTACTAAGAACAATAAGTCAAAGTTCAAGTGCTTTTATTGTGGGATAAAAGGTCATTTTGCAAATGAATGTTATAAGAAGAAAAGAGAGCAAGGAGAGAGGCAAGGAAATCTTACAATAGATGAGGAAGAACATAACACATGTGAATCACTTGTTATGACTTCAAGTTTGTTAGCCAACATAGATGATAATGATCCTTGGTGGATTGATAGTGGAGCCTCATCTCACATGACAAGACATAAGGAATACTTTACATCCTTATTGTCTTATGAGGGAGAAGGTAACATCATCTACACTGCAAATGATGGTCAATGTGACATCAAAGGCATAGGCACTATTCCTATTTCCCTTTCAACAAATAGGAAAGCAAATCTTGAAAATGTTTTGTACATTCCTTCAATCACTAAGAATTTGCTTAGTGTAAGTCAAATGATTGACAAAGGACTTGATGTGGAGTTCATTGGAGATGCATGTTTGATAAGTAAATGTGGATCCTTGATTGCTCAAGGTAGGAGGCATGGTAAACTTTTCAAGCTTGATGCATGTGTGATCTCTAATCATGAAGGATGTATGGCTAGGGAGCAATTGACAAACCAAGAAGTTTGGCACAAGAGGTTGGGCCATCCCAACTTCAAATCTTTGGAGGTAATGGCAAAGAAAGAGCTTGTTCTTGGTCTCCCTAAAAGTCTTGTTGCAAACAATAGTGTTTGTGAACATTGTGCCTTGTCCAAATCTCATAGACTTGCTTATTCTAGATCTACTTCTAGATCTAAAGAAGCTTTTCAACTTGTGCATTCTGATATTCATTCTTCTAGTACAACTAGCAATGGTGGGGCAAAGATGTATGCAACTTTCATTGATGACTTTAGTAGGTATACTTGGATCTATCTTCTTAAAAGTAAGGATGAAGTGTTTGCTGCATTTGTCAAGTTCAAGAATGAAATGGAAAACCAATTCAATACAAAGATCAAATGCTTAAGATCTGATAATGGAGGGGAATACACCTCAAATAGGTTCAAAGACTTTTGTATAGCACATGGGATTAAGAGGGAGATGTCTAGTCCTAGGACTCCACAACAAAATGGAGTGGCCGAGAGGAAGAATAGAACCCTTTGTGAATGTGCCAAGGCAATGAGACTACATGCTAATCTTGCTAAGTCTTTTTGGGGGGAAGCTTTAGCATGTGCTAACTATCTATGTAATAGATGGACAAGTGCTTCCTTGGATGGTAAAACTCCTCATGAGGTTCTTTATGGTAGAAGGCCGAGTGTCAAGCATTGTAGGATCTTTGGATGTACATGTTTTGTCAATATCACACTTGATGATAGAACTAAAGAAGATCCTTCATCAAAGAAGGGTGTGTTTGTTGGCTATAGTGAAGTAAGCAAGGCTTACAAAGTGTACATTCCTTCTACAAAGAAAGTTGTCATAAGTAGGGATGTCATCTTTCATGAAGAGAATGTTTCCAATGTTGTTGATGTTGATGTTGATGTGCCTACTAATCATCATGATGTGCAAGATGTCTTGGATGAAGATGGAGATGCCACTCCAAAGCAAACTTCAAGGAAGACTCAAAGGCAAAGGGCTAAGCCATCAAGGCTAACCTATGATGAAAAAGGAAAGCAAGTGGTGGACAACTCTAACTTTGCTTTTCTTACCTCTTTTGATGAACCAACTTGTGTAGGTGAAGCAATTCAAAAGAAGGAATGGATCCAAGCCATGGATCATGAGCATCAAGCACTCATCAAAAGCAACACATGGAGGTTGGTAAAGCTTCCAAAGGACAAGAAGGCAATTGGTTGTAAGTGGATCTTCAAGATCAAGACAAATCAAGATGGATCAATCAACAAGTACAAGGCAAGGTTGGTGGCAAAGGGGTATGCTCAAGAATATGGTATTGACTATGATGAGACCTTTGCACCCGTGGCAAAGATGGTAACTATTCGAATCCTAATCTCTCTTGCAACTCTTTATGATTGGGATATGTGGCAAATGGATGTTACTAATGCCTTCTTGAATGGTGATCTTGAAGAAGATATTTACATGGAGCAACCCGAGGGCTATGTTTCACATGATGAGCCTAATCATGTGTGCTATCTCCAAAAGAGTTTGTATGGGCTAAAGCAAGCACCAAGGAGTTGGTATGCTAAGCTCAATTCCTTCTTACTTTCTCAAAACTTTGTTATGAGTGAGTATGATCATTCTCTCTACTTTAGATTGAATGAAAATGATATCACTTTACTTTTGATCTATGTTGATGACATTATCTTAAGTGGTGGTAACAATCTAGATATAGATGAAATCAAGATGGCACTCAAAAGAGAGTTTGAAATTCAAGATCTTGGTAAACTTCATTATATCTTAGGAATAGAGATTATTAGAACTTCTAAATCTACATTCATATGTCAAGAAAAGTATGTTAACTCTATTCTAAAAAGGTTTCATATGGAAGATTGTAAAGTTGTTTCTACTCCTATGGAATCAAATGTAAAGCTAACTACAAGAAGTAATGAAAGATCCTTCAAGGACATTACTCTCTATAGAAAGCTAATAGGATCTCTTATATGGTTAACCATCACAAGACCTGATCTAAGCTTTGTGGTTGGTAAACTAAGTCAATTTATGCAAGATCCTAGTGAGGCTCATTGGAAGCTAGGAAAGAGAGTACTTAGATACATCTCGGGATCTAGAGATTTTGGCATCTTGTATGGAGGTACTACACCTAACCTTTGTGGATTTTCAGATTCAGATTTTGCAGGTGATCAAATGGATAGGAAGTCAACAAGTGCCTTTGCAATCTATCTTGGAGATGGAGTGGTCTCATGGCTATCAAAGAAGCAACCAACTATCTCTCTATCTTCCACCGAAGCCGAGTACAAGGCATTAACAACATGCACCAAGGAGATTCTTTGGATCAAGAGGATGTTATTGGATCTTCACTTGCTGGAACCAGAGAAGACTCCAATCATACTTTGTGATAACCTTTCAGCCCAAAGCTTGGCAAGCAATCCTGTTTTTCATGCAAGGAGCAAGCACATTGAGATTGCTCACCATTTTGTGAGAGATCAAGTCATTGCCAAAGAGGTGGAGCTTCAACATGTCTCTTCAAAGGAGTGTGTGGCTGATATCTTCACCAAACCATTGGGAAAGGACCTATATTTAATGCATAGATCTAATCTTGGAATGTGCTCAAAGACTATGTTGAAACTAGCATCCAATGTTGAAGAGGGAGTGTGAAAATTGTCAACATTTCCTAGCTAGTTTGAGGCCTAAATTGGCTAAAATTGTAAATAGTTTTGGTTCTGGAGTTTCACACGTGTGAACCAGGCCACAATGTTTTTATTTACTGTATTTTTTCAGTATGATGAAGTGTCAAACTTCATACCCTTCAAAATGAGACCATTTTGATGTATTTTGGTCATATAAGCCATTTTTAGCTATTTTTCCTATATAGGGAATATCTAGGGTCAAGTACCTTCTAGAGAGAGGAGAGAGAGTCATCTTCCTCATCCATAAATAGTAGGGAAGTCGTGGAGAACAGGTTGGAGAAACCTTTTGTATGCTTCATTGAGATCAATAGATCATTGTCATTGTTTCTTCCTCCATTGAGAGCATTGTTGTGTGTATTGTCTTCAAGCTATTGTGTATGATCTTAGGTGCTTTCCAAAAGTGGTAGGCTGATGTATTATGGACTGTATAATGCTATTTTGGGCCGCACTTGATGTTTATGGAAGTTTCCATTTGTGATAAATGCTTTTTGATCAAGTTCTTTGCATTCTAGGTAGCATAGAATGTGTTGCCAATTCCTAGCTTATGTAGTTTGGAGTGCAAGCATTCAAGCCAATGATCTTGGAGTTTAGATCCACTTAGGATCTGTATTTTTCACAAAAGCTACCTCCCCTCAATAAATCAGAGGGAAATATGGAAATTCAAATACTCAATTACGAACCATGAAATAAAGGTCTTGGACCTGTCAAATACAATAAAAGTGCGTGTCCATTGATAATAATATCAAATAACATGCGAATACCGAAAATGATGTAAAGTAAATGACACCACTATAACAAAGTATTAGTGATGCATGTAATGGCCATCATAACATCAAGTGGGAAGGAACGGACCTTCTTGAAATTTAGTAGCCCAAATTACTCTCTTCTTGAAAGGCTTCTCCCATAAGGACCTCTAGACTTGTATGATAGTACTAGTCATTGTGTAGCATCTTGATTTTAATGTTTATGAGTCTTTGTAAGAGGTGCTCAATGGTTTGCCTAGCCAAATCCCGTCAATGACAACCATCCAGTCAGTCTACATTTTAGCAGTTACTCTACCACCCTCGTTCATGACTTTGACTGTACTTCAAAGCCTCATGGGCCAGGTCCATGTAAGTCATCCTCACCACATCAAACCCAAACTAAGGTAGATGCCCGACTTGAATTGGCCTTCACCACTAATATATTATGATTGGATTAGCCTCCCGGTAATAGTCATAAGAAAGGGAAATAGGTGGTCATCTAGGTAGTGGACAGCACCTTAACATAAGCTGTCAAAACAAACCAGACAGTAATACAGTTTCCACTCGCACATTTCCAATAGAATTTTTCTAGTGCAGATAATTTACTACTTAGATAGCGAGAGGATTGAAGCTTTCTAGCATTAAATTGTCAGGAATGAGTCAGATCATCACAAGTTTGACAAACAACAATTTCATAAAGCATTAGTAGTAGTCACCTTGTAGTGTACCAGAGGTAGTCTGTTTGATCTTTTGTTGTGCTAATTTGTTCCAATAGGCCATTCGACTCAATAGTAGTGTTTGACCAGACTCCCACTGGTTCTAGGTAATACTGCCATTCAACACTTGATGTTGATTTCTCATACTGCCGGCCTTTGGAATTTAAGATTTTGGATGGAGCTGCAATATCCTGATGGGTCATTGTTACCACAGATGTTTGTGCATTTACCTGCATAATCTTAAAAGTCAAAGGTGATCTCTTTTGCATATTCACTTGACTTATAACACAAATGATCATCTCATCTAGAAAATCCAAATCGAAAACCACCACTCTGTAAGCACATGCTCACAAACAGGCCCCAGAGTTTTCCAAAGATGTCAAACTGTCATATTACACACATTATAACAAATGAGCGCAAAACATCAGCTAGTTTTGTGTTTCATAGTAGCTTTCTTCTTAGAAGAAATGGCCATACTTTACTACTCTTAAGGTAATCATTCAAAAACACAGTTACTCAAAATAGCGTATGACATGCATGATAAACTGCAAAGACTGCAGCCAATATCTCTCGTCATAATGAAGCTCCACATAATTCTTTTATATAGTACTTAAATGTTAGGGTAGCGCAAGGTCAAACCTTTGCAGTATTATACACAACTTGCTTGCATCCTGGAAGGATGCTCACAGACCAAGCGGGCAATTCATATGTCTGCCCATTATATGTAACAGTTGCACTAGCTCCACTGTCAGTGTTAGCAAGAAATGCAGCACAAATGCTTGATCCATTAGAGTAAACATGAGCCTGCAAAATGAAAAAATTAAGCTGAAAGTTGTAGTTCACACATCTTTCAATTGCAGCTATACTTTGGACATGAACTATAGACAAGTGGCAAGACAAGTTAAAGAGATTTTATATACAAAACAAATGTCTTGGCCAACATGTGCACATATGGGTTTTAGGACAACAAAAACATTGTCCATCTTTGCCCCTACCTATCTGCACCAGCAATAAAGATAAGCATTGCACACTCTAGTGTCAATAGCAACATATGAGAAAGTATGCTTGTGCAAACTAAATAAAAAATATATTAAGCTAATTGAGATTGTGGCTAGAGCTTGAACGAGAACGCTAGACCAGTAACAAGATGATTTAAAGTGGTTCTACCCACAAAACAAATGTAGTGACTGACACAAGCACGTATTTGTTTAAAGACCACATATAGAACCATTATCTATCTCCACCTCTATCTATCGGCACCAGCAACTTAAAATAAACATCGATTGATAGTAGAAACATATGAGAAAGCATGCTTTGTACAAACTGAACAAATAAGATTTATGCAAGTAACACCTCCAGTTCGAAATTGCATATTGTAAATCAGAGCAATTTTTTTGGGAAAAAATATTCATGAGGACTGAAAATACTAGTTTGGTCTTACAAAGATGTGCATCATATATAAAATCACAAGGTTTTTCATACTTGTGACTTTGAGAAAATAAAGTGGACGCGACGGGGGCCAATTCAAAAGCAGTTTGCAGCCCCGACCAGTGTTTCCACCCTGTTCAGAATTGACCAAGTCGGAATCTGAATTGTATGGATCGGCATGAATCGTGGTTCAGAATCAGGTCCAACCCAAAAGAATCAGCCAGAAAAACTTTGCAAACTTTTTTAGATATAATGCTAAAACACATCTAATGTAGTACCTATAATTGAAATGTTTCTTGTAGATATTAGATTGCTAATGAGTACATAAATTTAAGAGTTCGTTGTTCCCTGTAGAAAGCTGAATCTGAAACCAAATAACTCTTCACAGAATCAAAAGTGCACATGACAATGGACACAATACAAACTTTACAAACTATCCACGTTCCAGCTTCCACTTAACATTGTAGTGTATGATTTATCCATGTTCCATTATCGAACATCCGTCACACACTAGTAAGTAGTAAGTACATAAGAATAGAAAGCTAAAATTTCTATTCTTATGTAAACTAATTAGTCAACAGTTGGTGTCAAAATGTACATAAATGAGCTGTGAAAGCTGATATCATGACTCATGAGTCATAATCTAGATGACAAATCGACCTAGATTCTAGACTATGATCTATATCTAGGTCCTCCTAATCTTCCTACAGTGGGGTGGCCTCATATCGTCTTACTCATCGTCATCATCCTCCCCACCCTTCGAGCCTCATATGACAAAGACCTCTATTTCTAATCCACACTCTACTCCTCAATCTCCTTGTCAAAGCACTGAAGCTGCTGTTTAAATGCTGCTCAATAGCCTGAGGTCATGATGCAACTCAAGTCACAGGTCCTGTATCTAGAGATTGGCAACTATTAGAAAGGGCCCAAGACTGAAGAGGTAACCTAGGTAGTACATTTTTGAATTTACTATTAAGAAACCTTAATCCGTAGAATATCAAAACTCGGATGCAGCACATGCACAACTGCATGTAAAGGCCTTTGAAGCCAGTTCCATCTGGGTTTCCCACTTCGCCTTAATCATCTAAATTTTGCAAAATATAGGTAATACCTATTAATGGTTAGTGTCAAATGAATGTCATCAATCTACAAAGCTCAAAATTGAGACGTCATTTATAAAATGGAAATGAAAGAAATCAGAATACAATTATACCTTGTGAAACTGAGCTCCATGCATCGATCAAGCTGCTGACCCAATCTATGCATGAAACTCGTAGAGAAGTCCCATGGTGGAGACGATAGCATTGAGAATGAGATGTAAAAGTTCAAACCTCATGGGAGTAAGTCTCAAGATCTCCAAAATTTTAAACCCTCTATATATTGCAAGGACCACTGGTTTCTTGGTGACAAACCTCATCAAGAACCGTACAATATCAAATAGCACTATCACTCAAGGAAGAGTTGGAAAAAAGCAAGACATGTATCAAAATACTAAGGAAGAACCATATCAAGGTCCAAGGACATATGTCATTTTGAGAGCAAAAGCAAGACATGTACAATCTAGATGCTAGAATTGTAGATACTCTTGAGGAGCTTGGAGGATATGCCTACAATGATTTCAATGAATAGGTCGAGGCAGCATGCAATACATGGAGTCCAAAAGATTCTGCCATCACCAAATCGCCGTTGCTATTCGAGGCATTGTCAATGACGACTTGGACAACATTGTGAAGCCCCACGTCCTCAATGGCCTGCTTGATGTGTGAGTGCATGTACACACCAAAAACAAATTGCAATGAGTATTGAGAATTTGATTTCAAATGTAACATGTTTACAACTCTATTCAAACATTGACTCTTGAGGAACGAGCATCAGAATGATCAAAATTTTAATTAGCAAGAACAAACAACATTGAAATCCAATACACAAGTCATAGAGTCACCTGAAACAATTGTGCTAGGTGTTGATGTGTCGATGGCTCTCAAAAACATGGTGGCCACACACTAAGATATTAATGATATGCCACCTCCCGTTGTCACTCCAACCATTAGTCATGATGGTGCACCGGTATAATTTCATGAATTACGAACAGGCTCTAGTTCCTTGCCTACAATTTGAACCTCCCTCAACAACTGTGGTATGTAATGACTCCATGCTAGGTCTATGGTACATGCCCCCTATCAAAGCAACAATCGCTACCATATTCTTCCAAGCAGGAATTTTTGCTCGATGGAAGAGGAGGTCACAAAGGTAGAACAATCTCTTACCATCCACATCAACTCTGTTCTTGTTCTCACCCCGACATTGATGCACATAGCAATCTCTACCCCTACTAGCAACCCTATCGCCTCTAGAAGTAGAGTTGTCTGCTACACCTACATGTGCTGAAGATGAGCCAACCTCTGGCTCTGTCTCACCCTCACCAACTGAGATGCATGCCTAGGTAAATTAGATGATCCTATTGCAACAAACACAATCAGAAAAACAAAAAATCACTACAAGTGACAATGCAAATTGATTAGTGAAATCTCAAAACTAAAATGATTAGGTCACAAGTGTACGATATTTACCTGCAGTTGGAGAAATGATCTCTCTTACAATAGCTCCTAGTTTCGCAATCGTGGTCAAGAGCTTTGGAAGTGCCTTTGGGCATGGTCCAATATCGAAGCCATGCGAACTTTGAAGCTACAATTGAATACTCATTGGGCCACTTGTGTAGCTCATGCAACATGCCCATCATTTTATGCATGAGCTATAGTATGCCGAAGCAATCACCATGACCTCCTCCTAGCTCAAATCTCATGTGTTACCATTCCCTTAGAATGCCTCCTCTAGATTCTAACTTGTGAGTATTTAGATTCTACCTCCTAATCTAACTCTAACTTTCAAGCTACACATGTAAAATCTAAGTTCTAGCTCCCTATTACCTATGTTTTAACTCCTAAGTCTCCCAAATGCTCACTCCTACCTTTAGCCTCTCCCCTCTCTCTCCTAACGGCTAACTGCTAACTCTCCTAAATTCTAACCCTCCTAGCACTAACTTCACACTCCCCCAAGTCCCCTTCCTTCATCCCTTCCTCTTACCTAGCACCTACTCTCCTATTCTCTCCTCTCTTCTCCTCTCTTTTCTCCTTTCAAACTTGCTCTCCTTCTCTTTTTGAACTTCTCCCTTGCAAAGCAACGCAATATAGTTGATAGAAATTTAGTTTCCAGAATCGAGAATCACGAGGATTCTAAAAAATATTTGCAATCTTGATTCGTTCTGATTCCAATCGCGACCTATAGATTCATGCACAAATGGAGATTCGTCAGCCAACCATGTATCAATAGAACGTGTGAAAAGATTGTAAAAGGATAGATAAAGCCTGACACTCATAGCTAACCTACAAACTTCACGCCAAATGCAAACATCCCATTCAAGATATCCTACGGTCTCCATTTGAGACATTCTATTAAAAGACTATACACTCATGAACGTCATGTGCAGAGATGTGTCCAGATGAAAGTTCAATGTTGACACAAAATCTATAGAAAAAGGAAGCACTTTGAAGTAGTCCATTTCCATCTTCAACAACGCACTTCCCTTCCAAACTAGTCTCGAAGCATGTCCCATTACAAGGTTTGTAGTAAATCTCTTTTTAAAAAATTGCTAGATTTATGATTGATGTGCCTCAAGTTCGAAAACTTAGAACTATATTGTTGTGATGTTCATCGTACATATAGCCGTCACTATCCATATGTACCTAGCCTATAAGTCCTACCATTTGCAATGTGGATAGGAAACTAGTAAAAGCAAATGATAGTCATGTCCTTCTATTGGACAACTTCATCATTGGACACCTTGTGCATTCAAGACACGTCGGTGTTGCCATGTCTATTTGATTCTTTCTCATGGTAAGTCCTACTCTTTGCCATTTTTAGACTTTATGTGAATATGAAACGCTAGTAGGGGGATGCCCAAATATATATCATGCATGCGAGCACACACACAAAAGACATAGTTATTCAAGAATGATTTCAACTTTTATTTCAGGAAAACGACCTAGTGACCCTCCAACATGTTAGAAATGACCGACTTCATGTACAACCTACAAGGTCAACTAATAAGGGTGGCAAAAAAGTTACATATCTATCCTTGTCCATTTATCTATGATTCTATGTATTTGACAATTCTGGAGATTGGACACCTCTCAATGTCATTCATAAAAAGTACAAGTGTATTTATGTATATATCATAGGTCCCGCGGTACCAGGTACCGCGGATCCCAGTACCGCGGGACCATATTGGTACCGCGGTACCACAATATAATAACATTTTTATTATTTAATATTTTTTATAATTTTTTTTAACCTAAACTACCCGGCCCCCTCGCTTCTTTTCTCCCAATTTTTTTTCAGCCCATCGCTGCCCTGCCATCGCTCCTGGTTTTACTGCCCTGCCTTCGCTCGCCCCTCTTCTGATTTGCGTCGCCCTTCGCCCATAGGTCGCCCTGCCTTGCATCTGATTTGCCTCTCCCTGCCTTCGCCCATTTTCAGCGTCTCTCCAACAGTGAACCTTGCTTTTTTTTTTTTCCAGCAATCCATCCTTCCAGCTTTAGCTTCATCTACATTTTTTCCCTAGTTTTCTCCATCGTAATGGCGCAATCCGACTTTTCCGGTCTGTGGGACGAGGTAGACATTGTCAGGCGGGTTGCCGACAAGTCCAACAAGACCGGTCAGAAGATCGTGCGTTGCCGATACTGTCTCGTCGAATTTGTTGCGTCCCTCACTCGCCTTAAAGGCCACCTGCTCGGTGCATGCGCCAAAAATGGTGCACCTGTTGGTCATGTACACTGGACACGACCCTGACTGTGGTATCTGACCTATCTGTGTTCTCTAGGGTTCGGCACTGGTTACGAGCTCGTAACACTCCCTCCCCCTTAAGAACCGTCTTGGTCCTCTAAGACAAAGTCTGGAAAAATCTTGCGAAGGACGCTGCCTCTTTCCCAAGTGGCATTCTCAACAGGCTGATCATTCCACTTAACTAGATATTCTCGGTATAGAGTATGACGAGTCTGCGTCTCTCTACTATCAAGAATCTCCTCTGGTTCATGTGGAGGTTGTTGAGGATCCAATGGGAAAACTAGAACATTGTCCCCTACCAGATTGTCTGATCTGGTTAAGACTTTTCGTAACTGACTTACATGAAAGACTGGAAAAATCTTACTGCTGTGTGGGAGTTCTAGTTCATAGGTGACCTCCCCTAGTCTCCTACTGATGGTAAAGGGACCACAATACCTTGGAGACAACTTAGCACACACTCCTAATTTGAGGGTGTTTTAGAGTCAATTGGGACTCTCAAGTAGACTTTCTCACCAGTGGAGAACTGCACATCCCGTCTGTGTGGATCTGCATAATGCCTGGCTCGATCCTGGGACTGTCTAATGCTACGCTTAGCATGTTCTATCATCTGGTTTAGGTCCTCTAAAAAGTTTCTGGCTGCTTCAACTTTTTCTTGTTTAAACCCTACAGCTGTGGGTGAGCGTGGCTGAAAACCGTACATCAGCATAAATGGGCTGTATCCCGTAGCTGAATGTTTGGTACTGTTGTAAGCAAACTCTAATATCGAGAGATACTCCTCCCAATTAGTCTGCTTCTTGCTGACGTATGCACGAAGCATATCCTCAAGCACTTGATTTACCCTTTCTGTTTGACCGTCCGTCTGTGGATGGTCGGTGGTACTCATATTAAGTTTAGTATGGAGATGATGGAATACTGCCCTCCAAAAATTTCCAGTAAACTTACTGTCCCGGTTGCTGACTATGCCGGAAGGTAGACCGTACAATTTAAATAGCCCGTCTACAAACAACCTCGCTAACTCTGGAGCTCTAACGATTGTTTTGGTCGGAATGAAATGAGCCATTTTGGTCAGACGGTCAACTGTGACCCATATAGCGTCATTACCCTTTTGGGTTTTAGGCAGGCCTACTATAAAATCCATGGAGATACTCTCCCATTTACCAGCTGGTATTTCTAAGGGATGCAACAACCCTCCTGCCTTTAAACGCTCTGCTTTATTTACTTGACATTTCTGGCAATTGGTTACATACTGGTGGACGTCCTTTTTCATACTGGGCCAAAAAAATTGCCTACGAAGAAGCTCATAGGTCTTCTGTATGCCTGGGTGTCCCACCCTAGGATTGTCATGACATTCATATAGGACCTGCTGCCTATAATCCTCTGAATTGGGGACACATACTCTATCTCTATAGAGCAAGTACTCATCCTGAATGGAATACTGTTTCCATTTGAATCCTTGAGTCAGCTGACCCTCAACCATTGGGGTTTGCTTGGGCAATACAGGCTCAGAATCCTCAACGTCATCTGACGACGTATACTCGGACTCATCATCATCCTCAACGGAAGTTGCCGTATTCTTGGATGAACTGGCACCAGCCTCGGGAAATGGTTCTGGAGTCTGTAACTGTCTGTTCTAGACTGAGTTCCAAATAGTAGAGAAGAATGCATCATGCTGGCATTTCCCTCTCAAGGACTCGAGTAACTCATTACGAATCTGAGTAAAACTCAGCTCGTTTATCATAGGCATTCTGCTAAGGGCATCTGCTACTGTATTGAATTTTCCACGTCTATATCTGATAGACATGTCAAACTCTTGCATCAACTCTGCCCAACGAGCTTTCCAGCCTCTAAGCTCAGGTTGATTGCAAAGGTATCTGAGGCTCTCATGGACTGTCAGGACCTCAAAGTTGGCACCATACAAATAATGCCTCCAAGTCTTAAGGGCATGGACTATAGAAAAGAGTTCCTTTTCATAGGCACTGTACCTAGTCTGAGCTGGCTCGAGTTTTTTACTCTCGAACGCAACTGGTCGTCCGCCCTGAGTTAGCACAACACCTACTGCAAAGTCGCTAGCATCTGTTTCGACCACAAATGGCTGATTGGGGTCGAAGACCTTTAAAACTGGTGCTGTAGCTAAAGCTGTTTTGAGAGCATCAAAGCTCTCCTGCTGTGCGGACTCCCAAATGAACTCCTTTCCCTTCCCCTTAAGGAGATTTGTCATAGGAACTGCTATCTGAGCATATTCCTTGACAAATCGTCTGTAATATCCCGCCAGACCAAGAAAGATCTGAAGTTCCAAAATATTCTGAGGTCTCAGCCAACTGAGTATGGCTTTAACCTTATTTGGGTCCATCTTAATCCCATCTGAAGAGATAATGTGACCCAAATATGCTACTTCTTCAACGAAGAATTCACACTTGGATTGTTTAGCATAGAGTTTATGTTTTCTGAGCAATCGAAACACCTTTCTGAGGTGTTTTAGATGCTCCTTCCTCGTTTTGTTGTAAACGAGGATGTCATCTAAAAATACAACTACAAACTTACCCAAGTATGGTCTGAGGACACTGTTCATCAAGGTCATAAAGGTAGCTGGAGCATTTGTAAGCCCAAATGGCATCACCTTAAACTCATAATGACCGTGACGAGTCCTAAAAGCTGTTTTCGAGACATCTTCCGATTTTATACGGACTTGATGATATCCCGATCTGAGGTCTATTTTACTGAAAAACTTAGCCCCGTCGAGTTGATCAAACAACTCGTCTGCCCGAGGCATAGGGTATTTATTCTTAATTGTGACTTTATTGAGGGCTCTGTAATCTACGCAAAGACGCATAGAACCCTCTTTCTTTTTCACCAATAGGACTGGCTACTGGTCTGAATTTGGCCTTTCCGAAGATAATCTGTTAACTGCCTAGTTATTTCTTCATCCTCTGTTCGGCTGACCCGATACGAAGGTTTAGAAATAGGTGCTATACCTAGTACTAGGTTTATTACATGATCTACCTCTCTGCTAGGTGGTAAACCATGTGGTAAATCTTCAGGAAAAACATCTTTAAATTTAGACAATAAAGTTTCTAATTTATTGATTTTCTGCTAAATAGAACTGGAGATAAAAACTTCAGGAATAAACTGAAGTCACATAAGAATACCTGATGGTCTTCGTCTTCGATTAGCTGACAGAGCTCTGAACTGCAGACCATAGGGCTGTTGGGAACATCATGCTCCCCATGCAACTGGATCTCTCGGCCTTTATGCTGAAAGCTGAGGGTGTTCTCCTGATAGTTTCTGTGGAGGGAAGGTCCTAAACTGTAGAGCCAATCTCTCCCGAGAACAATGTCTGTTCAATCCAGGTGCATTATCTGAAAGTTTATTTCATCTTGGTACCCCTGAATACCAAGATTTAACTTACCATAGTTTCCCATATTTTTTTATCTTCACCCTTAGCTAATGAAACTATGTACCTATGCTGACTAGGTACTTCTGGTAGTTTAAGCTTTTTAACCAGGGTGTGGTTGATGAAATTATGGGTTCCCCCATCATCAACCATGACTCTTACTGACTGGTTACCAGCTTTCCCATGCATACGTACTAGGTCATGCGGCCCAAAACTGAAGGGTCTCGCTAGCATTGCAAAGGTCAGCTGGCAACAGTGTTCATGATCTTCATAATACACTTTGATCTCGGAAGCTGCCGAGTCACTGGGGAAACATACACTCTGAACAAGATGAACTTGTTTTTTATCTTTCTTTTTTTAGTGAAAGGCCCCTTGGGACAATGTCTGACTGTGTGTCCCTTGCCCATACACACAAAGCACAAACGTTCTTGTTTGGCTTTCTCAAAATCATCTAGTTTTAAGGGCTGTATGAGTGAAGGGCGTTTATGAGGAGCTTCACTTTTAAATTTATCTTCTTTCTTTCTTTATAAAAATTTCTTTTTAAATTGAAAGTCTTTTTGAGGAGGCTGCTCAGAAAGTGGTTGTTGTCTCGCTCTCTTCCTACCCACTGAATCATCATAGATTTGAGCATATCTGAGAGCTTGCTCAAGGGTAGTAGGCTAGTTTCTCTGGACCTCTACTTTATATTCATCTTTGAGGCCACGGACAAATCCCCTAATTTTCTAATAGTCATCCATATTTTAAATCTTTAAAATTGCTTCTCGATACTGCGAGATATATTGGATGAGGGACTTGTCCATTACTGTTCTTTCCCAGGCTTCCCAGGCTCTATCAGGTTCATTTTCTGGTAAAAATTCTCTTAGGAAAGCTTCTTCAAAAGCTTTCCATGACCGGGGAGTCTGCCCAATCTCCTGGAGATTTAACCACCACTTATAGGCCATAGGCCGTAAGGAAAGACTGGCCTCAAGAGCTTGCAAATGGTCAGGGGTCTGTTTAAGAGCATGAATGTTCTTCCATTTGCTGAGGAAGGTTTGTAGAATATCTGCATTTCTATCCTTCTCTTCCCCATTAAAAGTAAGAGGTTTTAAATCTTTATAAACACTGGGGTGAGACCGTAAAGTCTCACCCGAAACTGATGGGAGTGGAGAAGGGGATAACTGAGAAGTGGAGGGAAGGCTTCCTTTTGCGGAACTCAAAATCAAGTTTTTGAGTTCAGCAAACGAGTCGTCCACACTGGACTTGAAATTGGCTAATGCCAACTTCAGTTCATCCACTTCTGTTACCAATTGGAGAAACTGCTCCTTGGTAACCAGTTCGTCGAGTTCTTCGGCGAACTGTTCCTGTTCTTCCACTTCCATGGGTTCCTTCCCTTTTTTGTAAGCCAAGGCTTCTGTTTCAAGTTCGTCGAAGCCTCTCTCCTGGGGTTGATCAGGTCCCTGAGGAGTGGTCATCTTCGGAACTGAAAGAGAGCTACCTTAACTTCTGAAGGAAAAAAAAGTCTAAAAGACTAATTTACAACTGTACAAGGGAAAGGAAAGATGACTTAGCTGTTTCTGAGGACTGTACTTCCAAAGAGATTACAAAAAGGAACCCTCTCAGCTCTTCCATCCAAAATTTCAGACGTGCTGTCCCGGAAAATCCCTGTTTATGGCCCCAAAATAGCACCAAGATTTCCGGTTTCTTGAGTAGAGTTGCTCACTGCTCTGATTGCAGACGTGGGGCTCCAAAAAGCGAGGCGAAGGACCTTGAACAGTATAAAACTTTCTGAAATTGAAGGCTGCCTACCCTCGCTGATCTGACAGCGTCTGAGTTGGTCCAAAAAACAAGTTTGAAGCCAAAAAACCATTCCAACCAAAGCGCTTCCTAGGATCAAGCACCAGAAGTTCTTCAATATGCTGAACCTGACGAAGACACCAAGGCACCAATTGTGAGCTTAAGGGGGATTGTTGGAAATTAAGCCCACAGTTGTCTCCTTGGAATCACAAACTTAGACAACCAACTTATTTCAAGAACGTCTACAATGGGCTTCCGGCTGATTTCCAACAAAGGGTAACCAATCTTGTCATAATTTCAAGATCAGATGTTAGATTTTAATAACTTGAAGTCATTGAAGGCTTGGCCATCTTCAAGGGCTTCCGCAAACTTGCATTTAGAACAAGTCTGCAGAAATACATTACTTTCGAGACAGTCTACAAAAATGAACTATGTTCGAGATAGCTTCGCGAATGTTGTGGATTTTCGATGGCACCCTGCTCGCTGATCTGTGGCAAGAAAAGTTGATGCCTAACCTCTGAAAATCTTGCAAATCATAAATGAGTTTTGACTCCTTTCTCTTCCCTGTCCAGTGCTGGCCCTGCTACTACCTTTTGATTAGAACTTACTCTAATCTACTCAAACCTTGCTACAATTTTCAGATCTGAAGGCTAGCTATACAGTGATGGATTTGCCCATCCTTTTCTCTTTAAATTCCGCTCAGACTCACAGTGATCTACACTCGAAAATCAGAGCGGGAAACTGATTTTTCAGCGCTGAAGCTATTCTAAAAGATATGCTTCCAAACTGCTGAGAAATCCAGCAAATTGGAAAAATTAGAAAGCTGATCCTACAGCGATTTTCCTCCTCTATTCTTTTTTGAGAATCTCCTAGATCTTTCCTATCTTCTGATAGCTTTCTCTACTGCTGCTCCTAAACTCCCTAGGATGGAGATGGCTTTGATACCAATGTAATAGATCCTAACACCACAGTAGGGCAAACACTAACTGATCCACCCAACCTTGCCTACTCCCTGATATAGAGTAAGCCCCTCCTAGCCCAGTGTGAGGACTGGTAGCATGCTACTGCCAAGTGTCGGCCACGTGGCACTGACGTGGCCGACTGCACGTCGGGACCCAACTGGGAGCCCTATCCTGCTGACAGGGTCCCTAGGCTGTGTTAGGCCCGCCATGACTATGGACCGTGCTGGGGCACACTACTCACACTGTCTTGCCCTGTTGGTCATGTACACTGGACAAAACCCTGACTGTGGTATCTGACCTATCTGTGTTCTCTAGGGTTCGGCACTGGTTACGAGCTCGTAACAGCTGGGCCCAAGCTGCGGCCGGCTGGGATAGAGTAGCCAAAGATGGGTGTCCCTGTGCAGCTGATAGTGGAGGATAGGTCCGAGGAGTGTGTGCCCGTGGGCCTGCTGCTGGTGGAGGAACTGGATGTGGAGGGGCCGTCCCTGCAGGAGGCAAGTACAGCGGCGATAAGTACTGAAAGGGGCGCTGCGGTGGCCGGTACTGGTACATCCTGGGTGCTGCCAAAGGAGGAGCCGGTGCCGTGGGTGCTGCCAATGGAGGATGTGCTGCGGGTGCCGCCACTGGAGGAGCGTCTGTAGATGTGGGCGCTGCAAGAGAAGATCTGGGCACAGATGGTGGCCTGCCATGGAGACCGGCTACTGAAAAGTGGATAGCAATGAAGGGGCTGCAGGCCTCAACGGTATCGGTGGCACTAAAGGTGCTGTGCGGTGCACATACACCCTTCTGAGGAACTGGAGGAACTGCAAGCACCTCGTGTAGCTGCTCTGGCTGAGACTTTGTGTAGGACATGCTGGCTAGAGAGGATGGGGGCGCCCTGACGCTCGACATCTGCTGACATACCAGGAGTCAACCAAACTGCTATGGGAGAATAGCTTATCACCTGCAATGCGCTCGTAATGGTCGAAAGTCTCCTGGCGAGACATGCGTTGGTGCTACAGAACACCAACCGCTCCAACTGACTCACTGACAACTGGTTTCTTCTCCTCATGTGAATGAGTGCCCATGTGCTCCAATTACGCTCACACACGGAGGCAACACAGTCCTGTGGTACGTGCATTGAAATACTTCAGCACATTGTGGCACGGGTGGAACTTCAACGAAACACAGCAATGGAGGATAAAATGAGATGCATACCTGAGAAAGGACACACAGTGCAAGACGCTGTATAGATGGATATGTGCTACCGAACATGGTCCACCAGGTAATGGGTAGTTGCCTCCTCTCTGGATCCTGAGCAGCCGGGTGGCCGAATGTGCCCATGCTGAAACGAAATGCAGCGAGCTCCTCCATGAGCCTGATAGGATCCAAACCTATGTGTGGACCCACTCTGTGAATGTACTGAAGCCAATCGGCCTCGAGCTCCCTGTCTGTGATCTGTGTCGGAGAGAGGAAGAGGGGATGCAGTATGTGTGCAACGCTGTGGATGCTCCTGTGGAAATAGTTCCACCGCGTCCCCCAGATGAACTTCAGCTCGGTCATCCTGCAGGTGAGAGGCATGTGGTTTAGGGCATTACGAAAAAACTTAACATTGACAGAAAAACAAACTAGCAAGTACTGAAAAGATAAAGGCCAATTACATTACTATACTGCTTACCTCTCCGGCTACAAGATGGGCAGCTGCAGGAACTGTCCAATCCGGTCCATGAGCTCATATACCAGTCCAAGTGTCAACCCCTCGCTGTCAGCCATGCGGAGCACAATGTAGAGTGGTCGAAGCAGTCCTGACAATGTCTGTGCATCCCTCCAGAACTGGCTCCCCTCAACGTGGAAGAAAACGTACTGGCACACCAAAGATCACTGGCAACCATCTGTAGAAGCTGTGCCCTGCACCTAATCAAACGGTCGATGACCACCAAGTCGAATGCAAAGCGTGTGGGGGCTGGCTCACGGAGGTCTAGATGGCTGAACACCCGGAACATGGCAAGAACACGCCTCTTCCTGGTGACAAAAGTCACCTGGAAGAGGGCCCCACAGATGATGGCTCTAACAGTTATGAACGTAGCCACGGCTGATCTAGATTTAGTCTATGAAAGCATCACATAAGCAAGACTTAACCCTAGAAAGCAGGAGAGAGAAAGCTTAAAGAGACTAAAGAAGGAGATCATATCATAAGCCAAGTAACAAATGACACAGAATCCCTACTTATAGCCAAGAGGAAGCCCTAAAAGGAAGCTTCCAGTGGCTAGGGCCAAACTGAGAGGGAAAATAGTGTGCCCTCCAAGAAGGCCCCCACTCTCAGTAATATGACCAAATAACCAATATAGTGAATCATAGGGCCCAAGGCCAATAATATGGTCTAAATGTCAATAATAGGGCCCAAGGCCAACCATATAGTCTAAATGTCAAATAATGAATAAAAAAGGGCCCAAAGCTTGCCTATGCATAAAGTAAAGTAAATGTAAATGGACATGGCGAATGTAATGAGCCGAGTCCATAACTCTCCCCGACACAAAAATAAGACCCAACTGCCATAAAGGACTGGATCAAGTAACAGCAAGCCCTAGAGGATCAACTGGAACAGCATCCGGTGTAGTAACAACTGGAGCAACAGTTGATGTAGAGGAATCAACAAGTGTGGCAAGAGCACGAGCCTGATCCGCAAGTGACGGTGTATGATAAAAGACATCAATAGGCTCCCATGTGGCCTCCTCAACAGGACGACCATCCCACTGGACTAGGAACTGAATCTGCCGGCGGCGTCGACTATGATGCAAACGCACCTGAAGGATAGCAGCAGGTAATAAAGGAAAGAGATCCGGTGCAGTAGGAAACTCATCATCACGAGGAGCATCATCCTCAATAGTAGCACGTAATAAACTGACATGGAATATATCACAGGCACGTGTCGAAGCAGGAAGCTGAAGACGATATGTAACTGGACTAAGAACCTCCAATATACAATAAGGCCCATAATAACGTGGTGCTTCTCAGTAGAAGCATGACCCTGAATAAAATGATGACGTGCAAACCATAGGCGTAGATATACCATATCACCAACATGAAACTCAACATGACGTCAATGACGATCAACTGAAGCCTGATAACGCTGCTGGACCTGCTGCAAATGGGAACTGGCCTAGAGAATAAGCTCGGGAGCACCTGATAGAAATGAAGACAGTGTCACAGGTGTATCCTCGGGAGGAAGAGGAATACCAGGTAAAAGAGGTGCATAACCATGAGATAATAAAAATGGTGCAACACCGGTGCTGGTACTAACAGAGCTGTTATAGCTATACTCTGCCAAACATAAGTGCTGATCCCAATCCTTCCCTGAAGGAGTAACAAAATGGCGCAAATAATCCTCAAGGATCCTGTTAAGGACCTCAGACTGCCCATCAGAAGTAGAATGATAAGCAGACCCCATAAAAAGTTGTACATCCAATATACGCATAAGCTTTGTCCAGAACAATGATGTAAACTTACTATCCCGATCAGAAAGGATAGTACGAGGAAACCCATGTAAGCGAAATATCTCTGAAAGGAACAAGCGTGCACACTGCTCTGCTGTGATAGTACTGCGGACAGGTATGAAATGTGCCTGTCTCGAGAACTTGTCAACTACCACCATACATGAATCGTGACCACGACGGGTGCGGGGAAGGCCAATGATGAAGTCCATAGAAATATCAGTCCACTGGCACTGGCGGTGAGGAATAGGCCAACTCTGAAGCAAACCAGCGGACTTAGCACGGGAGTACTTATTACGTAAGCAGAAAGGACAGGTACGAATAAGTACAACAAGCTCTTTCCTAAGGGATGGCCAATAGAAGTGATCCTTAAGACGAGCATAAGACTTCTGAAAACCAAAATGACCCTCAACTGGGGACGAATGAGCATCCGACAACAATTGAGAACGGATACCCAAAGAACTAGGGATACAAAGAGAACCATAATGATAAAGACGGTGGTCAACAATGGAATAAGCCTGATGAGGTGAAGACGACATAGGTGGAGCAGAACTATAAACATCACGAAAATCAGAACATGTAAGATAAGCAGATGGAAGATCATCAAACCAGGAAGGGATCGTGGCAACAAGGGTATTCAATAAAGCAGGAAGTCTAGACAATGCATCAGCAGCAGTGTTAGCACGACCAGGACGATACAAAATAGAAAAATCAAAAGATTGTAAAAACTGCAACCAACGAAACTGACGATCACTAAGATCACGCTGGGAGAAGAGATAACGTAAGGACTGATGATCAGTAACGATATCAAAAGGAACACGGTACAGGTAATGGCGCCACTTCTTAAGAGCATAGATAATGGCAAGAAGCTCTTTCTCATGGACAGAATAACGTTGCTCATAAGAGCGTAAACGACGCGACTCATAAGCAATAATACACTGAGACTGACGAAGCAAGGCACCCAAACCAACATTACTAGCATCGGTCTTTACAATAAATTTCTGATCAAACTGTGGTAAACACAGGACAGAGGCCTCCACAACAGCACGACGAAGAGTGTCAAAGGCGAACTGACAATCAGAAGTCCAAACAAAAGCACTATACTTCTTCAAAAGGGCATGAAGAGGGGCAGCCACAGTGGCAAAGTGAGGAACAGGACGACGAAGGTGAGTAGCGAGACCAAGAAACATACGAACATGGTGGACATCTGTGGGAACAGGCCAATCAGCAATTGCCCGAACCTTATGAGGGTCCAAACGAATACGACCATCACAAATGAGAAATCCTAAAAACTCAATCTCAACAACAGCAAAGGAACACTTAGAAAGTTTAGCAAACAACTGGTGATGAACAAGCAATTGAAAAATAGATGACAAGGAGAGGACGCATGATGTTATTCATCACATTCTGGAACTTAGGTGGACCATTAGTAACACCAAAAGGAAGAACACGAAACTCATACAAACCAAGATGGGTACGAAACGCAATCTTGTGTTCGTCTGAAGGATGCATCCTAATCTGGTGATAGCCGGAACGTAAGTCTATCTTAGAGAAAAGATGAGAGGTGCCTAACTGGACAAAGAGATCATCCATGTGAGGAATAGGATACTGGTTATGGATGGTCAACTTATTGAGGGCACGATAATCAATACAGAGGCGTTTGGAACCATCTTTCTTACTGACAAGGAGAACAGGGGCACCAAAAGGATTGTGACTAGGAACAATAAGGCCCTGATCTAGTAAAGCAGTAATCTGAAGCTCAACCTCATCACGCTCAGACTTAGACATACGGTAAGGAGGCCGGGAGGGAGGAGCAGAACCAGGACGCAAATTAATATGGTGGTTCACATCACGTAATGGTGGTAGCGTCGTAGGTTCTGAAAAGACAAATGCATACTGATGTAATAAGTCAGAGATCACCTGAGGAACAGCTGCTGGAGGAGAGGTAGTCACTGGAGAATCTGCTGCAGCACGCTGAACACATAATAAAGCTGCACAATGAGCCTTAGGTAGGCTGCGGATAAACTGCTTCCCGCTGATCAGCTGGAAATCTGCCTGAGAATCAATACCAGCAAGTGAGTGGGTCACTGCATCATGAACAAATGTCAATGTCTGCTGAGCCAGGTCCAAAGTAACCGCTCCCAATGAAGCAAACCAATCAGCACCAAGGATAAGGTCATAGCGCTCCAGAGGAATGATATAAAGATCTGCCTGTCCAGAAAAATCACCAATGCGGTAGGATAATCCCTGAAACATCTGAGAACTAGGAAATGAGTGAGAACTGGCAACCTCGACTGTGAGAGGCTGTGGAGCAGGAATAGGTGAAGCACGTATCCGGCTGAGAACATAACTGCTGATAAAGGAATGAGTGATGCCGGTATCAACTAAAGCAATATACTCACGACCAGTAATGCGCACACGTAGCCGAATGGAGCGAGGACCGGGGCACCCTGTCCAGGTAGCATAAGCAAGCTGAGCATGGCAAGTAGCAGGAAGTAAATCAGTAGAAGGCTCAGGAGATAGATCAGGCTCATCAGATATATGAATGTAGATATCGGACTCATCTGGGGTAGTGCCCTCATGGTAGAAAACAGCAGTAGAAGTAGGCAGGGGCTGGCGGCAATCACGGGCAATGTGGTCAGGACTCTTACAACGAAAGCAAAGACGCTTCTGCTGAATGTCAGCGAACTCTGCAGACGTGTAACGTCGGACAAAAGCAGGACGAGGAGGCGGAGGGCAAGGAGCGGGAGAAGTAAGAGAAGAGGTCGGGACGACAGTGGATGGGGCAGATGGGGCCGGAGATGGTAGAGGTGAAAGAGATGGACGGGGTCGGGAAAAGCGAAAGGGAGCAGGATAAGGGTACTTATGCTGTAAAGTACAAGCAAAGGGACATGGCCTCAACAAGTGTGGGTGGACGGAAAGAAGAGACATCGTATCGTAGAGCACCACGAAGTCCAGCAATGTAGCGAGAAATAAGCTCGGTGGGCTGAAGATCTGTAAAGAGGTAGGAAAGGTCCATAAACTGATCTGTATAGGAAGAAAGATCACCAGTCTGAGTAAGACTATGGAATATATCACGCTGGCGGCTCAGCCACTGAGGGTCAATCATAGCATGACGAAGATTACGACGAAAGGTAGGCCATAACTGGAGACCGTCCCGATCAGGGTCAAGTCGGTAGACCCGCCACCAAGTGGCAGCACCTTTATCTAAATGTAAGGGGCTAACTGGATCTTCTGAGGATCAGTCTTAGGGTAAATCTGAAAATAAGTATCAAGCTTTGCAAACCAATTCTCTAACAAGTTCCCGTCAGAGGAACCAGAATAGGTGGCAAGCTGTACCCGATCACGAAAATCTCGAGCAAAATGTGGCTCAGGAGCTAGATGTCGTGGAAAATGTGACTCAGGAGCTGTAGGACGTGGAAAACCGGGTGGTGGGTTAGGTGGAAAATGAGGCCCACCGCCAAAGGAAGTAGACGAGGATGGAAGTCCAAATGGAGACCCAAATGATGAATGAGCAGGGGCTTTGCCAGGTCCATGTGGCTGTAAGGAATCAATCTGTGACTGCATAGTGGCAAAGCCGGTCTGTAGAGTGGTAAAACCGGTCATCATTTGGTCGAAACGACTACTGAGGAGAGTAAGAGAGTCACGCATATCAGCAAACTGTTCATCTAAAGGTCCGGAATGACTTGCAGGTGTAGTGGGTGAGCTAGCCATGAGGAAGAAAAAGTAAGCGAGAAAAAAAATGTGCTAAACAATTGGACGAACTGAAGGAGAGGACATAAGTCGTCACAACAGGCACGCCAATGAAAAGACACAATAGAACTCGCGATGTAAGATGAACGGAAAGGACAACTAAGTAAGAAATACCTCGTAACCGCAACCGGAAGTGAGCTGAAAATAGCGGCGATATGTCGAGGTACCGGGCAGCCTCCAAAAAAGATGCTAAGGGCCCGACAATGTGGAGTAAACGGTGGGTAAAAGTATGGGAAACAATAATGGACTATGGGGCTGGAAAGGGAGCAGCCAAGGAAAGGAAGTGATAACAAAAAGGAGGTATGGGCAGCGAGGAAACAAGGCTGAAAAATCAGAGATCGCCCTTCAAGGGTAAAAAAAAGTTTGCGATAAAGACGGGGAGCAATCCCGATGCGCGATGAAGTTGGGTGGGAGTGGCTTTCTAAGCATCTAGGCGTGTTTGTGTTGTCCGGGGTAGGGTTGCAAACACAGACATCAGTGTAGGAGGGTGAGCTGAAATTGAGGTGGATGTAGGGCGCCAGCTATGGTGGAGTGTGGGGGTCCAAGAGAGGTAGTAAACGGCAAAAAAAAATTGGATCAAAAAGATGGGTTGGTAGGGCGCTAGGAGTGGCTGATGGAAGGTGGCGAATAGGGGCAGCAAAAAGCGGAAATTTTCAGCAAAGGAAGGAGCAGTAGGGCGCTAGTCAGCAAGCATGAGGGCGCCCAATAGGGCAGCAAATAGAAGGCAGTAGGGTGCCCAAAATAGGGGAGGAAAAAGGCTGAAAATGCAGCAGTAGGCAGCCAGCAAGAGGGCGCTAGAAATGGGCAGCAAGTGGGCGCCTGTCCTCCTCCGATCCGTCGTGAAAATCTGCAAGACAAGTGTGGAGAAATGCTGAAGATCCGGCTGAAAAATGGTGAAGATCCAAGCTAAAGATGGGCGCCCTCCTGTGAGAGAAAAATCTGCTCAATGGAGATGCTCAGGAAAGTGCTCTGATACCAAGTTATGAACGTAGCCACGGCTGATCTAGATTTAGTCTATGAAAGCATCACATAAGCAAGACTTAACCCTAGAAAGCAGGAGAGAGAAAGCTTAAAGAGACTAAAGAAGGAGATCATATCATAAGCCAAGTAACAAATGACACAGAATCCCTACTTATAGCCAAGAGGAAGCCCTAAAAGGAAGCTTCCAGTGGCTAGGGCCAAACTGAGAGGGAAAATAGTGCGCCCTCCAAGAAGGCCCCCACTCTCAGTAATATGACCAAATAACCAATATAGTGAATCATAGGGCCCAAGTCCAATAATATGGTCTAAATGTCAATAATAGGGCCCAAGGCCAACCATATAGTCTAAATGTCAAATAATGAATAAAAAAGGGCCCAAAGCCTGCCTATGCATAAAGTAAAGTAAATGTAAATGGACATGGTGAATGTAATGAGCCGAGTCCATAACTCTAACCCAGGGAAGTGCACCTATGTCCCCCATCAGAAGGTCTACGTCGTGCGTGGCACAGGGGGTATGAACAATGTGAGGGAACTCGGCCTCTAGCAGTGTACCCATTTGAATGCAGTTCGTGGCATTGTCCGTCACCACCGGATGGGTGCAGCGTAAGTGGGGTACACTGGTGGAGGGTGGACATCTGGCATGGGATACAAAAACTGCTGGGTAGGGAGGTCATCCGGATGTGAAGGGAGGGAGGAAGGGATCTCCTCAACATCCTGGAAGGCCTCGTCACTGGCATCCGGGGCCTACTCCTGCTCGGGAGGCGGAGAGTCCATGAGAAAGTCATAAACTGGGGGAGTGCGAGCAACAGTAGGTGGTGGTGGAACCGTAGTGGCAACTGGCGGACGCGGTGGGACGGGATCCACCGGAATGGGTGCAGATGGGAGTGCGTGAGGCAGAACTGTCTGAGGGGGATGAGGGGCAAGGGGACTGGACGAGGATGCACTCCCTCTCCTCGTGCATGCCAGCCACGCAGGCAGCAACTCGGGGTCAACCACATAAGGAGTGGTGCAAAACCGAAGAACACCCTCCGAAATGGTGTTCTCCCCCGCCACAAGACGTGGCCCGTAGGTATCCAAAAGTTGCTGCCTGACGGGAGCGGACATCCTGGCACAGGGGGCAGCATTCAGTGTGCCACCATCTCTCGCGCGTGCGCCGAGTAGGTGGCCTTTAAGGCGAGTGAGGGTGGCAATGAACTCGGCCAGGGAATATCGACAGCGCACGATCCTTGCACCGGACTTGTTGGACTTCTCAGGAACCTGCCTGACAATGTCCACCTCATCCCACAGATCGACAAGGTTGGAATGCACCATCTCTGTAGAAGGGACTGGGGAAAGAAGGCAGAGATCTCTGTGGGTGCGATAGGAGTCGGAAGGCTTGAAAAAACCACAACAAAGGCCAAAATAGCAATAGCAAGGGCGGACGCGATCAGTGCAATGCGAAGACAGCTGAGAGGGTGAGGACAGTAGGGCGATGGGCATACAACAGAGAGGGCGCTGACAGTAGGGCGACGGGCAGGGAGAGAGATGAAGCGAGGGGGGGGGATTAGGTTAAAAAAATATATAATAATATATTAAATATTAAAAAATAATATATATTGTGGTACCGCGGATCAGTATGGATCCGCGGTACCACAGTGGATCCGCGGTACCGGGATCCGCGGATCCTGGTACCGTTGGATCTATGATATATATATATATATATATATATATATATATATATATATATATATAGTCCCATAGCTTACACTTGTTCTTCTAATAAAAGAATTCCAAACATATCCATCGTTGTGTCATTCAAGTAATGAGATCATTCACAAACACAATCATGGAAGCTTAGAGAATAGAAGACCTCTTGCAAGGATCCAAGAGAGATATATTGCGGATCACCAAAAGTGAGGGCTGTCTCACAAAGTTTTAATGCTTTATGTAAATCTCTAAGGTGGCCCCATTTCTGTTGACGCAACTTTCCTGCATAGATAAATACAAAGATTGGAATTAAGATGGAAGACTATCCAAATAACTCATTATATTTATGAAATCATCTCGGCATTGTTATCAAAGAAAACATTGTTTAGAGAAAAGGATCATAAAATAACTATTTAGCAAAAACTTACATTGCAAGTACACCTTACAGACACAAATTTATTGTCATGCAAGGTTCTATTAACCCTATTTGAGAAATAGCTTGCTTTTGGAAACCTTTCATTCCATATATACTTATCGACTAGGTGGTATTACTCAGTTTTGCCTCTAGCTATAGAAATTGCATCTTCTATTGCACTTTTCAAAGAGTGTTGGGCTAGACCAGCCTAGGTTTGTTTATGTAAAGTGTGGAAGGTGAAAAAGAAGAAGAAAAACTTGATGCAAATTTTTCAAATATTAAAACAAGCCAACTGGAGGAATAAAGCCATCCATACCAAAATGAACAGACCTAATTGGATAATTAGAAAATATAACGCTAAGTCAATAACTACTTTATGTTACATTTGTCTTCACGAGTTTTGGTACTCACAACTTAAATAATGCTCGATGGTCCCGATTAATAGCCACCAGACCAACCCAAGGGTGCAACCATGCCCCTTATTAGTTTTGTATTTGTGTTCATTTTCATTGTAGGAGTGAAGATTGTGATAGCAATTGATGGTGCACAGCTGTTTGCAAAATCAGCATTGAATAAGTACTTTTGTCTCCTTGATCTTGAAAGAGTTTGCAAATATGCATTGAAGGTGGGGTGACTAGTTTGTGTTTCTAGTGATTTTTGTCAAGCTTAATTTTATAATCTTTAAGGTGCTTGTAAAGTAGGCTTGTTTACTGTCTTTCAAATAAGCTATCATGCCTTTCGATTTCAGAAGTTCATATATTAGTTTTTTATTCTAGGTGGAGGAAATTGTAAGGATAAATTGTCAAGTCGGTCTCAACTTTTGAGTTGGACCTTAATGGACGGCTCACTTGCCCACCAACATGGAAGTCAACATGCATGAATGGAAAAAAGTCATGTTGGAGGTTTTCTTCATTTCAAGGACTACTTTTGCTTTGTAATCTTTCGTGTGTCGACATGCCATGCAAGAACAAATGACGTTGTTTCATATTCTCTTATTGTGCTCTCGCATGCTTTGAATGAATAAATATGACAAGTGACAAAATGTTTTGGTAATTTCTTTGACAATATATTTCTATTGTTTCTAGTAGTGTCTTCTTTCATATGACATATAAAAAATGTCTTCCATTTACTGGATGAAGAATTGATCGACTTTTCAGATATGGGTATCCTAAAGACTACGTAATTGATGGTTGGCACCAATTCTGAATATTATGATTGTGAATACTGATCGTGATTATTTTGAATATTATGAATTTTGTGAATATTGATCGTGATTATCATGAATATTATCCTAGTGGGATTTCCTCCAAAAAAAAATTAAATGATGGAGAAGGGAGAAATCATCAAGATTTCAAGCTGATTTCAAAATGAGCACTAACTATTCGTAACCATTAGAATAATCCATGGGAAATTATAAAGCTTCAAAGTTATACAGAAGTCATTTTGATTGAGAAAATTAGAATTATATCACTCACAATGACAGTAGCAATTTGAAGAGGAAGCCAACTTTCATGCATGAAATAGAAACAGACCATATTCGTCAACTGGTGCATCGTAGTCATAGCTTGTAGTGACATATGGGCCACCGGATGTCCTTCCAAAATTGGTACCTCCAAAGTACTGCATATCTCAAAGAGATACGAAGATGTAACAATCAAAATTATAGACAAACTGGATACTTGTTAATTATGTTAATAATGTTATTGGTCATTGGATTTCAAGCATGTATTTCATCTCAGAGCTCATTTTTACGTGAAAGGATTGGCACATTCTTGAGATGCCAACAAGTATCTAAAACTCTGACCTGAACAAAATTGACATGCAAAAACACAGTCCACAATTTTGTCCTATCTAGCTAATGAATATCAAATTGATGGCCTACATCATGATATCTCAATCGCAAACTTATGCAGGCCTAAGAAGTCAGCTATAAACATCCTAGCGTGGAGCTCATTTATCTCTTTCATATCTTTCCTTCACACATACCATGTAGTAATTCTGGAAAGTACCCCCGCGTTCAAAAAAACGTGCTACAGCAAATGCAACGTCTTCCACAGGCCTACTTGGAACAGCTTCTCCCCATTTCTGAAACCTGTAAGTCATTAAAGCTGTCCATCAGGATGCATGGCATTTATACAAAGACTCGGATGAACTTCTTACTGATTAACCTCTTGTATTAGATTTTTACTCCCATGTTTGACTTAAAAACTGTAGGTTGTTGAGTTGTCGTTTCAGAAAACTCAAGTGTGGTAGCAGAGGGAGCGTGTGTAACGACAGTGGAGGGGGGATGGAGGAGGGCGGAGAGGGACGGGGGAGCAAGGGCTCCCCGTTGTCTTCCGGGGAGGAGGAGGGGAGGGGAGAGAGGGGGGGGTGGAAGGGGGGGCGGGCTTCAGATCTCCATGGAGGAGGAGGGCGATGGAGGAGAGAGAGAGAGAGAGAGAGAGAGAGAGAGAGAGAGAGAGAGAGAGAGAGAGAGAGAGACACACACAGCTAGACCATACATATATGACAGTGATCTATTGTTAAGACCAGAAGCTCAAAGCAACAAATAGCCTAAAACACTTAATTTGAAAACTCCCCAAGTTTTACAAGTTGGAAGTTGCTACTCAATGAACATCATATCACACTATCAACCATATGCTTTATATAATCTTGGTTTTTAACTTCTTTCAAGTTCTTGCAATTCAACCCAACTTGGATAATACCACTGAAACAGACTCAGTGGAAAGTAACAAAAGAACTTATGAAAGTGCCAGAATTTGTGGCCCCACATGAGAATGGAATGTCAAATCTTTTGTGTGCCCAAATGTGAGTGAAATGACACAGTGTTAGTAGGTCAAACATTAAATTGCTACTTTTATGAGTATTAATTTAAAGTCACTTATTATTAAGATTTAGTGAACATATGTGTAGATTAAAATTCTTATATCAGGACCTTATACTGCCTAGAGATTGAGGTCAACTTATTTCACATCTTTCCATTTTGTTCACCCACAAAGGTGAGATTTTTTTTACAATAAGTAGCTTGCATAATGTCATTTACATTGATTAACCCATGGGCTTCACAAGCATAAGGTTGTACAAGCGATTAAGCTCTTTTCTGCATCTTAAATAGATGCAAGAAGGTAGAACCTTCATTGTGGGGATAAAGTTTCTCCTCTTTTGGAACTGAAGTTCATGTCAGAGAATAAATTGCAAAAGGCTATCGTCAAGAACGTGCTCAGGATTTTCAGATTTAGATTGTGCAATCGCACGATCCATCAAACCAAAGCCTGCGTTCAGTTTACATATGGCATTCAAGAATTTTCAAAGCACTTGAAGCATTAAATACTTACCTCTGAGAATGATAATAGATGCACAAAATTGAACAGATATTAGAGATCTTGTGTTGTCATGCTAAAAACCAGCTGCTTACATTAGTTTTATGAGGTTATGTACAAATAATGCAAAAGGTAAATGAGTGTTTCTAAGTCCCAACTCCATGTTCATTATTAAGCAGCTAGCTCCACTAAACATAGATCTATAGTCTTATTCTCTGTTAGCATCTTTTCATCACAGGAAGGAGTACATGCAGTTCAAAGGCTATGTTGACGCATACACATGACTATATGTCAAAGCAGATTTACTGAGACTGACTTTGGGAAAAATATGCAGTCTTGGGCATCCAATAACAACATGCAAAGCGCTGTACAGAATTACAAAACCAGTACCAGCCACTCCAATCTTCAGTCCACATTTTTGGCTTGTCATATGAATTTGGAGACCAACCGTCACAGTAGAACCCATTGCAGGTGTTAATCTGATATAAAAAATCAATTGACCTTTGGTTAGCAGGAGTCAAAACCAGTGTTTCCAGCCATAAACAGCTTGATTCTTGGGAGCAAATTGAATATCATGCTACAAGAGACATATAGTTCATCTCCATATATATGGTTCAGGAAATATAAAACAAAACTCAATATTAAAGAATTGCAAACAGAGAACTTGTTTTTACTCTTTCTATTACTACACTAGCAAGCACTTTTTGGTGAAAACCTTTCAAACTATTGCATGCTTTAAGCTAGACATAGAAAATAGCAAAAAAATTTGCCCTCACTCACTATATATGACGGAGCATCGGATTGTTGGCACATGATCCAAGGTACACCAGTGTTAAGGGCCTGTGCCATACTAGCTGCCCATCTCATATAGCTTATCCCAGCCGATCCATAAGGTGCATAGATGTTACCATATTCATTTTCAATCTGAAATCATAGCAGAAAATTAATTACTCTCTCTCTCTCTCTCTCTCTCTCTCTCTCTCTCTCTCTCTCTCTCTCTCTCTGCTATGGAGGGCGCCCTTCCTCTCCATCGCAGCTATGGTGCGCCCTCCTATCCCTCACTGCATCTCCCTCTTTGACCTTCGCTTTGCTGCCTGTCCATCGTTCCCTGACCCTCGCTCCCTTGTTGACCATCGCTCCCTTGCTCCTCGCTGCCTTGCTGCCCTAGCTGACCACCGCCCCCTGTCCATTGTCCCTCATTGATCCGGTCCCTGTCCCTCGTGGCTGACCACTGCCCCCTGTCCCTTGTCCATCACTGTCTCTCTCCTGTCCCTCCATCACTGCCCCTCCCTCTCTCTTCTGGCCCATCATTGTACCTTCCTGACCATTATGGCTGATTGGCAAGCAGTGAATCGGAAAGGGACGAAGAAAACCCCTCCCCCTTCTTCCTTTGTTTTCTCAGCCATCCCCACTACGGCTCCAACTCCCTTTACCTTGCCCCCTCCCTCTCCTGCTTCCTCTCCCTCGCCCCTACCCTCCACCTCCGCAACCTCTACCTCTTCTCCTACTGCCACTACCCCCTCTACTCTTTCTTCCTCCTCTCCCTCTTTCACCCCTTCATCTTCATCCCCCCCATTGTCTCCGTCTCTTTCAGCTGAATTTTTATCTAGTTTCTGTTAGAAATAAATGACTATGCTGAAGTTAATCCATAGGTTACTTTGACCTAAAAGGTCGACATTTGTGTAACCATGGGTATTTAGTTATTTAGGCCATCTTAAGTTTGTCTTAAGTTTAGTTGGACCCAATTTTGGTCATGTACTGACTTGTGGGTCCTTAGGGGTCTAATTTTGTTTAGGAGCCCTATCTTGACTTTTGGGGGTGCCCTACATTTAGTAAGTGGCTAAGCTTAGGGTTTGTTGGCCACATCCAGGTAGAGTACTTAGATGCTCATTGTGTATTCCATTTTGTACAGTTTGGCTAAGCATTGCTCTCCATTGCTCTTGTTGTTGTTTTCTCTCTCTCTCTCTCTCTCTCTCTCTCTCTCTCTCTCTCTTAGAGTTGGACGCCCAGCCTCTTCTCTCTTGTTTCTTGTGGAGATTGATTGATAACTAGATCTTGGTGACTTGACTCTTGCTTTCCTACATGGTATCAGAGCTACCGGATCTGCAGCAAGCTTGTTTGTTGGCGCCCTACCAGAAGAGGAGCTTCTCTACTTTTTGTTCTGAAATTTCAGCATCCTGCTGATCTTTCCAAGTGGAGTTTGGATCAGCTTTTTTGTCTCTTTTCAGGTTGAAGGAGGGCGCCCAACAGAGATCTTGGAGGAGCAATTTGTGGCACCCAAAAATCAGAATCTCAAATCTGATTTTATGCAACCAGTTTTTAGCAAGTTTTGTTTGGAGGAGGACGCCCAAAAATCTGCTACTGATTTTTGGTTGCTGTTTTTGTTTTTAGGTTTGCATTTGTGTAGGAGGGCACCCAAAATTCAGCAAACCCTATTTAGGGTTAGGTCAACTTGTGGCTGGAAATTTGCAAATTTTCAGCAAGTAGTAGGGTGCTTTCAACAGCCCTATTGAAGTGTGTGTTGATCACACTATTTGGCTTCCTAATTGGGTTTCGGTGTAGGCTTCAATCGAAGCTAACCTAATTTTCAAGAAGCTGGTTTTTTTTTTGTGTAGAAAGACAACCATCTTTCTATTATCCTTTGGGTGCTTTGGTTGCAGATTGAAAGACATCTTGTGTTCCTACTTTTAGCTCTTTGTTTGCTACAAATTTTTGAGTAGAAAGGCTCTCTTTCCTATCTACTACAAGCTGAAATTCTGTTGGAGGTAATGGCTAAAGAATCGAAAGCTATCGGTTCTTTGTTTAGTGAAGATCAGTTCTTTGTTTAGTGAAGATCGGTTGGATGGCACAAACTACTCCTTGTGGAGTTACATGATGAAGAATCTTCTCATAGCGAAAGGGCTGTGGGATTTGGTCAATGGTGATGAGGAAAGGCCTCCGTCTTTGGCCCCTACTACACCTCGTGGATCATCATCATCATCATCATCATCTTCTACATCTTCGGAAGAACAAAAGAAGTGGTATAGAAGGGATGCACAAGCACATTCTATGGTTGCTCTTGCTGTGAAAAGATCTATCTTACCTCATATTAGGCCTTGTAAGACATCTAAAAGTGCGTGGGATACACTTTATACTATGTATGGAGTCAAAAATCCAACAAAAGTGGTGTATCTCAGAAATCAACTTCCTTTGTTGAAGATGCAAGAAGGGGATCGAGTGACCAATCACTTGATGAAGATCAAGGATCTTCATGAGGAGCTTCTCAATATTGATGAGATAATTGAGGATGCTCAATTTTTTTCCATTACTCTCAACTCATTACCTTCATCTTATCTACCATTTGTTTCATCTTTGAGTATCTCTCTTAGGGGACAGCAACCCTCCTTTGATGAACTTGTTGGGCTGCTTCTTCAAGAGGAGCAAACGAGGCAAAATTTTGAGGGTGACACTCAACAAGATCAAGCTTTCTTCACAAAAGGCAAGGACAAAGGCAAGTCAAAAGGAAAGGGGAAGCCTCCTCCCAAGGATAAGCAAAAGCCCATTGGAGGTCAAGATGTCAACACTCAAAAGAAGAAAGGGAAGTGCCATTATTGCAAGAAGTATGGGCACTTCATCAAGGATTGTAAGAAGAAGCTTGCGAAAGAGGCGAGTAAAGAGATTGATACTAGTGCTTCACTTGCTACTTTGGAGCAAGAGCTTGAAGCTAGTGGTGATCTCTTCAACCAAGACTATGCTTTTGTGTCTAATATTGCTTTTACTAGTACTTCTACAACTATGAGGAATTCAGGTTCTGTTTTGCAAGTTGCTGATTTTTAGCCCATTGAATGGGTGATTGATAGTGGTGCTACTCGTCATATGACTTCTTGCAAAGAAGCATTCAATAAATTAGTGAAAGTGCAAAATGGAAGTAAGGTACAATGTGCGGATGATGCATCCTATTCTATTCATGGAATTGGAATTGTAGCATCATTCTACCTAATGGTGAAGAAAAGTACATTAAGAATGTGCTTTATGTTCCGGGAATTAAGAAGAATCTTCTTTCGGTTTCAACTATTTTGAAGCAAGGACTAGTTGTTGAGTTCAAAGAAGATAAGTGTCTTGTCAAGGATCCTAAAAGATAACTCTTGATTATTGTTTCGGGAACAATGCATGCTGGCTTATTCATTATGGATACCTATGAGCGACGAATTCCCTGTCTTGTTGCTTCTACATCACAATCATTGGAGTTGGCTGAATTGTGGCGCAAGGTTTGGGCATCTCAACTTTGCAAGTTTGAAGAAGCTGAAGACACTTAATATGGTAGAAGACATTCCTAGTATTGAGCAGCCGGAAGGGCATGCATGAGAGGGATGCATACTTGGAAAGTTTCAAAGGAAACCTAAATTGCAATGTAAATATTTGTTATAATGACTAATTCTGAGATGGCCAAGGGGGTACTGGGTCTCATGAGAGTCTGCTGAACTAACCTCCTAAAAAGTAGGACGGGTTTACTGGTCAACGTGACACTGTGATATGCTCACTGGACACTTGGTCCAATGCATGAGTGACACTTGTCAGGGACAGGTCAATAGGACGTGCCATATGCTCATTGGGATACTTGGCCCAATGCATGAGTGACACGTATTAGACTGTCCACCTATTAGCTTGGCTATGTGTCAGGGTACTGCCGAGTGGCAACTGTCGACTGTGCATGGAGTTTGCCATGTGTCGGATGTGTCGGGGTTAAGCGGTGCTTGAGGGAATATAGTGTGATCCTTGCCAGGCATTCTATATAGTATTCCTATGCTTCTATGGTTGGGAGGAGACTGGCAGTAGAGTTCTCATGTTTGCTTGTTGATCTATGTACATTTGCTTGAGATTAATAAAGTGACGAACTTGCTGGGTGATTCTGTGTATTTAGTTAGGGTTTTTGGGCTTGTGTGTAACAAGACCAGTGGTCCTGGAGGCACATCCCGCTCACCACGGATGGAATGAAGCTTACCACCATGCTGAAACTCATACACATGAGTATCTTCCACATCGAGTGCCAACACATCCCCAAAACAACATCAAAGTGCACTAAACAAGCTCTCTCAAAATCCAACTCCTCAGGATAACTCTAAATAGTTAAAGGCATACTAACAACTCTCGTGTCCCAAATCTCTGTACCCTTTCCATCAACCATCTCGATTGTGTACTGGTACTTGGACGGTTGTGTGCTCACTTTTAACTTCTTAACAAGAGTTGAATTAATGACATTATGCGAAGACTCAGTGTCAAACAGAACTAAAATACCTCTACCACAAAGCTATCCACGCAAAACTATCAAGGAAGTGTTAGGAAATTGATACCCATGCTGCGCAGCTTTTGATAACATCACTGGAAGAGCCATGTCCACACCACAGAAACATTCATCAATCAAAAAACATCAGAATTAGCTTCTTGCGAGATCTCTTCCACTTCCATTGGCTGCTGTTGTT
This sequence comes from Diphasiastrum complanatum, assembly GCA_029204225.1. NCBI lineage: Eukaryota > Viridiplantae > Streptophyta > Lycopodiopsida > Lycopodiales > Lycopodiaceae > Diphasiastrum > Diphasiastrum complanatum. The sequence continues at coordinate 79,760,268 of CM055094.1, forward strand.
GCTCTACTTGAAGATTATAAATGGTTCTCATATGGTTACATGGACATTCCTTCCACTGATGTTGTCCCAAGCATCCAAAGCATAGACTCTCTCTTTTAGCCCTCGCTTGGTCCCGTGGCGACAACATAGAGCGTTGACCCCCTTGGGCATTAGGCTGCCCATGCAACCCTGTGCCTTTCGAAGCAACAACCCCTTTACACTTTTGGCCACCTGGAGCTTCCCCTTGTCCCTGCCCTTGCCATTGGCCTTTGAACTTCTTAAATTTGTGCTTACCCCAAGGCATTTGGCCCCCTTGGGCTTGAACACCCGAGGTTCCCGTAGCTTATTCATGGGACTTCTTCCCATCTTCATAGTAAATAGCCATTTGAATAGCATTCTGGACAGTATGTGTTTGCTCCTTTCACACAAACGGCCGCAAACTCTCCCTAAGTCCTCCAATAAAATGGTCGAAGTTTGGGGTTGATGTCCCCAAATTGCGTCGCCTTTCCATCAGGATTCTCTCACAGGACTGCACTGCAGTTGCTTGTGAGAGAAACTGGAGTGTCCATTCCATGATTCACAAGAAGAAGAGGAATCGACTCTCATCTGCACAGTTGGAGAGGTTGATGTACGTACACGCCAACCTGAGACTTTTGGGTAGACTCCAGACCACCGCAGAGCCTATCCAGGTAACTTGGAAGCCATAAATTATAATTTCTAAATTCTAACATGTGAATTGTAATCCATCATCCCAAGACCCACTGCCCAGTTAGTAGATACTAAATAGATCATACTACATAGTAGATACTAGACTATAGCTAAACTTTAACTTTTGCCAGGACTCGGCCCTCCAAATTTTGTCTTGATTTCAATGTGCATTGTGACATGTGCGTAGGTTAATCCCGATCTAATCGATGTGGCAAAGGTTCCAGAGTTGCCACCGAGAGACCAGTCAGAGGAGGACGTGTACGCATTCCTCCAAGAGGAGGCCATGCAGAGTGCAGGTGAGAAATTAGGATTGTCTAAGGTCTTGAATTAAATTTTCAAAGTTCGAACTAATTATCGTAATTTACTAATTTGCAGGCAATAACACGGTTGTCCCTCTTTGTGTGCACTGTGCAGGACCTGTCACTCGAGCAGAGCGTAGGAGGAGGGCAGGAGAGGGTAGCAGCTCCTGTGCTCACAGCCCTGACGACGAGGACGAGTCTGAGTCTGAGGCATCGTCAGGGTCAGAGTCCTCTGAGGATGAGGAGTCCGAGGAGGGTGGGGATGAGGATGAGGGGCATCATACCTTTGCCTCTGATGAGGATTTCACAGCTAAGCTTGCCACTCGAAAGGCCACAGCAGGCTCCACAACACCAGCGAGTGGGAGGAGACTCAGGCGTAGGAGAGCTTAGAGTGCTCACTGCTCAGTGCTCATTGTATATTAGATAATATCATCATTGTAGTCTATAGATGTATCATGTCACTAGATGAGCATTGACTCTTGAGCTGTTTACAGTGTACACATCATGATTTACCATCAGACACATCGCGCATTTCATTGGTGACTGGATTCATGAGGCACCTGGCATATTTTGATGTTTCTGATTCCTGAAGTAGTATTTACTATTTATGTAGTCTGTTAGTCAATTATCTAATTACTAATGGTTAAAGGTTTAAACTTTAAACTTTAAAGTTTTCCAATTTTTATTTTGGTATTTAATGTATTAAGTTAGAAGTTAGAACTTAGTAGTTAGTAGTTACATTATACATATGTCATATAGAATGTTCAATGTTCAAACTTCAATGTTGAATGATGAATGATGATGACAGATGTCAGATAAATCTAAGTTTCTATTATCTAACCTAAATTTTTTTGGCTTTCTCAAACATTGTAACCTTCTTGTTTATTCTTTTCTCCGATCTCGACATTGCAATTTACAAGTTACAAGTTACAACTTTGAACTTACAACTTAGTAACTTACTGCACAGTGCAGTTCTCTTAAACTTGGGTCATAATGTCATTCTGTTTTGAAACTTGATACGACTGTCGACAGGTCACAAGAGATCTGATTACCCTGATTCCTGATTCCTGATTCCTGATATCTGTAAATTTAGAGGAAAATTGAAATTAGCTATTAAGTATCTATAGTATGTACAGAGTATATTTGACTTTTTGTTTTTAAGAATGAAAAAAACAGGTTCGAATTGTTTTCCGATTTGAACCTGGCCTGGCGGTTCGAACCTCAAAGAATCGGATCGAACCGGCCGGTTTGAATCGCCCTGTTCGAATCGGGATGCAACCTTGTGTAGAAGTTAAGGAACTGCTCTAATACCAAATCTCACAAAGCTATCTCGATCAAATCCAAAGCACACCAATGTAGGCACCAAATATCCACGTTATTGATTTCTCTTGAAAGTACATATCAAGTTACAAGCATAAATACATAAGAGCAATACTGCTAAGTCTCCTCCCAGCCACCTACTGCATAGACTATGATGAGGAATGCCTCTCTCTAGGCTCACTTATACATAATCCTCAAGCACCCACGTAGGAGGACTGTCCGTGTCACTCATGCACTGGACCAAATGTCCCAATGAGCATATGACACATATCTCGTTGACCAGTCAACTCTTTTACTTTTTAGGAGGTCAATCCAGCAGCCTCTAAATTAAGACCGCACCCTATACCAAATACAAGCAAATAAACAGTTAACAGAAAACCTGCTATTTACATTTTCTTACAAAACACCACAGGCCGGGTCACGTCTAATGTGTTCAGACCTAGGCGGGAATATAAGTAGATGACAGTTTACACATACTAGCCATTGGTTGTGATGACATGGGAGTTACCAGGCGACCTCCCAAATGACATCATCAACACACATTGCCCCTAGTTGCAGTCTCCATTACATCATTCTTCAGCAGCAGCAGAATTTGATTGATGATTCTATGATGGGCACATATATTAGTAGCTACATCCCATATATGTATTCTTACTGTTCTCGGAGACGTTCTACACACTCCTATTTGCACCACACACTTGATTGACATGTACTTTATGTCTTATAAGCCTTTTGGCATGGAAAAGCATTAACAAATCTCTCTCTCTCTCTCTCTCTCTCTCTCTCTCTCTCTCTCTCTCTCTCTCTCTTCCAGCTTTGTTGTAGGTCTACTTTCTACAAGCAAGTTCCTTGTGAGTGATTTGATAATTGTAAATACTCATGATGAGAAATATGCTACAAGCATTTAGAATTTTCAAATCTGATCTGATTCACTTTATCATAATTGACTACAGTTCATTGTCAATAGTTCATAATTTGGTATTGTTGTCCTTAAAAAACCACTATAAATTTCCTATTTTCCACCTATGCAAACTTTTTACCTTGTGACAATACCATCTTTGAAAATATATGCAAATCTCAACTTCATGATTTTAGGTCAGAAACCTAAATCAACTATAGCCCTCAAGCCTATGTCAAATGTAGCGCCTCAACCCTACATTCACATGTTCTCAAATGGGCGATCAAGCTTGGAATTGGGGCTATTTGCCAAGTCGGGCTAAATGTCACTTCACTCCAAATGCCAAAGTCCCAACTTGGAGGCTGATTTCCTGCACATGTGAACAAGTGCTCGGTAGGTGGCTGAAGGCTCCACAAAGTCTAACAGTCAAGTTACCTCATTCAATGGGGTACATCTACCAAGACACTACACCATTGTTGATAATCTAGGGCTAGGATTAGATCTTTTTCTACCAGATACATTGGTTTTCCTTGTTCGTAGTCAAGTTAAACCACAAGATCAAAGTGTATTCTTTGTGTTGGATGTTATCTTCATGCTACTCTAAGTTCAATTTATCAATCTTGTTTGAATCTATCTTGATGCATTGTTGTTTGGTAGAATAACTCTTAACTATTTTGCATCAGATCCATTGAATCTTGGCAATTAGTGTATGGAGCTTTCACACCATTCAATAACATGACTTTACACCATAATCATGATTCAATTCAAGGACTTTGCTATCAGGAATTTTTTGAGGTTCGTGTACTGTTTTGGTCATTCTTAACATCCTAGCCATGGCCTACAAGAGGCCAAACTATCGCTAATGTACTCAAAGTTTCTGCCGACCATTTGCAGTTCTGCCTCCATCAAAACTTGAAAGAATTAAACATGGTGATCTAGAAGCATAAATACATCACTACAGTCATCTAGGAAAGCCATCCAAGATTATCTGTAAATACGGAAACCCTTTGTCGTAGCCTTTGGTTAAGGGACCAATGTTTAGATACCCGGTTCGAACCAACAGTTTTTATATGGGCATCCATCCTTGTTTTAAAATTCACACCCATGTAGATCTATCTTGAATAAATTCTCCTGAGAATTGAGATCTAAAATATCCCATCACCGTCTTGTTTAAATCCATAATTGCCCCAAATTTGTGTGCCATATCTAGTGAAAAGAGGAGATCTCTTGAGTCTCAGCCTCTGGAGTCTGGAAATTAGGTAAGCATATGTTATGGAATAGAATTGAAGGCTGAGGGCTCATCAGAAATTTACAAACTACAAAACAGCAATACACCCTCTCCTCCCTATGTCGTTGCCTCCCGAATCCTCAACGATGGTAGTAATAACAGCCTACTTAGTACTAGTAGATTTCTCAATGGCCCTTTCCATCACAGCCAAATTTTTTTAGCAGACAACGGTTTGAACCGGGCCGGTTTGAACCGCAATTCAAGCAAACATTATAAGGGGCTGTATCGCCAGGCTGATAAAAAAGGTAGCAATCTACCTGTGCCAGGATGATAGGTCCACCTTGAGAGGCAAAAAGCTGCTGATCTTTCATCAAGTTCACTATCTTCGTGACAAATCCCTGCATCTGTGTCTGTTAATGTCATGGAAAAACTTGCATTAGAAAGGAAAGATTCAGGAGGCTTTAATTATCTTTAGCATGTTAATTTGTTTGTTACACAATGATTTTCTTTCATCCTGTGATGTCATAAAACAATCTTACAGCTCAGGAATGTTTATGTGGCTTAATCTAAAACAGTTGTAGTACGATACCAGACCATCTCTTGGAAATTGGGCTTGCTAAAAAATCAAAATATGCCAAATCTTAACACACAAGTTTATGAAAACATTTTGGCACAGCAGATTATTGCAGTTCAAATCCTAGAGACAGAAGCGATATCTAAAATTTCATTGCAATTGGACCATAAGTGCTACCTTAAATGCCTCATTGTCTGTTCGGAAGTGCATATTCGGGATTTCCAAAAGCCATACAGGAAAGCCTCTGCATCAATCTCAATGCTGATTCAATAAGAAATCTCTCTCTCTCTCTCTCTCTCTCTCTCTCTCTCTCTCTCTCTCTCTCTCTCTCTCTCTCTCTCTCAAACGCACACGCACACACAAAAGAGTACCGATTTATGGTTTGAATTTCGTACTTCACTACACATAATTTTCCCTATTCACTGCTGTTCTAGTCTAGTCTTGGAAGCAACAAGCATAAAGACTCATGGCCTTCAAGTTAAAGCTATACACTTGAGTATCCTTGTATGCACCCGTCAATACCATTTGGATGTTGTGACTTTCACTCGCTGCCTTCCCAAGAGCTTCGTTTTACTTGAAGCTTTCTATTGCAGGCAAAAAGTCAAAAGAAGGGACTCATAGACTTATTTCTAACCAAGATCTACTTACCCTACCTTTCTATTAGAGGCATAAACGAAAAGGATGCACTCATCTTTTAAACTTGAACAATGCACGTCTTTGCATGTGAAAGTTGAAAAGGCTTGGGGCAGTGCTACAAGTCAAAAAAATTGCAAAGATTTTCGATATTTTAATCATGAACTTCAAATTCAAGTCTATAAAGATCTCCACAACATGGAGCTAATCCCATTGAAGTGCATGAGGACTGATTATCATGTCAAAGTAAACTCAGAGAGTACATTTCATCTCTATGTTCCTTCGAGCTCTCAAAGCTTTGAAAGAAGATGCTCGTGGATAAAGACCCATCTTGTCTTCAATTCAATTCGGTAAGGATACCTGAGAAATGGCATGTAAGCAAAGACATTGCTCACAGAAGCTTTAAGCCCAATGCGAAAAGGCAATACAGAAGAAACTATATCTGCAGAAGGTTACAAAACAGACAAACAAAATATGTAAATGCATACTTCCAATCAATCTGTTGAGTCCTGGAAGATTTCCGAGTGGTTGGAAGCTAGTACGTGTACCTGTGATGGGCTGAGGTGGTGCCTGGAAGACTTTTTACGAGTGGAGGATTTATTTCCAGACTATACAACATGATATTCCTTACTCTGCTTCACAGAAACTGGTTCACTTCTCCACAAAATGATTATCATCTCTCCTGAGAGGTGATCCCTTCAAACCACCGGCAGGGATGCGAACTCATCTAGAAAGGGCTATCTACTGGCATGATCAAAACCGACTTCCTGAAATCATTAGGTGAAGCAAGTCTATGTCCACTAGAGAAATGCAACAGAGTAGCTCACTGGTGCTCGAGTTAGGGCATGAGCCAATCACTCAAAAATTTCAATAACCTTGACGATATATTCGCACGCAAGCAGATATAAGCCAAACACAAAAACGGAGCAAGATTAGTAAATTAATCAAAATCTGGAATATAACTACCAATCCGTATAGAGTGTATGTTCAGAATATCAGATTCCTTGTGGTCCATGCAGGAGAAGAAAAGCCATAACAATTTGAAACCAGCACCAGGCTAAACAATACAACTATAATCGTCAACGTGACGTGGATAAGAGCATAGAAAGCATTCGATCGGTTCAGGCTTCCAAGGTAGGTTGACTAGAAGTTCCAATCCCTTTTAGGCTTAAAAACTTTTAAACCGTATTGTTGTGTATACTTTTACGGACGAGCCATCTCCGTGATGAATGCTCAAAGAATGAGATTGCCAAATTGTCTTACCCGAAGCTCCACTCTGCGCAGGCGTAAGGTCCGATGCGAAGGTTCACGTAAAGTCCTGCTTGCTGTACGAGCTTTACGAAAGTTGATAGATCGTATCTGCCTTTGAAATTGTACTGTGCACCCACCCCACCAAAGCACGCTCATAACGACACGTTAATCGTGCTCTTTAATCAGAAAACAGATGCATTCTATCTAAGTTATTTATACTGATTGGCAATGCAAAATGCCATGCACCGACTTCCAAGTTTTGCAACTTGCAGTCTTCGAGAGAAGACATGATTGGAAAACAGACTGCGCTTCCTAGCAGAAAAGCAACGATAATCCAAACAGGCACTTTTCAAACATTGTGTACATGAATGATTTCACGTCGGGTGAAGGTGCTTACCGTGTATAAGATACATATTGGACTCAAAGCATGGCTTAGCATATAACATACCTTTATTTATAGCGAAAACTTCGATTGATGAGCCTGGCAGTAGAAAGCTTACATTTCCCTGTGCCGGCTCGTGTACATTCCAGAATACGTAAGTTTCGATGACATCCACTCCACCGTCTTTAGCTTTAGATATCAAATCCGGCCACATCTGCAAGTTATTCATGCAAATTGATGTTGAACGCTTTTGACATTTATACAGGAGGTGATGTCCAAACTGATGCTAGAAACTAGTCTCTTTACGCATTAGTTGCTTGATACGAAACTGAGCTTTTGAATATACCAATCCTAGAGAGAGATCAAAATCTACGTAACATTGCTATTCAAACCGAGCAGTAAAATACTTTTGAGAAGAAAATGGCTCGTTCATGCGTGCCAACTAGAACTACAAGGAACTTTAAAGCATTTTGTATTTACGTGCATTACAAGGCAACCTGCAAATGAAAAATTAGAAGTAAACAGAATTCAGAATTGGAGCAAAATTCCGTAGTTTATACTTTTATTTAACGGAACAGGAGAGCACCTCTGGAGTCGCTCGTGGATAATGCAGTGACGCAGAAATGAGTATTCTGCGCTGACCATTAATGATGAGAGCCCTGTGATCATACGTCACTGTGTCTGCATTTGTTCCAAAAATACCGAATTCATTGTCTTCTCGAATTGTTGTACACAGGATTAAAACAATGAGCAAGAAACACCGGTTGCTCATCCCCTTCACCATTCTCGGCCAGCCAAATCTTCCCCCTTGACAATCGCCTACAAATGTGCTCATGAACCTGATGAGCCACCTCAACAAATGCTTAATCCTCGCAAGTCTTGCCAATCCACTCAAACTGCAGAAACCCTCTCATACACACTTCGAACAACCTTATCATATTGGTCCAAGGAAACGCTAGTTTTGATCATGCATTGTGTTTCTATCGTCTTCTTTTAAATCTTATCATATCCTTTTTACGATTCAATATGCTCCTATCGTCGTTCACGATGCTCATATCGTCATTCACGATGTTCCTATCGTTTTCTCTTGTAATCTTTTTATGAGGACAGCCAGGTGCCTTCCTCTCAAAAAGACACTCTCATTCCAATTTCACCAAAAAACACCCGCCCCTGACGCTCGATTTCCAAAAGATAGGCCGTGCGTCCGGCCACAACGCTAGCCAGCTTGTCACCTAGTTGTGAATGAGACCAACGTTGCCGATTCTCTTTAAATTTTTTACAAATCTCGTAGTACACAGGAGTCTTTTTGTTCCCTCGTTCACTCTTAGTTCAAGTACCAAGGATCGTGCGTCATGAGCGTCGCATAATAGCATCAAAGTGCATCCTCAAGGATCGTGATTCATCAGCGTTGCATAACAGCATTTGCAAGAGCTTGAAGCAAGGATATTGATCATTCGCTGCATTTGCAAGAAACAAGGACATTAATTCATCAGCCTTGCATGACAGCCTTGAACTGCATTTTCAAGAAACCAGGACATCGATTCATCAGTCTTGCATGACAGCATTAAACTGCATTTCCAACAAGAAACGAGGACATTCATTCAATGTCAGCCTTGCATGATAGCATTAAAGCAAATTTGCAAGAAACGAGAATATCGATGCAAGCAAGAAGCAAGGTTCTGCGGATCGGGATTCATTAGCATTGCATAATAACATTTAAAGTGCATTTACGTGAATTGTTACCGCTGTTTGTTTGCATGCAAATTGAAGGAAGCAGCCGCTGAGGATGCACATTGTATCCAGATCCAAGGGGAGCTGCCTGATTGAGCGCATTTGTCTTCTTTTAATCCTAAAAGAACAGCAATACGACAGTGTCGGTTGTGTTCTATTGAATTCAAGCAAACGCTAAGATTATGATAAAGCAAAGACGAGAGAAAGAGACACAGAAGAGAGAGATGGGTTTTAATTAATTGGTTGCTGGTGGAGGGATGATGGCATGGCCATTAGCGATGGATGGCTGGCGGTGGGTGTCGTTGTTGAAGAATTGACGTGTCACATTGAAGGGTGCGAGACTCGAGTGGGAATACGGGCATGCTTTGCTGAAGCTCTGCTTACGTGAGCCGTGCAGGAAAACTGGAATTGCAGGAGGCCTCGAATTTAAAGGCGTACCTTTGTAAGTTTTTTTTTGGGTTATCCTCCGAGCCTGTTTGTTGTCGTCGTCGTCGGAAAGGGCTTTCGGCTGAGAGCGATACACTGAGGCACAACTTTCGCACAGAAAGTCATGTAAACTTTTTTTACACACGCACCTTCCATCCACATCCCGGAAGATGCATGTAAAAAATTTTGAAAATAAAAAAAGGCTACGCATAAATTGTGTTCTCTGAGTCACCTTAATTTTCTTCATGAAAAAAGCAAAGAATGATTTTACGAAGACCTAATGCCAACAAGTGCTCAGATTCGTTTTGCCACTTGGTGTAATGAGTTGAGTACCTACCAAGCCCGCTCTGCAACGAGGTGCTCAGATTCTTTTTGAACTATGTAGCGATTGGAAGTGGCATTGCTACCTGGTGTAGCAGGTTGAGAACGTACCGAGCCCGCTCTTTGAACTATGCAACAATCGGAAGCGACCCTACTACCTGGTGTAGCAAGCCAAAAACCTACCAAGCCCACTCTGTGGCGAGGTAGGTACTCGACCTACTACGCCGGTAGCGAGGCCTTCTTACGCTTGCTACAGGACATAATTGTCATGCATGCAAGGGTTTAAAGATAGCAGGTACTAGAATATGGTTGTGAAAGAGTGTGTCCACAATGCTACACAGACAATAATTCTTCGAATGACTACTACGTATTTTGGAACCAAGGAACCTAATTTCACTTTTTTCTAGTTCAACTCTAAGTGAAATACCAATGACCCTCCATCTAGTTGGAAACCTGATTCCTTCATACAAGCAGATTAAGCTTGTCAAGCTCAAAACTTTCCCCCTTATAATCCTACAACAATCTCCATATAGTATAAAGGTATAGCACCAAAGTCTATTCTAAATGCAGATTTTTGGATGAGGATGTGCTTCACGTTTTCTAATCTTGTCATCTGCCTCTTTGGAAATCCCTCACTAATCTTTTCGTTGCACATTTCCATGTTATGTTTAAAAGACTTAACCAATTTCATCTAATGCTTAACAATATTGTTCTTACCGATCCTTATGTTAACAACTTTTGGCAATGTCTTAGAGTGATATCTTTAAGGAAGATTTGGCTTGATAGAGATAGCACAAACTTTGGAAATGGTGTTTTTTGCATCTCCTCCATGCTTCTTTTTAAAGATGTTGTCTCTTTCTACTTTAATTATAGAAAGTCAACAACAGGTTATGCGTTTAATTTTGGTAGCGGTCGTTTTTCATGGTCCAGCAAGAAGCAAGATACTATTTCTCTTTCTTCTACAGAATCCGAATATAAGGCGTTAAGTTCCGCTACCCAGGAAGCTGTTTGGCTACGTAAGTTGTTATGTGAGATTGGCATGAAGCAAGTAAATCCTACTGTTATTTTCTGTGACAGTCGAAGTGGAATACAATTGGCTAAGAATCATGTCTTCCACGCAAGGACAAAACATATTGAGGTAAAATATCACTTTGTGCGTGAGAAGCTACAGTCTGAAGATATAAGTATTGTACACTGTTCTACGTTGTTACAAGTTGCTGATATATTTACAAAAGCTTCAAATAAAGAAAAGTTTGACTTTTAGAGCCAAACTTGGCTTAGATCTAGTTATGTAAAAAGCCTTTAGTTGTAATACTATCATGGAGGTATGTTCCATGAATAGAGTAAACTCTAAATAAAGAGAGACGTTGATCATTGAGGGAGAGAGTTAAAATAGCAATGATCGACTTATACAGTGCTTTCTTATTTCGACGGCACCATGTGTGCTCAGTTCTAGAATTATTGGGCCGTCTTTCTTTTACGAGCCCTTTGAGTGCTTTTAAGCAACTTTATCTTTGTACTTATCAATCAGTTGAATATACAGTTTGGGGTGAGCAATTTTGTTGTCTTGTCTTGTTGCACTTGACGTTGTGTTGTGATGATTGATCCGGTCAGGTTTGTAAACTGTTTCCTTAACTATGATATCTTGTGGCAAGATGGAGATGGAGGCTCATTCATGGAATTTTATGGTGGAGACATATCAAGGAAAGACAAAGTTGGAGGAGATAAGCAAGCAAATGGTCATCACTCACATTTATGGTTTGGTTGCTGTAATTTTTCAGAGAGTTCAAAGTTTGAAGCATGGAGGAATCATTTCATTCACATTCTATTTGGTTCTTCATGTTCTAGTTATATCTTGATGCGTAAAATTGATGTAAGAAATAGGGAAGCATCCAATTTGGACACTATTCTCTATATCAATTATGAAAGATACTTTAGAACCTTAGAAAGGAGATCTATACTTAGGATGGTGATCATTCTAAAGTTGGATCAAAGTAGTATGGCTAAAACTATGCCAAAACTAGTTGAAGAGGGAGTGTGAGAGATTTCAACAAGTTTAGTCATATTTTGGTAAATTGTCAATTGAGCCCAAAACTCATTTTAGACTTAGAGATAAACTTTTTGAAGTTATATTAGTTTAAAATACATTCAATAAACACTTTCTGAAAGTGTGGGAAAGTTGGTAGTCGAGTTTGAGAGAAATTCAAATTTGAACTTTGGGTACATTGAATCTAGACCCAAAAATAGTAGGGTTTACATTTTGGAGGGAAAGCCAAGTGGCCAAATAGGGTTTGGACACTCTATAAAAGAATGTAACTCGTGGAGAGACACATATTCTCTCTTCTCTTTCTCATTTCATCATTATACATGGTTCTCTTTGGGTTCTACTAATCATTGGTGCATTCTCTTGATGATATCTTGCAATCTTGTGTGTAGAATGCTCATATTTTGCTATTTTTGGTTCCACACGTGTGAAATATAGTAGGGTACTGTTATTTTATGGACGGAAAATATATATTTTATGTTTTGGTTCATGTTTGATCAGTATCTCTTAGAGTTTGCATCTCATTTTGTATGTAGATGCTGATTTTTCTACATTGGCAGGATCGTTGGTTTGTTCCGTATTATAACCAAAGATCAGGGACATGGAATGATCTGAAATCCTTCACATGTGACTCTCCCTTTCCATGTTCTCTAGAAGCATGCGGGAAAATGGAAACAACAAATCCAAGCCACTGACACCATCACCATTGATGAATTGCCCGAAATGCCATTACATCTCACAAATCCACTTAGCGAAAGGGGCAATATCAAGATTCCAGCTACCCATCGCCAATTCCGCGAAGTCTTAGCTATACTGGATGGTGGCTTAGGTGTCAACATCATTTCCACCTCCCTCATGATAGAATGGAATCTGAGAGACAAACTTACCAAACTCACTTGTCAGCTTAGGATGGCTGATCAAAGTGTGGTCCGACCTACTGGTTTCCTTACAAAAGTGCTCATCAAACTAAGAGGTCTGAAATTTTCTATAGACCTAGTTGTACTCGATATTCCTAGCAATGCCTATTCCTACGAGCTACTACTTGGTCGCCCATGGCTCACTGATGCAAGAGTTGTTCATGATTGGAGCAAAGGCAGAGTCACCTTCGAGAATAAAGATAGCTCTGTCACCATCGATTCATCTGGAAAACTCAAACCCACACGGTTTCACGATGAGGGACCCTCTACTACTAATTCAGTGTTTGAGCCATACTAGCCACCCACGAAAAAGGTCATTATGTTGAATCCACTAATATCATAAACTGGAGCCACAATTTAGCTACCATTGATTGTGTGAATGCCGATTCTTGTGCTCAACATCAGGATGATTGTATCTCTACTCCCCTGACCGATAACGAACAGATTTCTGATCTAGACACCCCTATCATTAATATCAATTCTATTGATATTCTTCCACACAATGATGAGTTGTTAAATGTTGCATGGCTACCTACTGATGAATTAGAAGATTTTTTCATAGATGATGACAATGTCTTACGAATTTAGAATTGCTCAGAAGATTCAGACATTTTTGATATTCAAATCCTCAACTACATGGAGGCCCTTCCACTTAAGGCCTTTCCGTAGCAATCATCCAAAGTAGAACCAGTCACCAAAGTTACAGTCGAAAAACATGATACCAAGCTATACCGGGTCAAACGACCAAACTATCCATGGACCTCTGTGAGGAGAAAACAATTTTTCAAATCGATGACAAAATTCTGCTTTATGTGCCACCACTTCCTCATCCGCACACCTCACACCCTTCGAAGCCACAACTTCGTGGCCATACCATGAAAACAAAGATGAAGAAACCCCTTCTAATTCAACTGCCTGGAGACCTTACCACTGTTAGGGAAGTTCCTAAGATCGCATCCACACATACACCAATCCTCGAGCCTCCCAAATCACCATCCATACAGTTGAAAGGCAAGGCCCCCCTCGAATCTCCAACCCATGATGTCCTGCGTACTATAAGGACTATATGATCGAGGATGTCACCATCCGATTACCCCAAGCTCAATGTGAGCCAAATGGTAATCCCCCCTACGAAGGCTCGACCCGAACCATCACACTTTCCTTGAGTGAGCCACATGAAAGTAACAAATATATTTTCCACATCGGAGCTCATCTCAATCGCGAACAATGTAGATGCCTTGAAAAGCTTTTGCGCAAATATTAACATGTCTTTGTTTGGTCCTATAAAGACATGAAAGGAGTCTCACCCCATGTAGTTGTCCATAAATAGTATTCCCTTAAACCGGGTGCGAGACCAACCCCTAGCCGTCCCTACAGATGCAATCCGATCTACAAGGCCAAAATCAAAGAAGAACTACATTGCCTGTTAGATGCAGGATTCATCTATGAAATCGAGCATACTGAGTGGGTCTCCCCAATCGTCATTGTTCCTAAGAAAAATGACGAATCTGTGTCGATTTCAAAAAACTTAATGCCATCACATAACGTGATTATTTTCCATTACTTTTCAGAGACTCCATCCTAGAAAATCTAGCAGGAGATGAGGCCTACTCCTTCTTAGATGGCTTTAGCGGATATAATTTGATCCAAATTGCTGAAGAAGATCAACATAAAACTGCTTTTGCCATAGAATGGGGAACCTTCTGTTGGAAAGTCATGTCCTTTGGTCTCTGTAATGCCCCTAGCACCTTCCAACATGATATGCAAGATGCCTTTTCTCAGCAGATGGGCGACACCCTAGAAGTTTACTTGGATGATCTAGGTGATTTAGAAGAATCACGACATCTGTCTGTGCTTGAGAAAACTTTTATCCAATGTCAATTCGACATCTCCCTGGAGTTCAACATTTTTTAGCAGACCATCTATCTCGAATCCCTAACCTACCCACCTCAGATCAAGGCATCAACAATGATTTACCCGATGCCATCTTATTTCAAGTTGACTCTACACCCGTTTGGGCCAAGGAAATCACAGAATATTTAACTACAGGGCATATGGATCCATCCTTATCTAAACTCGAACAACGCGCGTTGGTTCTCAAGACCAAACCTTATACGTTAATTGCAGGCCAACTTTACAAACAAGGGTTAGATGGAATTATCCAACGTTGTCTTACTGAAGGTGAAATACCCTCTATCATCTCCCTCACTCACGAAGGTGTTGGAGCAGGTCATTTCTCTTCCGAAATGACTGCTAAGAAAATCCTCTTGGCAGGATTTTGGTGGCCAACTATTTTTAAGAATACGCACAACTACACTAAGGCCTGTGATGTTTGTCAACGAACAAAAAGATTTCAGAAGACCGACTACATGCCTTTGCACCCTGTCACAACTAATTAAGCTTTTCAGAAATGGGAAATTGATTATGCTGGACCCATTAGTCCCGCTGCTCGACACACTCAATCACGATATATCGTAGTAGCCACAGATTATTGTACCGAATGGGCTTAAGCAAGAGCTGTTCGCAGTGCTGACGCTCATTCTACCGCAAAATTTCTCTACGAACAGGTTACAGTTCGTTTCGAATGTCCTCTAGAACTTATCAACGATAGGGGTACATATTTTCTTAACTCTGTCATAGCATATCTACTTTCCAAATTTTTTGTGGTTCATTGCAAAAGTTCCCCGTATTATCCATGATGCAATGGCTAGGCGGAATCCATAAACAAAATCTTATGTGGTATTCTCACCAAAACCGTCGAGTCCAGCCGATCCGATTGGGAACTAAAACTTCATACTACTCTATGGGCCTGCCGCACTACCTCAAAGCAAGCCACATGCTTAACCCCTTTTCAACTAGTATATGGCCAAGAAGTCGTTATGCCTGTAGAATTCCATATTCCATCCCTTTGAGTAGCCTATAATCTTGAGCTAGATAATCGACAGATCCTAGCAAATAGGTTATTTTATCTTGAACAACTATGTGAAACACATCGGATCAGCATCCATGCTCAACAAGTCCACAGACGTCGGCATTCAAAGGCTTCAGATTTTTGCTTAATAAACATGACTGTAGACAATCTAGGATAATCATCTATGAAAGTGATAAAATAGATTGCATCTCCTAAGGACGGAGTTGGCATTGGACCACATAGATCGCTATGTACAAGATCCAATACATGCTTTGTTTTGATGGAATGTGATTTGAGAAAATTGCTTCTAGAGTGTTTGCCATGGACGCATGATTCACAAAAGAAAGATTTCCTAACTAATGAAGAAGGAAAATTCAATCCATCAACTAAGTTATTACAATGCATATAGGAAAGTGATCTTGTATTCACGTGTCCAAATCGACTATGCCACAGAACAACATTGTCGTTTATATTTTCATTAGAGACACTAGCTAATGCAACTAAATTAGAGAGTACATAAAGATTTCCGACTCTAGTGCACGTAGTCAGAGTAGTATCTTCCTCGAATATTGTACATGCTCAGATGAGAAAGTAACAGTGTAGCCCTCATCAATTATCTTAGAGACTGATAACAGGTCCTTTGACCTCCTTATGATACAAAGGTATTGCCACCCAAGTCTATTCTAAATGCAAAGTTTTGGATGAGGATGTGATTCACATTTTTAATCTTGTCATCTGCCTCTTTGGAAATCCCTCACTAATCTTTTCATTGCACATTTCCATGTCATATTTAAAAGACTTAACTCATTTCATCTACTGCTTAACAATATTAACAACTTTTGATAATGTCTTAGAGTATATCTTTATGGAAGATTCGGCTTGATAGAGATAGCACAAAAATTAAAAATGGTGTTTTTTGCATCTCTCCCATGCTTCTTTTTAAAGATGTTGTCTCTTTCTAGTTTACTTTTGTGTAAAGTTCTTAATCTATAATTAATCCTTTTGAGAAGGACAAAAAGAAATCTGGCCATGTTTTATCCACATAAATTGTCCTGTAATCTAGTAGTGGCAATTTCAACTGACATGTCTTTTGAACAATTTTCGTGCTTTTGCTTGTTCCTTATCATTTTAAGAAGTTGAAGTTGTTTGACAAGTCAATGTTTATTCTTTATTTTTCAAATTACAAGCTTAATTACAGCATGTGAATTGCTTGCTCAAAAGGGTTTTGGCTAGCCTTTATTGATTGTGTTCAATATGAGACTAGTACTATGACCATTTTGTTTCCTTCAGAGAATGGTTATTGTAATATTTTGATATAATTTCATAAAAATCATTAGAATTAAACACAATTTGGAAGAAACTTTAATACTGTTGACATTTGAAATAGAACATTACGTTTTTTGGGAGAGAAAAAAAAAAAGCACATCAAATTTTTTGCTTGCCATTTTTGCAATGAAATATTTGGAACATTCTTCTAGCATTTGCCTTTCATAACCTTATGTTATAATTTTTCATAAAAATGAAAAAGTTTAAAAAGAATCAAATAATCTGTCAAGGTTGTGCCATTTTTTATGAAGTTTTTTTTTGTCACAATGCATTGCCTATTTGTAGATACTCGACTTGTGTGTTGTTTCTTTTACTATTGTCTTATATCATTGCAAACAACAAGCACTACAAGAATATGTTGTTTAAATAGCAGTCCAAAATGTCAATTTTCAGCGCGCTGTCATATAGGTGATCTTGTTTATAAAAAAGATGAGATAAAACTATCATTGATGGCAAAAAGTTGAAATGACTACTTGTGAAACTTGCCCCTTTGGATTAAATGACTAATTTATTCCTTGTTCATTGACATATGCTTTTTGATGTGTAGTTTGCAATAAGATATGTATTATTGGGAACACTCTTTTGCATTGAAAGGTTCTAAAATATAAAATTATGCTTATGGGTTTCCAAGGGAAGTCTCCAACTTGGGACCAAAGAAATACAAAGAAAACAAAAAAAACAAAAGGAAATGCTCCAAGGAGATTCAATAAATAGTTAAAGGAAGGATGTAAATAGAGAGAATATAACTCTAAAAGCCCACAATATTGGAATTCATAGAGGTGGTTGATTTGGAGTAAAAAGCTACGGATCATGTGTCTCGTATGTTCCGGATCAGGTGTCTTGTATGTTCGAACGTTAAAACAATGTACCTTTTGTTAAAGTTCATACACAATTTCAAACTTGAATACACTTTTGATAAAGGCCACCAGGCCTTGTGGCTTGCCTCACTCCCATGTTTTCTTACTAATAAAATCTTCAAATCTTCAAATCTAAAAAAAAACATTTGAGCACAATGCTTATGAGGATGACTTGACCCAAAAAGCAGTAATAAAAAAATCTCTAAATTTGATGTCAAGGGAGAGGCTTTCCCTGATTGTGAATATTGTGAAGGGCTTTATTCTTGAATCTTCTATAACAGCAAACCTAAAAGACTATATGTTTTATCTTTCAACTTGATAAGGTAGTAGTAGTTTGTTAGGAATGCTTTTAAATTGAAATACAAAAGTAAATTCTAGATTCTAAAATTTATATAAGGTTGCCAAGATATTTTATTGACCTATCCTTTCAACTTTCTAGCTGAAGGAGACTTTTAAAGTTTTAAAATCACGACCTTTCAAATGAAGTTTGAGTGATTCTTCTAGGCTTTCCAGTTGAAGGGTAATGAAAATAACCTTCAAGGCACATAAAATATGCGACTTTACACCTCTTTATAAGGCCCAAAGGTTGTGATTGCCTGCCCACAACCATCCTTGACTTATCCTTTCAGAATTCTAGCTGAAAATGACTTTTAAAATCTTGGGCTTTCATGTGAAGTTTTGAGTGCTCTCAGCTTTCCAACTGAAAGGGTAATCTCTGAAAATGACTTTCAACTCACATCTTGTAAACTATTAAAGGACCAGTATGTAGTCTTTGTAAAAACAGTTTAGTCATTGACTACATTGCATCTTGGCAGGGCTGACGGTGAAGGAAGGACGTACAAAGAAAAAGAGTATGGGGCCCAAGGTGCATTGTATATGACTCCTTTGTACTTAATGCTAGGCTAAGTTTAGGGGTAAAAAGCTAGAGCCGTAGGCTAAGGGCAGTCTGTAATCACTTTTGTCAGCCATTTTCTTTTTTGTTCTCTATGATGCTATGTATAAGTACTTACAATAATGTCACTTTACTGTACCCATCAACGACAATGACCACGACATTTCTTCATTCAAAGCATCAACAACCCTTGTGTTTTTTTTAGGCTTCGCTTTTACGGCTTTGGATAGAGTATACTTTCCACAATGGTGACGGGGCCACCCTTAATCTTTACGTCACCCTCGATTATGGGCTCTGGTCCACAGCCCACAACACAAGTCCAGCCGTGCTGGTAGGCAAGGCAGCTCCTCCAGATCGTCCAGGTCACCCAACTTACAGCCCTTTTACTTGTGAACCCGTGATCTTTAATAGTCTCATTCGAGCGAGCACCAAAGTTGGACAAATTCATATATGTTGTATCTTAAAGCTCCCAATCCCCCTAACACTAGTGCTATGTGGCATTAGGTTCACTTGCTATCCACATGAACATTGTACTTAAAGATCCACTCTTTTGTTATGAATTTCCAAAAATAATAATCACAGAAGCTTGATGTCCTCAAGCCTTCAATCCTAGTCCGGGCAATAGTCCCCCCACTATATTATTATCAAAATGGAGATTTTTTTTTATACCTCTAGAGTCTATATTTCCCTTATCAATATAAGCATCATTTATGAGCCAAAGACTCCTATTGCAAGAATTACACCAGCCAATTATCAATCTTAGCATAAACATACACAAATTGTTCGTAATCGTAAAAGGTAGTCCTTGTATTAAAAAAACATGATCTTTTCAAATGCAATTTAATACTTTGTTGTTGCATATCATGTATTTAATTTCATAGTACAAGGAGAATTTGATACTTAAAATAAAATTTATAGTTCTCTAGTTCGGACGTGAATATGAATATTGTTTGGGCATGTTTGAGGTCAATGGTAATGGCGGACGCGACATCAACAACCTTTGTTGCACTATGAAGAAACCCTTGCCTGTTGATGGAGACGTTGATCGAGGCAAAGTTGTGGCTCTCTTTCCTTCACCTGCACATTTAGCAGATGCTCTATGTTTGGAATCCTCGCCTACTTTGGTTGAAGCATGTGGGAGCAAACTCCTTCCACCCTCTGTTGAGAGCATTTTCACATCCACTCACGCAGGCGTCCCTCCTGTTCAGCCACCACTTCAACCATCATTGCTAATGGCTTTCTCATCCCCATCAACTCTCTTTTACGCCACTTCTATAGATGCTTCAAGTTCCCCTCTTCACACACTTGCATTGTTTTTCCCCCCCATGGTTGCCCTTGTTATGGTTCTACCTTTCCTAGTCGGGTTATCTTTCTCCCTCTACTTTTTCAGATGTGCCAGTTGCTCTAGTGGAGCCCACTTCTTGTTGGAAAAACTTGGAAACTAAAACTCAGTGCGTTGAACTATGCCTATCATATTCAAGCTCAAAATAAATTTTAAGCTCTACTTGATTCAAACTTCGAAATCGTCAAAATCTATGCAATTGATTACGTAGCCAAACACAAATTAAATTGTGTGCGGAAGCAGGGATCATCAGAGACATTCAAAAGTATTTAGTAGAATTCAGTATTCAAGATCAGACAATCATGTTCAATCTATGAAAGAAAATCAGACAGAACATAGATGTGCAATGACACAAGACGATATCTCTTGGAAATAGCTTGAATAGAATTGCAAGAGAGTGTACACAACATTCAATTTGTTGACGTGTATTACATTTTGGATCTATGCTGCCTTATTTATATCTATACAATTTAATTACAAGACTTAATTAAAAGAATGGATCAATCCATAATGTCAATTGTGGGCCTTATGGTGGTTTCACGTCATTGTCTACCTAAACTGCTCGTAGGATCTTCGTTAGAGACGTCATCTTACGTCATTGCTTAGTGAAATTCGTGCCACTCTTTACGAGTTCCTTACATTGAGGAGTGCTGACCACTGGGTTGAAGGTTTTGAAGTAATCAATGTTGGGGATTTGTGAGAATCCCCTTGCCACCAATCAAGCCTTTCTTCTATCATTGATGCCATCTGCCTTCAACAAGAAGCAATCATATCAACAAGCGAATGCAGTTGCAGAGACATCACAATCCCCTATTCAAGACGTGGATGAAGAAGCAATCATGATCAACGATCAGAATGTGCAAGTCGATAATGTTTGGTTTCTCAATTTGGAGGTTCTCAACACATGATTAGTCATCATTAGTTTTTCCAGTCCTATACGCCTTATAGTACAAAGAAGTTCGTTCATCTTGGCAATGATAGTACACACACTATCGAAGATGAAGGCACTGTAAGATTAAGCTTTTAGAATGATCATTTCAAGCTACTATCCAATGTTATGTATGTACCTAAAATTTCAACAAATCTGTTATCAATCAGCAAAATTACTGACTTAGGTCATAAGATAGAGTTCGAATCTGATCAATGCAAAATTGTCGATAGGACGAATAAGATCCTTGGCAAGAGGCATGTACAAAGTTTTGAGAGGCTCCAAACCCCCATTATCAAACCTCAAAGTATTCAGATGTATTGTCTATGCATAGCTACTAGACAAGATAAAAAAGAAGTTGAACTCCCATAATATCAAATCCATTTTCATTGGTTACGCTACTTTAGACAAGACTTATAATTTGTATGCCATTGAATCAAAGATATCCTTCATCAGAGATATTCTTCAGCAGATATCTTCATCAAGGATCAATTTTACGACCTCAAAGACAAGGGCAAAGCTCCAACAGTCTCAAACTAGCTTACGATACAGTTATTCTTATTGTAGGTCCAAGTACTTCAACAAGGATGAACAACTTATTAATATCAGATCAAAAGAAGACATTGCAACACAACAACAACATAACCACGGTATTGATAAGTAGCCTCAGCCATCAGCCTTAGCCATGAATATCAACAAGAGGTCACAGACCACCTATAAGGTACATTGATAAATCTGCTTGTTATCTCATTATTCATATTTGTATATTTGGCAATTGAGGCCAATTTTCATATTAGACTTAGAGTTTGACTTTTCAAAGTTATATTAGTCTAAAGCATTTGAATAAGCACTTTTGGAAAGTGTGGAAAACTGTAGAACACGAGTTTTGGAGGGATTCAATTTGAGTAGTAGATACATTGAATTTAGTCACAAAAATAGTAGGATTTTCATTATGGAGGGAAAACCAAAGTTTGAACTTGGGTTTGGACCTGCTATAAAACGATAGAACTCGTGGGAAGAGAAGACATTCTCTCTCTCTCTCTCTCTCTCTCTCTCTCTCTCTCTCTCTCTCTCTCTCTCTCTCTCTCTCTCTCTCTCTCTCTCTCTCTCTCTCTCTCTCTCTCTCTCTCTCTCTCTCTCTCTCTCTCTCTCTCTCATTCATGCTTATACATGGTTCTATTGGGTTCTATTATCGATTGGTGAAGTATACTTGTGATATTTTTTGCAATTCTGTGTAGAATGCTTATTAATTGCTATTTCAAGATCCACACGTGTTTTTGGATTTTGTAGGGTTTTTTTGGATTTTATTAGGGGTTCTTTTTGCTCGAAAAGAGAGGCGAAAAAATCTCAAAAAGGCATGCCAAATATCTCGAAAATGCTCAAAAAACTAGAAAAAATTCTCGAAAAAACACGAAAAATCTCTCGAAATAAATCTAGATCTCGAAAAAATCTAGAAAAAACACGAAAATATTCTCGAAAAAATCTCGAGAAATCTAGAAAACAATCTAGAAAAATCTTGAAAAAATCTCGAAAATTTGCGAAAAGGCTCAAAAAATGTGAAGGGGCTCGAAAGAGTGTAGAAAAATCTCAAAAAACACGAAAATAATCTAGAAACAAATCTTGCAAAGTATCGAAAAATCTCGAAAACAATCTAGAAGAACCTCGAAAAAAACTCAAAAACTCGCGAAATTTCACGAAAAGGCCCAAAAAAAACGAACAGGCTCGAAAAAGTCTAGAAAAATCCGGAAAAACAAGAAAATAATCAAGAAAAAACCTCGAAAATGCTCGAGAAACTACGACAAGGCTCGAAAAAATCTAGAAATATCTCAAACAAGACGAAAAAAATCTAGCAAAGATTATCAAAAACTTCAGAAAAATTCACGAAAAGGGTCAAAAAATACGAACAGACTCGAAAGAATCTTAAAAAAATCCGAAAAAGCTAGAAAAACTTGAAAACTGTGATCAGTCTCAAAAGTCTCGAAAAACATAAAAATTTTATCAAAATCTAGAAAAAGCTCAAAATCTCGAAAAATCTCAAAAAAACACGAAAAAATTCCAGAAAAAATCTCGAAAACTACTTGAACAAATTTAGAAAAATCTCGAAAAAAATCTCAAAAAGTCTAGAACACGATGTAAAAAATCTCAAAAATTCGCAAAAATACACGGAAAGGTTCAAAACATGCGAAGAGGTTCGAAAAAGTTTAGAAAAATCTTAAAAAACACGAAACGAATCTAGAAAAAACTCAAAAATTCTCGAAAAGGCTCAACAACATGTGACAAATCTCGAAAAATCTAAAAAGGCTCGAAAATCCTCAAAAAGACTCAAAAATACGAACACGCTCTACAAAAACTAGAAAAAAGACACGAACAAACTCGAAAACAGTAGGATACGAAAAACTAAGTGAAAACGCGAAAAAAAAAACTATGAGAGCGAGAAAGGCTCGAAAAGAAACGAAGTCGTAAAAAACTGGAAAAGATGAAGTCGCGTAAAAAAAACTAGGAAAAAACAGGTCGCGAAAAATCTAAAAAGATGAAGTCGCGAAAAAAATTAGAAAAGATATTGAAAGTTGCAAAAAGAACTAGAAAAGATGAATTCGTGAAAAAGAAAACTAGAAAAGAAGTCGCGAGAAAACTCGAAAAAATGAAAAAACTTTGAGAAACGCGATTAAGCACGAAAAAAATCCCAAAACAGATAAAAAAAACACAAAAAGCTGAGAAAAAGCATGAAAAAACTCAACAAGAACTTGAAAATACACTAAAAAGCTCAGAAAAAAGTACGAAATGAACTAAAAAATACACGAAAAAGTTTATAGAAAACATGAAAAAGCTCAAAAAAATTGTGAACAAAATACGAAAAAGCTCAAAAAAGCCACGAAAATACATGAAAAAACTCATAAAAAAACACCAAACGAACTCGAAAATACACAAAAAAGCTCAGAAAAAAAACACGAAAGAACTCGAAAACACACGAAGAAGCTTACCAAAAAAACACGAAAGAATTCAAAAATACACGAAAAAACTCAGACCCGGTTGAGATTTGAACTGAAATACTTCGGTCGAGATCTGACTGAAATCCTTTGGTCGACATCTCACTAAAATGATTCGGTTGCGATCTGACTGAAATGCTTCGGTCGAGATCTGACAGAAATGCTTCGATCAAAATTTGACAGAAATGCTTCGGTCGAGATCTGACTGAAAGCCTTCGGTCGAGATCTGCGTGATTGTGGGCGGTCGAGAGCTGAATAGAATGTCCCGATCGAGATTTGAAACTCAGACCCGGTCGAGAACGCCTTCTGCCTCGGTTGAGAATTGAAAGAGAGACGTGAGCGAGATTTCTCAGAGAGAGCGCGATTGAGATTTCAAAAGAATGTCTCGGTCGAAATTTGAATTGAAGACGCGGGCGAGATTTGACTGAATTGCTTCGGTCGAGATCTGACTGAATTGCTTTGGTCGAGATTTAACAGAAGTCTCCGATCGAGATTTTAAGTGCAGACGCGGGTGAGATCTGACTGAATTTTGTTTTTTTGTGTAAGCACCTGTGTCGTTCGAGATGGTAATGGAGAGGCGACTCGGCTGAGATTGAACGCAAATGACTCGACTAAGTTGGGACGCGAAGGACTCGGCTAAGTTGGGACGAGAATGAGGTGCACACAATGGATAAATTGTGTGTAAAGAAGGATTTCGAAATATCTGAGAATGTATGTAGAAAGTGTGGAGGGTGGTTGCAGGTCGGTTTTGAGTTATGAACAGATCTTGAAATGTGTTATATTTCTTGTATGGATCTGATCATGGGTAGCGTTGCAGCATGGATCGTTTTAGAATGTGAGTGGGCAAGCGGCAACGGGCCAAATGTTTATAGATTTTCTACTTCAGAATCTGTTGGCTTTTTCGTTTCTTTCTCGTGTTCTTGTTCTGGTTCTTTCGTCTTGTTCCAGAGCAGTTTCGAGGTTGGTTCTGTCTGTTATCAGGCTTTGTGGGCATTCATTAGATGTGTTCTTGTTATCACAATGCCCAAACCAGACAGAATGGCCTGATTAACGTTGTAGTATTATCCTGCCTGTCAGAGGACACTCAGATTTGTCACTCTTGCACTGAGGCACATGCATAAACGACCACGATTAGTCAATCATGCATGCCAAAACGTTCAACCATCAGATCAGCATGCAAATCCGTTGAACAACAACTGAAATTCTACTCTAATGCTGCAAAAATGAATTGAAATCAGATCCTGAACACTACTATACTTGCATAAATCGACAAAACAAAAAACAAGAACTAATCTACAACATTTTAGAAGTCCAAGAATCAAGAAACCAGCCAGTCTTTTGATTCTTAGACATCCCAAGAACATCAAGAACAAGGCTGTAAGGAGATATGCAAGAACTACACCACAAACCTAGTCTACTTAGTTTGCCTAAATGCTGATTCCTACATGAATCCACAAATAAGAAATGAAATTTAATCCACTCTAGAAAAGCAGAAAATCTAATCCACTCTACAAACCACAACCACACACAAAGGAGGGAAGGGCAAGATCTTGAATGCATTCACTCAAGAAACAAGCATGATCAAGGAGCTCAATGGATGCACCAAATCTTGTGGAGGCTCTTCTCATTTCAGCATGGAATAGGTACATTTCACAAAGTCTCTTAAATAAGCAAGAGATCTCCTTAGGTGGCATCCTAGTGGCATTTCCACAATACACAAATTACAAGTGGAATAATGCTCTCCACTAGAGGTCACCATCAAAAGGTGGCTCACTCTACTTTCTTTAAGAGGGGTCTACTTGTATTTATTACTTTGCCTAGAAACACTAGTTCCTACATGGTCATTCCATCTTTCGAGATTCACCATGAGGTTTACACAGTTTCTACTTGACAGTACTGACTAGTATTCCTCGGCTCTCAGTCTTCATTCGTCTCATCTTCTCAGAGACCTCCTCGGTCTAAGATGAGAGGTGCTCTTGGGTAGCTCTAGCCAAGCATCTTGGGGATTCGCCAGAATCAGCCAACACAATGTCAGAATCAAAGTTCTCAATAAAGAGGTATTATTGGAGTACTATTGAATGCAAGAAGGCTCTCATGTAGTACGACTACTTACTAACTTACGTTTTACACTGGCTCACGAGCTTATGCTTTATGGTCATTTACGGAGTTTTTATGTTAGGTTACAAACTTATTTCTTACGAATATTTATGGACCTTTATTCTTGCTTACAGATCTTCACTCGTTACGACTGTTTATGGAATCTATTTTATGAGCTCCAAACTAAAAAAGTAATAGTGCAATATGGCTAAGTGTCAATTGTGACCTAGCTAAATGGCTGCCGTCAACCGTCATTTGGATAAGCCCATTCGACATTCCTAACTGGTATAAATAGTTGATTCTTTTCTCAAGTTAAACAGGACAAAATCAATCAATTCAATTGATTAAATAACTCAATTTATGATAGAGTATTGTTAGTAGCATTTCATTTTGAACTCTTGCTCTCGACTATGAATGCTTTTTTGCTCTTCTTTTGCATTGTTTTCTTTTATCCTTATGCCTATGCTTATTCAATGTTGAGGATAGGATTGAGTGGTGATTCTCTATTATGTGCTTATTCAATGTTGAGGATAGGATTGAGTGGTGATTCTCTATTATGCATAATCTTTACATTGTAACGTGCTGGAGTAAATGGCTTAAATCTCATTGTGTTATTTCTTGGAAGCTTTGTGCTGTTAAAAATAGTGGTGGTGTGGTAAGTTGTTAGAAGTTTAGTAATGTGGTGCTGATATGGATGAAGTGGAAAGAGTAGAATGTGGGGTGGTGGAAGTGTTGAAAGTTTATAGTAGTGCCACATTGTTGTTTGTTGTCGTCATTTCTAGTATAGGGGTCCGTTCACTGGGAGCAGCCCGTGCGCACCTGCATAGCAATAGAGAGAGGAGGGAGGTAGAGAGAGGAGATAGAGAGAGGTAGAGAGATGGGAGTGATGAGAGAGAGAGTGTAGAGAGATAGAGATCTAGAGAGAGGAGGGAAGAGAGAGTAAGGAGAGATTAGAGAGAGAAGAGAGCTCGAGCGCCTACCCATATCTATGCACCAATCACCCTTGGGGGGGAGAGAGAGAGAGAGAGAGAGAGAGAGAGAGAGAGAGAGAGAGAGAGAGAGAGAGAGAGAGAGAGAGAGAGAGAGAGAGAGAGAGAGAGAGAGAGAGAGAGAGAGAGAGAGAGAGAGAGAGAGAGAGAGAGAGAGAGAGAGAGAGAGAGAGAGAGAGAAGAGAGCTTTATTGAGAAGAATGGAAGATGTGTACAATGGAAAATGGCCTCCTTATATAGTTGAGGAGGGAGGGCCATCTTGGCTCTCATTGGCCTATTTACAATGGCATCCTAGCCCTTCAAACTAAATGAGCTTCAATCTAATGGTTCATTAGGAAAAGGGCCAAACTCACATGATTCATGTGAGTTTGAGAGATTCTCTTTTAACTTAGAACCTTATGAACTTGACTTTGGGCTTTTTAATTAATTTATTCTGCTAAGGCTTAAATTCCTTTTATTCAAGTTCTATTTATCCGATTTGCGTGGTCACTGGGTCAGTCTTATACACGCAGGAAGCCGGTGCCCTCACACTTATTATTCTAACTGTACAATGTATTGTGGCGGGGCCCACTAGTTAAGGCTTGGCCAACAATATTTTAAGTGGTGGGACCCACTTGTTTATTATTGTGCAGGAAGGGGCGCTGTTGTCGGTTCTTTTATTGCTGGGACATGGGTGCTTCAAGAAAAGCGTGGGTAGAATTCGCTTATGTAAAACCTGAGGCTTTATTGGATGATGGCGAACTTGGACTTGCCAGATTTTCAATAATACCCATAAGGGCCTGGTGGCCATTCCGGATAACCTTGTTCATCAACAATTGGGTAGTTGAGGCATTCCATCATAGTATCCCAAGATAAAACTGGATCCTCATAGATTGGCGCAACTGGTCCCAATGTCATGGATTCCCCCAATTCGTAATGTGGATATGACGTGCTTGCTTGATGCTCTTGTCTATCCATTAGCCTCGTTGGGAAGCGACCCTATCTCTGATAGCTCCTCCCACGACTGTCGAAGGCCCTTTTCTGTAAAAAAAAAATATACTATAATAATTTTAGACCAAGCCTCTTGGTGAGTGACTTTGTCTTTGATAGACTCCTCCCAAGACCGCCAAGGCTAAAACGAGTTATAGTTGGTATTAAAAAATCCTTCTATAAACTTGCGAAGAGGTGCCAAAAAGTAGTTTTTTGAAGCAAAACTAACCCTTTGCCAAAAAACCTACAAAAGTGCTTTTCCAATTATCATCCTTCATCATAAGACTTTCACTGGAAGGGCATGATTGAGATTATTTATAAAAGCTACCCTTGCCCAAACCGTGAATGTTCTAGAGGAAGGAATATTTCTGCTTTGTTCATCATGCCTTTTCCTCTTCCATCTCCTCATCATCAATTCCCTCATATACATTTCAAAAACTGCATCTCCCAATCTCTCTCTCGTACATCACCACACCACTCCATATCATCTTCATCTTGCACTAGTGCCATTATTGTTTTGGAAAACATCCAAAACCTCAATGTCCAATTCGGAATCCGAGATTATGAAATCAAGCCAATAAGGGAATTCTGGAGATTGGAAATCAATCAACAAAATCCTCATCTATGCCATCTAGCTTGCCATTAGATCGCTCCTCCAAAGAAAGTGGATCGGTCTCAGGACTTTCAGAATCTTCTCTTGTGGCTAGGCAAGGTTCGGTGGAAGTATTGGTTATATCAGCGAGCAGATCATCTTAGGCAGGGGAAGTTCAAACTGGCTCACCACTATATTCCATGGAAGGGATTAAAGGAGACCTGATACCGATGTACGTGCATCAATTGAGAGGTGACAAAATCTTACACACGGTACGGTGTTTCAAATGTGGAGGTAAACATCGTAGATCAGAATGTCCACACTGAAATGATTTGTCCTCCTTTTATCCTTGGTGTGAACAATGCGACATCAATCACCCATGTCGTGATTGTCCACTAAGAGATCCAAGAAAAGCCGTTCTGACTCCTACTAGCTTGAATCGGAAACCTACATATGACCATGCAAATCCAGCAACCGAGAAGCTGCACTACAAATGCAAACTTCTAGTGCCACCTGGTTACGAAGCAGATGCGAATGGAAGGAATGAGAGAAAGATCCTAAGACAAGTTGACACGGCCACACCTGAATCACCAACACCACAAAAGAGAGAGTGGGTAAAATCTATTCAACAAGGGATAGCAGAAGAAGTCAAGAAATTGGCAACAAATGCTTCAACAACTTATGGTGGATGAATCACAAAGGGGTCTCACGTCAACCACGCAACTTGAAGGCAAATTGACTACCAATCGACGCAACGATCCATCTGTACCACCTTCAAGAGAGCAGTCCGTTGATAAAGGAAAGACTAAGGTGGGCGATTGTCCTCTAATTTCAATGCCAAACATAAGCAAGATCCAACCAAAGTCAGAATGTTCCACTCAACATCTGGCCACCACAAAGCTACATCAGGACATCACATTGCTTAGACGGCCAGATCTAGGAAATCCAAGCCCAAATAGGCCTCCATTACAGCAAGCACCAGTGCCTACAATGACAAAGCTTTGTCCTCAATCTATGATATTGACTGTTGAGGAAAGTCGTCAGGTTACGGCATACTTCTTTATTTTTTTATTTTTTTTATAGAAAAAGGCCTTCGACAGTCGTGGGAGGAGCTATCAGAGATAGGGTCACTTCCCAACGAGACTAATGGCCCAATTCGTATTTTTTTTTAATTTAATTTTTTATTTTTAATTTTTTAATTTTTTAATTTTTTTTTTGAAAATAAACCCTTGCAGATTTCTCTGTGTCCTGGTCTCAATGAGATGGAACTTCAGAGGCCTTTACAAAAGTTGGTTGGTTTTTTTTTTAAAGAGAAAAGACTACGTTAAAAAAAACAACGAGGGTAACTAGATCGTCAAAAGTTAAGGCTTAAAAAGCATAGAAGATAAAAAAATGAAATGAAAAATGCAACTCCGAAAAAGGCCTCAAAGATAACGTAAAAAGAGAAGGGGGGAAATAACTAAAGTTATTAAAAAATTAAGAGGTGAGAAGAAGAGAAGGAATGGTATACGCAAGATAATGGAGAGCGCAGTTTGGAATGTCGGTCCCTGGAGTGCGACAGTGAGGGAAAGGAGAGGGAGTGGAACAGCGTAGGTGAGGGTAGGGAGCGCAGCAGCGAACAGAGGGGAAGGGGGAGGGAGCGGAGCAGGTAGCCGAGGAGCAGGGACGTAGCAGGCAAGGGAGGGAGCGAAGGGGCAGGGAGGAGCAGGCGAGGGAAGAGAGAGAGAGAGCAGGGAAGAGAGGGAGTGGAGAGTAACCTCTGATTGGATGCATATTGGGATGGATATGAATTTTTGATGATACCACCTACAAAAAGTGAGCCCTCCTACTACAATTTCAGCCAATATTTACTGCTCACACATGAAGCCTAGGTGTCAAGGTGACGTGGCAAATGTCTTGCTAACCGTTCTCTCCCTCTGTGCTTTATAGCAACCAAATTGGAGTCCTGTAGCAAAGGTTATGGCTGTCGAAAGTTTTTTCTAAGAGTAAAATTTGAAAAAAAAATTCGAATTGTTTTGATTGCATGCATGCTTGTAAAGCAGTAGAGTGCTTTTTTAGTGTTGAAAATATTTGGATGAACATGTATACACGTTTGGAAGCATGATACAAGGTGGTACAGTAGGTTGATCAGAGTAATTTCATGCTAGAATACAGTTTCATAAAAAGTTAGTTGAAAAGCAAATTTCCCAGTTACTAGGTATTTTATATAAATTTTTTGATTTTTTAGAAATCACTGCATGTCATGTTTGATGCATGCCGGATGTTTCAGAATCCTTTCGAAATGGGATGTCAATTGTGAAACTACCAAGTCGATGCTTTAAATCGATTTTCAGTAGCATTTTCAAAGAGCCATGGATGTTTTGATTTTGTTCAAATTCATTGGTTTTTTATCAAAAAGAAATTGCTTATAAAGTGAATGACCTTACTGAGTTGAAATCACTCAGTTTTATAAAGTCACAATACGTTTTACTTTCGGTTGAAGATTTTGGAATCTGTCAACTAAAGTCAGCATTTCTTGTTTTATGTGATCAATAAAGACCATGAATAATGCAAGTCTTGTTGGAATGGATTCTATGCCTATCTACCTGTAGATTTGCCAGTAGTTGAGTGTGGCATTTAACTAGTGAACAATCAAAACTGATTGGATGACCAGCAGATAAAAGTTCTACTAATTCAAGATTGGTCCTTTTCCTTGCTGAATCTGGGGCTTTCAACTTGAACCACATTTGGGAAGGGAGGAAGGAGATGAAGCATGAGAGTAGAGAACTGGTTGACTAAGACAATCAGTTATACTAATTTACTTTGAATTCCGAAAGTATAAGTGATAATAAGTGAGAATACAATTTGGAATTTAGGCTTTTGAAACTATATTTTTAAACTGCCTCTGAAAAATCCTTTCCCTAGTGTTCACTTAGAATTTTGAGGAATCGAATATTCTAAAGGAAGAGGTAATGGTAGTCAGATAATAATCCATTTATGGAACCATCTCTGTTTTGCAATTGGATTTGTATTAAATCCCTGGAATTTGCAATTGAAAGTAGATGGAATTGTTCCATGCAAGAATCTAGTAACTTAGATTTTTGGAAAAATTGGTGGTATGGGACATTAGTGACTCCAAAAAGGTTTTCTTGTGCGAGAGTGATCTGTAGACCAATGGTTAGTATATTGTAATGATAATACTAACAGAAGAATCCATTGATTATATGGTTTAGGGTATTTTGGAAAATTATGAGATATAGATCCGAATTCCAAATGGCATCTCTTTTATTTAAACCTCTACTTTTTATAAATTTCTTAAATACGAGACAACTAGATTGAGATTCATATAACTCCTTCCAGTGTGGAACTTTGTTCTGAAGGGCTATTTATTGTTATATGAAATTATACTTCCATGTGGTTGTGAATATGGCTCAAAATCTGTTGATGTTTCAATTGATTCAGTGGATATCTCTATTTGATAGTTGATTCTTGAGATGTAATATTTCTATCACTCGGGATGAGATATTTTATGGATTTGGAGAAAGTCCGGGTTGTAATAGTATTGGATACTCGTTACTGGAATTTTCTAATCTTTGTTATCTTATACATTGTCTCTTGAGAATCTTTTTAATGGAAGTTGATTTTTGTGCCACTTGCAACCATCTACTCAAGAAGATTTTTGAAGTTGTTTGAGTGATTCGAAATTGAATCTGAATCAGTCATTTTAAATGAGAATTTTTTTTTTCTCAAATGAAGTTTGGCAGTCACTTCTTTAATATCATAGAGAGTGCTTAGAATATTCCAAGCTTCTAATGAAGTTTGAGCGCTTCGAATATGATTGATATAATTGTCTCTGATATTGAGAGTGATAAGGGCGAAGGCCTTCCCATTCTTCTGCTTCCATTTGGTAATGGCTGCTGGATCTGCAATAGGCTTAATCTCATCACCTTTGACAACTTTCCAAAGCTCTTTCGCTTGTAGGATCACCCTCATTTTGAGTTTCCATAAGTGATAGTTGTTGCCATCCATCTTTCCGATAGAATTAGAGGATGACGCATCCATCGTAGACAAAACTGATATTGAAAATCTGGCAGTAATAAAGAAAATTTTGACCTAGTTACCAAAGATTTGAACTCAACTATGATACCATGTTGGAAAATAAGCTGCATATAGTCGAATAACTATTCGACTTTGATAGTTTTGACTCTATCATAAACACAACTTATTATCATTCACAAGTGCGAAAAATGAATGATAGAACTAGACCGTATTATTGCCAAATAGCATGAATAACATAAAAATAAGACAAGACAAGTCATGTGTCGAATTTGTCGAATGTTGTATGTATTGTTGAATGATGAAAAATACATCCACTGTCTACTCTGATTACACTATAATAATAGCGAATCTAATTCTGCTATAAATGTTGCTCATACACAAACTTTAATCGCAACAACTTATTAACGATTAGTCAACTCCTATGGCAGAACACACACACACACACACACACACACACACACACACACACACACACACACACACACACACACACACACACACACACACACACACACACACACACACACACACACACACACACACACACACACACACAGAGGGAGGGAGGGAGGGAGGGAGGGAGGGAGGGAGGGAGGGAGAGAGAGAGAGAGAGAGAGAGAGAGAGAGAGAGAGAGAGAGAGAGAGAGAGAGAGAGAGAGAGAGAGAGAGAGAGAGAGAGAGAGAGAGAGAGAGAGAGAGAGAGAGAGAGAGAGAGAGAGAGAGAGAGAGAGAGAGAGAGAGAGAGAGAGAGAGAGGAGAGTAACTACTCCTGAAACTTGAAGTAAGCTGAATGAATAATTCAAATTTTTAAAATGAACTAATCTACTGATCTATTTATAGTTGTTGATGGCATAGCCTTAACGGAATGCGTCATCATCCACCTGGTAGGTGCCATGTGGAAATAAGAGATAGGACCAGAAATATGTAATGGATAAGACTCAACAACGAAATATGCTTAAGTCGTTTATTTGGTAACCCTCAAATGATAGTTTAGGTCTGCTCGACACTACGTCGAATCATAAGTGTAATTATGTAGACGGTCTTCGAAACCTTTGACACTGTCTCGACAATGCGAGTAAAACTGCAGAGTAAATAGTTCAATATTACAAAATGATATAGGGAAAGAAATCCAACATGGTTATGGGTACAAATGGGACACAAACATTATTTCATCAAGGATACTATTGTTAATTTGATTATGGTTGTCATGTTATAGTGTTTCGAATCACCTCCAATTTTTGGTCATGCTGGGCTTTGAGCTACTCCAGATTCTACTACTTTGTAAAATCTAGATTTGTTCTATCAGCAACTCATTGGATAATCTCATTGACGTTGAGGTTGAGGGAGTTGAGACATGAGATGACAAAAATCCATTTGCATCATCAGATCCCTCATCTTCTTCTCTCATGGCATCTTCCATAGCCTTGTGCAAAGTGGCATATTGTTCTCTTCTTTTCAGCTCATGTCTAGGTAGTCCCACTAAGAGCCATGTGATGACCACATGATCGAGAGTTAATGTCGCATTGCACTCAAATTGTAGATGTTTGATCCTTTCAATGTAATGTCAGTCCCTTTCTCTTTTTTCCATCTTGATTTTACTTAGCAGGATAAATGGATCTTCTAGAAACTTTCATGGCTTGAATCAATTGATTGCTTTCACCACCTTCCACTCACTTCATTCTTGCACAATCTGGTTAGAAAATCACGCAGCTTTTGTCATGGAAATAGGAAACAACTTTAGTTTCTCAGCAGGAGTGGTCTTGCCATAGATTTCACAAGCTTTTTCATAGATTTAAAGAAATTTGATTGGATCGGATGATCCATCATATTTCAAATCTGCCTTTTGACCTCTTGGAGTGGTATCACTGGCATTGGAATCTGTGGATCCATTTATAATTGACTTTTGGAACTGGATCTCTTCCTCTGTTGCTTGTTGTAGCTCTGGATTCTCTGTTGTCAAATTCTACCATATTCTAATCTCATTCACTATGCATGAAAAATGATGAGTGAAGGCTTATGGCAATAATAGATCTGAGTGGATCTTGGAAGAATTGGTAGATATGGGGATGATTGGAGGTTGATCAAGTTGTTATGGATGGATGTAGGTTCAACTAGAATGAGAGAAACAAAAGCGGTTGGTTATTTGTACTTGGCAACAGTTGGATGGATGTTGAGAGGGATGGCTGATGATTGCACTTATTTAATAGAAGTGATCACAAAAAGTAGATGATGTAGCGACGTGGATGGTAATAGTAAGGAGTGAGATCTGGCCATGATGGAGCCAGGTGTGGGATCCAGGGCCTCCCTTTGAGGCATCCCCGGTGATGCCCTAGCGCAAGGGTCTAGGGGGCTACGCTAAATCCCAATATGAAACGATATGATTAGTGTATGGATGTGTGATGGACGTGTGAAGGTGAACAGTTTTTTGAAAAAAATTTAATTTTTATGCAAGAATGTTCTCCTCTCTAATATGTGATAAATCTTAATGAATTTCAACTTTACTAACTTAGGCGAAGGTTCATAGAGTGATTTGGATAGTCTACGACAGTTTAGAAGAGCAAATGAAGTAGATTACATTGAAAAACTTCGCAAATGGCCTTAAACACTGAGAACCTTTGCAAACTTGCAAGATGTCTAAAAATGAAAAGTAGTAGTTATGTGAGGGTTCTACAAGAGTTGGTAATGTGTTTTAATAGTACCTTTTTGAGGCTTTTGCTTCATAGAAATTTATTCAGAATCAAAATTAACCTTCACAACAACAGTGGATATGGAACTAACTTTTGCAGACTACTCTAAGTATAGGAAATGTTAATTTTCAACTATATTGGATTAAGTGAGGGTTCTCCCTTATGATTTTTTGAGATTGGCGAGGGTTTTTTCCTATTTTGGCACTTTTTGATAATATGAAGCCTCGCAGCCCATTTTTCTTGGGAAGTAACCCTCGCAGGCTTCACTAAAGCTAGGAAATAGCAAAAAATAGCTACTAAGAAACTGGCTTGAATTAGTACTGGCTATTTTTTCACTTTTACCTGTCTGCAAGGGTTGTTTTAGTAAATACTCGATTGATTAGCAATGACACTCACATACACTTACATATAGCAAGGCCATGTTTTGCATTATGCATATTGTGCTCAAAATGTAGACATCAAGTATATTGAACTCGTAGTTTAGTTATGACTTCATTAATAATCAAAAGATTCAATTTGATTTTTTTTTTTCAATTATAATTTTCAAATTTACCAAAAAGCAATTATGAAAGCATGCCATTTTTTTTGTTTGTACTTTCCCTCATGTTTTAAGCTTATCTTGCAATATAATGTGCTGCACTTATAGCTTGTACTCCCAATTATGAATATGTACTTTAGTGAGCCCAAATTTTGAATCATATGTGTGACAACCCTACAACAAGTGCTCAATACTCTATAAGCTCTTTAGTAGATTGGACATGCCTCATGCAATTGATAAACGACATTCAAATGCTCTATACTTGAAATTTCCTTGTCCAAAGGTTTTTATTGCTTTTATTACATATAAATTCATACATATGTACACATGTGAGTGTGTGTGTGTACAATATATATATATATATATATATATATATATATATATGAACGACATTCAAGTGCTCTACAGTTGAAATTTCCTTGTCCAAAAGTTTTTATTGCTTTTAAGTTACATATAAATTCGTACATATGTACACATGTGAGTGTGTGTGTACTTTACTCTCTTCAATCTAGCCCTTCAACATCATAAGGAATCATCTTTTTCCCATTTGTGTGTTCATGCTAGACAGCCTATTTTTCTTCAATATGCTAATTTCTCATATGTTATTTTCCCATTGGCTTCTAAAGGTACATTCTACATTACCTTCCTAACATCAAATTCTGAAAGCTCTCTTCCATGGCTGTAACAAATTACGTACTTCTTTTCTCTATCGAACGGGGTAAGCTTCAGCCCCTTGCCATAAGAAGGCTCATGATACGTTCTTAAGCACATTCATGATACGTTCCTAAGCACATTGGAAGCAATGGTCATACTCTTGCAAGAAGATAATTAGTAGATTATTCTTAGGAAAAAATTGTGTGTGTAATAATCAAAATCAATCTTGCTTTAATATTATGTAATAACTAGAAAGCTTTATTGTCTTTGGTTACTTGAATACTTATCAAAATCCTTGGATGTCTTTCAATTATTTCATGTGGGATGATTTTCATGCCATGTTCGTGAATCCATGTTGAGTTAGCCTCTAATGGATTCTATTAGGACTTTCAACTTTTCTAAACACAATATTGTACGATGGACTAACAATACTTTTATTTTCCTTGACTAACAACCTCAAATAGTTCACAAAATTACCATACAATATTTTCTTTTAAGTTCATATCTGTAATTTGATTATTTGCCCTTCCTCTTAAGGTAATTAATGGAATCTTATTCATGGTAGAGTGACTGTAGGCAAAATGAAAAGGAATAAGAGACACCCTTGTTGGACTCCATCTGCCAAGTTTATGGGTTGAGTGAATAGCCATTAATTTGTTGGAAAAAATATGGTGTAATGTAGGATATGACTTAAGGGATTCACTAAGAGAATGAAAACTATGATACCTTGTTCTATATGATAAGATAGATGCAACTATCTATTAGTTCTGTGATTGTATAGATTTTTTTTTCGCAAATTCACTAGATCCTTGAAAAGTAATTCATTCAATAACAGAACTGTAGTATACACTGATAGAAAGCATTCACGCGTTGCACAAACAACTCAGATCAGTTCAAAAAATGATAATATAATATTGAG
Organism: Diphasiastrum complanatum; assembly: GCA_029204225.1. Classification (NCBI taxonomy): domain Eukaryota; kingdom Viridiplantae; phylum Streptophyta; class Lycopodiopsida; order Lycopodiales; family Lycopodiaceae; genus Diphasiastrum; species Diphasiastrum complanatum. Next base: position 79,797,705 of record CM055094.1, read on the forward strand.
ATGACCAAAGAGATTGCACAGATACTTGATGCTTAGTTCACTATGTTTGTACTTGTCTATGGATCTGATTTTATGTATTCTCATGCTCAAATTATCATGGATTATGTTCCATTTGATCATTCGACAATTTTAGATCATTTTATGCTCTCGCTGCGATTCTATACATGTACAAATAGAGAGCACAAGTGCTTGGAGATTTATGATAGTTGCCAAGTTAAATACTTGATATTAAAGATGATAGATTGACATACCTGCCATCAATGCGTCGAATTTTTAGTTTCGCAATCATGCATATTTTAATAGTTTGTCTTCTATTTGTTTATGCAGACGGTCTCAATTAAGGACAGACCTTAAAGAAAAAAGACTCATGAGAAGAAAAGCTCCATTTTGAGTGAGACCATAAAAATGTCGATCGACATTTTTGTTGACTGGTCAAAGTCAGCATTTCGGCTTTCCATCGAATGGGCTTTTGGCACTTGAGTCAGCATTTATGTTGGTCGGCATTTATATCGATCAGTATTTTCAGCATTTATGCCGATCAACATTCTGGGACTTCTATTATGGCGCTCTTCTTAAGTAGCGAAAGTGTCAATTGGCATTCTTCGCAACTTAGGGCTTTCGGCATTTTTGGGTCACTTAAACTTCATTTTGGGAACTCTAATTTTTTATTAACCAACACTAATCTGTATTTGCCAGTCTATCCAAAACTTACTGTACTTTTTAACTATGCCGAAAAGCCTAGCACTTGTCATGAACAAACGTGAAAAAATTTGGGCTTATGATTGAAAAAACAAAGGGGCAATTTAAAGGAGTCAAAGCAAAAACATTGTCTAAGGTTAAGGAGGAGGTGAAAAATCCAGGGGTTAAAAAAATCTGGGGTTTCCTAAGGGAGATCCACAGACTTGATTATTGCATTATAAATAACTTACCACCTTACAAGTTATCAAAAGCAAAAAGGAAAAAGCACACAAACAAGTTCGTACTTAGAAATTTATTGTTTGAGGCAAGTCACCTTTCGCCTTTCCAGTGTCACTTGTTAAGAAGACTTTTGCATGTTACTAAGATGACTACCATTAAGAGAGGGTTAGTCTTAGCCACATACATTGGTTGGAATCTACAACAAATGGATGTCAAAAGTGCTTTCTATATAACATTTAGAGTATGTCTAATCAAGAAGGTTTCAGATGGACTAACTGCAAACATCAAATCATGGTACATTAGGGAAAAGTAAATCAAACTCAAATCTCTATGATTAAAAAGAGAGTCTGATTGTGGTTTCACATAGATGACTTGGTCCTTGTGGAACTAATAAGAAATCAATTGACAAGATATGTATAACTTGTCAAAAGAGTTTCACATGAATGATGCAAGATTTTTGTGCTATATCTTGAGAGGTTTGGAACAAAAAAATTGCAAATTTATTCCTCAAAAAATGTGCAAACATCTTACAAAAATTCAATGTACTAGAGTGCAAACCTACTTAAATACCTACCAACGGAAGTGAGAAGCTATCTAAAGAAAGGAAAGCATAGGATGTGGATAAAACATTGTATCGACAATTGGTCAGTCAGACTAGAGAAATTCCACAAGGCCAAACATATCATATGCAATAAGAGGTTCATGAGCAATCTAATGAACACACACTAGATATTCAAGATATTAAGTCCAAATATGGAACCTATAACAATGTTAGCAGACACTTTGAACTAGAAGATTTCTTTGGTATTAAATGAACAGATAGCATGGTTGATATGCTCTAATATTGGATACATGTTTAGGCTTGGTTCATGAGTTATATTATTGTGTAGTAAAACTGATTCCCGATAGTGTTGTATTTTTGGAAGCAGATTATAGTTGTAAGGCAAGAGATTATTTTACAGACATGCAAATCCAAGAAGAGACAATTGTACTACATTGCCAAGAAGCCAGCTTCTCATGCTAGGAAGAAGCACCCTGATGACCACTAATACTTCTAATTCAAGAAAAGATCCAAAGTGGTAGATCAAACACATCTGATACACCAATAGACAAGCAAAAATTCAATGGGGAAGCCAAAAATTTACTTCATGATTCATTTTCTTACTGCTTCCACCAGGCCTCTATTTGCGAAGGAAACAAATTTGCCATTTAGGTGTTACAAGTTAGTGACTACTACGTTTCCATAAAATGTGTTTGATGTACTTCCATTGAGTTATATTTGATGTACTTCCATAAAAAAGTGTTTATCAAACAGAAAGTCTTCAAATGCAATTACCAATCCCTCGTTAGTGAGTGACAACTCTAGTGTTGATTAAGATATATTAATGATGCAACTGATACTACACCAAAAATGAAGTCAAAGACTTCATATTCACCCTCAACTAAATTGTTGACGTACAGAAAGAACATTTGATATTGTACGATGAGGTTTCAGCACTATTCATCAACCAAGTGATTTTGCTGTAATGCAATTCGACCTTAACTATCATGTAAACATGTCCAGAACAGTTTTTACCTGCTATAGAATACTTTGCAGGATCGGGCAGTTAGGGCTTAGTGTCTTAAGAAATTCACTATCAAAAAACTCTTCAAACCTCTCAAAATAGTCACCAAACTCCTTCAACTCCTATGCCAACAATTTAGTAGTATTCATTTTGCTTATGGGATATTTCGGCCTGCATACAAAATCAATGCAACAAGAGAGGCAAAATCAGGCTTGACTAGAAACCGCATTCCAAATTCCTGAAAATGCTAAAATGTAGAGATCATAAACTGACCATCATTTACAGAAAAAGATGGGGGAAAAGGCCCGCCAAGGTATGTGAACATACAAGACAATCGGGTGTCTGAGCAGAGCAGGATCAAATAGATTGCCCTCTTTAAGTAACAGAAACACAATACTTAAAGAGTTTTAATCACTATACTCTGCTTAAACATTCTGCAACAAGTCCATTCTGAGAAGAGTTTCCAGGTCAAACTTGGCATATAACATGCCAAGGCTCTACAACACCTATCACATCATCATTCAATGTGAATAGCTAGCTTTCGTACTTTGTATGAAGTACACCAAGCAGCTCAACCTTATGATCCATTGGTGTTTTCCAACCGAGATCATTTATCTGAGGATGTGATTTTTGGGTCAACTTTCAAAGTGCTCCTTTTCATACTTAGCAAGCAGTAAAACAACAAAGCACTAATTTAGGAGCTATAACCTAGTCGAGACACTGAACAATAAACAGGAAGATAGAAAGGTTGGAAAGTACGTAGCTAAAGTGAGGCCCTAACTACGGGAATAAAAATGTCATGGACCAAATTGGCTCATTTGCAAGACTTTAAGTGATACGGAAGAATTTACAGGAGGATTACGCATATAAAAAGTTAAATATTTGAGTAGCGGGTTACCTAGTTGTGCACGAGATCGAGAAAATACCAACAACATGTAACATATCCTGGATTAGTTCATATGTTGTTCTCAAGCTTTTCAATAAACGATTGGATTGTTTTCTTTGAATAATGGCTAACATGCACATTTATGATTTTCTCATTTGAGATGCATTCTACATTTTAAAATAATTTGTAATAAGATGCAGTACAGGTTTTTGCATTTTGTCAGCTGGCACTAGTAGACATAAAATTGTCTGTAGCTTTAAAAGTATTAGCCTCTCTATGTTATTAGTGGTAATTGACAATGTATTTTATTTGACGATTGATTGAATTTAGTACTGGTTGAGCAAGATGCTTGTAGATGTGCAAACCAGTTGCATAATGAATGAAAAGAATTTAATAAAGAGATTTGTTGTTTGGAAACTGTAAACCCTTCAGTCTTGCATCTGACTTGGGAACTTAATAGACAGTAGCTCACGCAAGAGTTCAACTTGGGAGTCTGACAGTAGAGAAAACCTACTAGTACAATGGTTGCTACACTTTCTTAAGTGGCAAAGTGAGCCAGATTTGTTTACACATATGTAGTCTTATTTCTATCACTCTTAAAGGTATGTGCTTGATTAAATCATGAAGTGATCATATATCTATTGGAAGTACATCACGTTCGCAATCAGAGCAGCTCCTGCATACATGTGCTTTTGCACCCAACTTCAAATGAGTGATTGTCTCTCTCCATCTGACCATGTATTATAGGATGATCCACACAACTGACAACAGAACTCTTGCCAAAGCGTACATAGTGAAACCTTTGAATCATTGTTACAGGCAATCACATTGGCAATTTAATAATGCTAATTAACTTGTCACATGAGGAAGTTTTTGGTCCTTCACTGTTGATTTTGGTTGAAATAAATCTTGTCATTCTAGTAAATTCATTTTCTCTCCAACAGAGAGTTAGGATGTCTATTAGTTCATGGCCTGCGAACCAAAAAAGTCACATAGAGATCCTTGCTGTAAAAATTACAGCAAATAAGGATCCTAAAACACTTGAAATGATGAGGGAAACAATAGATTATGATTTCATAAGATTAGCACAAGTTGAACCATCAAAATCCATCAAAAATCTATGCTTGAACCTCACTAAATGGCCCAAATCCTTGAAGAAGGCTTCACACGTGTGAAAGTACGGCCTCCCACAGTCTGAGTACTGTACACCAGACCTACATTCAATCCTATAATCATTAGTAATCACAAGTACTCAAACAATTATGAACATAGAGAGCAATTGCACCATTATGAGAGAAAAAACATGAAATTGCTTGATTGATTTTGGTGAGATATCATCACCTATATATACATGATCCATCACGGTTTTGGGCAGGTATGAGTAGCCCTAAACCTATCCCTAATGCTAATTTTGGTGGATCTTTCATCCCTACCAAGTTAGGGTTGGAATCTTGGAGATCCCTCAACAATGCAAAAATTACCAAAAATAGCTCCTATTTTTTCTCCCTTGTATCTAAGCATAATTTGGACTCATTCCAAAGGTTCTAACACTTAGGTCTACTTGAGAACATCCTTATGAATGGAATCCTATGCTATTTGGCACGTGTGACAAGCCACATCATGACCATCTAACTATTTACAAGTCATATGACCAAAACTAGTCAAGCTAGAATTGTGAATTTTTAACACTCCTCCTCACTATCTAGCTTGGTTCAATCATTGCTTTACTAATCACTCCAAGTGATGATCTGAACTTCATAAAAGGTGTCTTTTGAAGTGGTTTAGTAAGTAGATCAGCTACACATTCATTGCTTGGAACATGCTCCAAAGCAATCTCCTTGGCTTGCACCATTTCTCTCACAAAGTGATGGCATATCTCAATGTGCTTAGATCTTGCATGGAAGATTGGGTTAGATGCAAGGTGTTGGGCTGATATATTGTCATTGTAGATGATTGGTGCCTCCTCTGAATCCATGATCTTTAGCTCCACCAATAATCTCTTGATCCAAAGTACCTCCTTTGTAGTGGTTGTCAAAGCTTTGTACTCGGCCTCGGTTGAAGATAGAGATATAGTTTCTTGCTTTTTTGAAAGCCATGAAACCACACCTTCTCCTATGAAAGTTGAATAGGCACTTGTTGATTTCCTATCCCTCTTGTCCCCTGCAAAATCTGAATCACTAAATGCATGAAGGTTAATCACATCTCCTCTATATAGAATCCCAAAATCCAATGTACCCGAGATGTATCTTATAATTCTCTTAGCCTTTTTCCAATGGATATTCAATGGCTTTTGCATGGATTGGCTCAACCTACATACACTAAAGCTAAGATCTGGTCTAGTTATAGTGATCCACATTAAGGAACCTATAAGTTGCCTAAACAAAGTGATGTCCATGAAGGATCTTTCATCATCTTCATTTGGCACTTTTACATCTTGCTCCATTGGTGTGTCAACTCTTTTGCATACTTCCATCTTAAACTTCTTCAAAAGACTTTGAGCATAGTTTACTTGACTTATAAAGATAAAATCAGACCCTCTAAGTACTTCTATGCCTAAGATGAAGTGAAGACACCCTAGATCTACCATCTTGAACTCTAAGGATAGATCTATCTTGATTTTTTCAATACCATCCACACTATTTCCACTAATGATGATGTCATCTACATAAATGAGTAAAAGTACAATACCAACATCATCAAACTTAATGTAAAGAGTGGGATCATATTCACTTTGAACAAAAGAAAGTGAAATAAGATAGCAATGTAGTCTTGAATTCCAAGATCTCGAGGCTTGCTTCAAGCCATAGATGCTTCTTTGGAGATGGCATACTTTGTTCTCCATTCCATGCTTGATGAACCCTTGTGGCTGCTCCATATAGATATCCTCTTCCAAAAAACCATTCAAGAAAGCATTAGAGACATCCATTTGACATAGAATCCATCCAAAATGTGATGCAAGTGCAATGATTAGTCTTATTGTGACCATCTTGGCCACGGGTGCAAAAGTTTCCTCATAGTCTATCCCTCTCTCTTGAGCATAACCTTTTGCAACTAATCTTGCTTTATGTTTGTTAACACTCCCATTTGCATTCAACTTAAGCTTGAAGACCCACTTGCATCCTATTACATTCCTTTGAGGTCTCTCAACAAGCAACCAAGTTTCATTCTCAATCAAGGCATCATACTCATCCAACATAGCTTTATACCATTCTTTGGAGTTCAATGCATCTTCAACATTAGACGGTTCTTCAAAACTAGATAAAGCATAAGAAGTGGATGAGATACCCTCAACTTGCTGTCCTTTGCCTTGATATGTGAGCCTTGATGGCTCCACTTTTGCCCTTGAAGATCTCCTTGGTGTGATAGGTGGGTTTGGTGCTTGCTCCTCCATGAGCTCCTCCTCAAAACCAAGATCTTGCTCCTCGGCCATCTTCTTCTTGATTGTTGGAGCACTTGAGCCTTCTTCAAGCATATGCATATGATGTTCATCAAAGATGACATCCCTTGAAACAACAAATTTGTTCAAGGATGGGAGATAGACTTTGTAGCCCTTGCTTGAGCTTGCATATCCAAGCATGATCCCTCTTGTGGAAGATGGATCCTCCTTGGTTCTTGTTTCCAATGGCACATGCACATAACATATACACCCAAAAACTTTCAAGTGATTAAGATTGGGTTTCTTTCCATACAACATCTCATAAGGAGTTTTGCCTTCAATTGCTTTGCAAGACACCCTATTCATCAAGTAGTTTGCACATACAAGAGACTCACCCCAAAAGGATTTGGGCAAACAAGCATCTAATCTTAAAGCCTTAGAACATTCACATAATGTTCTATTCCTTCTTTCAGCAACTCCATTTTGTTGAGGAGTGTAAGGACAAGAAGTCTCTTTCTTGATCCCTTCCTCCTCACAAAAGGCCTTGAACTCATTGGAGATGAATTCTCCACCATTGTCACTTCTAAGAATCTTGATGCTATGATTATGATGCTTTTCCACAAACAACTTGAACTTTACAAAAGTATCAAATAATTGAGACTTGAGGGAAAGTAAGAACACCCAACAATATCTTGAGTAGTCATCAATGAAGGTTAAAAACATGGATGAACCTCCATTAGATTTGGTGCTAGCAATGTGCACATCTGAGTGTATGAGTTCAAGAGGATGAGATGACTTTGTGATGGAGTTAGGAAACACCTTCTTATGTGCCTTGGATAAGGCACAAGCTTCACAAACCTTGTCTTCCTTCCCAATAGACCTTGGTAGGCCTAAAGCATACTCCTCCTTGATCATAGCCTCCATGGAACCCGAGTTGACATGTCCAAGTCTTTTGTGCCATAAAGTAAAGGTAGATATCTTGCTCTTCTCGGCCAACATGACAACATTAGTATCCACAAATGCATCCAACTTATAAAGTTTGCCAAGTCTAGTGCCCTTAGCCACTATCTTACCCTTCTTCTTGATGAAACATTCATTTGAAGCAAAGTCAACATTAAAACCATTGTCTACCATTTGGCCAACACTTAGTAGATTCTTTGTTATTGTAGGAATGTACAAAACACCTTCTATGTTGATCTTTTTGGAAGATCCTAAGCAAAGGGGAATGCTACCAACTCCTTCAATCTTACAAGCTTCATCATTTGCTGTATAGATAGACTTTATAGGTCCATCATAAGATAAGAGAGAAGAGAAAAACTCCCTTTTACTAGTCATGTGTGAACTAGCACCCGAGTCAATCCACCAAGGATCTTCTCCTTTGAAGCTTGTTGAAGAAAATATGGACATCATGAGAGAGTCCTCATGTGAACTCTCCTCCTCCTCCTCTTTGCTCATGTTGGCTTGGCTTTGATCTTGCTTCCTCTTGAAGCATTCCGAGGCATAGTGCCCCATCTTGCTACAATAGTAGCACTTCACCTTTGATTTGTCCTTCTTGACTTTGGTGGTTGATGGAGATGCCTTTGAGGGTCCTTCTTGATCCTCAAGCTTTGTAGACTTCTTGAATGTTGATCCTTTGCCTTTGGACTTGCCTTTGCCTTTGGTGAAGAGAGCTTGGTCATCTCCACCTTGGATGGAAAGCCTATCCATCCTCTCTTGCATTTGGCTCCTTCTTGATTCCTCGGCCATGAGTGTGCCTTGAAGTTCTTCAAGTATGGGTAGCTTACCCATAATTGCATATCCCTCAACCAAATTGTCAAATTCAAAGCTTAGTCCATTCAATATGAGTTGAACAAGCTCTTCATCCTTGATAGGGTCACCTATAAAGGCTAGCTCTTTGTTCAATTCCTTTACTCTTAGGACAAAAGTATGTGCACTCTCTCCTTTCTTTTGATAGCTTCTATAGATTTGATTCTTCAAAGCTAACATTCTAGTTTGGTTCTTGGATTCATAGACCTTTTGCAAAGTCTCCCAAGCATCTTGAGCTGAAGTGCAATCTCCTACCTCTCTTAAGAGTTCATTTGCAACATTCATTTTTATGCAATGTAGTGCAACATTGCACCTCTTGATGTATTTGGCTTTTTCTTGAGGATGAATAGGTTCACCCTCCTTACCATTTACAATTTCCATCAAATCTTGCATGATCATGATAGATTCCATTCTAACTTTCCATATGGAATAGTTAGTTTTGTTGAGCCTTTCATTAGTATCCAAAAGATATGCATTTATAGATGCCATCTAGTCTCCTAATCAAGGACTTGACACAAATGAAGGTTACTTACTATTGATTTGATTGAAGGTCTACCTTATCCCACTTCTTAGGGACCTGAAAAGATCAGTAATAGACTTCCTATAAAGATCTAAGAATGATCTCTAACAAAATCAAATCATAGAATACTAGAAACAATGCACTTGCTTGATTGAAGTAGACAATACTAGTAGAATTGCCCCTCTTTCTATAAAGAACATTAAAGCCTCCAAATGATCTGATCAAGAGTGAATTTCAGAAACCTAATATACTTCCAAAATCACTTGTAAAAGATCTAAATGGAACTTAATGAGGATGCAACACAATCTACTATCCAATCACAAGCAAAAAATGATCAAAATTGATGAAAAATTGATCTAATTTGGTGCATAAGTCAAGCAATGGTTGGACTGAACCTAAATCACTTTAGGAGGTGTCTAGTACACCTTAGAACAGCCTTGAAGAGTCCCCAAAACTCTGATCTTCCCTCTCCTTGAATGCTAGAAAGCCTCCTCTATGAAATCACCTCCAAAACTCGCTTAGAAATCAATGCTTGGAGCAAGCAAAAACTTGCTATCTTGGTAATGTGAATTGAATTCAACTTTGCCTCTGGTTTTAGACACCTAAACACCTGCAAATGAAGTCACACAACACCAATCTCCAATGTATTTGAGTCACTTTGAGTTCTAGAATCAATACTAGATGCTAAGATCCAATCTACACAAGATTTAGATCAAAAATTGTGATCAAATTGAATGAAAACCAAGGATTTAGCTCATTTCAGCCTTTAGGCTCTGATACCATGTAAAAATTAGATCAAATAAGGATCCTAAAACACTTGAAATGATGAGGGAAACAATAGATTATGATTTCATAAGATTAGCACAAGTTGAACCATCAAAATCCATCAAAAATCTATGCTTGAACCTCACTAAATGGCCCAAATCCTTGAAGAAGGCTTCACACGTGTGAAAGTACGGCCTCCCACAGTCTGAGTACTGTACACCAGACCTACATTCAATCCTATAATCATTAGTAATCACAAGTACTCAAACAATTATGAACATAGAGAGCAATTGCACCATTATGAGAGAAAAAACATGAAATTGCTTGATTGATTTTGGTGAGATATCATCACCTATATATACATGATCCATCACGGTTTTGGGCAGGTATGAGTAGCCCTAAACCTATCCCTAATGCTAATTTTGGTGGATCTTTCATCCCTACCAAGTTAGGGTTGGAATCTTGGAGATCCCTCAACAATGCAAAAATCACCAAAAATAGCTCCTATTTTTTCTCCCTTGTATCTAAGCATAATTTGGACTCATTCCAAAGGTTCTAACACTTAGGTCTACTTGAGAACATCCTTATGAATGGAATCCTATGCTATTTGGCACGTGTGACAAGCCACATCATGACCATCTAACTATTTACAAGTCATATGACCAAAACTAGTCAAGCTAGAATTGTGAATTTTTAACACTTGCCAGTCTTCTCTATTCTAGCCAGTTGCCCGAAAAATCAAAAGTCAAGTGGCCAATAAGATAAAAAACTCTTATTCAGTTAAGAGGATTAGACCACCGGGCCCAAGAATCGGGTACGATTCCAGGTATCTAAGGGCCAGCTTATCCATAAGTTGTTGAGTGGTGCGTGAGGTGGAGCTTCTTCAAGGAAGATATCAAAGTGGAAGCATTGTCTTGTAGGAGGGTTTGCAAGGTAAAGTGTTGTCCTTAATATAATCGTTGGATAATCATAATCATTAAGAAGTCTGTTGCTCTGCTATTTCCTTTTGCATATTATTTAATGTAGCATTAGAAAATGCTGAATTGAAATAAGTGTGCCTCCATCTATTTATTTCATGGTGCTTGGAGAGGCACATATACACGTTAATATATGGAGGAGTTAATAGTATGTGCTCTTACACACTCAAAAAGGAGGAACAATAAAGAGGGACTGGAATTTAAGAGGAAAATAAGTATGTGTCATTACTCCTTCGGAAGGGCATACTTGCATCTTCCTTGAAATCAATTAGCAAAAGAGGCAAATGTCCTTCACACTAAGTTGACATGTGGTACAAATTTGTGCTTGCAAAATAGTCGTGATGTAGATGGCTTCATCAACACAATTCTTTTATTGTGTAAATGCCTCTACAAGCTGAAGCTTTAGAGAGTAGTTTTGCAGTTATCAAAACTTAAGGTAATGACTGTGATTCCTCAAATCAAAGTGGTAAGGTACAAAGTCCAAGTTCCTACATAAAAATCACACATACGTACTCAGTAAAATCTACTGAGTATTCAAAATCACAGTAAGTCTCTAAACACTTTGAACTTCACCATTTGAGAAACATATTAATTTTGTTGAAAGATGTAAAAATAAAAAGTATCTTCTATACACTTTACGAGAAATAAAGAACTCGTACCTCAAAAGCACGTTTCAAATGCTCAAGCTCTTTGTCAAGGTCATTCAATGCTAAATTGTATGCTTGCATTGGAGACGATTGACTAGTTGTTTGAATCTGAGAGTCAAATATATGTACATAAGTGGCCTGAGCAACAAGTTTGTCAGCTGAATCTACAGTCTCAACCTCCCTGGAAAGAATTGGCAAGAATAAGCTTTATCATTTGACAATATAGATAGATTTCTTGATTTATAAAGCTTAACAGCACAGAGCTAAGAAATGAGGGGCTGAAAGCATCATTGGCGATGAGTAGAGACATGGTGAAGAACTTTAACATGCAATATACATAACAATGAAGCTTTTTTTGAAATCGAGTAAGAAAAATAACCAAATAGTTGGTACCTTGACAATAATCTTGTATTCAAGAGGATGAGGTAGCTTGTAACCAGCAAAGAGAACGCTACGATCACGATGCAGTTGCCTGCCATATAGTTACAAATAAGTCAGCTAGCTAGATACTTCATACAAAAAAAAATTTGTGGTGTTAGTCTGTTAGAGTGCAAGATTATGTGCTATTGGTTGAATAAGAATTGTCCAAGGCCTCCATGTACTTTGTAATGTGATATAGCATATAAGCTTGCAGCAAAACATGTATAGCTCTTCGAAAGCCGTTTACTGTGTTGTTGATGTTATATATCTGATGTAACACTTGCCATGAGTTGAGGCCAAAGGTTAGAATTAGGCTAACCCTAATCAAGCCAACATAGGCACTCCATTTCTCTTTGTGAAGCTTATTTTATAGCTTGAAGTTCGTGTTTTAGCTACTATTCAAATCCTTGATTGCATATGGATGTACATATGTCATTATATGCATCAAGAGTAACAAGTCCAAAACCTATTTTCAATACATGTGTTCATTTTTCTCTAAAACTCTGCCATATGCATAGCTAGAGCTAGGGCAGTAGTCAGACAGCAGGCTTCACAGGGTGTTACATCAATATTTATCTTACATGGAGCTTGGCTCATAGTGACGTGGGCAGATCCAGGCTTAGAGGTGGATTATAGATAATATTAGAGGCGTCAACAATCCAGCGATATCATATATGCGCATGTTATTGATTTGAACTTGAAAAGTAATCTTTAAGGTATGCATAGCTTAGCACTAAGGAAGCGGATGGTGGACAAGGACCCCGCGTCCGCATCCGGACGCAGACGCGCCAAGGGTGCATCCGCGTCTGGACGTGTCCGATTTTTTGCAAAAACTTAATTTCAAAAAAAAAAAAAAAATACAGGCACCTGCCTACACTGTCCCCCATCCCAAAAGCAAAATAAAAGCAATTTATGGCCCCTGTTTTTCCCCCGGAATTAATTATCAGAGGGTGTCTGGCACCCACCTGCCCCCTCCTGTTAAAAAATAGGAAAACGGTACCAAAAACATTTGCAACAGACCTAACCACTGGGCCATGCCTCTCATTACTGAGATATTACCAAACAACCATGGCTAATGAGCAGTTCATAAATTATTACGAACCTTCATTGGGATCTAAGCTCCAAAAAAGCGGCAAAGAAAGATCTGAGAGTGGTTTCGAGTGAAGATGATGGTTTGTATGGCAAAAATATTACTGGTTTAGGGTTTAGGGTGCATCAGTGACTGTCTCAAAGAAGTGAATGCTCACCAGAGGATTGGGGAGAGGTGAACGCTCACCAGAAGAGTGACAAGCTCTCAGGAGCAGAAGTCTCTGGGGGAAATTAGGGCTCACCAGAAGAGTGACAAGCTCGCAAGAGAGGAAACCACAAGAGCGACACACTACTATGTCTAAGACTTATATGATGAGATCGGTTCCCCCGGGATGAACTTCAACAGCTTACTAACTACTTATGCAAAATTGTGTCATTCACTACAAAAAACCAAAAGACCTATACACTACTGTCACTCGGTTGATGAGATCGGTTTCTTCCCGGATGAACTTCAACAGCTTACTAATTACTTATGGCACTACTTCAACACGCTACAATACGATGTCGAAATTTTGCGTACCAGCACGGGGGCTCCGAAACATCTCCCAGTTTTCAGGTCCCAACCGGACAAAGTGTCCCTGAAGCCCTGTTTAACGTCGAACTTCGGACGGACGTTGCGGGCCGACCGTCAGTCGTTTCCTTGTCCTGTTTGTTCCCACAGGTTCATATCGAGGTTGTCCACTGGCCGAAACAGACGGCACTTGAAATGGATCCCGTTTGGAGAAACGGGGCCGTCGGATGGAGAGTTGCAAAACTAGTCCATTTCGCTTGACCTAATTGCGCTTCTCTCCAGTCGAAGGGCCATTTTGACCAAACGATACCCAAATCAAGCCAGGCTCAATCCCTTGGGTTCGTATCAAGATCACGAACCTGTGGACTATGTTCCCGGACCATTGATGCATTCTACACAGTACCATGGCCTATGTGATGAGATAGATTTAGGGTTCGGGGTGGTACAACGTCACGTGGGTAACTAGTCGGAACATGTCCTGCTAGATGTCCGCCGACACAATGAACGGAAGCAAGAAGCAGAATTTCACGGTTTAGCAGAACAATCCTGCATTAATTGGCAACAACTCGAGTGACTACCGACCTTGTAAAGAAAATGCGAAAACTGGTTGGATGAATGAGATTAGACAACATACCTGTGAAAGGACTCGGAGCACGAGCGTCCTCAGGTCTGGTTGTCCGGCGTCGTAGCTCTCCCACCATGATACAGGCAAGAGCCTGTTCTCTCGAACACATGTGGTCCTCGCCGAACAGCCCCAGAGAGTGCCTGCAATTGAGCAACGATATGCTTGAGTACACTTGAGCCCGCACAGGGAAATTGAACGAACGACAGCGTACGATAGATCAAGAGTTTACCTGTAACCGAGCCTTTGCACCTCGAGCCTGCTGCGGAACCTCGTGTCGCTGCTGAGGAGGCGGATGTATGTGAACCAGTCCGCACGCAGCTCTGCATCATCGTACTGCCTCTCGCTCTGAAACAGCGGATGCAGTATGTGGGCCACACTGTGAATGGGCCGATGAAACTTATCCCATCACCGCTGCCACAAGCGCCTGATAGGCTCCAACCTGTGGACCAAACCATGTGGAGGCAACAGTTACATACCATCGTGTTGTGGCAGCAAGACGAAACAGAGTGCGAAATGGAAGTAAGGATGGTGAGACGGAAAAAAGTTATACAAATGGAGGGGTAGTCTGCCATAAGAAGCTCCCCCATACCGCGACAGTTGGACGCATTGTCCATCACAACCTTTCGCGATACGTTCACACGATCAGTTCACAGCTTGGAAACACATTGCAATCAATCGAAAACTACGCAAAACTATTGTATCAACATTAAGCAGTAAATGACCAAGCAACCAATGAAAGAAGATTATACCTGGACAACGCGCTGTGGCCCGACCTCCTCTATCGTTGCGCGAATGATGCCGTAAATGTACTCGGCCGAGTGCACTCTCCCTGCCTCGGAGGCGTCGATGCTGCGCAGGAACATGGAACTGTAACAACTAGAAACAATCACGTTGATGAGTGGACATCTGCGACGATCAATCCACCCATCAGCCATGATGGAACAGCCGTATCTATCCCAAGCCTCGTGCAGTGTGGCCAATCTCTCTCTGACTGATGCAACCCGGTCCTGGAGCAAAGGGCCTCGTAGTGTGTCGGCTGTGGGTGGTGTGTAGCCGGGCCCTCAGACTGCAACTTTCGAGATAGCCTCTCGAAAGATGCGGGATGATGCCATGATAAAGGGGAGGTTCAGGTCATAGAATATCTGTGCTATGGTCCTGGTGGCCTCTCTGTGCTGCCCCTCTCTGAAAGATCCCGGCATGGACATCTATCTGGTGCCTCGGGATGTGGATGGCTGGGAGGATGTGGATGGACGATGCGGATCTGGAGGTGGTGGCATAGGTGCAGGTGCGGAAGCGGAAGACGTGGACGGGCCGTGCAGATCTGACGGTGATGGCAGAGGCGTAGGTGCAGCAGTGGAGGCTGTGGATCCATGGGGAGTACTGGCCGAGAGGGTACGGGTGGCTCTGGCAGAGGCGGAGGTGATGGCGGGTGCGGATGCAGATGCGACGGTGGGGGCGGTGGCGCTGGGTGTACCAGTGGTAGGGGTGGTGGCAGTGGGTGCACCAGTAGAAATAGAGTCCACGGCATCTGTGGATGGCTCGTCGGGCTCAGTAGCTGGCTCAGAATATGTCTCGATAATGCGAGCCCTCTCCGCAGCGGGGATGACCATACAAATGCCGATCCCGTAGCGCCCCCCCGTGGGTTGGACTCGCAACCCCCCCCGATGTGCTCGAACCCGGGAAGCGTTCCCTGTGAACTGCCTTCGACAAAAAGGGCAACACCACTTTTTGTCGGGCATCACCTCCACCTCATTCCAAATGGGACGAGCAGCCATATCTCTCTCTCTCTCTCTCTCTCTCTCTCTCTCTCTCTCTCTCTCTCTCTCTCTCTCTCTCTCTCTCTCTCTCTCTCTCTCTCTCTCTCTCTCTCTCTCTCTCTCTCTCTCTCTCTCTCACACACACACACACACAGAAGCACACAAATCCAATCTCTCCCTACCCTAAACCCTAAACCCCAAACCCAAGCACCCTTAAACCTAAATCCTAAACTCACACACACTGTGCACACACACAAATCCTCCCTCTCTCCGTCCCTCACACTCTCTGTCTCTTCCTCTCTCTCTCTCACACACAGATCACCACACATACACAACTGTATGCACACAAATCAACAATATCTTTTCACACACACACACAATTTTCACACACACACACAACTCATCACACACACCCACACAAACACTCTCTCTCTCTCTCTCTCTCTCTCTCTCTCTCTCTCTCTCTCTCTCTCTCTCTCTCTCTCTCTCTCTATGCCTCTCCCACTCACTCTCTCTCTCCCTCTTCCGCCCTCTTTCGCTGCAGTCTCGGGTTCTACGGACTGTCCGCAGGGCCCGCGTCCTTTTTTTTTTTTTTTAAAAACGCGTCCGGGGCTCAGACGCGTCCTCTGGACGTGTCCAGCCCAAAAACAAAAAACAAAAAAAGGACGCGTCCGCGTCCGCGTCCGGGCGTCGGACGTGGACGCAGACGTGGGCACTTCGGCCCGGACCCTCATGTCTGGCTTAGCATAAAGAAATATTGCATTATTATTTGATATGCAAACTAGAACTTGTCAGAATCATATTAGATTTTTTGATAATTTGGTCCTCAAAATAGATGCCGTTTTTTTCAGTCTACATGTTCTTGAAACGATGATAGTTTCAATACAGCCCTAAATTGGCATGGATGGATATTGCAAATCAGCAATTTGAATCTGAACCTAGACCTGCAGTTGAATATTCAAAATCCACTTCCTTTTTTACCTATACTTTTGCTCCCTCATCAAAAGGTTCAGTGATGACTTCAGATTGTTCACCTTGACCCATCTCGTCAAATGTAGCATCCCTAGAAATCACAAGCTTCCTTGCATTTGCATCATACATCTTGTATGCCTTGGCCTTCTCATCATATCCAAGGAAAATACACTTGACAGCTTTTACATCCAATTTCCTTCGTTTCTCATCAGGAATATGAGCATAAGCATCACAACCAAATACTCTCAAATGAGAAATATTAGGTTTCTTTCCAGTACAAGCTTCATGAGGTGTCTTACCTTCCACAGATTTCGTAGGACACCGATTCAGGATGTGTGTAGCTGTGCTGCAAGCTTCTGCCCAAAAAGTATTTGGCAAACCGTTGCTTTTGAGCATTGCCCTTGCCATCTCAACAATGGATCTGTTCTTTCGTTCTGCAACTCCATTTTGTTGTGGTGAATAAGGTGCTGTAGTCTGCCTCTTGGTCCCTTGATCCTTGCAAAAATCAATAATTTTTGTCGAAAAGTACTCACCACCTCCATCAGATCTCAAAGTCTTGATGCAGCATCATGTTTGCTTTTCAACTGATGCCTTGAATTTCCTGAACTTAGCAAAAGCATCTGATTTCTTGCTTATGAAATAAATCCAAATGCATCTGCTATCATCATCAATGAAGGTAATAAAGTAATAGTAGCCACTAAGAGATCTAGTCTGCATTGGTCCACATAAATCACTGTGGACAAGATCTAGGATGCCACTGGCTCTCCTTGCTCCACTTTTGGGAAACCTCTCTCTATGTTGTTTTCCCAAAATGCAACCTTCACAGATTTTACCTTCAAAAGAAATATCAGACAATCCAATAACTAGATTACCTCTTTTGCGAATGTGTAAACTTTGAGCACTAATATGACCAAATCGTTGATGCCAAAGATCACTTCGACTATCAACAATGCTCACCATAGCTTGAGTAAAAGATCTCGCATTCAATTTGTAGAGTCGATTCCCGTTGACTCTAGCTCCTGTAGCAATCACTTTGTAGTGATTCTTGATTTTCTTGACGAGACATTTGTCGCTATCAAACTCAACCTTGAGTTGTTGATCAGCCATCATCCCAACTGAGAGTAGATTGTTGGCTAATCCAGGTACATATTGCACGTTGCTTATCCGTTTTATCATCCCGCTGGCTAGCTTCACTGGTACCACTCCAAATCCTTTAACAAATAGTAATTGGCCATCAGCTTGTCCAACTTTATTTCCTTGAGTTCTGAAAACCACTCTTTCCTTGAAGTCATGTGGTTGGACGCTCCACTATCGATGTACCAGGTCTCTTTGGCTTCATCACTTGTCATTAATGTTGTAATGAACAAGTTTGAACTCTCACCTATATCATCTTCCTATTGATCATCATCGTATTGATGTTGATCAGCATAGTTGTCTTCATAATGATCATCATCAAATTGATGTTGATCAGCATAATTGCCCGCTTGCCATTTGCCTTTTCTTTGTGCTATCTCCTTCTGTTTCTTGAAGCATTCACGCTCCCAATGGCCAGGTTTGTTGCAGTACCTACAATTTCCAGGTTTATTTTGCCTGGAATAGCCGCGTCCTTGACCTCGGCCTTGATTCCGATTGCCTCGATTCGGACTACCATTGACTTGCTCATGAAATTGTTGAAATGATCCCCGGCTCGAGTTTCCTCCTCTCGATTGATACCTTCCACGACCAAACCTTCCGCCTCGTCCTCTAACTGCAATAGCTTGATCATAGCCCCTGTTACGATGATTCAAGTTCTCTTGACGTTGCTCTTCCTGCAAAAGCAATCCACCTAGTTCTTCATAGGTTGGAAGGTTCTCTCTTGTGGCTATACTCGTCATAAACATCTGATCTGACTCACTTAGACTATTCGATGTCAACTGCACGATCTCACGATCCTGTACTCGCTCTCCAACTGCTGCTAATTGGTCACGAATCTCTTTGAGTAGGTGATCGGCAATAGTTACACCATCTGTATCCACTGATCAGGCACGCAGGACAATCGGGCTCTAATACCATGTGAAGAATCAGATAAACACTATCAAGCATTCACCATAAGCAATCACCATGAAGAAGAGGACGAACACAACATCACAATCACACTATACACTAACTGAAAGGGAGTACAATAAACCCTGAATATAGACAGAGAGAGAAACTAGTAGTTGACTCTAGACTAGCCTACAGCTACTTACAGCTGGTAACAGCTGTCAACAGTAAATCGTAAACAGTAATAAGTTTATCATTGTTTTCTAACATCTCTATCCACAGGTGGTGGGCAGCCTAATCTATCTTACTACTACTATGACATATATCACTCATGCAATTAAAATTTCTACTCAATTCATGAGTTACCTTACTTGAGGCTCAGTGAAAGGCTGCCAAACAGATTTTGAATTTTGAAGTCGTGCGAGGAACAGTGAGTTACACGATTGGACACATTGATGAAGGTGACCTTGAACTGAAGGGTTAGACAAATTCAGATTGGGTTGGTGACGAGCATGATCATAGATCTCCCATAGGGTACTCATTCAGCCACAGTTTTGGTGCTATTTCTTGGTGCAGCAAGAAACAACCTTTAGCTTTGGCATGCGCTAAGGTTAAGTAAAGGCAACTACAAGGCCTATCTATCTATGAGGCTATTTGGTTGACGCATCAACTTGATGATGTGCAGATCACTCAAGTGGGACCTACAATTCTGCATTGTGATAGCTAGATCTATATTCAATTGGCCAAGAATCTTGTATACCATGCAAAGACAAAACATATTGAGGTGGATCAGCACTTTATCTGAGAGAAAATGCACAATGGAAAAACAAATTTTGAGCATTTGCAACAACGATAGTCAAAGTGCTAACATTTTCATTGAACCACTTACTAAAGAAAAATTTGCAAATTTTAGGCAATTGTTAGGTGTAACATTCCTCAAAATAGCCATTGTAGGAGGGTACTAAAATACGGTGCCTATTTTACACCTACTGGCTAGTTAAACTTAAGTAATGCAAGTTGCACAAATGTAATGGGGAAAATTAATTGAAAATGTGTTGTAACCCACATTTTGTAACTTAACTAGCTCTAATGCAAGTGGTCAAGTAGCTCAAACTTATGGTGACACCTCATACTTTATCATGCATGTACTTGAGCTTTTCTCAAAGAGGGTCCGGTTGCTCCACACCCTCTCTCTAACAATTCATTTGTGGTGTTCTAGGATCTTGGTGTGAGGAGCTTGAGCAATTCCTATGTGCTTATGTTGTCTCTCCAAGTTTTCATAGCTAGTTTCTCTTGCTTTCATAATGTGTCTTCTATAGTGATTAAGATAACACATAGCTAGCCCTTGAAATTTGTCAGGTCTATGTCTGGGCAAATCTCCACGTTATCCAAAGGATGCCTTTTGTCTCAAGTCCTATTCATTGGATCCAAATAAGCTCACACTTGAGGTTGAAAATGATACAATTGTGGAGATGCACGCAAAGAAAAATGTTTGATGAGCAATCCATCAACAACTGTGCACACTGTGGACAACTAACCAAAACAACAACAACACAAAAGCCACAAGACCTTCAACATCCTAGTTCATATTGGAGAGCGAGGGTTCCAGACTGATATTGAGAGTGAGGAGTCTGAGCTACATGATGGGTAGAGAATGGAGTTCATTCTGTAGTCACACGCTAGTCAAAGAGATAGGCAATCTGTAGGTAACATCTTCGAATCATAGACTAAAGAGGTATAGCTTTACAGTTTCTAAACTCAAGAGGCAAGCTAGATTGTAGAATGATGGATCATGGATGATGTGCACCTATTGGAGTCTTGGCTCTCAACTCAAGATCCATGATGATATAAAAAATGATCAAATGGATATCATTAATGATATTGTGATGACAATTATAATCCTTTCTCGACATCTTGCAATGTCCATATCATTTACTATTTTCTTCTCAAAATTAAATGCTTTTACCAGTGTTATTGTTATATCTCAAAATGTACTTACATGAGTCAATGAATCATGATTGTCAGTAGGTGACGCTATAGCCTACTACTAAGTGTTGTCTCTTTTTTCAGATCTAAAAAAATAGAACTTACTACTTAGAAATTAGATCTTAGAATCATGAATCTTGATGTATGAAAATTGATCCTTTCACTTGATCTCAAATTGTTTAATCTCAAGCTCAACTTAAAACATTCATTTCAACAATTTACTAGATTCTAGATAAGGTCCATGGATTCAAAGTTCATTTGAATTTGCTATGTCACATGTAGTATCATCTTAAATTCTTATTAAAGCTCAGGGCATATGCACTATATCGTACGATGCATACTACATACGCAATCATTGTTGCGATGAGTATCTAGTTTTGGTTGAATTGTAATTACAAATAAGCTAGAACCATTTACGAATCATAGTTGCATGATTTGATCTAATTTTCTAAATCGCATTCCAAAAACCCAATTAGGATTTCCTAGAACATTGCAAAGTTCTTTATTTATTTTTTTGGTTTTAACATTTAATTTTTTTTTGTTTACCAATTTTGGTTGATTACTTTGATCATGTCCACCAAAAAAAAATCATTACCTATTTAAAAACGCAACTATTTTAAAGGAATTGCTCATTTTTTCACTTTAAATGAGCTAGAGTAGAGGCTAGGAACTTTGGACAAGGATGGAAACTAGCAAAAATGGATCTTTCACACCCTACCTTCTCCTATCATAATCACTAGAATTCTACACATTCTTGAATGTCTAACAAGAACTAATCCAAAATGAATCAAATTCTAAATAATGCACGTATACTAGAGCCAAAAATTGAAAAGAAAGATAATAGTTGCCCATCATGAGTGCCACAAAAGTGTTCTTAAACCATGTTATGAACAAGATAAAGGAGCAAGCAGCACATGCAACAAAGAGTAGACGAAAAAAAGAAACTCGCAATATCATATGAACATCATTAGCTCTCTGTGTGTGTGTGCGCGTGCGCGCGTGCCTGTGCATGTACGAGAGAGAGAGAGAGAGAGAGAGAGAGAGAGAGAGAGAGAGAGAGAGAGAGAGCGCTATGAAGGACTCAACATATGATCAATCGATCATGGATCTACTACGAGTTACCGTATTTGAAGGCCCTTAGGGGAACATCCAAGTCCTCCACAATAACAATGTACACCTCAAATTGCCTACATAGCAGCTAGGGTCAACTAATCATTCATAGCTATTTTTCCACGAAGGCTTGGGGGAAAAATATTTGACCCACAATACTATATGGACATTCCCTTGACCAGTCATTTGACAAATAAAGTTGTAGAGAACTTTGCTTCGAAGCATGCAATTGACAAAGGGACACATTAAAGGGCTAGCATGAACTAACAGTTCATTATAGTTTTGGATTTTGATTTGATGATCCTTAAGTTAATGCAGATTGGCACTTAGAAATTAAAATTACTTAGCTGTGGCTGACTTCTAGCCAAACACGATGCACACCATGTTCAGTACATAGATACCCGTTCCGTTTCAGAAGGCGTGCAGAACTCGCATTCCAAAACAGAACGTGGCTAATTTTTTTTTTTGGTAGTTTTTGTTTCGTTTTTATTGCAATTTTTTAAAAAAATAGTGATAAATAGGGAAAAGTGTTGGAGGCCACTGAAAATCCAAATTGGCAAGAATTCAGAACTATGCAAGACATGCATTGACTGTTCTCACTCGATAATGCATAGTATTGACATAGTTCTGCAAAATCTTAAGTAGTCTTCAACTGTTATAAATCCCACCTTCAGCCTCTTCCTTTCTTACTTCAATGCCTGTTGCATCCAATCTTAGTGTTTAGGTATGTGACATGTCCTGAACATGCAAGAAAGATATTAAAAAAAATCTTGTTTGAAACAATACTGTCAGGACGTACTCGAAGTAGATTTGTTAAATGTCAACAAATTCTGTTCCCAGCTAGTTGAGTGATCAAACTATGTAAATGCCTGGCTGTAGCCCTAAACTGCCCCCTGCAACGTTATCGGTGCTCAAAGGTGTGAGACACTGCATATATTTCAACAAAAAAAGGACCACTGCGAGAACACGTTTTTGCTTCTGAACATGTGATAGGAAATAAAGAAGCTCACATTCGTATTACGTTACCAACGGTATGATCCTCCCTTTGAGCAGTGAAGGTCCCTGCGTTCATGATCTTCATATCCCGCTCATAGGTCACCCTGCAATGAGTACCTCGTCTTTTTCAGCTCTTTAATTCTTAGAGTGCGGATTGAAAGTTTCATACCCCGCAAAGAGCAATCAGAATGAGTACTCGATATCGTTTTGAAGCTAGTTGGCTGCACAATCTTCTTCTGAATGGTTGGTTAAGTTTGCACGAATGCCAAAAGAAGAAGCGGAAAGGTAATTAAAAGTGCGACCAAGCATGCAGACACCTACTTTTTCATACCCTCTGGAACCACAAAGCGCTCATATCGATCCGGCGCATTCATCTTTACTGCTCCAAATTACGATCCACCAAAAATCTTTCAATCTCTCGCTCACACACAAGAAATCTGTCTCATCGAATCAATCGGTCAATCTCGCTCGCTCTCTCTCTCTCTCTCTCTCGCTCGCTCTCTCTCTCTCCCTCCCTCTCTCACCTCACTATATCGCATCGTTATTTATATTAGCTCAAGTGGTATTTACTCATCTTTTCAATGTGATCAAAACACCCATTGGGTTTAGTGCATCCCACAGGCCACTGTATGAATACAGTTGTTCATTGAGATTGACAATGCGTGCGCTCGGGCTCGAATTCCAACCACTGCATAATGACATCTTTAAGAAATTTTTACTTGGCATTGTCCACATGGAGTTGCAAAGTATACATTGTGTATAAGGTATTATGGAAGGTGCCAAGCAAAGGACATTCTACTCAGTAAGGATTTTAAAAATCATTAGGCGAGGCCCAGAGAGCTTGAGCCTAAAAATTATGGAAAGCTAAACCGGGCAAAATGTCCTCTGCCCGGACACCTTCCATTGTGTAATGGATACCTTTGCTTTTTCTTCATTTAAATTTTATGAAGTATAAAACAAAATAGGCATTATAAAATGGAATAAGACTATATTTTTTACGGTATTTATTATTTGAAACTATGCCATATAATATGTCACTTGTATGCTGCAAAAATAACAGTAACACATTTTGCTTTTTAAGCTATCCAAAATATGGGTATGATAAGCAAGAGGTATCCATTACTATTAGTTGAGTAAGTGTGTATTTAAAAAAAAAAACTTTTGCTTAAAACAAAACATTTATAAGGAGCGAGCACAAGAAATTTAATGATTTTTTGTCTTTATTTGCGGAGCTTATGGTGAAACGCCAAGGACAAAGTATTACCTTATCATCCGTCATTGCTTCCTTCTGACGTCAGCGTTTTTCTATTGTATTACAACATTCACAGGCGCTTTCAATAGAACCTCGCCTTTAACGGGAGAAAAGTAAGGGCTACACATCCTAGAATTGGGAATTTTAATTATCTACAATTTACTCTTTTATATTAACTAATTTCTAGTGTATGTGATAAAATATGACATTGCTTCGAACAAAATGAAAGTCATGAATTACATTTGACTTTATTAGTATGTTAGATAATGTATTCCAACAATCAAAAAATTGAAACAACATGTACACACTCACTGATAAGCTCGAAGCTTTAGTGCAAGCTTGTCTTTTGTAGATTAGACCAAGGTTTGGTGTACTTTTTACATACCTCAAAATCCTTTTTGCAGCTTTCAAATGGTCCATAGTGGGTGATGACATGAATTGGCTAATCAAACTTACAACATAGCAGATATCAGGACGTGTAGTCATAAGATATATTAAACTTCCAACTAGCTGACGAAATAGTGTAGCATCAACATGTGCACTATCATCAATACGAGATATTTTTTTACCAGCTTCGTAAGGGATGATGGAAGGTTTGCACTCTGTCATGTGAAATCTCTCCAATATCTCGCCTACATACTTGTTTTGACATAACCTGATATCACTGCTAGTTTGCCATACTTCGACACCCAAGCAATAGTGCATAAGATCTAAATCTGTCATCTCAAACTGCTTGCACAAGTTGGCTTTGATAGAACGAGTGAGGTTCTCATCATTGCCAGTGATAATGATATCATTAACGTAAAGTACAATCAAGGCCCTCCGCAGACTCGGTTTTGTGCTTCCTAGCCAACAAACCGTCGTGAATTCGCAGCTCTCTGTTCTTGTCCGGTGATTCCAGCCACCAAGGGCTCTGATACCAAGTTAAGAAAACACAATTGAAAACACCCGACTGGATCAATCACCACAGCACAACGTCAAGTGCAACAAGAACCCATAATTGCTCTCTTCAAACTGTATATTGAACTACTTCGTAAGTACAAAGATGAGTTCCTTAAAAACACTCAAAGGGCTCGTAAAAGAAAGATGGCCCGATAACTCTAGAACTAAGCACACGTGGTGCCGTCAAAATAAGAAGGCACTGTATAAATCGATCATTGCTATTTTAACTTATCCTACCTAAAGAGGTAATCAAATCCACAGTCGAAGCAGAAGATGTTTTACAGGTATTGCAAGCGCAATAACCATGAGATCAAGGATTGCCGAATTTCCAAGCAAAGAATGTAGCCAAGCAACCTGATCAACAAGCAAACACAATTTCATCATCTCCCCAGGTCGAAGTGGATGAAGGCGCATTTATGCAGACCACCTAACTGGTATATCGACGAGTTTGCAGCCTATCTTGTTCATGAGCCAACGTCTATCAAAGAGGCACTCAATCAGCCTGATTTAGATCTCTGGAAAGAAGCTATGGATAAAGAGTATTCATCTTTTATCAAGAACCAGACATGGACAATTGTCGAATTACCTGCTAGTAGAAATGTAGTTGATTGCAAATGGACTTTCAAAGTCAAGTACAATGCAGATGGAAGCATCAACATGAGAAAGGCACGACTTGTCGCCAAAGGATTTTCTCAAGTATACAATGTCGATTACACTGAGATTTTTAGTTCAGTAGTCAAACATTATTCTATTCGACTTTTGTTATCATTTGCCGCTGCAGCAAATTTGGAAATACATTAGATGGATGTACAGACAACATATCTCAATGGAATTATTGAAGAGGACATGGTGCAACCCGAAGGTTACATTTTCGAGGGTAAACACAATCATGTTTGTAAACTCCATAAGACACTTTATGGCTTGAAGCAATCTGCTCAAGCATGGCTTCAAAGGATCAATACTTTCCTTATTGATCACGGCTACACACCTAGCTCTTTAGATTCTAATGTTTATTTATCAAAGCAGTACAATAGACTTTTATCATTATCACTCTATATGTGGATGACACATTGCTTTTCAACAACAGTACCAATCTACTAAAAGAGGCAAAGACAATGCTATCTTCCGAATTCGACATGACTAATATGGGCGAAGCTCACTTCTGCCTTGGTATACAAATCCACGGAGACTGAAAACATAAGTTGATCTACATTACACAACAAAGGTACATCTACGATATGTTAGTCATATATAATCTGATTAATTGCAAGTTAGCTCTCTCACCTATCCTTACCATTCTATTATAGGATCTCTTATGTACGCAA
This sequence comes from Diphasiastrum complanatum, assembly GCA_029204225.1. Lineage (NCBI taxonomy): Eukaryota > Viridiplantae > Streptophyta > Lycopodiopsida > Lycopodiales > Lycopodiaceae > Diphasiastrum > Diphasiastrum complanatum. Next base: position 79,824,172 of record CM055094.1, read on the forward strand.
TGATATGTATCAGGCCAGACATAGCTTTTACAGTCAGCTCTCTCAGTTAGTTTATGACTAACCCTTGTGTAACACATTGGAAAGCTCTTATCAGAGCCATGAGATATCTTCGAGCTACTATGGACTTTTGCATTTGTTATGGAGCAGTCGGCAATGACAAACTCAATCCACTCAGTGGTTTTACAGAAGTTGGGTAGGAGATGTAGACACTCGTAAATCTACTTATGGATTTACATTCTTCCTCAACAATGGTCCAATTTCCTGGAACAGTCGCAAGCAATCTTTGATAGCTCTATCTTCCACTGAATCAGAGTATATCGCAGCCTCTCAAGCTACAAAGGAAGCAATTTGGTTGAGAAACTTACTTTCAGATATCGGTCTAAATCAATCTGCTCCGACATTATTATTTTGTGATAATCAAAGTGCATTGCCTTGTCAGCCAACTCTAGATCTCATTCTAGGAGTAAGCACATTGAACTGAAATATCACTTTGTCAAAAGCAAAGTTCTCAACAAAGAGGTCAGATTGCAGTACTGTAGAATGCAAGATATGACAACAGATATTTTTACCAAAGCATTAAGCTTGGAAGCGCATAGAAGATTCTGTGTAAAACTAAGTTTGAAGGTCAAGGCATTCAAGGATTCAGATCAAGGGGGAGTGGATTATTCTCCTTCAAACTAATCGACTAATCAGTTTTAATCCTCATTCATTGTTTATCCAGTTCTATGGATTTTCCCGTGTTTTTATATAGTCTGTAGAATTACAAGTGTTTTTACACAGTCTGCAGAAATACACGAAGTTTGACAACAGTGTCATATTTTCTCTATGTACAATCCAGACAGTGTCGCCTGTCAAGAATTACGAGTAAAATTACAGTGTCGTATTTTTTGCATTTTTGCGACATTGTCGCCTGTCATGAATTACGTGTGAAAATGCAGTGTCGCATTTTTCGCCTGTCAAGATTTGAAAGTAAAACTGCAAAGTCGCATTTTTCAAAGTTCCTCAAATGTTAAGGAAATGACTCTGGAAAAGTGTGGAGCTACCCCAATATTAAGGAAATGAGATTTTACGACACTGTCGTTTTTTACGCAAAAAGTCGACACTGTCACAAAAAGTAACAGTTTTAGTTTATTTATACAGACAGACTGTTTACGGCAAATTTTCACCGCTTATCAGCAATCAATTTCTGAGAAGGAACTGGATGAATGCCAACAGACACCAGCCAACTGGCAATCGCATTTGACGACCTAATTACTTAATATAAATCAGTTGTTCATACGTCTCTTTTCAAGATCTGAAAATGTTATTGTGAATTGTGAAGGAGTTGCGTGTTATTACACGACGTTTCCTACACTCTCATCAAGCAGATCGTTCACAATCAGAAAGTATTGTAGTTAGCTTTCTATCAAGCTTTCAAGCTTGAACTCTCTTGAGCATTTTAGCTCAGTCTTTTAGAGATTTATTTTAGAGTTGCTATTGTGCTACTACTTATCAGCAGAGCTGCTTATTATCAGACTTTTTCTCAGTTACTCAGAGACAACTTAGAGTGCGCGGTTTCTATCCGCTATTGTCAATTAGCTAAGGCATGGAAGATCAAGGATCAGAAGGCCCTAGCGTCGATCACGTTGAATCTGGCCGACTCCCAGATTTTCCACGTTACCACATGCAAGTCCGCTAAGGATGATTAGATTTGTTATCAAATCTGTATGACACTCAAAATGTAACCACACGGTTGCACCTTAGAAGAAGTTCTTTACACTTAGTATGTCTGATTCCACAACCATCACTTCTCACATCAATAGCTTCAAATCTTTATTAGATCAATTATCTGCTGTAGGATATGTTACCCAAGATGATGATGATGTTATGACCTTTCTTTCTTCTCTACCAAAGTCCTAAAAGCACTTTGTCTTGATGATCTCCACACAACCTGACCTCACTCTTCAAAAGGTGATTGGTCATCTTCTTCAAGAAAAAATGTGGAGAAAGACCAGCGATCTGTGTCAGTCAAAGACAAGTCCCTGGCCCTATACATCAACAAAAAAGACTATTCCAAGGGCAAGAATCAAGTGCTGCAACAACAAAGCCTCATACTCAAGTTGAGAACAGTGGATTGTGCAAAAAGCACTTCTACAGATACTACAAGAGAGTGAATCACGACATCAAAGAGTGTCACATCTGCATCTACAACGAGGCAAATAAGCAACAATAGTAGCAACCTAACTCCACCAATGCGGCAGAATTCAAGGAGCATATCTTTGATGACGACAAGCCATTAGAATTGTTAATGGCTTACAACAGTAGCTATGAAGACTACGACAGCTGGTACCTATACAGTGGTGCAATCCAACACACGACACCCTGACGGGAATGGTTTACTGAATACGAAGCTTATACTAGAGAGCAATTCATCTACCTTGGAGACTCAAACACCATCCGCATTGAAGGCAAAGGGACAATAAAGATTGTGTTCAATAACACTCTCTATTTTTGTTCCGAATGTTCTTCACGCACCGTTGTCAGTTTCTAAGATAATTGATGCGGCTACACTGTTACTTTCTCATTTGAACATTGTACAATCTTTGATGAAGATACTACTCTGTGAGTATCTGCACACGAGTCGGGAGTTTATATGTACTATATGACTCAATTGCATTAGCTAGTACTTCAAATGAAAATGTAGACAATCATGCTATATTGTGGCATAGTCGATTTTGACACGTGAATACAAGATCATTTTCTTACATGTGTTGTAATAATTTAGTTGATGGATTGTATTTCCCTCTTTCATTAGATAGAAAATCATTTTTCTGTGAATTTTGTATCTATGGCAAACACTCTAGAAGCAAATTTTCCAGATCACATTCCATCAAGACAAAACATGTATTAGATCTTGTACATAGCGATCTTTGTGGTCCAATGCCAACTCCATCCTTAGGAGATGCAATTTATTTTATCATTATTCTAGATGGTCTACAGTCATGTTCATGAAACATGAATCAAAGGCCTTTGAATGCTTCAAGAAATTCAAGGCCATAGCTGAGACTCAAACATCTACAAAGGTGAAAGCTCTCCAAACTGATGGTGGCGGCGAATACATCTCCAATGAGATGTCCGACTATGGAAGCTCCCTTCCAGCCAAAAAAGGTGAGAAAATATTTTTGAAAAGTATGAAGAAAAGTTGGGTTTGCAAAAGAGTTTTAGGACCCTCAAACCATATATGTTTGTTAAGACCGAGCCAAAAGTGTCGGTCCACCTAGAATTGGGTCCCAGCCCGTCCTAAATGAGGCTAGAGCAAATTTTGTGGCCTTAGAAATGGCTGGTAAATATTTTACGGCTTTTCAAAAAAATGGCCAGTTGTAAAAAATTAGCCGGTTTGACCGTGCTAAAGTCCCACCATGTACTGAGTCCATTTTTTACTAATATATGATCACTCAATGTATTTTTCAGGGAAACCGTGTTGTCATGGGAGCCCTAGTCATGAATGCTGAAAAAGTCAACCACAGAAGAAAAAATCGAGAAAGAAAAGTTTCGGGTAAAAACGGGACCGAAAAATATGGATTCAGTGTCAAGAAGTCACGGAAACCCTAACGGCAAAGTTTGGGCAATTTATGGGCAATTAACGAAATGTGCGGGCCAAGTGGTTACCCAACAGGCCAAAAATCCAAACAAATGAGCAGTAGGCGCATGGCCCTTGAAAAATCAAAGAAAGGCCGAAAACATAGTTACCCAAAGAAAATCGAAGGCCGCCTACTAAAAATAGAGGTTGAAAAAGGCCTCACCCAAAATTTGGATAATAAATGCCAAAACACCTTGGAGGCTATAAAAATTGGGAAGTACACCCACTAGCCATTGACATTTTGGGCTTCTAGGGTGTACAAAATTGGTTAGAAGGATTGTGAGTTGCTTGAAATAGCTCAATGATTGTTGGATAATAATGAGATTATGTGAAGAGTTAGTACTTTAAAATGTTAGTACTTTTGTGAGTGAGGATTTTAGAAGTGAGTATGTTTGAGAGTTGAGAGTTGTCGTTGTCTTGTGGTTTGGGAGTGATGTTACTTATTTGCTTGCTCATATTGAGGAGTTGAGAAATTGTGGTTGTTTGTGTTGATTGCTTGGACCTCATTACTAGTGTGAGTTCATAGTTGAGTGCTTCAAATTACTTGGAGAGGATGTTTACTTGCTTTTGTTGAAAGGATTGATGGGTGAGAGTGATTTCATTGTGAGGGTTGGTTGGTTGGTTGTAGTCCATTGTCATAATAGTAGGCTTATATCTTGAATGAGTGGGATGGATTGCTTGAGGGCTTGGTGTGAGTGATGGGTGCCATTGTATCTTTTTGTATAGATTTTCGGTTCAGTTTTCTCGCAACTGAACCGTTAACGTTTCAATCGCACCGTTCATATTCTAGAAACTTTAACTTTCTACATTTTCTCTTTTTAAATCAATTCGATCGGACACAATAAAGTGGAGAAAATTGCGTCAACATGTCTGGCTCTGATTTTTGCTACCAGGTTCATGACTAGAGTTTCCACGCAACGGCTACTGAATGCCAATTGAGGTAAGACTCACACTTTTCACAATCAGTTTATCTTCGTGATGCCATTTTTCTTTACACTGTCTTCTTTCAGTTGGAGTAGAGTGTGGTATGTAGCCATAAACAGTTTTGGTTTGAAGAAGGGTTTCTAAAGTATTTTTATTGATTTTGAGTTTTAAAATTGATCGTACTTTCTTAAAACGATAAAACCATCATTGTTCCGTCAAAATAGGCCCTAACATTGGTGCGTCTTCCGGGAGGAATTTGATAATGGGCTATTGTTTGAAGGGCGATTATCTATACGTAGGGCTATGAACTCTACAGATTAGCCATTTGCGGGTTGCTTATGTTATTTGACCCACCAGACGCTTAACATTGGTGCGTCTGCCGGGAGCTACTTGATAAGGGAATATTGCTTGAAGGGTAGTCATACTATTAACAGTATACAAATTTGATATGTCTCAGATTGCATGTCTTGAGAACGACTCTACCGTTTAGACCATCGGCCCCAAGCTAGCATGTTTGTGCAATCTAAAAATCAGTATCGTGTTACTACAAGTCAAAGTGGTTAGCATCACACAGTGATGTGTGCTGATCCCACAAATAGAATATTCACCTTAGGGCCTTGTCAGTTATTATAGCATTATGTTGTCATTGCTAGTTGCAACTTGTCGTTGCTAGTTGCAACTTGTCGTTGCTTGTTGCAACTTGTTGATTGGTCAATTATGTTGGTTGACTCGCCAGACGCATGACATTTGTATGATATGAGGTTTATTATGAAGCTAAATGTTAAGGTTAGACCACGAGCTCCGAAACCGGAAGCAAAAATCGATCATATCGTCCGAAATACAGCACCACCCTATGTTCCCCCAACACTAGCATCCAAGAAAGATGGCACTTGGTATGCAGCACCGATGAATACTGTGCATGGGTATGGACCAATTAGAATCCAACAGACTAGTGACTTGGTAGAGCTAGCGAGGATGTACGCAGCAGTACTAGTTAACGAGATTTGGGAGATCTATGGGATGAGTTGGGAGAAACATGAATTTCGCACAAACTGTACCAGTTGACCTTTACACAATAGAAAGGAGTATCGCCCTAGATAGGACATAATAGGGATACCACGACGAACTAAAGCCAAATGACTTTACTACACCAATGTGATTACCATGCAGCCACTAGACAAGGTGGTTAGCATCAGGTGGTTAGCATCGCACAAGCGCCGATCCCACTACTAAGCCATGCACTTAGCCGACCCGCTCTTCAGTAGCCATAGGATGGGAGCCTGAGGTACCACATAACCCTTGATAGAACTAATGAAGACCTCGTACCTCAAGATGGTAGAACTCCTAGTTGGACTGTGGAAACTTTTATGATACCCACTACTCAACAGAGGTTGGTAGAGGAATAAAGTGTGCTGCCCACCAGGTCCCATCAACACTAGTTCTAAATGTAATGGAGAATTTTGGTATGATAACAATGAAATATTTCCCGTGGATTGAGAAACTTTTTTGTGGACTTTTGACCATAGACGCGCCTAATGAGAAAGTAGATATGGCGGGAGACGATTTGGGAGTTTCTCTAGGCACAAGCATCTAATGCCTCCCTGATCGTATGGCTCTGAGTGACTTCCTCTAGGCATCCTGATCTCACCACCTATGGATCTGAACCATATAGGTTCCAACACCTGTACCAAGCCTAGACTCCTGCAAATACAGCCAACTGCATAAAAGCTATAGATAGCTTATCCATGCCCATGATAGTAGATGTCTCCCCATCGATGCCAATGCCAATGACTGGCCCCCGGTTGTAATGCCAACCTATACTCCCAAATGAGCACACTATGAAGTCCTCACCATTAGTGTACCCTCCAATAGATCGCTACAAAACACTTCCAAGTGTTTGCCCTCCGATCACATCCAACCGTGCAATCTCCATCATCTCACCATCCTAGAGCTGGCTCCCAAAGCTTCACGCTTTGCCCATTTGCGTTTGCAGCTTCCCAATTCCATCATGAATCACCCTTGTAAGTCCTGTCCAATCCAATGAGCCAACTCCAATCTGAGATAGCTGCACCCTGATGATCATCCCATGTCATCCTATAGTCCATCCCTATCAGGTATCCCAATGCCATCCATGATCTCGAAGATTTGAACATCTACCTTGTAGGGCCCCACCTGTATTCTCCCAAGCTAGCTCCAAGCTGCTCCTGTGAATGATTCCAAACCATTCCCTAAGAATACACTGAAATGCGAACTCCAAAGCCACCATCAAGTCCCTCACATGATGTGGCATGCCAATATCCCTCCAAGTGAACGTGAGATCTTCCATGGCCCAAACCAAACGATTGCCACCCTATCATCACTGGAATCTGCATGCTTGATGCAATACTAATATGACAAATTGACTTGACTTACCCAAAATAGGCTATTTAAGTGTATCTCTCAATGACAATCTGATACACTACTCCACAGCTACAATGAATTGATCAAAATTGACTTATCAACTGCAAAACTGCAAAATCATCACACTTACCACTCTCCAAGAGTCTCGAAAGTGTGATTATTGACCCGTTCTCCATCCTCTATGTGTCCCACACACAGTTTGTCCAATGCAAGTCCAGTATCTTGCCCAATGGCTTTCAACTAGCACCACCTCGCACTTCCATTACTCGTGACCACCAATATGTGTCTACCTCCAAAGCTAGCCCATATTTCCCTCCGAACGAGAAATTTCCAAGCTACAGATGCGTGTGTCAATGCAGCCATCACTTGACTCGCCAATGCCATTGTCGATCATGCATGTGAGAGCGTTCCTCCAAAATGCCAGTTGACGTGGGTTGGTTCAAACCCCGAGAGAGTTGAGCCTGATCATAAGAATTTTTCACCCGTAACCGACATACCATGCCTCCCTCTCAACTGTGATTGATTTCCCTCTCAAAATTGTTTCCAATAATGAGTAGTCACACTGTCGAAACTTTCTTCGCCAATACTACCTTTCTCTACACAATTCCGCTATCATTCACCCCCCATACTGCATTTACTGCTTCCAAACACCCTGTTACCCTGTCACAAGTAAGGAATAATGATTTAGAAGTTTGAACAACCAGTTTCAAGGGCCATTTTGGCCCAAGGATGGCCAAAATAGGTGCCCTCTAGCCAAAGTTATCCCTTTCCAAAGGGTGGCCTTGCATTTTGAACTATTTTTTCAAAAAGGAGATTTTTAATGAAGAATGGCATTTCATGCCCTTCGAGTCCAATCTGAACTTCAAAGTAAAGATTTTTATTGAAAAAGAAGTGCACTTTGCACTTCTCTGCCCTTCGGACCCATTTCACCACATCTTAATGGTGGAATCCCATTCTATGGCCCGGATTTCTCCTCGAGAAATTGATCTCAACCATCCATCACCAAGGATTCGAATCTGACAACCTGCACTCCATATGTGCACTGATCCACGCTCTACTGTCCGCCAGCCACTTATTGACACTAGGCTCTTACTCCAAATCATTGCGCGCGCTGGCCCCTTCTCCTTCTCCTTGCTCTCTACTTTATAGCTATGGTTTTTTTCCTTTGTGTGAGGGTATGGCCACCCCCAAAGAATCAAAACCAGCTTTCTTCCTAGCACACAGCTGCTCACGGCTATTTGACTGCTGCCCCGTGTTGCTAAGGCGCCTCCCTACATTCTTTTACAAATCAAAGAAACAGCACCATTTTCTTCATACAAACCATGGTATTGGTTATGTGTATGTCTCAAAGAACTGACAATTGTCTCTCCATCCTACCATGGCTTCCCACGACCATTTGGCAGCTTATTAACAATGCTAGGGCGCCTTGCTTATATTTCATATCTCCAGAATGTGTTGACCACGCGCAAGATCAGGTTGACAAAGCCGTCTAGGATGCCAACAAGCAGTAGGTTATCCTCTTGCAAGGACAAATGATATGGCTCAGATTGAGAAAGAAAGAATTCTAGAAGAATTGGATGCCACGGCAATAAAGTGCAACAATCTGCTATATCCAAATGTTCCAGATCATCCCGTCTCTCAAGAAGAAATCAACTATTTGTTCAAGAAGGTCGAGATGTATTGTCAATCCTTGTCCGACTTCCAAAGAAGATTTGATATCTTTAAAGGCAGAGCATCCTCAGAGCTGGCGAAGGCAAAAGCGGTCATCAAGGATTATGAAAAAGCCGCCGCTCAAGTTTTGCATACATTGCCACAAGTTACAGTGCCTGCAATGCAAGTTTTTTTAGAAACCTCTTCAGGATCAAGGTCAGGAAGATACGGGTACAGGCCAGTATCCAGCAGAAGAGACAGCAGTACAACAGGAAACCAAAGCAGGGCCATCACTTCTACGATCATTCCATTGTTTCGCAGACCAATCACCATTGAGGGGGAAATCTAGAAATTTCTACAGCAACATCCTTATGAATCCTCAAGGGGTGGTTGGGTTATCAAGTTCAAAACTTCAGAGAGCGAAGTGGGCAAAGAACTGGATAAGCTACCCGCATTGGGTGAGCAACCATCATGGTGAAAGATATTTTTTGAGAAAACTCCGGACTCAATCAGGAGTTATGTTGCGAGCCCTCGCCAACTTTGGGGTGGATCCCTATTATGTTTTGATGTCTAGACGGAATAAGTGGAAAGATCTTGGTGTACCCATGGATAAAATTATTGTCCATACACCAAATTGGCCCAACCGTTCAACTGGAATATTTCGGTTGACTTCCACAGGTCGTCCAAGTTTATTACCAAGAATATTTGTTTCAGATCCGACGGCTAGGCAATCAGCCCTATTTGTGAAAGATTTGACTTTGTTGGCGTCAGTTCAAGCATGGTGGGATGATTATCTACCAACCCTCTGCTTTGATCCAAATCTTCCAATGGCGTCCACAAAGTGCAAGATCAATTGCCAATAGCCAGGCTTTAATACCATGCCACGATGTTGGGTGGATCTTGGGAGACAAAATTTATTTCTTCGACAACGTCAAAGTGGTTGTCAGGAGCGAATAAGTGCTTTCTTTTGCACAATATCGATTTTAATATGGTGCAGATGGAATTCATGGAAAAGATTCAGTATCATTCAATAAAGATTCGCGGAGCGAGGCTAATCAAAGCCCGAAATAATAAATCTCACGAGGTGTCGTGGGACCGCCACCAGTTTTGGTGGAGAATAGTGTTGGAGGGTTTGCGGATATCGAGGAAACCTAACCATAGTTAATAAGTGAGAGGGATTTGACACCCTGTTGTGTAAGTCCAACCTGATGATCACATAGTTATTTGATTAGTTAGAAGTTAATAAAGGACTTTAGGCCTTTTTGCGGGACTTTTAATGTCGCAAGGCCTAGTAGTCAAATTAGTGAATAAAAAGGGTTCCTCCCAAAACTCAAATTTCAAATAATAAGAGAGGTGAAAAATGGCCAATACGATTTGAGGCCAAAGCCCTAAAATCCACTATATATAGTGGTGGTTTCGAATTATTGTTTACAACTTTCACTCTCCATTTCAATACAAGCAGGTTGATCCTCTTTTGGAATGGATATGGAATGTCCTTGCTCTTCTTCTCTCCTCCATCTCTCATGTTTCTTTGGATTTGCTAATTGTTAGATTTGATGCTTGTTGGAGTTTATCTTTATTATACTTGTTGTGAGAGAGAAGAGTAAGATCTATCATTGCTTGAATAGTGTTAATTGCTAGTGTTAATGGATCGTAGTGTTAATGGTTAGTGTTAGATGTGGACCATAAGCATGTGCTTGATTATGAACTATGCTATCATTCTCATGGGAACGAATCTCCGCATGACAAGTAGTGAATCCTCTTCATATCCTTTGATGCTTGTGTGCTTGGATTTAGGGTTGAAGGTGGATAGGAAATACCCGCTACAGATGTCATAAGTTGTGAAGTTCTTTGTGGCCTTCTTATTGACTCTAGTTTCAATGCGTTCATCTGTTTGTTTAACCCGCTCTTGGAAAGCTTCTTCCCAATCGCAATATAACCGCCATAGCAACGGATATAATACATCTACATATTGTACAATAGTATTATACACTGCATCAAATCTTTTACCATTCCTTGTTGGCCAGGCTTTGAAATTCGCCTGCTTGTGAATCATACTATAGCGCAAGCCATTATGCGTTGGCAAATAATTTTCTATTTCATACACATATTGCAATGCAAATAATAAAGAATTTCCTACTACAGTTTCAATTCCATCGGGTTCATCAATCCTCATTCGGCCTTATAGAAAAGCCCATGCCAATATCGCCTGTGACTTCAAGTCCAGCTCCTGCCAAAATTCATACAATTCCCGCAGATCCCACGGCTCATCCCATTCTGCCATCGTGATGTCCCTCAATCCTGGCAAGAATAGATAGTCAATAGGGCCATGAATGCTCTACATTTTGTAGGAATAGCCAGGGTTGCAAGGACTTGTAGATATTGTTACTAGGGTTTGATCTATTGTCACAAACCCCCCAGATTGCCGGTGCTATTGCGGAGTGGTGTCGGATTGCATTGTATTCGGCCGAACATTTACTTGATTCTTCCTACGTGTGGTCTTTGCTAACAGCATCTCTGCCTCCTCCTGCAATTTCTTGCACTCATTTTTTTTTAATCCTAGAGCTCAACCTCCATGTGAGATAACTGCAACTGGAGTCGTTGATAGTCATCCATGGAATTGGCTTGCTCCTGTATGGCCTCAGAGTGCAACAACCATCCACTACACTGCCCTGCAGTTGGCAGTATCCCTTGTTTCTCTGCAAGCTCTCTTTTCAGCTGCAAGTTTTCCTCTCATAGGAAACCTTGTTCCTCCACATACTGCTCTAGCTTATCTGCCACTCTCGTGCGCAGTATGGTTTTGGTCCATTCCTTGAGACCAGTGTTATCGATCCGCACAGGTCCTCCTGCCATGATGCTTGTGATTTGTGATTGCAACAGATCTCTCTCGTATTCAGCGATATTCTTGGAAGCATGTATTGTATATACTTCCTACTATAGTTAGGTGATGCGGTCGATCGTTTCGTTTGTTGTACATACAACGTATGCTAGTACGCCACTTGTTCTTCCGTGTACTGGTATTGCCTAATAAAATCTATTCCAGATCGTAATCATGGGGAGAAATTCTTGGCCGTTTGCAAGAACATTCTGATGTTGGCATCATCAGAATACCTTGTGTTACTCGCCAATGTGTCTGTATCCTGAGGTGGATCGGTGGTTCCTTGTTCCAGATCATCTGCGGTTGTAAAATCCTATGATGGGTCTCCATATATGTCGTCGTTGCATGTCAGCTGTTGCATGTCAGCCGAGACTCATGCCATCGCTTTTAGTGGTACTGCTTCTTGTTGTTGTCGGACTGAATGAGTCCGATTGAACCTCCACATCCTCGCATGATAAGTCTGGCAATGACATAATACTGCTCAGCACAGGCTCCTTTAGGGGACTATTGTGGAGTAGTCCTAATTCTTGATTAGTTAACATGCCGAACCTGTCACACAACCTGGTAATATGTGCTCTCCACTCACTTTATTTCTTACTGCTTTCCAAGCATTTTTCAACTGTGCATAAGAAACCTTGCCCCAAGGAATCAGTGTACCATGCAAGGCCGTGTGAATTAGGGTGAAAGATTTCACAGAGATGTAGTGCTCCGTATGCTTCCCAAAAATCATCCAACGATAGAGCATTCCTAGTGTGGATGGTTGACACAAGTTCAACTTGCATCCTTGTTCTTTTGAAAAGGCATTGGAAAAAAAAAGCCATTTGCACTGATGGCACGTCTGGTATATTAAAATTGAAAGAAAGCTCCAATACAGCGCTATATGTTGCTTTCGTAATTTCCATATTGATGTTCCTCAACTTTGTGAGATTCTTGCCCTCTGCAGCTGCTCCAAAAACTCTGATGCTACATTTTCCACCACTTTGTTTGGATGAAAATGCATCAAATGGGCGAGTTTTAGCTCAGCCAGATGATGTTGAATAAGGCTAACCCTTATCTCAACGTCGTATGAACTTCGAATGCTTCCCTAACGTCAGCATAGGAATCGCAACAAGAAAGATCGTCAGTTGAACACGAAAGCTTAATCGTAACTAATCGAACAAGGATTTTTTAACTTACGAGCATCCACAAAGTGCATTCTAAATAGAAAGTTTCCTTTTTAATGAACCCTACTACTTCTAGCTACTAACCAACTTCACTTCCAACGCCGCCAAAAAGCAACACATATGCCACCAAGCTCTTGATTACTATTTAATATTAGTAACAATCAGCTCAACTTTTTCTTTGGGGAAGAAAATGCTCTGTGAGCCTGATATATCGATGGATACAGTAGAGGTAATGACCGAAGAAGGACTTACCAGTGCCATTGACGCGTTTTTAGGGGCCCTTGATTAGGAAGAGTATGGAAGAGAAGACCTTACATCGATAGGGCTAGACATGGACTCTGAAGACAAGCACGTCATACTAGAAGACCTCTTGATCGAATCTCAGCTAGAGCCCGAAGGACCACAACTAGACCTAGGAGGATTCTCGTACACAGAACTAGACCTGGCTATAGAAATTTCATTACAAGAGGCTAGTCTATTGCCTAGAGAACCACGTCTAGCCGCAAATAGCAGGAGTTTAGCAGAAGATGCACCTCCCGTACTCCCAAAAGTAGTTGACACCCAGGAACAACCACCACAAGAGCTCACGAACACGCACCACCGACCTACAAATAGCGATAGCGCTATCACTACAAGAATGGGAAACACAGTTAGATACACACACGGATGACCGCCAACCAGAAGTAGAGAGTTATAGTGATGGATCTGAGTGGGAGACCATGTCGGAAAATGAAATTGAGTCAACTCCAGAGGAGGACGACACAGTATCTGAGTGGGAAGCCATGTCTGAAAGCGAAATTCAATCAAATTCGGATGAAAGACTTGAGAAAGAAGTCATAAGGGAGGACCCAAGCTTTGAGTCAATGGCAAAGAGTAAGATCGAATTGAACTTAAAGTCGATCGAGGCCAACCATGACAAGAAGATTGTTGTGGAAGAATTTTTAGATGAGAATGAGGATATGCCCATAGCCCACCCGACTGTGCCAGCACTTAGCCCTACGCCTATCACCTCGAGAGTAAGGAGGGTGACTGAGCCAATAGTTGTCCCAGATGACACTGGGGGGATACCTGAAATAGTAGGTCTCCTACCGCAATTTCACAGGAATGAGGATGAAGATGCCCATGAGCATGTTGAGGATTTTGAAACACTAATGCTCGTGAATAGGGTGAGTCAAGTGCATCAGATGATGTTGTTCACCACTACCTTGGTAGGAACAGCCAGGAGATGGTACCATACTCTACCTAAAGCTTCTATCAGCACACTGGAGGAGTACTATCAAGAATTCTTTAGAGAATTCAAAGGCACTTATAATCTAGATAGTTTGATATTTGCCCTATCTACCATACAACAAACATCTATAGAAACTGTGCATCAGTATGCTAGACGATTTGGAGGATTAGTGCAGTAGCTGGACCTGAGTTTTACAATGGAATTACCTCCGCAACTACTACTTAGTAATATCCAGCTAGTGGTACGCCAATCTAGAGTCTCATCATTGGAAGAGGCGATATCTAGAGCCACGATTGTAGAGGAAGCAGACATCACCACACGTGAATGTCAGGCCATGAGAAATCTGATGCTAGATAGTAGTCGACATATACTAGGGCGCGAATTGCCAAGTATGAGAGAATTATGTCATACAGGACTACCACATGACACCTACAAGAGGACTGGACCCTCAAAGTTTTCTAAAGCCGAATGTGCTGAAGAAGTGAGAGTGCCAAATAGCGTTGAGTTATTACCTAACTTTGTGGAGGATTATGGAAGGATGGGTCAAATTTACACCGTTATCGGCTAGCCAATCAGGAATCCCAGATTAGTAAGAATATAGACCGGTGGTCTAGATATCATGAGAATACTTCTCAGGATAGACGAGTTGAGACCAGCGACAACAGTCTCCCGATACACCCAATAGCAACACTCATCCCTGAGGGGACTAGGGCAAGCGTACTGACGGCAACCCATAGTGAGTTACGGACAAACCCACCTAGGAAAGAGTGGATGGAAGGGTGTAATCGACATGTGAGTCTTGGGAAGGCCACTAAGTCTGAAGAGGCATTATCAATGATATTTAGCAATCAGGTGGATCAAGTTGTACCTCCTGACGAGCATGACGATAACAATATAGAGGAGCCAATATGTGCTGCCCCAGTAGGACCACCCCCTAGATCCAAAACCATAGATCCAACTTCAGCAATTCCGGAGAGTGAAGTTATTAAATCACCTATCCCTGATGACATTAATCAGGAGGAGTCACATGGTACACAAAACCTATTCAAAGAACATAAGAATGTGACTAGCAAGACTACCTCGATACACACTAGCGAGGATGGGTACCAAAACAATTCCCAAGAAACCCAAGAGGTATTAAGTGACATATTCGATTGGGAAGAGGACATGTCGAGCTATATCTCTGAAGAAGATATCGAGAACAAGGGGCCTGAACTAGAAATTAGGGAGGAAATAAGAAATACTATACCTCCAACCATCGATAAACTCTATGATATGGGAAGGATATTTGATGTGGTAGGCGCAGAGCTTCCATTTCTACCATGGAATTCGAACATACACCAAAATCACCCATATCAGTTGAGAGATTTGAATAGTTTAGCCTCCTGATCCATACGTCATGATAGACCTACCATAGAAGATGAATACCCAGACAACAAGGTGGATGCTGGATAGATGTGGTAAGGTGACAACAATACACGCTTATCCCTGAATTCACATGGGGGAGTCGAGGGGTGGTAAGTTTTACTTTACTTTGCCGATTTGGTTTTTTTATTTGTTGGTCAGCATTCTATGTTGCTTTAAAATATATATATATATGGGAGTTATTGTTACTGCACGTGAGATCTCCACAGAAATTTGTGATCTACAAATATCACAAATTAGTCGACTCTTTTCACTCACGTTGCACTTGCATCATCATACTCGCATCATGTAGGCACAATGTGCTTGGACATTTGATTGCAAGACCGTCTCATGCATCCATACCCCTACATTATGCATATACTCTGAGATGCATAGGGCATTACATATTTTCTCCCGGGCATGAGTGTCTGATCAGAAGCATAAAAGGGAGGGTAAGAGAGGAAAAAGAGGGAACATAAACAGTGCAGTTGGGTGGGGAGTGTGGCGACTCATGGATGAGCTTGCATCGGCATGCTATAGGGTGGCACATAGCCAGGGAAAGCGAGCAAATGCTAGGAGCCAAAAGGAGCGAGTGGCACTCTAGAGATTGGCTTGTCTAGCAGGATGGTGACTAGGAGCGAAGACATCAGGTGAGCATAGTATGTGGATGACGAGTCCATTGGAGTGACACTCATGGAGATACTATAGTTGCTCAAGTATGATATGTTTGTATGCATAGTGGATGTTCCTCAGCTGGTGCATCATGTGTGGGGAGACAGACTCCTTGGTGGGAGGCCTATATACTGGTCAAATCAGAGTTGGCAATGTCAAGCATGGAAAGTTGAGCCTACATGGGATGTAGGACAGACAGATCATCATTAGTATCTCTGGGAGGTGGGTGAGCTACTCAGGTATAGCCTATGGTGAGGTTTGCATACATTCATTCATTGAGTCCTTGGTAGACTCTTGTCCTTGGAGCATGGGAAATGGATGGAGATCAGCTTTTAGGGCTTATTGGACAGTTGGATATGCTTGGACATGGGGGCATCTTGGTTACAAGTGCAGTCATGGTTGAGGACCTGATTTGGAGACCAGTGGTGTAGCAGCAATTCTACAGGTGACAGGTGCTGCTACCACAGTTTGCGCAAGTTTGGTCATGTACTTGATGTATTCGTGTTGGTCTGCATGAATGTGTGCTTGCATGTTACCTTGTCACAGGACTCTAGATCTGAGTCGAAGTTGTATGTGCTTATGCATTTGCTACAGTGAAACAAAGTAGCTCATTGACTTGTCACTATGTCTACTAGTTGTCTATATGGTGAGGGTCCAATCTTATGGTGGCAATAATATTTCCTCAGGTTGAACCTCAATAAAAGTTTGTGCTTTTAAGTTTGTGCTTGTAAGTGCCTGATAGGATGTTAGCCTAGCTAGATGGAGGATGTAAGTCTCATGGTGGCAATGGCATGTCGCTCATGTGGTCCACTTGTGGTCAAGCTAGATTGGGGACGATCAGTTGGTCGAGAGTGTGGTAGACTCTCTATATAAGCATTGTGTTTGCATGATACTTTTTGTGTCAACCTGGTAGTTTCATGGTGTGCTTGAGTGTGAGTCAAATACAAGGTAGCAGGGATATGCATAACATTTTTTGGACACTCCAAACGCTACTGCAATATATTTTATTACTCTTATCACATTTGAGCTAATGGTGAGTGATAGAAATCAATTTTGATCTGATTCATTTATGTAAGCTCTAAATGTGATACTGTAATAAATGTACAATTAATTTGATTTGCTATATTTGTTTGTTATTGGGATGTGACCCACTATCGTCATATCAATCTTATAACCGGCTACTTGGTTTAGCCAAGTAGCCACACGTAGGAAAAGTTAGCTTGTACAGTGTTGTTTATAGTACTTGCTAAACTCGGGGGCATGTCCTGAATTTGTCAGTCAAATTTGGCCATACTAGGCCCAACCTTACTTGTCAGGTGATAGGCCAATTTTAGGACACCTGTCTTTCCTATAGTTTGTGAATACTCTATACGTATAGTCTATTTGGTAATACAATTAAGCTTTTGATGTGCCATCTTTGAGAGTTTGTGAGGAGTGTCTATGGTGATTGATTGATGTGATCTACATAATGCACTAGATCCTAACATGCTTTTAACAATTTGGCTGCCAAAACTTGCGTAATCTGTTGGATTTATTTCTCTAATCACCTAGACCCCATTTTAATCTGCCTCCATTCATGCTGCATATTTACTCGCGTTGTCGCGCAGTCTGCATATTAACATGCAAATTCTCACAGGTGATGAAAACACGAAAAGCAAAGGCTGACGTCACACCCTCTTCATGCTCACCCCATGCAGCTGCGCTAACAGACTGGACAACAACTGCAGCCACCCACGATCTCCTACATACAACACATCCACCCTGTACTTTCTTCATTTGCACACCTGTAACATTATGTATATATTGAATACCATTTGCGTATTCATTAGTGAGAGAGAACGAAGAAGAGAAGTTTATCAGAGATAGACAAAAGTAGATGCTCTACGCATTGATTATTTATTTTGTAAGTAATAAGGTTTCATTCCTTTACAGTTTGAATTAGCTTCCTAGAGCACACGATTTCGCCCGCTATTGTCTTGTGCTCTACCACATTGTCGACATGGATATTTGATATACATAATCTGATAACAGCTCTTTGTTCTGCGTTCAGATCTATGTCAATAATGTTATGCTTATCATTATTCATTCTGTCTGACTTTTCTAGTTCCTCAATTTGGTGATCTGTTTTAGCACAACTAATATTTAGTCTTGTCTTTCGTGAATAATTCGCGACTGATTATCAGTCGAGCACAGTCTAGCTCTTTGCGAATCATTCGCGACACATAATTTGTCTTGCTATTCATGACAAATTATTCTTCTGATAGGCGTAGTCATGCCTACGGAGAGAGTCGTATAGCTCGTTCCGCTGCACACGAATACTTTCTGTTCGAGTTCGTTTCTCGTTCATGTTTCATTTCTCGTTCGTGTTCGTCTTACCCCCTTTGAGCTAAATTTTTTGTTTCTAACAAACGACAACTTTCTCAACTCTCGTTCATCTCCCTCTCTCCAACATGGTATCAGAGCTATTTTCATAGCTTGATAAGCTTCTACAATACAAGACTCTACTAGCCGAGAGTAATTGCTTTATTGTTATGTATTTTCAGCATCAGATTTTCATACTTAAGTCACTGATAGTTTCTCCTATCACTTAGAGTAATTTTTCCACATGGATTTCCAAGGGAAAGCCAGTCCTATCATAGACAAGCTTGATGGAGCCAATTACCATCTGTGGAAATTTAAGATGAAAACTGTACTAATGGCTAAAGAATTGTATGATGTTGTTACAGGTGCAGAAGGGAAACCCGATGCAGATGGTGCAGCAATCGCCAGATGGAAGCTGAAGGATGGAAAGGCTTCCGCGCTGATCATCCTCAATATCACGGATACCCAGATCGGCCATGTATTCGAGGCTCAGACAATGAAAGAAGTCTGGGACATCTTGAGCACACTATATAAAGTGCGAGATATAGCTTCCATGCTACATCTCAGGAAGAAATTCTACTCGAATGGCGATTCTCTGCAGAATCACATTAATCAATTCAAAAACCTGCTAAGACAAATGGTTGTTGTCGGATCTGTCATTGACGAAAGACGCAATGATGAAACTGCTTACAAGCTTGCCAAGCTCTTATGACAGATGGGTGATGATCATCATGACTCATCCATAATTGACTCTTTCGAGAGTCATTACTATGTTGTTGCAGGAAGACACGCGGAGGAACGAAGCCTCAAGTTCCTCAGCTGATTCTCACGCCTTGTACGCCAACAAGAGCACGACAAAGCAGAAGAAGAAGAAGAAAGACCCGAAGCAATCAAAGCTAGACCAGAAACCATCTCAGCACAAGGAACAGTCGAATCCGCAGACAAAGAAGAAGCTATTCTATAGATACTGCAAACGAAACAACCACGAAATACAAGATTGTCGAATACTTCAAGCGAAGAACAACAACAAGGGGCAGTTGATCAAGTGGCAAATGCAGCTGCAGAAGCTCCACAGCCTATTCAAGAAGCAGATCATGATGCCTTCATGACCAGCCATCAAGGAACATCTGGCAACAATTCTTGGTTCCTCAATTCTGGAGCCACTCAGCATATGACTAGCCTCATTGGCTGTTTCGAGTCCTATACATCTTACAATACCCAGAAATATGTCCACCTTGGTGACAATAGCACAGAGGCTATTAAAGGTGAAGGCATTGTAAGATTAAACTTTGCCAATGATCAGTCTAAGCTACCCTCTAAAGTCCTTTATGTACCAAAATTATCTACGAATATGCTCTCTATAAGCAGAATCACAGATCTAGGACACAGAGTAGAATTCGAATGTGATCAGTGTAAAGTAGTTGATAGGACAGGCAAGATCTTAGCACTTAGAAAGAGGCATGGATACTTATACAAATTGAGTCATTGCTTTTCTGTCTCTAGTCAGGCAGTACTTCAATTCATTCAAATAAAGGTTTACTTTGGCATTATAGACTTGGTCATTTAAATCATGCTGTTGTACAACGAATGTTTAGACAATCTGTTGTTCTTGATCTCAACGATCCTTGCGAAAGAGTCGAGTTACCTGTCTGTCAAGACTGTCTAGTTGGTAAACAGACTAGGAAACCTTTTAAATCAAGCCATCAGCACATTGCTAGAGGATTGCTAGATGTTGTACATTCGGATATTTGTGGCCAGATGAAAAATCCTTCGCTGAAGGATCCAAGTATTTTATAACCTTTATTGATGAATTTTCCAGAAGGACCATGGTTTATTTCATAAAGAAGAAATCAGAAGCCTTCAACTGCTTCAGAATCTTCAAGGAGCGTGTAGAGAAGGAGACTGGAAGGACGATTAAGGCCCTCAAGTCAGACAACGGTGCAAAATATATCTCTATCGAGTTTAAGGAGTATTGCCAAAGCCAAGGCATTGAGCAACAATTCATCACTCCTTACAATCCTCAGTCTAATGGCTTAGCTGAGAGGAAGAACCGTACTCTGGTTGAATCTGCCAAATGTATGCTATCGCATGCATTGTTGCCTAAGAGATTCTGGACTGAAGCTGTCTCCACTGCAGCTTACGTCCAGAACAGATGTTCAACCAAGGCCCTCTCAGAAAAGACACCCCACGAGGTGTGGATAGGCTCTAAGTCTTCTTTGAAGAACTTAAGAGTGTTTGGGTGCATTGCCTACGCACAGATCCCAAAAAACACGAGGAAGAAATTGGACTTCCAAGGTCTCAAGACCATCATGATCAGATATACTTCATCTGATAATACTTATAAGCAGTATGATCCTGATACCCAGCAAATCTTGTATAGTCGGGATACAGTATTCATCGAGGATCAGTTCGTCGACCTCAAAGGTAAGGATGTTGCTCAAGAAGAACCCTCATCACCTGTCGTTGACACAACGGTCCGAGCTTCTGGCTCAGGCGTGTCTATTGTCGACCTACTTCGAGACAGCGAATCAGACGAAGATGTTGCTGCTACCCAGCAACAAATCCCAGGAGTGGTTCTTTAGTCGAATCCTCCTAGAAGATCAAGCCGAGTGCGCACACAGCCCACAAGGTATACTCCTGAGTCTGTTTGTCTCTTGATACAGGAACCGACGACAATCGAAGAGGCACTCAGCCAACCAGACTCTGATCTCTAGAGAGAAGCTATGGATAGAGAGTATTCCTCTCTGATCAAAAACCAGACATGCTCATTAGTCGAAGCTCCTATTGGCTACAACATCATTGATTGCAAATGGAACTTTAAGATCAAATACAATGCCAACGGAGCAATTGACCGAAGGAAGGCAAGACTGGTAGCACGAGGATTCACCCAGATTCCGAATGTCGACTACAGTGAGATTTTTAGTTCAGTCGTCAAACATTCGTTGATCCGAATGCTCTTGTCTTATGTTGCAGCTGCTGATCTCGAAGTGCATCAACTCGATGTACAAACAGCCTATCTAAATGGAGTGATACAAGAAGATATCTACATGATCCAACCCGAAGGATACATTCTGGAAGGTATGAAAAATCATGTCCGTAAACTCCACAAAGTACTGTACGGCTTGAAATAGTCTGTCAGAGCTTGGTTTCAGAGGACCAACACATTCCTCATCGAACAAGGATTCAAACCAAGCACTGCTGATTGCAATGTCTATTCCAAGTCAGTACAACAATCCTTCATTATCATCACCTTGTATGTGGATGATACGCTGCTCTTCAGCAACAATACCAATATGGTCAAGGATTCGAAGCAGATGTTGTTTTCAGAGTTCGACATGACTTGGACGAAGCTCACTTCTGTCTGGGAATTCAAATCCACAGAGCAAATCAACTGATTTACATCACTCAACAAAGGTATCTTCACAATGTTCTTAATAGATACAATTTGATGAATTGTAAATTATCTCACTCACCAATGGATCCAGGCCTGCATCTATCAAAGGACCAATGTCCCCAGACCAAGTAGGAAGTGGAGAAAATGAGAGAATACCCTTATCGATCAATACTAGGATCTCTCATGTACGCAATGGTCTGTACAAGACCTGATATCTCTTTTGTTATAAGCTCACTCAGCCAATATATGGCTAATCCTGGCACTACCCATTGGAAGGCTCTCATACGAGTCATGAGATATATTCGAGCTACCATGGACTAGTGCATCTGCTATGGAGATGTCAGCAATGACAATCTCCATCAGCTCAGTGGTTATTCTGATGCAAGCTAGGGAGGAGATGTGGACAATTGTAAATCCACATCTGGATTTACATTCTTCTTCAACGATGGTCCTATCTCATGGAACAATCTAAGCAAACTTTTGTCGCACTTTCTTCTATAGAAGCAGAATACAGTGCTGCTTCTCAATCTATCAAGAAAGCGTTTTGGTAGAGAAATTTATTGTTAGATGTTAATCTGAATCAGTATAGCCCTACAATTTTATTTTTTGATAATCAGAGTGCTATTGCCTTATCGGCCAACCCTACATTTCACTCTAGGAGTAAGCACATTGAAATCAAATATCACTAAATTAGGGGCAAGGTTCTCAACAAGGAAGTAAGCTTAACGTATTGCAGAACGCAGGACATGGTTGCAGACATATTCACGAAAGCACTCAGTGTTAATGCACACAACAAATTTTGTGCATTGCTTAGTCTGAAGATCAAGGCATTCACGGATCCAAATTAAGAGGGGGTGTTGGAATTATTTTCTCTAGTCACCTAAATCCCATTTTAATCTGCCTCCATTCATGCTACATATTTACTCGCGTTGTCACGCAGTCTGCATATTAACATGCAAATTCTCACAGGCGATGAAAAGACGAAAAGCAAAGGCTGACGTCACACCCTCTTCACACTCACCCCATGTAGATGCACTAACAGACTGGACAACGACTGCAGCACCCACGATCTCCTACAGACAGCACATCCACCCTGTACTTTCTTCATCTACACACCTGTAACATTATGTATATATTGAATACCATTTGCGTATTCATTAGTGAGAGAGAACGAAGAAGAGAAGCTTATTAGAGATAGACAAAAGTAGATGCTCTGTGCATTGATTCTTTATTTTGTCAGTAATAAGGTTTCATTCCTTTACAGTTTGAATTAGCTTCGTAGAGCACGCGGTTTCGTCCGCTATTGTCTTGTGCTCTACCACATTGTCGACATGTATATTTGATATACTTAATCTGATAACAGCTCTTTGTTCTACGTTCAGATTTGTGCAATAATGTTATGCTTATCATTATTCATTCTGTCTAACTTTTCTAGTTGCTCAATTTGGTGATCTGTTTTAGCACGACTAATATTTAGTCTTGTCTTTCGTGAATAATTCGCGACTGATTATCAGTCCAGCACAGTCTAGCTCTTCGCAAATCATTCGCGACACATAATTTGTCTTGCTATTCGCGACGAATTATTCTTCTGACGCTTCATTTATTAACGTTTGGCTACGTAATCAAGAACGACCGTGATTTCCATCACTAATGTTTCGTTCGTTCTGATAGGCATAGTCATGCTTACGGAGAGAGTCGTATAGCTAGTTCTGCTACGCATGAATACTTTCTGTTCGAGTTCGTTTCTCGTTCGTGTTCGTCTTACCCCCTTTGAACTAAATTTTTTGTTTCTAACATACGACACCTTTCTCAACTCTCGTTCATCTCCCTCTCTCCAACAAATCAACTTCCATTCACTAACGTATCAAATCTTCTACCATCCAGGTGTTCCAAGATAATTGCCCTGTATGACAATATTTCTTTCACTTTGTATGGTCCTACACCTATAAATTTTAATTTCCCTATGATCAATTTGGTATTGTACATCAAAGCTAGATCTCCTTTTTGCGGATCTTTCTTATGTAAACGATGATCATGCCATGCCTTGCGACGAGCTTTTTCTTCTGCTAGTGCATGAACTACCATCAATATGGTTTCACAAAGTTTATGCAAAGCCTCATGATGCACTTGTAAAGATTTGGCATCAACCAACCATTCCATTGCTGTATGCGTAAAGATGTTCTAAAAGTTTTGTAAAAATTACAGCAAATAAGGATCCTAAAACACTTGAAATGATGAGGGAAACAATAGATTATGATTTCATAAGATTAGCACAAGTTGAACCATCAAAATCCATCAAAAATCTATGCTTGAACCTCACTAAATGGCCCAAATCCTTGAAGAAGGCTTCACACGTGTGAAAGTACGGCCTCCCACAGTCTGAGTACTGTACACCAGACCTACATTCAATCCTATAATCATTAGTAATCACAAGTACTCAAACAATTATGAACATAGAGAGCAATTGCATCATTATGAGAGAAAAAACATGAAATTGCTTGATTGATTTTGGTGAGATATCATCACCTATATATACATGATCCATCACGGTTTTGGGCAGGTATGAGTAGCCCTAAACCTATCCCTAATGCTAATTTTGGTGGATCTTTCATCCCTACCAAGTTAGGGTTGGAATCTTGGAGATCCCTCAACAATGCAAAAACTACCAAAAATAGCTCCTATTTTTTCTCCCTTGTATCTAAGCATAATTTGGACTCATTCCAAAGGTTCTAACACTTAGGTCTACTTGAGAACATCCTTATGAATGGAATCCTGTGCTATTTGGCATGTGTGACAAGCCACGTCATGACCATCTAACTATTTACAAGTCATATGACCAAAACTAGTCAAGCTAGAATTGTAAATTTTTAACACTCCTCCTCACTATCTAGCTTGGTTCAATCATTGCTTTACTAATCACTCCAAGTGATGATCTGAACTTCATAAAAGGTGTCTTTTGAAGTGGTTTAGTAAGTAGATCAGCTACACATTCATTGCTTGGAACATGCTCCAAAGCAATCTCCTTGGCTTGCACCATTTCTCTCACAAAGTGATGGCATATCTCAATGTGCTTAGATCTTGCATGGAAGATTGGGTTAGATGCAAGGTGTTGGGCTGATATATTGTCATTGTAGATGATTGGTGCCTCCTCTGAATCCATGATCTTTAGTTCCACCAATAATCTCTTGATCCAAAGTACCTCCTTTGTAGTGGTTGTCAAAGCTTTGTACTCGGCCTCGGTTGAAGATAGAGATATAGTTTCTTGCTTTTTTGAAAGCCATGAAACCACACCTTCTCCTATGAAAGTTGAATAGGCACTTGTTGATTTTCTATCCCTCCTGTCCCCTTCAAAATCTGAATCACTAAATGCATGAAGGTTAATCACATCTCCTCTATATAGACTCCCAAAATCCAATGTACCCGAGATGTATCTTAGAATCCTCTTAGTCTTTTTCCAATGGATATTCAATGGCTTTTGCATGGATTGGCTCAACCTACCTACACTAAAGCTAAGATCTGGTCTAGTTATAGTGATCCACATTAAGGAACCTATAAGTTGCCTAAACAAAGTGATGTCCATGAAGGATCTTTCATCATCTTCATTTGGCACTTTTACATCTTGCTCCATTGGTGTGTCAACACTTTTGCATACTTCCATCTCAAACTTCTTCAAAAGACTTTGAGCATAGTTTACTTGACTTATAAAGATAAAATCAGACCCTTTAAGTACTTCTATGCCTAAGATGAAGTGAAGACACCCTAGATCTACCATCTTGAACTCTAAGGATAGATCTATCTTGATTTTTTCAATACCATCAACACTATTTTCACTAATGATGATGTCATCTACATAAATGAGTAAAAGTACAATACCAACATCATCAAACTTAATGTCAAGAGTGGGATCATATTCACTTTGAACAAAAGAAAGTGAAATAAGATAGCAATGTAGTCTTGAATTTCAAGATCTCGAGGCTTGCTTCAAGCCATAGATGCTTCTTTGGAGATGGCATACTTTGTTCTCCATTCCATGCTTGATGAACCCTTGTGGCTACTCCATATAGATATCCTCTTCCAAAAAACCATTCAAGAAAGCATTAGAGACATCCATTTGACATAGAATCCATCCAAAATGTGATGCAAGTGCAACGATTAGCCTTATTGTGACCATCTTGGCCACGGGTGCAAAAGTTTCCTCATAGTCTATCCCTCTCTCTTGAGCATAACCTTTTGCAACTAATCTTGCTTTATGTTTGTTAACACTCCCATTTGCATTCAACTTAAGCTTGAAGACCCACTTGCATCCTATTACATTCCTTTGAGGTCTCTCAACAAGCAACCAAGTTTCATTCTCAATCAAGGCATCATACTCATCCAGCATAGCTTTATACCATTCTTTGGAGTTCAATGCATCTTCAACATTAGATGGTTCTTCAACACTAGATAAAGCATAAGAAGTCGATGAGATACCCTCAACTTGTTGTCCTTTGCCTTGATATGTGAGCCTTGATGGCTCCACTTTTGCCCTTGAAGATCTCCTTGGTGTGATAGGTGGGTTTGGTGCTTGCTCCTCCATGAGCTCCTCCTCAAAGCCAAGATCTTGCTCCTCAGCCATCTTCTTCTTGATTGTTGGAGCACTTGAGCCTTCTTCAAGCATATGCATATGATGTTCATCAAAGATGACATCCCTTGAAACAACAAATTTGTTCAAGGATGGGAGATAGACTTTGTAGCCCTTGCTTGAGCTTGCATATCCAAGCATGATCCCTCTTGTGGAAGATGGATCCTCCTTGGTTCTTGTTTCCAATGGCACATGCACATAACATATACACCCAAAAACTTTCAAGTGATTAAGATTGGGTTTCTTTCCATACAACATCTCATAAGGAGTTTTGCCTTCAATTGCTTTGCAAGACACCCTATTCATCAAGTAGTTTGCACATACAAGAGACTCACCCCAAAAGGATTTGGGCAAACAAGCATCTAATCTTAAAGCCTTAGAACATTCACATAATGTTCTATTCCTTCTTTCAGCAACTCCATTTTGTTGAGGAGTGTAAGGACAAGAAGTCTCTTTCTTGATCCCTTCCTCCTCACAAAAGGCCTTGAACTCATTGGAGATGAATTCTCCACCATTGTCACTTCTAAGGATCTTGATGCTATGATTATGATGCTTTTCCACAAACAGCTTGAACTTTACAAAAGTATCAAATACTTGAGACTTGAAGGAAAGTAAGAACACCCAACAATATCTTGAGTAGTCATCAATGAAGGTTAAAAACATGGATGAACCTCCATTAGATTTGGTGCTAGCAATGTGCACATCCGAGTGTATGAGTTCAAGAGGATGAGATGACTTTGTGATGGAGTTAGGAAACACCTTCTTATGTGCCTTGGATAAGGCACAAGCTTCACAAACCTTGTCTTCCTTCCCAATAGACCTTGGTAGGCCTAAAGCACACTCCTCCTTGATCATAGCCTCCATGGAACCCGAGTTGACATGTCCAAGTCTTTTGTGCCATAAAGTAAAGGTAGATATCTTGCTCTTCTCGGCCAACATGACAACATTAGTATCCACAAATGCATCCAGCTTATAAAGTTTGCCAAGTCTAGTGCCCTTAGCCACTATCTTACCCTTCTTCTTGATGAAACATTCATTTGAAGCAAAGTCAACATTGAAACCATTGTCTACCATTTGGCCAACACTTAGTAGATTCTTTGTTATTGTAGGAATGTACAAAACACCTTCTATGTTGATCTTTTTGGAAGATCCTAAGCAAAGGGGAATGCTACCAACTCCTTCAATCTTACAAGCTTCATCATTTGCTGTATAGATAGACTTTATAGGTCCATCATAAGATAAGAGAGAAGAGAAAAACTCCCTTTTACTAGTCATGTGTGAACTAGCACCCAAGTCAATCCACCAAGGATCTTCTCCTTTGAAGCTTGTTGAAGAAAATATGGACATCATGAGAGAGTCCTCATGTGAACTCTCCTCCTCCTCCTCTTTGCTCATGTTGGCTTGGCTTTGATCTTGCTTCCTCTTGAAGCATTCCGAGGCATAATGCCCCATCTTGCTACAATAGTAGCACTTCACCTTTGATTTGTCCTTCTTGACTTTGGTGGTTGATGGAGATGCCTTTGAGGGTCCTTTTTGATCCTCAAGCTTTGTAGACTTCTTGAATGTTGATCCTTTGCCTTTGGACTTGCCTTTGCCTTTGGTGAAGAGAGCTTGGTCATCTCCACCTTGGATGGAAAGCCTATCCATCCTCTCTTGCATTTGGCTCCTTCTTGATTCC
This sequence comes from Diphasiastrum complanatum, assembly GCA_029204225.1. NCBI lineage: Eukaryota > Viridiplantae > Streptophyta > Lycopodiopsida > Lycopodiales > Lycopodiaceae > Diphasiastrum > Diphasiastrum complanatum. The sequence goes on from CM055094.1 coordinate 79,852,167, forward strand.
TCGGCCATGAGTGTGCCTTGGAGTTCTTCAAGTATGGGTAGCTTACCCATAATTGCATATCCCTCAACCAAATTGTCAAATTCAAAGCTTAGTCCATTCAATATGAGTTGAACAAGCTCTTCATCCTTGATAGGGTCACCTATAAAGGCTAGCTCTTTGTTCAATTCCTTTACTCTTAGGACAAAAGTATGTGCACTCTCTCCTTTCTTTTGATAGCTTCTATAGATTTGATTCTTCAAAGCTAACATTCTAGTTTGGTTCTTGGATTCATAGACCTTTTGCAAAGTCTCCCAAGCATCTTGAGCTGAAGTGCAATCTCCTACCTCTCTTAAGAGTTCATTTGCAACATTCATTTTTATGCAATGTAGTGCAACATTGCACCTCTTGATGTATTTGGCTTTTTCTTGAGGATGAATAGGTTCACCCTCCTTACCATTTACAATTTCCATCAGATCTTGCATGATCATGATAGATTCCATTCTAACTTTCCATATGGAATAATTAGTTTTGTTGAGCCTTTCATTAGTATCCAAAAGATATGCATTCATAGATGCCATCTAGTCTCCTAATCAAGGACTTGACACAAATGAAGGTTACTTCTATTGATTTGATTGAAGGTCTACCTTATCCCACTTCTTAGGGACCTGAAAAGATCAGTAATAGACTTACTATAAAGATCTAAGAATGATCTCTAACAAAATCAAATCATAGAATACTAGAAACAATGCACTTGCTTGATTGAAGTAGACAATACTAGTAGAATTGCCTCTCTTTTTATAAAGAACATTAAAGCTTCCAAATGATCTAATCAAGAGTGAATTTCAGCAACCTAATATACTTCCAAAATCACTTGTAAAAGATCTAAATGGAACTTAATGAGTATGCAACACAATCTACTATCCAATCACAAGCAAAAAATGATCAAAATTGATGAAAAATTGATCTAATTTGGTGCATAAGTCAAGCAATGGTTGGACAGAACCTAAATCACTTTAGGAGGTGTCTACTACACCTAAGAACAGCCTTGAAGAGTCCATAAAACTCTGATCTTCCCTCTCCTTGAATGCTAGAAAGCCTCCTCTATGAAATCACCTCCAAAACTCGCTTAGAAATCAATGCTTGGAGCAAGCAAAACTTGCTATCTTGGTAATGTGAATTGAATTCAACTTTGCCTCTGGTTTTAGACACCTAAACACCTACAAATGAAGTCACACAATACCAATCTCCAATGTATTTGACTCACTTTGAGTTCTAGAATCAATACTAGATGCTAAGATCCAATCTACACAAGATTTAGATAAAAAATTGTGATCAAATTGAATGAAAACCAAGGATTTAGCTCATTTCAGCCTTTAGGCTCTGATACCATGTAAAAATTACAGCAAATAAGGATCCTAAAACACTTTAAATGATGAGGGAAACAATAGATTATGATTTCATAAGATTAGCACAAGTTGAACCATCAAAATCCATCAAAAATCTATGCTTGAACCTCACTAAATGGCCCAAATCCTTGAAGAAGGATTCACACGTGTGAAAGTACGGCCTCCCACAGTCTGAGTACTGTACACCAGACCTACATTCAATCCTATAATCATTAGTAATCACAAGTACTCAAACAATTATGAACATAGAGAGCAATTGCATCATTATGAGAGAAAAAACATGAAATTGCTTGATTGATTTTGGTGAGATATCATCACCTATATATACATGATCCATCACGGTTTTGGGCAGGTATGAGTAGCCCTAAACCTATCCCTAATGCTAATTTTGGTGGATCTTTCATCCCTACCAAGTTAGGGTTGGAATCTTGGAGATCCCTCAACAATGCAAAAACTACCAAAAATAGCTCCTATTTTTTCTCTCTTGTATCTAAGCATAATTTGGACTCATTCCAAAGGTTCTAACACTTAGGTCTACTTGAGAACATCCTTATGAATGGAATCCTGTGCTATTTGGCACGTGTGACAAGCCACATATGACCATCTAACTATTTACAAGTCATATGACCAAAACTAGTCAAGCTAGAATTGTGAATTTTTAACAAGTTCGATTGACATAATAGTATCTTGACCATAGACAAGTTGAAATTGTGTCTAGTTTGTACTAACTTTATAAGCTATTCTGAATGCCCATAATGTTGCATGAGGTTTATGTCCCCATTCAGAACGACATGCTTTGACTGTTTTTGTCATAATATTGCAAATAGTCTTGTTGGAAGATTATGCTTTCCATTACCCCTCGGATAATACAGAGTACTAAACCGATGAATAAAAAGAAAGTCCTCCGACAAACACTTGATCTTTTGGTTGACAAAATGTGTTCCATGATCTCGACAGGACATCCAAATCTAACAATGATGTTCTCATATAAAAACTTAGTCGTAACCTTTGCATCAGCGACTCGAACTCTGCTCTTGCTTCGACCCATTTGGTCTTATAATCTATCACTACGATGATATATCTGGCTTGAGTACCTCTTGTGTAGGATGAATAAGACCAACATAATCAAGTCACCATTTTTCAAATGGTACTTGTGCCAAAACTGGATGTAAAGACTCATAGATCTACTTCCTAGGGCGACGTACTCCTTGACATACATCACATGACTGAATATATTTCTTTGTATCCTTATGAATTGTAGGCCACCAACATCCCGATTGTAAGATCTTTCAAACAGTGATATCAGATGGAAAGTGTCATCCTCCCATCCCATCATGTGAAAACATGATTAGATCAAGCACTTCATGTGGCAAAACACATCTTCTCAAAACATCATCCATTCCACGACGATACAATAGACCTGTAATCAATTGATAAGGTTGTGCCTTGACAATCAATCACACTTTTTGAACTTTGTTCAAAGATTTGTTAGGTTGTCCTAACATCAAATATTCAACAATATCAGCTACCCATTCAGAAACTACTTCAATATAAAATAATGAAACATCTGGCAGTTTGCCATCTACTTCAGTATTGAATGGTGTTGTCTTTTAGAACTTTGCTTTTCCATTATGGCTGTGGCTGTAGGGCCACAATAATTTCTGACCTTGAAGGATATTGCCCTTGACACAGGTCTTCTTTTCTTCCTCTCAAGGATTAAGGGTACTTTTTTTTTTTAACCTTTTCAACTCTATAGTATTGACCATCTTAGGCTTCGTCTCTATCAGCTGCGTATCTCCTAACTTTTGTGGAGGTTTTGCCAGATAATCATCAAATGTTGTGGCACTTTTAACACCTCCTTTTTGGCTCTTCCACTAGTTGAGGGTTCGGCTTCATCAATGTTGAGATTTGTAGGTGGAGGTGAGAATCTCCGAGGGGTTGATTGCAAAAACTGCGGTTGTCAAACTCATATGTTTCATCTTTGGTTTCAACCGTGAGGTGGAAATGGACTATGTTCGGACGAGGGTGTCATGATTCTTGCAGGTTGTCTGGGAATGGGATTCTCAATGAGATTAGAAGCTGCATTAGGAGAGCTGAGTTGCTTCACAAACTCATCCCGCTGGGCTCTATATGTCTTAAGGGTTCCTAGATAGGGTCTCAAGGGTCATCTCAGGTAGGAATAGGGAGATGATAGTTGGGGAACACGACATATAGGCACAAAGGTCTCAGAAAACTCCAACTTTAAAAGGTTGGCAATTTTGTAAATAGATGGAGGGGTTAAAAAACTTCCATAAGCAGCTTCGGTCCCTTTATCATCTGGTCTTGAGCTGTCATCCAACTAGTGTGTTGATCCACCATGTCCTGCAGCGTCACCATCTCCATCCTTGTCCCTTGGCTTTTGTTAAAGTTCTCCTACCTGGGCCTTGCATGAAGTGTTCCATAACTGGTTCACTTTATCCAACAGATCATTCGTCACTTTTCCAGTGGCTTTTGGGACTTTTGAATGGTTTTATCTTGTTTCTCAATAGTTCTCTTGAAGTTTGTCTTGTCAGCCTCCCTCTCTTGAATAAGCCTGACATATTTTTCCATTTTGATTGTCGGGCTGGCAATGGTGCCTAACAATGGTTGACTTCCCCCAAGTTGAGCTTCCTTCTCATCTTTGGTGTCTACATGGTCCCCTAGGGAAACCAAATGCTTGGAGGTCAGCCCCAAAGGATCCTCAAAAGCTTCAATGCGCTCTTCGGTCCACCTAGGATCAACCACAACCAAATAAACGAGTGCCGACATAGTCAATTATAAAAATGTGATAGTATTTAGTGTGGCCCAAAAAAATGTGAACAAATCGATCCATCTCCTCGTCAAGATCTTTAAGATTCAACTAGATTGTCTTCGCAAGTCTTTCAAAGGATGGGGAAGCCTAAGTAGGTTCCCTCTTTGGTTGGGGTAGATGTATAATTACATCATCAAACGTGAAATCTTTAAAATTATATAGAATATCAAAAGGCGGTTCCACAAAGTTCTTGGGAACTTTGGGAATTATCGTGGGTGACTTGCTACAAGAGGTTTTGCATAAGCAAACGGGTATAAGGATTAGCATGGCACGGACGTGCCCTAATAGCTACGTATTCGCACTATTCAACCATGGCAATCATTAACACTACCCACGTAGGTGTCACATTAGGCTTCTGGTGAGATACAATTGGAAAGCATGGACATGCTTAGAAGTATGGACAGTAGTGCGTGACTTGCCTTTCTAAACAAGGCTCACATGGGTTAGAATGGCATGGATTTGCCCTAACACCAGCACACGTGTCCACACCAGGCCTTTTAGCTAGTTGAAATATATACGGTTACAACTTTTCATACATTGTCTAAAATACAATATGAAATGATATGGATCAACTACCCACAAACTGATCAGCATGGCATAAGCCCTGCTGGAATATGAATAAAGGCTTCAAAGGATTCAGTCTTGCTTTGTCAAGAGGAACTATGTGATATTTCATTCTCTCTCTCTCTCTCTCTCTCTCTCTCTCTCTCTCTCTCTCTCTCTCTCTCTCTCTCTCTCTCTCTCTCTCTCTCTCTCTCTCTCTCTCTCTCTCTCTCTCTCTCTCTCTCTCTCTCTCTCTCTCTCTCTCTCTCTCTCTCTCTCATGCTTTGCTTACTTTTTTCAACATTGTATGATGTATGTTAAGTCATGTCTAATAATGCCAATCATAAGAAAGTTATATTCTAGGCTAATACTCTCACTTTCCATAGATACTTGAAGGACAATTCAAATTTGTGAGGAAGAACTTTTTATGTTTAGATGATTGATGATGACTTGTCTTTTTCTTTTTGCTTCAAGGCAGGAGTTTTTCAACCACTGGACTTACTTGCCCTTTAGTGAAATTGTAAAACTTAACCTTTTTGGACATCTGAAAAGGTGTTGGCCTTTGAGTTTTGGTTATGGTAGAATTTGGAGTACACTTAATTGCCCTTTGGCTATTTTCTTTTTTTGTTATGTGACCTTCTATTAGTTTAAAGCTTATAGCATTTATTTTTCATGTTTATAACTCCATTCGACTTTATTGATAATTTCAACTCTCTTAATGTCATTGTTATAGTCCTCTTCCAACTCTCCAAGCATGCTTGATAGCACGATGTTTATTCTCTACTGAAGCTATTGTTGAGTGCCACAAGTAGAAACTTAATGATCAATATCCTCTATAGTATTTGTTTTTTTTTTGTAATAGAGTTACTCAACTAGTGGTGGTTACACACAACATGTACAGCCTAGCAATGCCAAGTGAGGAGCAAACTTCTAAGATATCATTACGCAACGGTTGGGATTCGAGTTTGCTCCTTGCCGAAGACAGTCAACAACTCTACCCATACACTACATTGTGATGGACACGTCCTCTATAGTTTAAGAATTCTCACTAGTTGAGATTGTGGCATTTTTATTAAGTTGGATTTATTTGCAACCATGATTGCTTACTCCTTTTGGATATAAAGTTACTTTTGTCGTTTGCTAAAATTAATTCTTGAGGTCTTTTTGTGGAGCACATGGTCATGGCCTTTAGTCAAAACGATTATAGGCTTGTTTAAAAAGTGAGATGAATTTCCATGAATCATTCTAGAAGGCTTTCATGTCAAATCACACAATGACATTATCTTCAAAGCAATTGCAAGATGTCATTCAACTCCTTGCTTGTAGATCTTGACTATAGTATAATTGAAATTAGAGTTCAAAAAAAATCTTTTGTCACAACTGGATTGTTTTTGTTCAAATAATAAAGGTTAGATGTGATAGATGTGCTATAATAGATTATTTCTATTTCCAATTATGAAATTTAACCAATTTTTAAAAATGTCAATGTCTTTTATTCATAGAAGATCACCATTGATGGTAGGAAAACATGTACATGTTATAGAATCGTTGAGCTACATGATGAGTACTAGTTGTGAAAAAGTTGCTATATTTTTCAAAGTTTGATGGATGGAGCATGTTTGAGAAGATAATGTGCAATATAGATACTACTTGCAATCATTTGGTAATGATTCAACTATTTGTTTTGTCAATACATCTTCTATTGTTCCCACACTCAATGAGTTGATGTATTGTGCTTGGGTTATTGGCTCACCCACCCAAATTTGATTCTATGTGACCCCACAAATCAATAAAGCAAAAAGCAGAACATTTTCTATTACCTAAACACAGATTCAATTACCTAAACACAGATTCAATGGAGAAAGTACGTATAGAATAAGGTGGTTTAGAGTTAGTGTTTGATGTTTTCATAAGCAATGGAAAGCTTTGATACCCTTAGGGGAATGTAAGATGTTCATGTTTGATTTTTATTTCCATTAGTTTTTATTATTAACGTTGTTGAAAAAATTTATGAAAAATGTAGGCATCTTTGCAGCCTTACTGCTTCTTGGTGCTCATGCCAATTTTCTAAACAACTTTTTTTTTTTAGATTTGTTATTGTTAAGATATGAATGGTTCCAAACCTCTTTACATTTTCCAGCGATTGTGAAAAATCAGCAATCTGACATAAATGATTGTAATCTCTTCAGCTAGATTTTAATAGCAGATCAACCTTTTAATCTAGACATCACTGTAGAGTAGCCGAATAAGTTGAAATTCACATATGTAGGTCTTCAAAACTCTCCACGAGTTTTGGGACTTCAAAAGACAATACAAGCCCACAAACTTTAAGAAAATGGATATCCAATAATATGAACAAATATTTCATTACCAGGATGACGAGTTCATAGAGTAAAAGATGTGATCTACGAGGCAAGTATATTACTAAATTTCCACTAAATTTTTTTGCTTCTAACTCAGACAGAGCAACATTGAAACTTAAGATGAATGAAAACCCAATTTCATTTTGCAAATTAGACCATGCTTTTATGCCTTGAAAGTGATAAAACCACTTGCAGGTCAAATATACCACTACAAAAGCTCCAAGATTAGATATATGGAAACATTATAGGACTTTGTGTCAAAATAGAAGATTTATATCCTAATTTGAGATTTCCAAGTTTCAATAGTTCTTTGCAAGAATGGCAGCTAAAGGTCACTCATGTCTATAATTCCTCTTTAAACCACATAAAGAAATAATATAAAACTTGTCACTCTATTTTCATTGTGAACTCCATTAAGCGGGGTTTCAGGCATGCTAGATGCAGAGACATGATTACTTTATGAAACAAATTATCTCGACTAATGAAACGAGTGAAGATAGAAATCAGATTACATCAAGTTATCATTAGGTTTAACCATACAATCACGTAGCAACTTGTTTAACCATTCCATGCAAGTAGCATTTTCTTAAGTTAGATTGTACGACCACTGGATTCATGACTGATGGTTAAGGACGAGACATGAATTCTCCCCCATGTCTTCTTCAATAATTCCATTGAGATATGCTGTATGTACATCAAATGGATGTACATACAGCATATCTCAATGGAATTATTGAAGAAGACATTTACATGGTACAACCCGAAGGTTATATTATCGAGGATAAACATAATCATGTGTGTAAACTCCATAAGGCACCCTGTACCATACATTCAGTAGTTAGATTGTACGACCACTGGATTCATGACTGATGGTTAAGGACGAGACATGAATTCTCCCCCATGTTGCGTCGTCTTTGAAAGAGACATTGATGAGAATCTATTTCCAAAAATTGTACCTAGAATGTGTGGAGGACCTTGCAAGATTTTTTAAAGCCAGAACCAGAAAAATCTGGGAATGAAGCTTTCGAGAAAATAAATGTTGCATCAGGCATCAAGTGTAAAAGAGGAAAATTCAAGCATTGATTTTGATTGGACATCAAAAAGCTCTGGAAACAATAAAAAAGAATGGCACTCTTCTTGCCTACAATATAATAAGCACACCTGTATTTTGACCTACGTAAATAGCTGATTCCACCTCTTTTAATAGAAGATTCTATGACACGAGACTGCCAAAACTCGTAACCTGGGTTCTCAACGAATTAATAATTGCCTCCCTTTAGTTCTTACAATTATTTGGTAGAAGATGCAGCATCAAATACATCTATATCTCCAATGAGGGGGCCAAGATGTCATGTCAATAGAACTGCATTCAACACTTCGATTTCATACCCACTCTTGTATCTGTTGCTGATTTTTACACCCTGCCTACACCTATGGTTCAATGGAAGCTTGCAATGGGGGTCATTTACCTAGTGATCTTACAAGTCTGTACTACCCAACTCCACAGCTCTTGGCCCAAAAATGATGCTAGTGCACATTTAACAAGCTTCAAACATGTGCAAAAGGACCTTAGGCAGACGTTTTTTGCCTCATATTGCTTCTGAGTCCTGACACAGTCAATCCATGTTTCTTACATCTCTGTCCGAGATTTGAATGTCATACAACTGGCGAACATTGCCGGACGCTGCACATAAAGAATCATTCAAGGTCTGGAAATAATACAACTAGAGAGCTCATCAAATTCTCCACAAGAACGTTTATCATTTCTTGAAACTTGCAGAGACACTATGCTAAGCATACAAAAATACCCGAATATACGCATGAAAGCTATTTTGGCTAAGTGAGCTCACCCCTGAAGTCCTATTCATGAATAGATAAATCAATATTTCAAACAAGAAGCTAAGAAATTCTTAAACCTGAGCTAAAGAAAAAGAAAGTGCATCCACCTCAAATACTTATAAACAGGGAAACTATGATTTCTCTGAAGCATCAGTTGCCATGTACAGTGACACTAGCAAGCAAAACCATTATCAACAACCACTTGCAACGAACACAACTTTTAGCATGTTCACATGGAGAGTACAAGACATAATCAACGAATATGTGTGAGTCTATACACATCATTGAAAACCATGCATCTCCAAAACTATAAAAGACGAAATGAACCAGTTGCTGGTACGTTGGATGGGAAATATATGACTCTGTAAGCAGCATGCCTTTATGCCACTCTGGAAGTACTCAGAAGCATGACAAGAAGTTCAAAATCTGAGACTGATACGATAAAGATTTCTATAGAGAAGCATGTTAGACATTAAAGCAACCTACCATAAATCCATTCTTTGAAATGTGCGTGAATTGCATTGGAGAGTTCTCGCTTGTTGCTTTCATTCAGAGGAGCATCCTTCAGCATTTGTCTCAAGTTCTCCATAGCTGGGACCTAGAGATATCAACCATTCTGCTTCAGAGAAGATGACAATATATTGCAAAGAAATCCTTTCTGAACTCAATTGAAGTAACTCAATATCGGGATCTAATAGAAAAAGAAGGTTAACTTTCATAGTTGACAAAAACCTCAAATCAACATATCCAGCAACAATATCAAAGAACCACTAGTAATCTCTTTACCCTTTGTTGTTGTGCCAGCAAGTAGGCTTTTGGCAAAGGGAAGGGATTGGACATTGTCAAGGGCTGGTCCTGCTCCTCTTCAGATAATCCTGGTACCTGTAATGGAAAAGAGGCCGTTTCTCATATGCGCTCTCTTACTCTCTCCAATCTCTTGGAGAAAAGACAGAAAAAATCTTTTTGAATCCAAACATGATGCTTACAGACCTAGAACTGATAGCATACAACTAAATGAAACCAGCACTAAGAGCACAAAAACTAACATGCAGTTTACCCTTTCCTGGAACAGTAGAGAACCAGGATTGGGTGCACATTGAGTACCTAGTGGCCATGAACTTACACATACCATGAAACTCGTATACCGATCTGGGTGGACAAAGGTTGCACCTTCTGCTTGAGCATCAGCAACACCAGCAGGATGAGAAAGAGAATCATGTGGATCTACAACTCCTAGAGTTAAAATTTTGTCCCATCTGTTCACCGCTGGATTCAACCCTGCAACTGCTAGATGGGTCTCCAACCTAGGATAGAAGGTGTTGTAAGGTGCAACCTACATTGTTGACAAACATTAAGCAATGTGGTTCCCAAAGAGATTGAAACATTAGAATTGAAGCAATATGACCCACTAGGTGGTTCTCAAGATCTTTCAAAGCACACTATACACACATGATCCATCAAATCAGTTTCATGATTCAAGAATGTCAAAATTATAAAATGTGCAATCCATCTATTCATCAAAATTAGAGCTCAATAGATGTATCATTATGTAGATTAGCATTTAAATGACTTGTGTATGACGACTTGACTGTGACCAGTCCATAAGGAACTGCAGTGCTACTCATAAACCTCCAGCATTAGTTTATTGCATTGGGCATCCAACCCTAACTGGCTCTTAAGAGGCTAATCTGATAGGGTCTGGTCATGTGGCAGTCTCGAGTTTGACTTGAGTTTAAAAATGTGTCAGCATTCTTCAGAGGACCTCTGATTCATCTCGCACTCAACTTTGTTATGTGCTAATCTTAGCATTCAAGCATCTAATCCATCCTTAAACATCAAATTTGCATAGCAAAACAAAAAATTAAAAAAACTAGTCAAAAACCAAGAAACTAGATAAAATTGGCAAACCTTCACCAAATTAGGCAAAGTAAGGAAGCATTATACATCATTAATGATCATTCAATACATCGAGCCTGATCTAGAGCATGATCAAAGATCTCATGGGATTTTAGGCACATGAACCACAAATTACGTCAAGAAAGCTCTCAAAGAGCTTCAAGAACACTAAGAGTTCAAAAATCACAAATGTAAAATAGCCTCCAAATTAGCACGACCTCCTTATTTATAGTGGTCCTTTGTGCCTCTAATTTGAATTTGGGCCTTATTAGCTCAATTTGTGCCTTACAACCACTACTACAATTCCTACCGATACAAATATAGCATGGTTGATTAGGTCTTTATTAACTAGTTTTATGAGATAATCCTACTCTTATTTAGCACCATAGCCACATTTAGCAAAATTTATGGTTGCACACATGGGCTAATTATAAACAGGACATGCCACTTGCCCTGCTTAAGCATTTTTGTCCTCAAAAATGAAGACCATGTAGATTTTCGTCCAATATCACGCTCCATAAGACCTTTGGCAGATTCCAGATTTTCAAGCCACATCTCCATATAGCAATGATCTTCCCATGTATTGTCTTCAGTTAGGAGCCCTTTCCATTTGATTAGGTATTGTCTTTATCACGATACCTAACTACTGCCTCTGGTTCAAGTACCAAATTTGCTTCTTTATTTATTGGTGGTAGTTCAGTTATTGTTTGAACATCCTTGCCAATTGCTTCTTCAACAAACTTACATAGACATTGTGCATTTTTGTTATGATCGGTAGATCCAGTTCATAGCTAGTTCTCCCACACTTTGATGACTTGAAATGGTCCATAAAATCGAGGAAATAACTTCTCACTTCAGGTTTTCTTCAATACCGATTGACGATAAGGTTGTAATCGTAAATACACGTAATCGCCTTTGTGAATTCACTAACTGACCGAAGCTTGTCAACATAATATTTCATCTTTTGTGGAGCCTCTCACATATGATCCTAATTTGCCTTGAGAAACTTTTGCATATTTTGCAACTCATCTACTACAACTACTACTGTTACATCTACTAATTCCATGTCAGTTGGTTTTACTGATTCACATCCATACAATGCATAAAAAGGAGTCATTCTAGTAGACATGTGAGGCATTGAATTGTAACTCAATTCAGCTAAATGCAACCAACCAATCATCTTTTTCTGTTGATCTGCTACAAAATGTTGCAAGTAGCATTCCAACCATTGATTCACTCTTTCTATTTGTCCATCGGTCTCTGGATGGAACACAGTGGTCAAGCATAACTTGGTCATTAACTTGTCCATCATCTATTTCCAAAATTGTCTAGCAAATCTCAGATCTCTGTCACACACTATTTCTTTTGGTAACCCATGCAATTTGAAAACATTTTTAAGGAATAGTTGTGTCACGTGCATTGCACCTAAGTAGTCTTGTAGGGTATGAAATGGGCATATTTTGTCAGCCATTGAATCCTCCCAATATTGTTGGAAGGGATGGGATGAAATCCATACTAATCCTTTCCCACTACTGGGAAGGATCAAATAGTGGCTGTAGCAATCCAGGTTTTTTAACATGCTCTACTTTGTTGACCTGACATGAAGTACATTCCCTAACACCAAATTTGCATAGGAAAACAAGAAATAAAAAAATTAGTCAAAAATCAAAAAACTAGATAACATTAGCAAACCTTCACCAAATTAGGCAAAGTAAAGAGGAGATGTTGGTTATAGTTCATGTTTTGAAGAAATTATGGGTCAAAATCTATTATTGAAAGTGATCACCACAGTCTAAAATATTTCTTAAGTCAAAAGCAACTTACTGACAAATTGAAGAGATGGCTAGCACAAGTTAAAGCATATGACTTTGATATCTCAAGGGCAAGGAAAATCAAGCTGTAGATGCTTTATCAAGGTTGTGGAGAATGAAAATGTGTGATACGAGCGAATCTTTGAAGTATTTATCCGTATTCCAAGAGGTAGAAGAAAAGTGCTTGTCCACAAGGAAAGATCAGGCTTTACACCATAGTGGCAATGCCCTGGAACATTCGCTAGTGGCTTTTTGTTGCAACTCTAATTTTGTAATATATTTTTATTTTTTCTTTTTGAAAGAAAAAAGAATGTTCCTCCCCCGCCCCCCGCCTAACGCTCGCCCTCCGAAAAAAAACAAACATTTGACTTCAGCCTGCGTCAACCCCTTTCAACACCCCTCCCACGCATCTAAACACTTGCCAAATTACTTTCTCTGCCAAACGCTCGTTCCTCCCCTCTCTTTCTATTGCCTCCACCTGATCCCTCGTGCCCAGTGGGCCTCCCCTTCATGGTACCGCCCGCCCTTAGCTCGCGTCTCTCTCTCTCTCTCTCTCTCTCTCTCTCTCTCTCTCTCTCTCTCTCTCTCTCCGCCCTTTCGTTCGCGCCATCTCCCCGCCTGCAAATATTCCCTCCATGCCATCCCCCTTCTTTTGAAAACCGAATTTTTTTAATTTTATGATCATTTTTTTTTTTTTTCACGGTCTTAAAATTCTTCGACGAGCACATGAGAGCCTCATTGGAGTAAAAAATTAACCGTCAAATTTTACAATTTTCTTTTACGAGGATGTTTCATGGAATTCAAAAAAATTTCCAATCCACTTAATGAATTTCCTTAAGTCCCTATTCCTAAGTTAGCTGATTTTTCAGGTTATCAATTGATTTTCGAACTTTAATAACTCTTTTGTTTTATCTTGGATTTCAATGCAGTCAAGAGGCAAAATGACCAGTTCGACGAGCCTGATACTAAGAAACTATCTACAGTTTAGTAATCTGTTACGAGACCGTAACAGTACCGACCCAACATCTGGGAACCAGAGGGCAGAGGACAGTGTGAGTCAGTGGCATGCAAGCATATCGTACAATAGGTATGAGGGCCGGTAATGCATGTGGACACATGCATACGCATGCAGACATATGCGGACGCATGTGGACACATGCATGACAGTCAGTTTCATGCCCACAACTGGTCTCGGGTAGCGTGTCCACGCTAGGGATTAGTAGACCAACAACCCGTAAGTTAATTGTGACTATAAGGGAATTGGGGCCCTTGTGTATAAGGTCATAATTAATGGTTGTAGGCCTAAACTCATGATGGTGGTCTATCAGTGAGTCATTGGGGAACTGGATGGCGTGGCTCAGATAGGCTGCAGAGGTGTCCAGGGAGGTCACTGTGCACTACTAGTGGTGCATGGCTTTTAATGGGTATAAGTATACCTATTGGGCTCTCATTAGTGTATGCTTGTGCATGATTGGTAGCTACATGCTGCTAGAGTGATTTCTCATTCCTCATTGAGATTGATCCATAGCTTGGGGGCTAGATCCGTTCGATCTAGGTTTGGTTGGGTTGGTTTGTCCACCATCCGTTCCCTTTATGGTTGCTTGTTTTGGCATGCTTAGATAGTATCCTGTGTGTAGGACTTTATATTGGTATCAGAGCCATTCTAAGCTGGTATTGCCATCGAAAGTGCTTGTGAAGAATCTCGACGTTTTTTTGAGATTTTGATGGAGTAAGCAACAAAGAGAAGGAATTTTGGATTGTTCTTCCCGTCGATTTACTTGCATCTACCCCGTTTCTCAGCCATAATGCAATCTAGGCATGCTAAATTGTAAATGAATGATTGCTTATGCATTTGTGGAAACAAACTAAAGATTAAGCAAACTAAAAAACGGCCTAAAGCATTTCTTACTGCAAAAACAGCAGTAGAACGTGATTTTTGCATGAAAAGTATGGTTTATGCATTCTAGAACTTCTGTTTTCTACAGAAAGCTTTAGGAAAGTAGTGATGATGTAAAAGCGCCCCTGATGCTTCTAAAATCTGCAAGAATAGCAGTACATAAAAGCTTAAGATTTTCCAGCATGTAAAGGTGGATAAAAAATGTGAAAAAAACAGCTAATTAGGCTTCTAAAACCGCGCCTTTCTGTGCCTCCAGTGCAGCCCTGTAATTGCTAAAAACCTGCAGGCAAGAATGGGGAAAAGAGATGGAATGATGGCGCACCCCTATTCTGAGATCTGCCCGCGCTCGCTCGCTCTCTCTCTCTCTCTCTCTCTCTCTCTCTCTCTCTCTCTCGCTCTCTCTCGCTCGCTCGCTCGAGGCTTTCTTTCCGAAAACGGGCCTCTCTCTCGTGCTGTTTGTGAGCAGCAGGAGAGGCCCGAGTTTGTGATTTTGGAGGGAAGAAGGGGGGGGGAGTTAACTTTAAGTTTTTTTAGTTAAACTTAGAGTTTAGTGCATGGTAGGTGAAAAGGGGGGTAGCTGGTTAGAAGGTTAATTAATGGTTTTTTTAAATGCAGTTAACACTACGATGAATTGTAATGGCTTACGGAATTGTGTAAACTGGATTTCATTGCATCGACATGGTTTTTCCAGCAGTGTTATTGCTTAAACACCATTTGCGGAATTCATTGGTATAATTTTAATTGGCAATTGGGTTTGTTAAAACTAAGTTTTTAGACAATGCTATATTACGAACAATTATACCCGTGATGAATGTAAACTGAACGAAAAAATTTTCAGTTTTCACTTGCAAATAAACAAGGATGATGTTCCGGTGTTGGGGAATCCGTCCGACATCACCACGTAGTGATGACACGGAAATTCGCCCCGCATCACCGACAGTGATGACCCCCTATATCAAAGCAATAAAATGGGAAACAACCAAGTGCAAAATCGTTTTAGTCACTCATAAGCCATTAAATCAAAACAGCTTGGGCTTCTAACCGGAAATTTTTTCCGGCGATAAAAACTCCCCGAAGTTGTCGATGACTGGGTAAACCGTTAATCAAGCTACTTTAGCTTGCACAACATCCCAGAGAAAAGCGGATATTGTCAGTTTTTTTGTTTCTTGAGCAAGGCCACCTCGTGGTGGAAGACCCTACCCATGAAACCGGTGACTTAAGTTGGATTCCTAGTGGAATTCCGTAAGGCTTTAGTCACAATTGACGATTCTGATTGACTGCAAAATGGGCAACCGAGAATTGGACACTTATGTCCAGGAGTTCTTGGATTTTTTGGCCAAGGTGCCGCTTTTTAATAAGAAGTTGGCGCAGTGGCAGTTCATTCTTGGACTGCAAGCCGATTTTCAAAACGAATGATGATAATTCATGTTTTCATGAAGACATTAGAGAATAAATCAAAGATGGTGACTCTTCTGTAAAAATGCCATCTTCGTAACCAGAGGCAAAGATGTGAACCAGATTACAGAGCTTGGCTATATACTTGGAGAGCATGTAGTCAACAAAAGAAGATTGTTCAAATCTAAACTAACAATGTTGTATGTGCAAGGAATATCTATTGAAGATGACCAACTAAAGAGAGAGAAGATTTGTGGCAGTTTTTATTTCTCTGTGGTGTAGTTATTTATTTCGGCGAATTTTTAACTTGTCATTAAAGGGGAGAAATGTTGCCATGATGGCCAACTTTATGCCTCACACAGTTATCTATTAATTGATGTAACTTGGACCCAACAGGCCTAGGCCCATGTTATCTTGTCAGAGCTAATTTTTGTTGAGTTAAAACTTGTTAGCCTGAAAGTAGTTACCTAAGGGGCACGCCCCTTTATGTATGTACTCATCTCTCTTAGCCCATTTTATCTTGTTAAGGCTAATTTTGTTAAGTTAAAATTTGTTAGCCTGAAAGCAGTTACCTAAGGGGCAAAGAGGTCAACAACAATAAAATGATTTCATTTTTTATGATTATAATTCATGTTTTCATGAAGACAATAGAGAATAAATCAAAGATGGTGACTCTTCTGTAATAATGCCATCTTCGTAACCAGAGGCAAAGATGTGAACCAGATTACAGAGCTTGGCTATATACTTGGAGAGCATGTAGTAAACAAAAGAAGATTGTTTTAATCTAAACTAACATTGTTGTATGTGCAAGGAATATCTATCGAAGATGACCAAGTAAGGTGTAGTTATTTATTTCGGCAAATTTTAAACTTGTCATTAAGGGGAGAAATGTTGCCATGATGGCCAACTTTATGCCTCACACAGTTATCTAATAATTGTTTGATGTAACTTGGACCCAACGGGCCTAGGCCCATGTTATCTTGTCAGAGCTAATTTTTGTTGAGTTAAAACTTGTTAGCCTGAAAGTAGTTACCTAAGGGGCACGCCCCTTTATGTATGTACTCATCTCTCTTAGCCCATTTTATCTTGTCAAGGCTAATTTTGCTAAGTTAAAATTTGTTAGCCTGAAAGTAGATACCCAAGGGGCACGCCCCTATGTGTATGTACTCATTGGAGTTCTTACAGTCTCTCATGTGTGTGAATGTTTCTCATGTATGAATGGTGAAAGTTTAAGCACATTGATTGCTTGACCAAATCAATCCTACAATCCCTCCCCTAGCATTCATATCATATTATTGCTAGGATGTTGCATATTGCTTTTGTGCTTGGTGGTTTGTGTACTCTTCCAAAGTCCGTTTCAACAGCTCTACTTCTGTTGTCACATAGAACTCAAGAGTTATCAATCTGCCATGCCATCTATTCATCTGCTTAAAATAGGAAACTGGGAACAAGAAAATGTATACTTACAACTGGCATGTGGGGAATAAAAAGTGCTTTCTGTACTATATATATATGCTAAGGATTTCGTTCAAACGCTCAAACTGGTGTGGAGATTTTGTGATGTGTTTGACAACATTTTATGGACTACTTTTCAGAAGAAAAAAAACATTGTCAAAAATCAGTAAAGAGCTCAATGGTAAACTTCAAATGGGTGATCACCATTGTTTTGGAGTTACTGTTACATCAAATTCCGAAAACATAACCACTTGAGTCACACAAATAATCACATGAAGAGAAGAATTTGCAATAATTAATATAAAGTATGGAGCCGCCCACAAAGTCGTAGACCATTCACTCCAACATTTCTTGTGTCTTACGCAAAACTCACAGCAAGTAAGAAGGATGTTAAAACTTTGTAAGCTCACACTGAGCTAGAATGCTATGGAAAAGGCTATGAGATCAAGATAAAAAAAGTCATTTCAATTTGAAAGACGTACTCACAGTGAGAAGGTTGCACGAAAGGAGGTTCAACTAGAAATAATCAATGTATCCAAACATCAGTGATGAATTATTCTGAGCAGTAAAACTATACCTGTAACTTATGATTGTCGCCAAGAATAAGTGGTTGCTGACTTACACCCAGATAAAACACACACTCACGGCAATTTGCTATGGAAATGCGTGCACATGGGACCACAAGCTGTACTCTTTCACAATGCTCCACTCTTAGGGCCTGTGAATACAATATCAACTGGATATTTTAAAAAGATGATCTTCAGGCTCAAATCAATCATTATCCTCTTTTGTGCAAAACTATATTGCTGTAAAAATAGTCTAGGGTAGAACAGAAATATAACATGAAGATGTACAATCTTCTAATATTAACTCATCATGGATAGGAGCGTATGCAACGACATCCCTCTCGAGTCATCAGCACCTAAGAGAAGGTATAGGTCACATGCATGAAGATATTTCCTTAAAATTCATAGATATGTAGACGGAATAACTTGCTCTGTTTCTATCTCTTCTCTGTGGAGGTGAAGGACAAACTTAGCCATAAAAAGATATCTTCATATTGCTTTTCTGCAAGTAACCTTACCTCTTGCTCAAAATAATGATTCCATTTTGATTTATACATACAAGACAAATCAAGACAGCAATTTTAACAAAAAACCACCAGCCAAGTTCCAAGGGAAAATTTTCACCTGTCCTGATAGTCAAACCAAAATCAGGATATGATCCAGCAAACATCATAATAATTAGGATGTCATGTAGCAACAGCATTAACCAAAACTTGGTTTATCATCTAACAATATCTAAGACTAATACAAAAACGTACAGATTGAATTATTTGGAAGTCTCAAAAATATCTGTAATAATGGTTTAAGATACAAAGTGCAAAGTAGCTAAAAGAAAGAAGCTTTATAGTAAATAAATGAGCAGAGAAATAGAACTACAAAGATTTCGGGAGATACAACCTAAATCTTGAGCTACTTTTATGTTTATGGAAGGTAAACATAAACATAAAAGTAGCACAAACCCTATTTTGGGGCAAAAGACATAGGAAACAAGCAGGATTGGATCCATCTGGTCCGTACTGGGGTCACGAACCTGTGACCACCCCTCGTCCCATGTTCAAGTCGATATCCATTAAATCCCACCCGTTTCAAGAATAAATTCTAAACTGCATCCCTGAAGCCCTTTCAAAAGCCTTCTAATCACTTGCCCGTCGGTATGTTCCTGCAAGTTCCCCTCGACATTGCCCATTGGCCAGAACAAAAACCGGGAGGATCCGACACCGTTCGGAGAAACTGGACCAATGGATGGAACACTACAAAATTGGTCCATTTCCCATGCCCTAACTGCATCATTTCCGGCACGAACTCCGTTTTGGGGCAAACGACATTGGAAACGAGCAGGCTTGGATCCATCCGGTCCGTATTGGGTTCACGAACCTGTGATCACCCCCCGTCCCATGTTCCGGTCGGTGTCCACCGAATCCAACCCGTTCCAATAAACCCTAAACCGTTTCCAGGCTAGATATCTCAAGGTCTAAATATGAAGCGTGCGCCTTGTGTACAAATACATGTGCACCCATCTCCAAGAAGTGTGTCTTTTAGAATTCCACTAGTGATCCTCAACTGTCCTAACTAGAATCTTTGAGCATATGATTTGTGTATAAACTGCTTGATGTATGGATGTGTGCCCTCAAGGGTATGGAATATAGAGGTAACTTAGCCTAAAAATACTGAGACAGGTTTCATGAAGTCTCTAAGATGAGCTTAGTGCAATATATGGGTAGTTGTTGCCCTATCCAATACTCCGAACTCTCTAACTCTTTGAACATAAATCATGGCACGAACAATAGCACCCCCCAATCTGATTTGTTGATCTGTGTATTGACCAGTTTAGCACACAGACAGCACCATCCTACAACCAGTCATGCATAACACACATTCTTCATATAGGCACAATGTGTTTGGTCTACCAACTGAAAGTCCAGTCCATATACTCAGTTGGATTGTCGTTTGAAGACAAGATAGTTGATATACTAACAAAACCATTGTCAAAAGGCATACTACCTTAGTTAATATGTTGAATTTTATTCAGTTTCCTAGCAATAAGCTTAAGGGGGAGTGTTGGAGTTTAATCTTACTCCTACTCACCTAATTCTATCTTCTGAGAACTCCTATCCACTATAGATACTCCTTACAACAGCCTGTAGAAATGAACTGTTATTCGTGACAGTCTGAAATTTTACATGCATATTTGAACAATCTACAGAAATACATGTATCTTCGAGACAGAGCAAAGGTCGACACGGTTCGACCCCAACACTCAATATTCAAGTTCAAGTCAGACAACTCTCATCAAATCGACTCAAACTATCGACTATCGACTATCGACCATCGACTAACTATTGACTATCGACCATCGACCATCGACCATCGACTCGAGTTTGACTTGAACTATCGAATCGACCATAATCATGGTACCATGGAGTATTTCCTCTGCCGAATCCCATGCAGATTATGTCATTGTTCAATCATGCTATTCTATGCAGATACTTATCACTGTCCACCTATTGACTATAGTTCAGAATGTACTGATCAGATTAGTCTCTTCTTGTAAACACTCAGTGTTAAACACATCGTTCACAAGAAGAGATTAGACAATAAAATCTGTTACTTTGTATATATAGACACAGAGTGTAAGATCAGAATAAGTGAAAAAGGTAAGTAAGCAAGCTATCATAACAAATTATCTGAATCCTTAGCTGGCCCACATAAGGTCAAAGGCTTCATGCTTGATTTAAGTTTGAGACCTTAACTATGTGGAAATCTAGATGCTTAAGGAATCTACTTCAGAAATGTAGTAGGTGCCTCTCTCCCACCCCCCCCCCCCCGAACCACACCTGCTGCTGTCCACATGGCAGCGTTGCAGCCACCAACAGCGCCATCTTGTGCCTCGCTTTCCTCCACATCAGATGCACCATCTTCCTCGCTGTCCTCCACACCAGATGCGCCCTCTTGTGCCTCGCTGTCCTCCACATCAGATGCGCCATCTTCCTCGCTGTCCTCCACACCAGATGCGCCCTCTTGTGCATCGCTGTCCTCCACATCAGATGCTATGCTGCCATCCACTACCACGCAGACAGAGGGTGCCACTCAGGCAGCTACAGATGTTCAGATGCTGTCCCACAAGCCACATCTGTGCCCACCGCTACTTCTGCTGCAGATCAGGTGCCTATAGTTTCCCATTTACCTTCATTTGCTAATGCTGGCCTTCTACGGATTCCTAGACCATCTACTTCTTGTTCCTCTTCCACTCAAGAAGCTATACATATCCCCTACACTCCATCCAAATCCACGGAGTTGTTCTCCTCTTGGCAAGAGGATCCGTTCAGAGCAGATTTCCAGGCTATGAAAATAGAGCTCTCACAGCTGAAAGAAAAGATCTCAACTTTGATCAAAGAACGAAATGTGATGCAATCCAGGATTGTATACCTGGAACAAATGATTGACAACAAGCCAATTTCAGTTTCCGAGTCTACCACCACAATGATAAAAGAACTAGAGCAAAAGATCGAGCAGCAGAAGGAAGAAGCCCTCTCTTGGGCATCGGTTTTGAAAAAAGGCACCAAACCGAGCATTTCATCCGTCATCTCAGCCACCATTACGGAGGAAAAAGCACGAGCCTACAAAACCCACAATATCCGAGTTCGCGTGCTCCCGGACACACAGGATGCAGTAGCTGAAGCCAGACGATTTCTCGACACCACTCTAGGGCATAGGACAGATGGATTGGACTCAACATGGAGGACCACTAGAGATACAGCCACACTTATCATTCGCTTCACTTCCCTGGAGAGCCGTAGAGATGCTTTACAATGCAGAGAAAAGCTCCGCGGTACCACTATCTACATGGACGACGACCTCACATACATCCAGGTGGAGGAGAGGCGCAAGGCATTTCAAACAGCTCGTGAGTCAGGAAGACAAGTTATCTATAGAGATGGGCGGGCACGCTGTTTTGATAATGATGACATGGGTATCTCCAGGCTATGACCTATCACGTCATATGGGGAGCATTTATTACAGTTTGGAGAGGCCCATGAGCTAGCCATTTATAATGGCTTGGCTCAATGGCCCGATTCAAGCAGATACACTTGTCATCCCCACAGTGGCAGTCATAGCGTGGTGGACTATCTCATGGGATCACCATCCTCCATGCCCCTCATCTTAGACTTCCACATCTCTCCCACTACTCTCTCTGACCATTCCTTTCTCACTTTTGCTATCGGTCACCTTACATCTCCACCATCTTCTTCCGAACCCGTACGTATCCGCGCACCCAGATACACTTTGAGTTCCCTTTATACCTCGCTTTACCAAGAGTCCTTGAACTCATTACTTCAGCATTTTCCACATGACAGTTCCTTGGAGGCACAAGCCACTTTCCTCACTACTCTCCACATCGCAGCCTCTCTAGTCTTTCCGTCTAAACTTCCTAGGAGCAGACCCTCATATCCTCATTCTCCAAGTCCACCTTGGCATGATGCTTGTTATGAGCTCGTGACCAGTGCCGAACCCTAGAGAACACAGATAGGTCAGATACCACAGTCAGAGTCGTGCCCAGCGTACACGACCAACAGGGCAAGACAGTGTGAGTAGTGTGCCCCAGCACGGTCCATAGCCATGGCGGGCCTAACACAGTCTAGGGACCCTGTCAGCAGGACAGGGCCCCAAGTTGGGTCCCGACGTGCAGTCAGCCACGTCAGTGCCACGTGGCCGACACTTGGCAGATGCATGCTACTACACTGGGCTAGGAGGGGCTTACTCTATATCAGGGAGTAGGCAAGGTTGGGTGGATCAGTTAGTGTTTGCCCTACTGTGGTGTTAGGATCTATTACACTGGTATCAGAGCCATCTCCATCTTTGGGAGTTTAGTAGCAGCAGTAGAGAAAGCTATCAGAAGATAGGAAAAGTCTCAGAGATTCTCAGGAAAGCATAGTGGAGGAGAATCGTTGTAGGGACAGCTTCCTATTCATCCACACTTTGGGGAATTTCCACGATTTTGGAGGAAGTTTTTCTTACACAGGTAAATCGCTGGAAGGGCAGCTATCCATCACTGATTTTAGAGACTTTTTTTACAGATTTCACAACGGAATTAGAGTAGGAAATAGCAAGTAGATCCATCGCTGTAAATTCAGAGACCTACCTCTGTTTTCGAAGTGAAATTTCAGTAGTTCTGAGCGAATTTCAAGCCAATAAGGGATGAGCAGGTTCAGCGCTGCCAATACCTTTGAAATTTCGGATTTCGGACAAAGTTTTGGGCCTTAACTTGGAAGATTCTGAGCAATCGCACTTCTGCCAATTCAGCGAGCGGGGGGTTCTTCAAATTTCAGAATTCAGAAGTGTTTTTGGGCTTCAAAATTGCTGTTCTCTGGCCAATTCAGATATTGATCAGACAGCGAGGAGGAAAAGCAAGAAATTTAGATTCCTCTTGCACTTTTTTCGGCCTTCTATTCAAGTTTCTCAGAGCCACAGGTCTGCTAACAAGCCAGCGAGCTACTCTACTCAAGGAACCGGAAATTTCGACACCATTTTGGAGCTTCAAACTGGGTTTTTCCGGGACAGCAGGTCTGAAATCTTGAGTAAAAGAGCTGAGAGGGTTCCTCTTCGTACTTTCTTTGGAAGAACAGTCCTCAGGAACAGCTAAGTCTTCTTTCCCTCTTTGTACAGTTGTAAATTAGTCTTTTCGACTTTTTTTTTCAGAAGTTAAGGTACCTCTCTTTCAGTTCTGAAAATGACCACTCCTCAGGGACCTGATCAACCACCGGAGAGAGGCATCGACGAACTTGAAACAGAAACCTTGACTTTCAGTAAGGGGAAAGAACCAATGGAAATGGAAGAACAAGAACAGTTCGCCGAAGAACTCGACAAATAGGTTACCAAGGAGCAATTTCTTCACTTGGTAACAGAAGTGGATGAACTGAAGTTGGCATTAGCCAATTTCAAATCCAGTGTGGACGACTCTCGCTAAACTCAAAGGCTTGATTTTGAGTTCTGCGAAAGGAAGTCTTCCCTCCACTTCTCAGTTGTCCCCTTCTCCACTTCCATCAGTTTCAGGTGAGACTCTACGGTCTCACCCCAGTGTCTTTAAAGATTTAAAGCCTCCTACTTTTAATGGGGAAGAGAAGGATAGAAATGCAGACATTCTACAAACCTTCCTCAGCAAATGGAAGAGCATTCATGCTCTTAAACAGATCCCTAACCATTTGCAAGCAATAGAGGCCAGTCTTTCCTTAGGGCCCATGGCCAAAAGTGGTGGTTAAATCTCCAGGAGACTAGGCAGACTCCCCGGTCATGGAAGGCCTTTGAAGAAGCCTTCCTAAGAGAATTCCTTCCTGAGAATGAACTTGATAGAGCCTGGGAAGCCTGGGAAAGAACAGCAATGGACAAGTCCCTAATCCAATATATCTCGCAGTACCGAAAAGCAATTTTAAAAATTAAAAATATGGATGATTATCAGAAAATCAGGGGATTTGTCCGTGGCCTCAAAGATGAATATAAAGTAGAGGTCCAGAGAAACTCGCCTACTACCCTTGAGCAAGCTCTCATATATGCTCAAATCTATGATGATTCAGTGGGTAGGAAGAGGGCGAGACAGCAGCCCCTTTCTGAACAGCCTCCTCAGAAAGACTTTCAATTTTAAAAGAAATTTTTAAAAGAAATAAAGAAAATAAAATTAAAGGTGAAGCTCCTCAGAAACGCCCTTCACTCATACAGCCCTTAAAACCAAAAGATTTTGCGAAAGCCAAACAAGAACGTTTGTGTTTTGTGTGTATGGGCAAGGGACACACAGTGAGACAGTGTCCCAAGGGGCCTTTCACTAAGAAAGATAAAAAAGATAAGAAACAAGCTCATCTTGTTCAGACTGTAAGTTTCCCCAGTGACTCGGCAGCTTCCGAGATCAAAGTGTATCATGAAGACCATGGAACACTGTTGCCAGCTAACCTCTGCAATGCTAGCGAGACCCTTCAGCTTTGGGCCACATGACCTAGTACGTATGCACGGGAAAGTTGGTAACCAGTCAGTAAGAGTTATGGTTGATGATGGGGCAACCCATAATTTCATCAACTACACCCTGGTTAAAAAACTTAAACTACCAGCAGTACCTAGTCAGCATAGGTACATAGTCTCACTAGCTAAGGGTGAAGATAAGAAAATCTGGGAAACTATGGTAAGTAACTTAAATCTTGGTATTCAGGGGTACCAAGATGGAATAAACTTTCAGATAATGCACCTGGATCGCACAGACATTGTTCTCGAGGAGATTGGCTCTACAGTTTAGGACCTTCCCTCCACAGAAACCATCAGGAGAACACCCTCAGCTTTCAGCATAAAGGCCGAGAGATCCAGTTGCATGGGGAGCATGATGTTCCCAACAGTCCTATGGTCTGCAGTTCAGAGCTCTATCAGCTAATCGGAGACGATGACCATCAGGTATTCTTATGTGACTTTCAATTTATTCCTGAAGTTTCTATTTCCAGCTCTTTACAGCAGAAAATCAGTAAATTAGAAACTTTATTGTCTAAATTTAAAGATCTTTTTCCGGAAGATTTGCCACATAGTTTGCCACCTAGCAGAGAGGTAGATCATGTAATAAACCTAGTACCAGGTACAGCACCTGTTTCTAAACCTCCGTATCAGGTCAGCCAAACAGAGGATGAAGAAATAACTAGGCAGTTAACAGATTATCTTGGGAAAGGCCAAATTCAGACCAGTAGTTCACCATGGGCCTCACCAGTCCTTTTGGTGAAAAAGAAAGAGGGGTCTACGCGTCTTTGCGTAGATTACAGAGCCCTCAATAAAGTCACAATTAAGAATAAGTACCCTATGCCTCGGGCAGACGAGTTGTTTGATCAACTCGACGGGGCTGAGTTTTTCAGTAGAATAGACCTCAGATCGGGATATCATCAAGTCCATATAAAGTCGAAAAATGTCCCGAAAACAGCTTTTAGGACTCGTCATGGTCATTATGAGTTTAAGGTGATGCCATTTGGGCTCACAAATGCTCCAGCTACCTTTATGACCTTGATGAACAGTGTCCTCAGACCATACTTGGGTAAGTTTGTAGTTGTATTTTTAGATGACATCCTCGTCTACAGTAACACGAGGAAGGAGCATCTAAAACACCTCAAAAAGGTGTTTCGACTGCTCAGAATGCATAAGCTTTATGCTAAAGAATCCAAGTGTGAATCCTTCGTGAAAGAAGTAGCATAGTTGGGTCACATTATCTCGGTAGATGGGATTAAGATGGACCCAAATAAGGTTAAATCCATACTCAGTTGGCTGAGACCTCAGGATATTTTAGAACTTCAGATCTTTCTTGGTTTGGCGGGATATTACAGACGATTTGTCAAGGAATATGCTCAGATAGCAGTTCCCATGGCAAATCTTCTTAAGGGGAAGGGAAAGGAGTTTATTTGGGAGTCCGCACAGCAGGAGAGCTTTGATGCTCTCAAAACAGCCTTAGCTATAGCACTAGTTTTAAAAGTTGTCGACCCCAATCAGCCATTTGTGGTCAAAACAGATCCTAGCGACTTTGCAGTTGGTGCTGTACTAACTCAAGGTGGACGACCAGTTGCGTTCGAGAGTAAAAAACTCGAGCAAGCTCAGACTAGGTACAGTGCCTATGAAAAGAAACTCTTTTCTATAGTCCATGCCCTTAAGACTTGGAGGCATTATTTGTATGGTGCCAACTTTGAGGTCCTGACAGACCATGAAAGTCTCAGATACCTTTGCAATCAACCTGAGCTTAGAGGTCGGAAAGCTCGTTGGGCAGAGTTGATGCAAGAGTTTGATATGTCTATCAGATATAGACGGGGGAAATTCAATACAGTAGCAGATGCCCTTAGCAGAATGCCTATAATAAACGAGCCGAGTTTTACTCAGATTCGTAATGAGTTACTCGAGTGCTTGAGAGGGAAGTGCCAGCATGATGTCTTCTCTACTATCTGGAACTTAGTCCACAGCAGACAGTTACAGACTCCAGAACCAGTTCCCGAGGCTGGTGCCAGTTCATCCAAGAATACGACAACTTCCGTTGAGGATGATGATGAGTCCGAGTATACGTCAGAAGACGTTGAGGATTCTGAGCCTGCTAACATGCTAAGCGTGTCCCAGGATCGAGCCAGGCATTATGCAGATCCGCACAGACGGGATGTGCAGTTCTCCGCTGGTGAGAAAGTCTACTTGAGAGTCCAAGTTGACTCTAAAACCCTCAAATCAGGAGTGTGTGCTAAGTTGTCTCCTAGGTATTGTGGTCCCTTTACCATCAGTAGGAGACTAGGCGAGGTCACCTATGAACTAGAACTCCCACACAGTAGTAAGGTTTTTCCAGCCTTTCATGTAAGTTATTTACGAAAAGCCTTAGCCAGATCAGAAAATCTGGTAGGGGACAATGTTCTAGTTCTCCCATTGGATTCTCAGCAACCTCCACATGAGCCAGAGGAGATTCTTGACAGTAGAGAGACGCAGACTCGTCATACTCTATACAAAGAATACCTGGTCAAGTAGAATGATCAGCCTGTTGAGAATGCCAATTGGGAAAGAGGCAGCGTCCTTCGCAAGATTTTTCCAGACTTTGTCTTAGAGGACCAAGACGGTTCTTAAGGGGAAGGGAGTCTTACGAGCTCGTGACCAGTGCCGAACACAGATAGGTCAGATACCACAGTCAGGGTCGTGCCCAGCGTACACGACCAACAGGGCAAAACAGTGTGAGTAGTGTGCCCCAGCACGGTCCATAGCCATGGCGGGCCTAACACAGTCTAGGGACCCTGTCAGCAGGACAGGGCCCCCAGTTGTGTCCCGATGTGCAGTCGGCCACGTCAGTGCCACGTGGCCGACACTTGGCAGATGCATGCTACCAGTCCTCACTCTGGGCTAGGAGGGGCTTATTCTATATCAGGGAGTAGGCAAGGTTGGGTGGATCAGTTAGTGTTTGCCCTACTGTGGTGTTAGGATCTATTACAATGCTGAATGTCGTTCTCTCCATTGTGCTCCCCACCTTCTCCATTCAGTCAGACGCTCTTATCACCGTGCACTCCGTCGTAAGAAACAAACCTATGACGATGTCAAAGGAAAACGGCTTGTTGATCTGCTTTTCAGTTCCTCCTCGAGTGCTTTCTGGCATGAGTTTATTCCTCGTGCTCCACCACCCCTCTTGGACGACCTTCGCACTTGGACCGACTATGCCACCAGTCTATATACCATACGCACTGACACACCCGTCTCTATCTCTCTACGCCCCTCTGAGTTCACTTTCTTTACTCCTAACATGGTGCTTGAGGCCATCAAGAGACTAAAATTGCACAAAGCCAGAGACATCGAAGACCTTGAGTCCAAACTCCTCATTCATGCTGCTGACACCCTCGCTCCCACTCTAGCCACACTTCTCAACTCCGCAGTTGTCTCTGGCTTCCCGACGGTTTGGTGCACTAACATTATCCACCCTATCCACAAAAATGGTGACCCCATGATTCCTGACAATTACCATACTATCATGATTGGACACGTGCTCGCCAAGCTCTATGGTAACATCCTTCAATCTGCAGTGAGTTTAGAGGCAGAGTACAGGGGACTACACGCATTGGGACAGGCAGGGTTTCCGGTCTCACTATTCCATCACTAATCATATCTTCACACTTTGAGCTTTGGTTGAGGAAGCTAAGTATAGGACAGAAAAAGTCTACTGTTGTTTTCTTGCCTTCAAGAAGGCTTTTGATTCTATACGACGTTTATTGCTCATTCGAAGACTTCAGGACCTCGACTTCTCCACTGATATTATCCTGGCAGTGATGGCTTTATATGAAAGGGTTTTAGGATGTTTCAGACATGGCGGCGGTATCTCTGAGCACATTTGGCGCACCGTTGGGGTGAAACAGGGTTGTCCGCTTTCACCTGTACTATTTGGATTGTATATCGATGAGTTAGAGAGAGTCATCTCACAGTGTGGGGGAGTCGGATGTAGACTTGGAGACATTCTAATCGCCATCCTCCTTTATACAAATGATGTGGTACTAGTATCTCCGACCAGAGAGGGATTACAGAGACAGCTAGATTGCATGCAGGACTTTTGCACCCGATGGGGACTGAGGGTGAGTCAATACCTCTCGAGCTTTTATGCAACGGCAAGAGGTCCCAACTATTATTTTTTAAACTTTTTTTCTTCAAAATTCAAAAAAAAAAAACAGCGAAAGGAAAGACACTAAAAAACGCAATTAAAGCCCAATTTGACTGCCGTCAAAAGCATCAAAACTTACAAGAAAACTACTACGGATCAACACCTACTTTCAGCATGCAGTGGCTCTGATACCATATGTTACAAGCTACTTGCTGCAAACCTTCTCCTTGCTCTCTCTTATTCCTTTTGGCAGCCATGGACAATACCATTTGGTTTGTGAAGAGACAGCAAGAGTAGCCTTGTATCTACTGTTAGGGACCCAACCCCTTGCGTCCCAAACCCAGACTTGAGACTGGACGATGACTGGTCCTGTAGACTTGACCGGTGACTCGTGAAGCTGCATGGTTGCCACGTGTCATGATCCAGGAGTGCACATGGCTTGGAGTCTCTCTCCTTGGAGGTATACAAGGGGAGGAGGACTCATTTGCCATCCATTCTGTCTACCTAGGAGGAGGTGGATGGAGAGCGTGTGCACGGCCAGGATGTATTGCTAGCGTGAGGCAGGAGATGGCTGAGAGCCCAGGCGGTGGTATGGGACGCCGTCTGGGATGGAGGTCGGATCCAGCTTGATACAGTTACAGGCCACGGCACGGTGGGTGGACCCGGATTAGGTCCTATGGCGGGGTGGAACGTGATTCGTTCGGTCTCTTGTGGTTAACCGGCACCTGGAGGTTTGAAGTAAGTAAGTTTGTAAAATATGGTATCAGAGCCACTGCATGCTGAAAGCAGGTGCGTTGATCCGTAGTAGATTTCTTGTATTTTACGATGCTTCTGACGGATTTCAAATCGGGTTTAAAACGCATTTTTTATGCGTGTTTGTCTATTCTTCTTTCCGCTGTTTTTTTGTAAATTTCAAGTAAAAAAGTTTCTAAAAAAAGTGGTAGGGGCCCTAAGGAGAACCTGCCACGTGGCACTGTCCAGGGAAGGACAGGTGGCGGTCCTTCCTACTGAGATTCCGCTCCAGATTATGGATTCTTGGTCGCGATGGGGCCCTCCTCAGATCCAAACAAAAAAAAACAGGTTTCTTCATCGTTGTTTGAGCAGCGGGAGGGTCAAGAAAACTTGAAGAAATCTGCCACGTGGCATTTGATGGGCCAGGAGAAGTGGCAGCAGGTAGCGCCCTCCTATTGCGATGAATACCAGATCACCAGCTGTAGAAATCGGGGCCTTCCCTGCTTACATGAAGTGTTTTCTCCAGACCTGTCCCTGTATAGCAGCGATGGACATCTGAAGAAAAGCAAGAAAAAGTGAAGGGGGGGGGGGGCTGTAGGCCACCTAGCAGATTGCTAGGAGAAGGCCAGAAGGCTGAGGTGGAGGCTAGGTGGCTTGCAAGGCAAGGCCACTTGGCAGTTGATAGGATGGCATGAAGAGGGAGGTATGCCTCTTCCATGCAGTATCCACAGCCCCAACTCTCTGGATTTTGCGTGGATGAAAAAAAATTTGCATGGATTATCCACGCGATATCCACGCGAAAGTCGAGCCTTTATTTAAAATTTTTTTACTATGGCGTGGATTATCCACGCGAAATTAGAATTCCGATTTTCGGCTCCGGGTGTCGGAGGTTTGCTCGGCTGCCAATTGTCGGAGTTGGCGTGGATGATCCACGCGTGGATAATCCACGCAGTTTGAATTTCACGACATTCGGACGATCTACTGTCGGAAATGACACTTGCATGGAACATCCACGCGGGATAATCCACGCGCCCGTATCCACACGATTCATCCGAGGACAACAAGATCAATCTAGCCGTCATGTACCTGCGAGTAAAGCTTTTACCTGGTGGCAAGATATAAGGGGTAAGCTTGAGTTCCTAGGAATTGGGAGAATTTCTGTAAGGCCTTTAAGGCGGTCTTCCTTCCTATTCTTGATGATTTTGAATTCTACTGTTAGTATGCAACGATCCATATGGGGAACCGGCCCTTGGATCAGTATTTGCAAGAATTTCAAAGGTCTATTCTCGTTTTGCAACTACAATAGATCCTTTGCTAGTAAAGTTGCATTTCATATTGGGGTTACCAAGAGACTACCAGCTAGAGGTCAGGAGGAACCAGCCTCTTACCCTCGAGGATGTTGTTCGCTTCGCCAGAATCTACGATGATACTCGTACTATGGCTAAGCCTGAGACTGGTGTCTTGCCCGACGTAAAGGGTAAGAGGCCTTTCTTTCCAAAGAAATCGAAAGATAAGGCAAGGGAAGGGGCTTCAGGTTCAGGGAAATTGAAGAAAAGGTCTACCTTGGACCTGGAAACCTTCATGAAAGCCAGAAGCGACAATCTGTGCTTTAATTGCATGGAACCAGGTCATGTCGCGAAGGAATGTCCAAAGAAACGGAAAGCTAAAGGGGCATCTTTTAAGACGCCAGGTAACTCTAGCATATCTAGTGTTGATCTTTCCTTTGCTGGTAATTTTGTGTGTGAGCATTGTTGTTTTAATACGGCTGTTTTTGGCCCTCATGACCTCATTCGAATGAAGGGGGTTGGGGGTGGCCAAGCTGTAACTGTTTTATTTGACGATGGTTCCACACATAATTTTATTAACGCTAATTTGTTGCAGAAGCTAAAGGTGGAAACAAGGCAAAGTGACCACCGATACACAGTGAAGCTGGCAACTAGAGCAGAAAGCCAAGTTTGGGACCGGATAGTCCCACGTCTACCAATAGAGATTCAAGCCTATAAGTATAAATTAGACTTTCATATTATGACTCTAGATAGGGTAGATGTTCTACTTGGTAAGGAGTGGTTCTCTGAGAGGAATGAGTCTATGAAGAAAAACTATGTAACACACAGTTTGTCGTTCTTACATAACGGCTCACTCATAGAATTGAATGGAAATGTTGATATTTCTACTCCGTATATGCTTTCTGCTTTGGAAACTGTTAAATGTATGGATATTGTGGATTGCAGTTCTTATTTATGTTGGTTAAAAAATTTTACTTACCATGAAGAACGTAGTTTGCAATTTTACAATCTCCAGATGGAATTAATGTCTAATAACCTCAAAAAGAAAATTCGCCGGAAGGTGAAAATTTTAGGAAACTTAGACAAGAATTTAACGATGTATTTCCTGAAGGAGGGCGGACTAGGAGGGGAGGATCACCATCGCTGGAGAGAGAGAGAGAGAGAGAGAGAGAGAGAGAGAGAGAGAGAGAGAGATTAAGGTCTGATATTGGTTTGATATGGTGGGCTTTGGTTCAATATGCGACCAATCAGTATGGCAAACCTATAAGCTAGTAACCTGACATTTCATTTGAGCACACTGCTCAGAGAGAACAAGACATGTTTTAACTACTAGGCAAAGCTCTAGATTGTTATGGCAACAATAAAGTGATATTTCTGCAAAGTATCATTTCCCTGACCTCAAAAAAACAAACCACTGTTCGTGCACATTTCACCTCCCAAGCACTTTTGATCCTAAACAGATGATTAAAAGGCTTTTTGGACAAACAATTATGACTTTGTTAATCACAGTAGATTCAATGCTTCTGTTCAATTTAGATGCTCTTTCAACCACTTTTATGATATATTTAAATTCCCAATTCTTAAAGTAGCACTTGAACCATTAGAGAACACTTAAAAAGAGTCCGCAACAGTTCAAATGTTTGAGTGTCGTACTTTTCAAAAAGTTACGTTACTGTGGCAGAGCATTGAGAGGAGATGTATCCAGAACACTTTGTACCCATGTCACACTTTCCCAGTTAAGTTTGTTGCAGCAAAAAGGATTCAGGCACGTGGTAAACTGTTACTGTCTAACCCTGTACTGGGCCAGAACAGACAGAACGCTCATTCTCTCAGGCAGTTCTAAGTTACATGAATCTAGGAATCTGACCTCTTGCCATTGGAAATCTCATGCCTTCTAGCGTTTTTTATTCTCTCCTACCACCACTTGTCGGATGAAATCCGTTTCTTATTTATCAGCTCACCTGAAGGTGATAACCGAGGTCTAGTTTCAACTTCCACAACAGTCAGTTGCTGCACCAAAACTTTGACATAAAAGATGCTAACCAGGAGACCCTCGATACACAGGCACAACATGCACATATTCATGGAACAGTTGAAGTGTTTTTGCATCAACTACAGGTCGTCCTAAGTAGATCCTCAACTAAGTTGGATAAATTGTGTCAAGCATGTTTATCTATTATTGTTAATCATAGGATAGTAGTTGAACATAACAAAAGACATGCAATTTTTATGGAGCACACAAGCTATCAAATGTAGACATCCATACCCGCGCCAAGAGCAACCAAGAGTAGGTACAGGCCACATGCATAAAGATACGAAGATGTCAGCTTTCATACATTTGCACAGAAACAAGGTACTAAGTTTCTGTGAGCTTGTTAAAGGTGACAGTCTGACTTGCCCAAGATGAAGACTTACACCGAAAAACACTAAAGAACATGTGTCATCCAGTTATTGAACAAAGTTACTACTCCTACCAGCACTTTGTGTCACACCAAGAGCCTAAAATTCTGATTGCTTTCTTCTTCTTTGTGCTAAAAACTATGCGGCATCAATCTCAAGGAGAACTTCTCATACAGGACAGGATAGAAAAAATGCAAAACTCTTGCTTTGAGGACAATATTGCTCTCTGAATATAGCCAGACTGCACAGGCCACTTTTCCAGCGTCAATGGGCCTTGTATCTTAATTCTTTTCAGAAAAATTGAAGTGCATCAAGAAGATGAACTTGACGCATGAGTCTGTCATACCTTGCCAACAGGTCCCAAAATGATAATTGAATCTGAGCATCCAACAACAGATGCATACTTGAAAGGTGCAAGTACATATATAGCAGTATCATGGCAGTTTGAAACCTGGCAAAAAAACATCAAACGGACAAATATTCAACATTGAATGATTAACCAGTGATTAGTTTCTTACTTTCCTCCAATGACAACCAATGCTTCACAATGAGGTAGACTGATTCTCTGTACTCAAATAGGTGCCAGAAATGATAAGATAGACTACCGAACCGAACCATTTCCAACTTTCAAAAAGCTGTGACAAATTTTCAGTTTCCTTCCAAGATGAGCACATAAAATCCTTAAAGTGACCTCAGCTGAAAACACAAACTCACAGACATATGCATGTCTTCTCTACATTGCCCTTCTGAACGATGACATTCACCATCCCAAGAAAAAAAAAGTCAACTCAGATTGTTTTATCAAAAACTACATTAGTTCTGTCATTTTCAAACAGTCAAAAGAAAACAATTGCAGTCCATACAGATATGGCGTACAATGAGTTCAGAAATGAAAAGTCGCAACCCTCTGGAATATCGTATCACATGACTTACAAATGCAGGCGTATCAACACTACAATGATTCTTAGGTCTTTCTCAAGCATGTGCTGTACTTTTCAATCAGAAGACAGCCCTCTCTCAAATTTGTCTGCCTTTTCTCAAACTTGCCTGTAGTAAAGCCGAAAATATTTAACAGGCTCACCTTCAAAGAAGTTCCCTTCACATCAGCATCTCCTTTTAAAACTGAGGTTCGTGTTACTGCATCCACATAAGTTACACTTTCAGGAGACCAGTCTCTATTTGGCTGTGAAACTCCATTTGAAGTGATACCAGTTGGTCCTGTTGTAGTACAGCTTGCATCAACCATTGTTATGTCAACATCTTGTCCGGTGTTATAAAGTGGACCATTGTCCTTCGTGCTCCCTTTCTCAAAGGTATGTTCTGATGCAGCACAGATATGTTCAAGCATCCAATCAAGAACTTGATAAAGGGGCACAGGGGCAGCAGGCATGTCAGGGTCCGAATTCGCAAAAAAAGGTGCTGCTTGGTTTAAGTGTATTATATTCCCACTTGAGTCATGTACTTGAAAAAGAAGTCCAAGATGCTCAAACTTCTCTGCTGGCACCACCTATAAATACAATGACAGCATCAGAGAAGGAAACATTCCAGAATCTAAAAATTATAAAACCAGGGCATACAAACATAGTTTTTCTTTTTTATCATCTTATTAACAGGGTTGGAAGAAAATTTCGATCAATCTTTATAGGTCCCAAAGTTTAATATTTTCTGAATCTAATATTCGAGCTATAGCATCTCATCTGGTGTTACAGATGTATTTGAAACTTTTACACATGTAAACTTTCTGAGTTCTGCTTGAAAAACATGATAAGCCAGGCTCAGCTGCTGCTTCAGAAGTAACTCAGACATAAGAGGGCATACATTCACCCTTTGCTTCATCAATTCCAGTTTAAGGCTTTTCGTTTCATGTCAATCAAGGAATTGATCGTTAACCAATTGCAAAAGAAACATCTGGAAACTCTTAGTTTGTGATATCACATACCCCATCAATCCACGTAAAGAGAAAAAGTTAAACATCCAAGACAATGTTGACCATTTGGCCCTTATAAACCCGAAGACAAGAAGCAATCTCTTGAGGACATGATATCAAAAGGTGCCCAGTCAATCATTCAAAACAACATTTTGGTATTGGAACTAAAAATTTCATTTCTGATACTCATCTTGTGATAGCAACTTGACATAGACAAAGCTTGAAAGGAAAGTTATCGTTCTTGCAAAATGTACCTCAAAATTTAAAGTTTAAAAACATCACTTTGGACAACATTTAAAATATTACAAATAAAACTAATAATCAACACAACTTCCAACTTTGAATGTCGAAGTTTGCAACGAGTTTGCAAATAGGTTTGCAAGTTTAAAGCTTAAAGCAAACGTATTTGCTAGTCGCTACGCTTCAAGCATGATATGTATATTGGTGTCTTTCTTTGATATTCTGCGTGCGACCACATTACTATGGCCATCTATAGGTAAGGAAATCAGATTGATGCCTTATATTTGCTATCCTTGGTCCTCTTGCATACCAATGTAATCCACAATAAATGGCAATTCACTCACTTTTCCAATTTGTTTGGCCTCTCTTCAACACATGCATTTTTGCAGTTGCTTCTTCCTTAAAGGCACTTTGTGATTATTTTGTCGCATCAGCATCTACATTTTTGCAACAAGATCTTCAAATTTGATGGCATCCTTACATTTTGAGGCTTCAGTGTTTCCTTAATACAAACTTAGTGGTGCTTTCTTTTTGACAAGGAAAAGTTATAGGTCAAATAAATATTTGAGGAAGGGACATCTGTAGGGACCATGTGTTTACACAATTAGATGGCATTTGGACTATGTTTGGGCATATTGGCTCGTCCTTCACTATTTTGGTATTAATTGAGAGATTTATTCAGTATTGGGCTATTGTTCGACCCTGGAGGTAGGCGAAGATGTTCACTTTAATTTGGGCACTCTGATTATCAGTGGTTGATAGTTGTAGAAGAGTTTCGTAGTTTGATTCGATCAATCAACTTCAATTTTAGCTTACATACAGCAAATTGCTTATAGAGATCATTGTCTCCCCATTAATGACCATTGCTCTTTGATGCTCGATCCATACATTTTCAATATTTCTCTCCACTTGTGCTCTCTTATGATCCTTTGCTCATAACCATTACACATCTTCATAGGGGAACCAAGTCAATCTTTTGCCATTTGTTAATATAACGTCATCATCTTATTTACAAAAATTTTTCTCTTAGAGAAACGAGTTTTGCAATTAGTCTTCACGACCCATTCCTTTTAAGTAAAATTCCAAATTTGGGACCTTCAAACTATGAGTTACTCTTTGGCAAATATTGGAGACAATATAAGTATTTTGCTATCATTCGGCCCTACAAGGCATTGATCCTAGTATTGACTAGACCCTTTAACTCTATAAATTGGCCTATTAGATTGCTTATTGATTATTGATGGTTTGGAATAAAATCTAGACACTTAAGTCCAATTAGATTGGTTAGTCTCAACGTGGCTTAGCTTATGCAAATTCAATACAATATAGGAAACTACTAGCAAATATCATTGTTTTGCCATTGACTATCATTGTTTTAGAGTTCTGAACCTATATTATATCGTGTCAGATCAAATGGCATCAAATTGAATTGCAAACTCCAACATTAACATAAATGTCCACATCCATGGAGCTAACACCTTCATAGATCCTTCATGCGTTGATTACCAAAATAAAGAGTATATATGAATGTCAAACAGGGTACGTAGACCTTTTGTGTACTTGTATGGTACATGTACACATTGGCATTGACTTACAATCTAGAAAACTTTATAGATATTGAAAGTAAAAGATCTCGTAAGATAATTACAATCTACTGTATAAAAGCCAATTACCCCTTTAACCCACATTGTGATTGTCACAAGTACAACCTTCAAGAAATGACTTTTAAAGGTAACCCACATTACAAAATTTCAAAGTAAGAAACTCCAAACACATATTGATTCATTTGTGTTTGCAAATAGTTATGGAGCACATATATGTTACAGAAAGGCAATGAGATATCAAGCAACGTTATAAATTTTAATGATTCTAATCACTTGGTGTCATTCCTTACGATTGCAAAAGGCAAAGTTTAAGAACCATAAAAGGCATGAAAAAAACATGGGCTTAAGGATCATAAAGAACCATGCAAGATCAAAGGACAATAGTACTCCAACTGTATTGCTTATCAAAAAAAGACAACCTAAAAGACTAGGAAACTAGATATGAAGAAGATGCAATATCTTCTTGGGACATATTGACATATCGACTTGAAGATTTACATTAACTTGTTTAGCAAATTTCAGTACGAGTAAAGACAAATATGGCTATTTCAAACCTTTGTTTCGCTGTCCTCGTCGTTTGTGAGCTCTGCAAGTAAGCCCAACATAGATGGAAGATGCTTTTGCACCCAAGTCAGCTGGTGCACCTCCTCTTCCGCTTGGAAAGGGACACTACGTCGAGCTAGTCTCATCTATGTAAGGGCCAACATTTAGTAGGATCTCCGATCAATACCAAATCAACTTCACTATCTTGGCTTTGTAGAACTTCTAAATGTCCAACAAGGCCAAACAAATCATTTCTAGAAGGATAAAACATGAACAAAAGAAATGCCTATTGGCCTCACAATCATAGCATTAAAGACTGCGAAATTCATGTGGCAACTCACTAGCCATACATAAGCAAACTTCATAATGAACGATAATATCACCTTCAGGTCTTTTTGATGACCTTGGCACAACTTGCATCAATTTCACAAATGGTGTATTTAGAAAAACTACAATAACATAGCCATCAAACAAACTAAGCACATTTTCATATTGACATCAAATAAGCAAAAATTCAACGTCACAATTATTGATGCACCCTCTCTAAGTTGCAAAAACGTAACTTAGAAAATAGCTACAACAAATATCAACCCCAATTCATGGACCTTGGTTTAAATTAGCCTCGAGTGAATTACCAGGAAGCATTGTTCAATTTAATTATAGTCTACATGGCTAAAGCTCTTAATTTCCCTCCTAATTCTTCATAATATTGGATCAACATATCATAAAAATCAAAACATCCATAGTCAAGGCCAAGAAAGATGGATGGACGTTTTAAAAGCTAAAGATTGATGGGCTTTACAAATGCCTAGTTATCTCAAAGGGAAAGCAAACAATTTAAGGAATCCGTCTATGTTTTATTTATAAACAAAAATTACTTTTTCATTTTTTCTAAATGCATTCAATATAAATTAGCTTTCATGAGAACAATTTGAAAAAGCAATCCGTCTATGTTTTATTTATAAACAAAAATCACTTTTTCGTTTTTTCTAAATGCATTCAAAATAAATTAGCTTTCATGAGAACAATTTGACAAATCTCAAGCGATCTTTCCATTCATGTAAATACGATATCAATAATCGAACCAATTTGCAATACAGATCCAAACTAAAACTCATCTTCCTAAATTTTTAGGGATTTCTTCCTTCGATGTAGTCTTTCTTATATTTGCTTCAAACCTGTATTGGTATGTTCTACTCCGAAATTTGGGTTTTCCCCCAAATATAGCGATAAATGATCTAAAGCCTTCTTCAAGGAAACCAAATCTTAAGAAACTTCGCTTCCTTCTCATTGATTTCTTGGAGAAACTTTTGTATTGCATCGAACATGATTTCAATATCCAAAAAGACTACATTACAAACTTCAATAGAACATAGCTCTTTTGGTTCTAACTCATTTTTCTTCATAACTCTTGATGGTAAGACCAACCCAGTTCCCACTTATTAGTGGCACGGTGGTTGACAGCTCCTTTCCTCACGTCCAAGTATGGAACAAGACTCCAACTCAAGTCATAGTTCCTAGATGATTG
This sequence comes from Diphasiastrum complanatum, assembly GCA_029204225.1. NCBI lineage: Eukaryota > Viridiplantae > Streptophyta > Lycopodiopsida > Lycopodiales > Lycopodiaceae > Diphasiastrum > Diphasiastrum complanatum. The sequence continues at coordinate 79,891,517 of CM055094.1, forward strand.
AAATAGATTCAATGAAAGACATTTGAAGATTTGACATAACACAGGGTGAGCAACAAAATTGTTGAAAATCCAAGGTAAGGTCACAGCCTGATGAGTCGTGGTGGGGAAATTTTAGATTCTAAATTTTGAACCCCAAAAAATTTAAAATGTAATATCAAACACAAGTTTGAATCGAGCATTTATGCAAACATAGTAATTTAGAATAATGAACAGCATGATGGAGTATAGAGTTGCATTGAGACTGTATATCAACTTGAATTGTCAAAGATTAGAATCAAATCCTAGAGTTTAGGATTATGAGCAAGTTGATTCACCTCATAAACCTAGAATCTGAATCAGTAAGGGGTTCCGATTGTTAGTTCACTATTAGATTACTGGAAGATATGGTTGCCCCGGAACGGCATTTCGGACCCCCACATTCCGAAACGCTGCGTTCCGTAACTCCGAAACGTTGTTTCAAAAAAAATGAAATTTTTTTTATAATAGCTCCATGTCTCCAAAAGGCTCACAATTGCAAAGAATCACCTACCAAAGTAGAGCTACTGCTACCTATTAGAAAGCTTACTAGGAGATTAATACAGATGACTAATAAATACCATGACCATGACTAATTAATAGACATAGAAACAAGTTATAGAAATACCAGTAAGAAATTTATAGCGGGAGATACACTTTACTTTGTGAGAGTTTCTTTGCATTACTACAGATCTTTGTAAATGGAAATAATTTATGAGCAAAACACCTACAGACTTACAAACCCTCACTATAAAGAAGGGCAATCTCAATACAGCTACTTAGGGATAAATTATTTCTTGCAATCAGCTTCTGCTGAATTTGTTTGAAACTCCTTCAATGATTTTGCAGTGATAATGGTCAATTGTGGCTACTCTGAATTGCTAATAACTTTCCATCAATCTGTATCAAATTTACTTTGTCAAGCCTTCCATTTATTGAAGCCGTGAAGGTGATAGCTATGCAATCACTAGAAAGAAGGTAGAGCTTTGGCAACTTCTTGGTTCTTTGTAGGTAGCAACATACGAATAACAAAATTTGGAATCAAATTTTGTTGAGAAAACTTAGAAACTCCTAATAATACCAACTTGTTCTTATATTTGCAATAGCTATGCATCCTTATATCCCCATCATTGAGTCATTTATACTTACTTGAAAGTGCAATGTACCCTTGGTGCCAAAACTTAGTCCTGTACTATATGTAGTTACCCAGACTCCGTTATCCATTCTCAATTAGTAGCGTTGACAAGTTAGCAGTTAGTAGTTACTATTCTTTGTAGTTTGTTTGAAATTTTTTTTACGTCCCTACATGTTGTTGTCCCCCACCCCCAACACAAAGTTCAAAAAAAAACCAAAAGAAAAAAAATTTGCAGCATTCCGATCCGGAACGTTGTAGAATCCCGGAACCTTTCCGGAACCAGCGTTTCGGAACGCTCTCAGATCGCAACGTTCCAGAATGGCGTGCATCTATGTGTATATCTTTATTGTATTTGAACAATATAGAATGTACATTTTATGCATTCACTATAGACCCAAGTTTCTAAAAAAAGCTAAGCTCACAACAAATTCTCACTTGTGTTTGTTATAATACACACAATATTCTTGGAAAATGATCAATGGAAATAATGAAGTACTTAGCTACAATAGATGGGATTTGAATAGGCCTAACAAGATGGCAAAAAGAATGCTTATGAACCTTACCCAACATGTATGTCTCACAAAACTTTGTGCATTGCCATACAAGGCAATGCTCATATGTCATGTGCTAAAGGATACTCAAAGTATCTAAGATTGTGATTTCCACAAGTACTTATGGGGCCATTTTGAATCTTGATTCATGTGTCAAGTCGCACTAACATACAATTACCAATAATTGAGTTGGACCCTCGAGCTACAACCAGCAACTCAAATTTAAAGCTTTAATGAACGTGAGTTGTGCCCTTCACACTCACGCCCTAACTTACCATGACTTTGACATACTAAAATAACAACTAGTAGACTCTAGCATGACAGCATCATCATTTCTAACACCAAAGAAGCACTACAGTGTATCATAATACCAAATAGAACATGCGCCTCTATCAAAGTTGTAGAGAGCAACATATGAGTAGATTAAACAAATGTTCGTACCACCTCTAGAAATGTACATGCCCATGAGCCATCGCAAGAACACGTACCTCTTTTTGAATCGTAAGAACCAAAAGGTCAATTAAATGAACTTTGTATCTCAACTACACATGTATGTGTCTCATATTGATGAGCATGGGTTTGCATCTCATGTACACACGTTGTAATTCCTCTACATCTAGTGTACTGTTAGAAATTAGTGTTTATTTGACACCCCTTAATGATAGTTTGAAAATGCCTGCATGCTATTTTTAGGGGGTCATTACTATTTATAGTAAGTCATATTTTAGGGTCATTACTATTTATAGTAAATTCGTTTTTTAGTCATGCATGTAGGTGGGTGCACTACTACTAGAATAGGATTTGCTTTTATCACTTAGAAACTCATCTTGGGTGTTTACCCAATATAGGTAGTAATTATAGCAATTAGCTTTTTGTCTTTTGCTATTTACTTTAGGCTCATTAGCTTTTATCAATCATTAGAGAAACTATTTAAGAAGGCTGGCGCCCCACCACAATCATTCCATTCAATTCAATGAGCTAGAGCAATTGCTCAATTCTCCTATGATCTGAATTCTCTCTATGCTTGGTTTTGTGTGAGTGCTAGTAGGACTAGTAACTCCATCTAAAATTTGTATCACAAATTCTAACATGTACCTCATCACACTAATTTGTTGGCTTCTATGTACTAGAACACCAACAAGGCTAAAGATTGCAAAGTAATCATATGATTGTGCAAAATGTGAATCTCATGACATTTGATCGACAACATCGAAAGTGTGTGCTCTTGCCTCATACCTCAACATCATGATGTTGTGGTCGTACAACATTCGGAATAACATGAGCCTCCTCTATGACAGTATCTCATAAGGCTATTACATTTCCAAATTGTTAAATGCATGTAAAGCGGCCTATTGCAAGAAGAACAATGTTCCCAAAAAAAATTAAAGAACAATGAAAAGATGATGTACGTAAGAGGATATAAATTTTGAGATTATATCCACTCAAATCAAGATTGCCCTTATGAAGGATGTATTGGGGAATGGTTGTTTTAGTGACCTTTGCACCCGGTAAAACAGAGGCCTCGCCAGCATTGGATGGTCGTTGAAAATGGCGTCGGGGGAAGATCGGTAAGCTTGGAACCAGCTTGTTCCTCAGTTGCCGCTCACAATTCAAGATTATGTCGAACCGCTTGATTTTCATATTATGAATTTAGATAGCATAGACATAATCTTACGAAAGGAGTGGTTTTACTCAAAAAATGAGTCCTTGAAAAAGGACTATGTAAGTCATAGTGTAACCTTTTTGCATAATGGCTCATTTGTTGAACTTAAAGGCAATGTGGATAAGCCTTCTCATCCTGTTGTATCTGCTAGAGAAGTTGTTGAATATTTAAAAAACTCTGAAAATAAAGTTCATCTTTGCTTTCTTAAAGATGAAATTTATGTTGATGATTATGTTGTTCAAAGTCTAAATATTGATTTATCGCACATGCCTTTGAGCATAGTTACATCAAACCGGGCTTCGAACCAATGAAAAATATGTGGCCGGTATATTTTCATCTTTGTTTTCTTAAAGATGAAATTTATGTTGATGATTATGTTGTTCAAAGTCTAAATATTGATTTATCGCACATGCCTTTGAGCATAGTTACATCAAACCGGGCTTCGAACCAATGAAAAATATGTGGCCGGTTCGAACCATGGGGCAGTTCAAACCGGCCTCTGCTGAAAAGGGGGCGCGGTGGGACAAAACCGGGCGAGCGCGCGCACGCGAGAGAGAGAGAGGAAAAGGGGGCGCGGTGGGCCAAAACCAAGCGAGCGCACGCGAGAGAGAGAGAGAGAGAGAGAGAGAGAGAGAGAGAGAGAGAGAGAGAGAGAGAGAGAGAGAGAGAGAGAGAGAGAGAGAGAGAGAGAGAGAGAGAGAGAGAGAGAAAGCTTTATTAATGTCTTTTCCATGCCAAAAGGCATATAAGACTAGTAAATGTACATGTCAAGTATGTGGTAACCATAGGAGCGTATGAAACGTCTCCAAAACAGTAACAAAGTAGCAATCTAGAGCTAAAGCTATAAACTGAAATAGATGTGATGCTATTAGAAACATGTGGGAGCATGTATACTGCTAACAGTCATGAGTGAGATATGACGTTATCATCTAGTCCTGTCCTGCTGGTGCTGATGATATAGAAGGATGTAATACGGCCTGTGGCATGAAGGGCCACTGGTGGTCTCTGACGTCGTCTGAGAGGATGAAGAGGTCTCCTCGTGATAGGTCGAGTAGCTCGTGCTGCAACATGGGTATGTGTGGGACGCTGTCTCTGGTCTCTGTGGGCAAGTAGGTCATCATCATCATCGTCACCGTCATCAAAACGTCCTCTCCTCCTGGAGAAGAAAGAAGTGATCTGAGGCTGAGAAACCTGACTCGGTTGGGCTGTCTGATACAAATCCTGTCGTAGTATAAACATCTCTCGTATCATGAGTGCCGCGCATCGGGAATCCTCATAAGCTATGAGCGATCGTAAAGTGACAGGTGTGTCTCGGAACAAACAGTGGTATCTCCCTCTGATCTCATAATATACCGGGCACCTAAAGATAAAGTGCTCCTCTGACTCCACCTCCTCTAAAGAGCATAACTGGCAAATCCGCTCCTCTCTCGGGGTACCCTGGAATCTACCAGTCTCAATAGCCAACTGATGTGATGATACTGTCCCAATGTAAATCTGAGGCAATGTGATAGTCTCGAGTCCAAATAATGCGGTAAGACCGGGACCCCTGCTATGTCAAGCTCAATAAAATGAGTCCAGTAGTAGCCGGGTTTCACCCCAAGCTGTCGCCCCCAAGTGCGGTCGAGATATGCCCGATATAAGATGCGCCTGATATACTGATGAGTACCTGAGGGGAGCTCTGTAATGGAGATACCAAATGACTCAAGGAGGAAATGGGATGCCTGAGAGAACCACGATAGTCGATAGCCCTGGTCATGAAGAAAGTGTGAGGAGACCAGTGATGTCTGTGTATATCTCATATCCTCATCGGGCAGAGCCTGGATTCTCTGAATGTATGTGATAAGCTGGAACGCGGCATATATCTGAATGGGTGGAACGGCAAACTCTGCAAGAAGGATCTCATGTGGAACCGAGGGCTTCGCCCGAATCATACGGGCTAACATGGTGGTCTGCAATCGTGAAATGCTGGCCCAGTGTGATGAAGGGAGGCCGGTGCACCATGTCTCTGCTGCATATAAGGCTGTGGGGGTGACAATAGTATCAAAGAGTCTACACTTACTGCGAACATCTCGGATGAGCTTCCTGAAGCAGAACCGCTCAAGCTGAACAAGAGAGGAATGCCCCTTCCCAAGTCGGGTGGTGGCAGCTTGCCGCATGCTGAAGGTAGGACCAGAGAAGAGTATCCCCAAATAGGTATAAGAGGAAACTACCTCTAAGGCCTGTCCATCTAAGATGAGCTCCTGGCGCTGCATGAAGGCTCGAGAAGTGTTGAAGACCATAACCTTGGTCTTCGCAGTGTTCACCCCCAACCCCCATCTAGTACAAAATCCCTGTAAACAGTCCAGCTGCCTCTGCAAACCCTCTCTGGTCGGGGATACTAGTACTACATCATCCGCATAAAGGAGAATAGCAATCAGAATGGTGCCAAGTCTACAGCCACCCCCGCCACACTGTGAGATGACTCGCTCTAACTCATCAATATACAATCCAAAGAGAACCGGTGGAAGAGAGCACCCCTGTTTCACCCCAATGGTGCTCCAAATGTGATCAGATAAGCCACTGCTATGTCGGAAACATCCCAAGACCTTCTCATAAAGAGCCATCACTGCTAAAACAATATCTGTGGAGAAACCAAGGTCACGAAGTCTCTGAATGAGCAGGGAGCGTGGTACAGAATCGAAGGCCTTCCTGAAATCTACAAAACAGCAGTAAACCCTCTCTTTCCTGTACTTAGCTTCCTCGATCAAGGCTCGAAGTGTAAAAATATGGTCAGTGGTAGAATAATGAGATCGGCAACCTGCCTGCCCCAATGCATGTAATCTCCGAGCTTCCGCCTCTGAACTCACTGCAGACTGGAGTATGGTACCATAGAGCTTCGTGAGAACATGTCCGATCATGATAGTGCGGTAATTACCAGGGATCATGGGATCACCATTTTTATGAATAGGGTGGATGATGTTGGTGCACCAGGATGAGGGGAAACCAGAGACAACGGCGGAATTGAGGAGAGTGGCTAGTGTGGGAGCAAGGAGGTCGGAAGCATGGGTTAGGAGTTCAGATTCAAGGTCTTCGATATCTCTTGCTTTATGGGACTTCATTCTCTTGATGGTCGTAAGTACCATGTCAGATGTGAAGAAGGTGAACTCAGAGGGGTGTGGGGAGATAGAGATGGGTGCGTCAGTGGGTATGGTATATAGTTTGGTAGCGTATTCGGTCCATATGCGAAGGTCATCCAGGAGGGGTGGTGGAGCACGAGGGATAAACTCACGCCAAAAGGCGCCTGAAGAGGAACTGAAGAGAAGATCAACAAGACGCGTTCCTTCGGAGTCATCATATATACGCTTCTTTCGGCGGAGTGTGCGACGGTAAGAGCGCCTGGCGGAGTGGAGGAGATGAGGATCGTGCGTGCGGGCATGGGTGACAAGCTGACGAAGAGAGCGACATTCAACATCATACCACGGGGGGTGTGGGGGTCGTATCGATGAGGAGCGGGTGCCTCTGCTTTTATGGGGTTTAGATGGAAAAGCAAGGGAAGCACCGGTATGAAGAGAAGTGCTAAGAAAGGCAGCTTGAGTCTCGACTGTACTATCGCGAGGGAAGGAATGGAGCAATGAGGTTAGGAACTCCTGGTAAACTGGTGGAAAGAGAGAACTGAATGTATACTTGGGTGCCCGTGTAAGCAGGGGGTGTGAGGATGGTTGGGGAGGTGGGAGGCGGCCGATAGCGAAGGAGAGAAAGGAATGATCAGAGAGAGTGGTGGGAGATACATGAAAATCAGATATGAGAGGTATGGAAGATGGTGATCCCATGAGATAATCCACAACACTATGTCCACCACTGTGAGGGTGACAAGTATAACTGCCAGATTTTGGCCAACAAGTTAGGCCATTGTAAATGGCTAACTCATGGGCCTCTCCAAACTGCAATAAATGCTCACCGTAAGGGGTAGTAGGTCCCAAGTTGTCCTCTGAAATCCTGGTAACTCCCATATCATCGCTGTCAAGGGCATGAACGCGGAGCTGGTCGGTGATGTCATAGAACTCTGACTGTCGTGAAGAGGTTCGGGCATTAAAATCTCCAGTGAGGAGAATATGCACCCGCTCTGCGAATCTGATAATATCAGGCGATAAATCAAGGTGGGGTGAACCTGTGCCCTCAGCAAAGGACGAAGACTCTGGAGGAAAATAACAGGCCGCCACAAAGAGGTCCCTGTCCAATCCAATATCCTGCCCAGTAATATGAATCCATATATACCGTGCATGCTCGTCGTGTCTGATGAACTCAATGCTCGGATGAAGAGACTCTCTGTATAAACATGCAACACCTCCGGATCCACGACCGCTAGCTGATCTAGTCTCAAGTCTGTACACGGAATCCCATCTGTATCCTGGAAAAATAGGTAATCCTCTCTCCTGACTCTCATGAGTCTCCATAGAGAGCAGCAAATCTTTGTCAGTGATGAAATCGATCAAGTCGCCAGCAATGGAGGATGAGTGTAAACCATCACAGTTCCATACTCCAATCCAGAGATGGTGTGGGTGGGGCCCCGGGGCACTCCCAAACCCGGGGACCCCAAATCCCTAGCACTGGGAGCTACTAGGTGCGCTGTCAAGAAAACGCACTCGTCCATCTCGGTAAATGACTCGTCTGCCAGACTCACGGGCTGCTTGAAAGGCCTTACGCCTCTCCTCTACCTGGATATATGTGAGGTCGTCGTCCATGTAGATAGTGGTACCACGTAGCTTAGCTCTGCACCGCAAAGCATCTCGACGACTCTCGAGGGAGGTGAAACGAAGAATGAGTGTGGCTGCATCTCTAGTGGTCCTCCATGCGGTGTCTAACCCCTCTGTCTTGTGCCCGAGAGTGATGTCGAGAAAGCGTTTAGCTTCAGCCAATGCATCTTGTGTATCTAGAACTCCACGAACTCTAATATTGTGGGATTTTTGGTCTCGAGATTTCTCTTCCGAGATGGTGGCTGAGATAACTGAGGAGATGGGAGCGCTGGGTTTGGTGCCCTTTTTCAAAACTGATGCCCAGGAAAGGGCCTCTTCGTGTTGCTTCTCAATCTTGGTTTCTAGCTCCCGTAGCATGTTGGTGGTGGATTCCGAAGCTGCGGCCTGTTTGATTCCGATGGATTGTTCGAGTGAGGCAACCCTGGACTGCAATAGCTTCTTCTCGTTGACCAAAGAAGTAACCGTTCCTTTCAGCTGTGAAATTTCATATCGCAAAAATTGGAAATCTGCCTTGAATTGATCAATCTGCCAAGATGAGAAAAGTTCAATTGATTTAGAAGGCGTATACGGAATATTGGCTGTAGACTGTGGTGCCGTGAAGGAGGAAGAGTGAGCAATGGTAGGTGTGGGAAGAATAGGGTCAGAAGACAGAAGAGGAGCTGAATCAGGGGAGCAGCCATCAGAGAGGGGGGTGAGAGTTGTAGTAGGAGAGGGAGATGGGTCATCAAGGGGGTGAGGTGAAGTGGCAACGAGGGGGGGGGGGCTGGAATGACAATGGGGTGAGGTGAGAGATCAGCGAGGGGGTGAGGTGAGGGATCAGCGAGGGGGTGAGGTGAGGGGGGTGACAAGGAGGGTTCAGCGAGGAGGATGGGTGAGGGGGTGGCAGCTAGGAGATCAGGGAGGTCAGCGAAGGGGGGGGGATGGAGCAGCGAGGGGGGAAGGGGAAGGAACAGCGAGGGGGTTAGGGGAGGGAGCAGCGAGGGAAGGGGCAGCGAGGGGGCAAGAAGGAGCATCGAGGGAGGGGGCAGCGAGGGAAGGAGCAGCAGCGAGGGAAGGGGCAGCAAGGGGGGAAGAAGGAGCAGCGAGGGAAGGAGAAGGAGAAGGAGCAGCGAGGGAAGGAGAGGGAGCAGCGAGGGGGTTAGGGGAAGGGGCAGCGAGGGGAGGTGAGTGGTGAGTGAGGGAGGTGAGTGAGGAGGTGGCTGGGGATCGTGCTGATCTACGAGCAGGGGCGCGAGGAGGAGCTGCCATGGAGCAGCGAGGGAAGGAGAGAGAGAGAGAGAGAGAGAGAGAGAGAGAGAGAGCACTCAAAATCGTTAATACTATCCTTTAATCTCTGCCTCTCAGAAACGCCCACAATTTGACCAGCTCTAGCAATGCTGAAGAATTGCTAGAATGTTTTACTAGAAATCTGCAAGAAAAGGGTGTGGAAACCTTGCTGAACTTGGAAAGCAAGAAGGATTGTTAGAACTCTGAATTTTCAAGGTAGAAGAACCCTGAATTTGCTTGAAGTAGTATGCTGAAAAAATCTTTGAAATGAATGCTACAAGGGCTTCTGAAATCAGCGCTGGAGCTGTGGGGAAAAGCTTGATTTTGGTGAAAAATTAATTGCAAATAGTGTGCTAGAGACCTGCCTTCTAAACGCTGGATCTGTGTAGGTTCTAGCTACAAAGGGCTTCTGAAATCAGCCCTGGAGCTGTGGGGAAAAGCTTGATTTTTTCTTGAAAAATTGGTTGCAAATGGTGCACTGGAGACCTGCCTTATGAGCGCTGGATCTATGTAGGTTCTAGCTGCAAAAATGATGGATACAATGCGCTGAAATCTTGCCTACCAAGTGCTCTCAGCGATGGCATGAATCCATCTAGGTGATGGCATGGCAGCGATTCTCCCTTTCCTTGTCAAAGATGGGGCAGCGATGGTGGATCAATAGCGATGGAACAACGATCAGGCAGGGGCGTGGTGAGAGAGGGATGGATCAGCGTGCCATCTCCAAAGAGAGAGAGAGAGAGAGAGAGAGAGAGAGAGAGAGAGAGAGAGAAGAAGAAGAAGAAATTGTATTAATGTCTATTGGGTGCCCAAGGGCACATAAGACAGAATGAATAAGTATATATCTCTCGTAGGATCATTGTCCATGTCGGACAACATAAAAAGAAACGCTAGTCTAAGTGGAAAAGTCAATATAGAACTCTCTCTAGCTAGGTAAAGACACATCCAATATAGAATCATAAAAAGCATATAAAAGCAAATATACAAGAGCTTAACCTCCAGCTCTAAAGAGGGTACAGGTGCAAGAGCTTAACTGCCTGCTATGTTGAGGAAAGTAAAAGGATAAATATCAATCTCAAAAAAAGCGTCTGATACCCATAGGAGTTGTGAGCTGTGATCGAGGAGCTCTGGTAGCTCTGGAGGCGCGTGTAGATCTGGCAAGAGGTGGCGGCTAAGCACGCTGGGCCTTCGCCCTCATTGGTATGACTGCCTCATCATCTGATACGTCATCGCGCTCCCGCTTCTGAAAGAAGCTAGTAATGAGATGCTGGCCAGAATCAGTAATACTCTCCGATGGTAGCAAAGAGGCTCTCAACATAAGCATCTCTCATAGTAAAAGGCCGACACATCTGGGATCCTGATACTCCAAAAAGGTAATGAGGGTAATGGGGGTGTCTCGATATAAACAATAATATCGGCCACGTATCTCATAGTATGAAAGGCATATGAAGATAAAATGAAACTCATCCTCCACTACACCCAATGTGCATACCTGGCATATCCGATGCTCTCTCAAAATGCCTGAATATTTGCCTGTCTCAATAGCAAGCTGATGCAAAGAGACTCGTAACTGTCCCAATCTGTATCGGAGCCCAAAAGAAAGAGGAAGAGATAGTATAAAGGCCTAATAGGAAGTCCCAAACTGTCTCTGCGTAAGATATGTGTGCCATAAAAGGTAAGCTTGACTCTCTTATGATCAGGACGATCCCATACTATGTGACAATATCTATGATACAGCTGCGTCTGATAAATGCATGAGTTTCCTGTTGGAGATCCAGCATCAAGAAGCCCCATGACTGAAAGAAAGCCACCACATCACCGTACCAAGAAGATCTAGCTTGCTGTCCAGCTATAGTCTGAGAAGAAGTAAGCGCTGCCATCACGTATCTGGTAGTATCCATGGTCTCAAGTCGATGTAGAGAGGTAGCAATCTAAAACATAGCCTCTAACACCATGGGGAGTGAGGCGAACTCCGCTAAAAGAATCTCATGAGGAACTGATGGCTTCGCACGAATCATCCTCCCTAACATGGTGATTTGCAGGCGAGTGATGTCTCTCCAAGTACCCTGAGATATCCCTGGGCACCAAACCTCCGCCGAGTGCATAGCCACTGGTGAGACCACTGTAGAGAAAAGGTGGTCTCTGGTAGCAGGATCATGGATATGGTTAGTACACACTCTCTCCATATGTACCAAGGCAGCATGCCCCTTACGCAGGCGAGATAGAGCAGTAGAGAGAAAAGTGAGTAAGGGGCCGGTGAATAGTACACCTAGATAAGTGTATGATGTAACAATCTCCAACTGTTGTCCATCATAATAAAATGCATCATCTCTCATATGTTGCCGATTAGTGTTAAACACCATTACTCTTGTCTTAGCAATATTCACCGTCAAGCCCCACACTAAGCAAAAACCATATAGAGCATCAAGATGTCGCTGTAATCCATAGGCTGTAGAGCATATCAAGGCCACATCATCCGCATACAGTAGGATATGAATAATAACATCAGCAAGTGGACATCCATCACCACCCTCCTCCTTGATGATCCGCTCTAGATCATCAATGTACAATGCAAAAAGAGTGGGAGAGAGTGGACATCCCCGCTTGACCCCAACTGTGCTCTGGATAAAAGGTGACCAGTTGTTGCCATCTCTGAAACGTGCTAAAACCCTCTCATATAAGGCGCTGATAGCCATAATGATATCCTGTGAGAAGCCAAGTGAAGATAAGCACTGAAGTAGCAGGTGCCGTGGAAATGAGTCAAAGGCCTTGCGGAAATCTACAAAGCAGTAGTATACTCTCCGTCTCCAATGTCGAGCCTCATCTATGATGCAGCGTAGGACAAATGCATGATCAATAGTAGAGTATCCGAGTCTAAAGCCAGCCTGTCCAAGAGCAAATAACTCATCTGATTCCGCCTAGGATCCAACCATACACTGTAGAACTGAGCCATAAAGCTTCGCCATCGTGTGACTGATCATAAGAGTGTGATAGTTATCGACGTTCATTGGATCACCAGCCTTGAGAATGGGATGGAGAAGGTTCGTGCACCAGTTGGTCGGAAAGCCAGAGCCAAGTTAAAAGTGTGGGCAATGTAAGGAGAGAGAAGTTGGGAGACAGGTTTGAGGAAGTCTGTGTCAAGTGAGTCGACGTCTTTCGCTTTATGAGGTTGGGCTTTACAAATCGAGGATTCAATTTGGTCAGAGGTAAAAAGAGAGAATGTAGCGGGTCGAGTGATAGGGATAGGCGGAGCACCTGTAGTGTATAAGTGAGTAGCATATTCCACCCAAGAGTCGATATCAATAGGTGAAAGGAAGGAAGATTTCTTAGAAAAGATTTTCCAGAAAAGAGAGGAGGAAGAGAAAGGGAGTATATAAGTTGCTGACCATCTCTTGTTAGAGAGTCTCTTTTCTTTTTATTAACTACATGACGATAATGCTTTTGTACGTGCGCTAAAAGATCAGGAGAGTGATGCATGGCGAATACCACCTGCTTATGTAAGGCGTGGCAATCATGATCATACCATCGGTTATAGGTATTTCGATGAGTGGGATATGTCTTAGGGGGAAAGGCCTGGGTGGCAGCTTGTATAAGGGAGAGCGACAAGAAGCTGGCCTGTTGCTCAATAGGAGAGGAGAAGGGAAAATCTTGCAAAAGAGTGTTGAGCGTGAGTATGTATTGTGGGATGAGATGTGTACGAAAAGAAAGTGAGGCGTAGTGGTCTTGGGTCGAATGACTGGAAGGGGAGAGGTTTGGCCAACAGAGAGTAAGAGCAGCGAGTGATCAGCAAGGGTAGGAGAGAGAATGGTAAAGCTGTGAATGAGAGGAATCAAGGCTGGAGAGCCAATGAAGTAACCCACCACACTATGTCCGCCACTATGAGAGCCAATGAAGTAATCCACCACACTATGTCCGCCACTATGTGGATGACAAGTGAATGCTGCTAAATCTAGCCATTATGGTAAACCGTTTAGAATAACCAAGGAATGTGCCTCGGAAATCCTCAGTAGCTGCTCACCAAATGTAGTAGAAGGGGTAGCCTCATCATAAAATGTCCGCTCAAGACCTGTACCCAAAGCATGAAGCTGGAGGTAATTCGTCATCTCATGATATTCCGTCCGTCTGGTGGCCGTGCATGCGTTAAAGTCACCTGCCAAAAGTACATATCCCTGGGGAGAAAAGATAGAAATATCCTCTGACAAAACCTGAAAAGGGTCCCCACCATAATCTGCAAATGTCGAACTCTGAGGAGCAATATAACATACTACCAGGAAGATATCTCTAGCCAAGCCTAAGGAATGCCCAACTAACTGTAACCATATAAAACGTGCGTATGGATCTTTCTTAACCATCTTAAGAGTATGACTATACTGGTCCCTGTATAAACATGCCACCCCACCTGAGCCTCTGGAGTTCTTCCCCCGTAGGAATGGTCTAAAAACTGAGTGCCAAGAGAAATCTGTCACCATAGGAAGAGGACGAAATTGAGACTCATGAGTCTCTACTAGCAGTAAAACATCTATACGAGCAAGATAGGACTGCAAGTCACCTGCAGAAGAGGAAGAGTGGAAGCCATTACAATTCCAAAAGCCAATACGAAGCGTCATAGGGGATCTTGGGCTGTTCCCATGCCTCGGAGCCCCGATTCCCTATAGTGAGCGTTCATAGTATCGTGGCTTGCCGTCAATAAACACCACCCGTTGCCCTTTTTCCTTAGCTTCTTGTATGATTTTTTTTTCCTTGCTAGCCATTGCGTATGAGTTAAATCATCATCCAATAAAATAAAAGTCCCTTTCAACTTGGCTCGAAGTTTCAAGGCTACATTACGATGTACAAGAGACCGGAATTTAATAAATAAAACATTCTCATCATACTTGCCTCTCCAAGCAGTTTCAAATCCCTCGGTTGAGTGTGAGAGTTTATTGGTAACCAGACATTAATAGATATGCTCAAAGCATATGTCTCTCACCGACAGTCTGATTGGGAAAAATATCTCCCAATGGTTGAGTTCGCACACAACAATGCAAAACATTTTGCCACCGGATTCAGTCCTTTCATGCTGATGTATGGCTTTCAGCCACGTTCGCTAGTTTCTATCGGACTCAAAAGTCTCGAGGTGCAAGCTGCAGTGGATTTCCTGCAAGATATGCAAGAAATGCTACAAGTGGCCAAATAAAGCATTAAAACAGCTCAGGATAGAGCTCAATTTTATGCTAACTGCGGTCGCTCTTCTCGAGAATTTGAGGTCAGAACCTAGATGTTTCTTAAAATTCCTAAAGATTCTAAGGTACTTCGGACGGGGAAATGTCTCCACGGTATAGTGGTCCATACAAGGTTGTAAGAAAAATCAATCAGGTCACTTATTAGCTAAATCTGCCAATTGGAGTTGGGGTTCATCATGTTTTCCCTATGAGTCGTTTGAAAGCGCGACTTAGTCGGAAGGATTCCCTAATTCCATAAGGTGAGCTGGTTGAGTTGAGGATTTGACTACCTTTGTGCCTAACATGCCAGAGAGGGTGGTTGACGTTTGTCGACACCAATTGAGAAACTGCTTGGTTTCTGAATTTTCGGTACGTTAGAAAGGCAAGTCAGATGAGGAAGACGCTTGGGAAAGGGAGGAATACTTAAGACTGAGCTCCCTGGCTTGCTCCCTTTAGGAGGATGCTCTTAAAGGGTGAGGGAATGTTACGTACCCCTAAGGGCACATAACAGATTACCTGAGGTGCCGGTCTCATTTATAGGACAGAACATTGGTCTAGAGCTATAGGTCTTTTGGGTGCCACGTGTCAATGTCCTATAGGTGTGAGGTGACCCATTGTTATGGACCCACGTCAGGCTGCACAACTGACGGGTGTCGTTGGTCATGCGTGACACCTATGTTCGGAGATGAAAACACCTGGACTAAGTATATGGAGGTGGATCTCCATGAGCTTGTCATTCATTCTCTCCCAGAGAATGAAGAGCTCTTCCACTGCTAGTCAGGTCAAGACGATTATCTAGGCCTCAGGATGTAGGTAGGCGAGGGTCAAGGGTAAGACATGGTGGCTTATCGGAGCTCCGAGCTTGCTTGAAGGTGGTCTATAGCTCCAGTGCACAGGGGAGAGGTGGCAGTACCTCTATGGATGGGGGGTAACATAGCGTTCGTCGCCTAATTGTGTCTTAGCAATGACCAAATTCGACGATGGGGATTCTAATATATAGTCAATAAAAAAGATCACATGCAACACTTGACCAAAAAGGATAGCATCATTGTTTTCTGGAACCCATGGATAATAATGTCAAGAAGACCTTTCAGCACCTTCTACATTAATGTTTTCACTTTACGATCTTTAACCTAATCTGACATCCTTGTAAGACAAAACCGACATAAGCACTTCAATAACTGATGCACTCAACAAAATCAGTTTTCGTTATGATTGTAAAGCAATAGCAATGCAGAAAAACCACTTCATTTAGCAAGACCCAGAAGTTGAGCAATAGTAGGGCATAAAGATTACTCCATGCGAAATAACAACCAATGAAGAGCCATTTACTCACTTGCAAAGGAGAAAGTGAGGGAAGAAATCTATCAAATGCAGAAGTCGAAGGCCAGATCTCTCCCACAGCGGCTGCATCGCGATATGGGCGAGGCACAAGTTTCCGATAATTTTGAATATAAAGAAAAATAATAAGATCATCAATATTTGCACCAACCGAGTCTATACTATCAATTGGCGCTCTTGCAAGTGGATCAGCATGGATCCCATCATCTGGAAGAACTGATGCAAGGGTGTCTAGGACAAGATGTGCTTGTGTTTCTGGTAAAGAAAGTGCCGCCGCAATGTCTGATGTTTCAACTCGTTGTCTTCCATGATTAGCTGCATGACTGAGAAGTCTACTTCGCAGGGAATCGATTCCATCAAGGTGCATAAGGCTAGGAAGAGGAAGTAGGCCATGCTCAAAAGGCTCTCGCCGTAAATGCAGCCATGGCCTGTCCTCCTCTGCCGTGCATGCCGTCCCCACATTCATGTCTTATGTGTTCCAAATGCTTCATTCACTTCCCCGTTGTCTCATCTCATTTCAACTGTAATAAACACACGGTGCTTCAAGACCTAGGTATCAAGCGCTACTACTGTCAGAGCTGAACAGGATCTTGTTCCTTTGCACCAATGGAGGAAAGAGCCTTTGAAACCTTCTACAAAAGTATGCCAAAACGACACATCCGCTGCAAAGCTTAGGTCTCATCTCAACGGCCTTCCCCCATTTGTAACCCTATATCCGCAAATCCGACCCTTTATGTCACCATCACAAGTACTCATACATCACGAAAGCCTCCAGCATTACCACATCAACCCATACGATTTAGCACACAATACTGTAATCCGCCAAAATCCTTCACATTTCAATATGCCGCGATCTTATGGCGGAAAAAACTCAACACCACCACATTACCAAGCTTTTCATGGGAAACCTAGTGCTGCACACAATATAGAAAGCAGTTTGACTTTTTAGGTAAATTGAGCAGAAAGAATCGGCAATCCACTGAAACGGGCTAGGCTTTCATCCCTTTAAAGTTTGCCTGTGGAGACTGAAAAGCCTTGCTTGTGGAAAGGATCCTGAGGGCATTCAATCTGACAGCACCTGCGCATAACAAACTAGGCGCCTATGCCTGCTAGCCAAGGATAGAATGAAGCGAGGCAGTAGCTAAAGGAAAATGACGAATGGCAATTGATCGGAGATAGATTCCTAGGAAGAGAGAGCGAGACGACGATCGAAGCAAAGCAAAGAGAAAAAGAGAAAAAGAGAAAAGGCCGACGGGCCAAGCCCTTTGTGCGAGCACTGCTTGAGCTGAATAAAAATAGGAAGAAAAAAGAGAGAGAAAGAAAATTTTTTAAAAAAAAGGGAAGAGGGGTATCAATGAAGCATCTTGCATTAAGTTTTAGTGTCCGTGAAAGGGATATAATTTGCCCACTTGGACGTTGCCACGCACCCCGAACTGCCACTCGGAGTCTCTTGGATGCTAGCCACTTGGCACCGATTTAATGGCTAATCTTGCGATGTGGCAAAATCTTAAAGCTAATGAATGAATTACACAATTGTGACAAGAGGCTTAAAATGGTGGGAGAGGGCTTACCACATAGTTAAGGCACCATAAGTATGTGTATGGTTAACATGAATACACTTATTTTCTAGCCTACCTTTTTAAGCGTTGGAACAACCTTTTTTTTTTCCTATGGCATAAAACTTTGACCTACTTGTGAGGATTTTTATTCGTGCTTTAGGCTATGAGCCAAGAATATGAATTGATGGGTTCAAGTGGTCGATGAAAGTGTGTGAAGATAATCAATGAAAGCAACATGCCCTTTATTATTTTGGCCCTCTGCAAGACCAAGCAATCTTTTAATCCTTACATAAGTTGACCTACTTGGTCAGCAAGCATCCTTCCATTTTCAAGATATAGTAGATATGCCAAATGTCCCAATTTAATAGTATGTCAAATGATTTTCTTTTGTGGTAGTGTTGTAATCTTGTACTAGCATTTTTATGCAAAAATATTTACTGTACACTAAGTAGTAGGTTGAGCCATGTGTCAACAACGCAATGGGTTGGAGTTGAGCCTAGATGAGTGTGGCACAGATTTTCCTCTCACCCAACTCAATCCATTGGCCTTGGTTATTGATGAGAGGCGGTGGAAAAATCTTTCGTTGTGCGAAACTGTCGCGAATGCGAAAGAACCACGACTCAATGCGATTCGGATGGAGTTCAGATGCGATCGCTGGACACTGCCAGCAAAATCACTCCTACAGTCCTCCTAACGAAAGATCCTGTGTTCCATTCGAGAACGAAGCATATTGCGATCAAGTACCACTTGATCATGGATCTAATTGAAAAGAAGATGTTGCAGACCACCTTCATCGGAACGAAAGACATGGTTGTTGACATCTTCACCAAAGCCCTAGACAAAGGACTCTTTGAGAGACAGAGGAGCAGTCTTGAGATCGTAAAGCTGTCGTACTTTGAGAGGGAGCTGAAGAAACAAAACGTTTCTAATTACAAAGCTTGGCTAGCTTTCAGCCCTCTGCCTGACGAAGATGTTCGTGAACATGAAAGTCAAGAGACACAAAACATGAAGGTTTCGCGAACACGAAAGTCAAGAAGACACGAAACACGAAAGTTTCGCGAACACCTGACGGGAAGACACGAATGCGAAAGATTCGCGAACGAGAATCTTTTGCGGTCCAACACGAGAAAGTTAGATGACGGAAACGAAATTGCGAAACCTTTTTGTGTCCTCATGCTCCAAAGAGTACCAGCAAAGATCATGCAAGTACCCAGGAGGACAGTTATCTGACCTGATGGCATGACATTAGCAAATACACTCTAGGTCGTGGTTAATCTGCCACTCTTGTAATTTTCTAATTAGTTATAGATGCTTAATCACTCTAATCTTAAAGTTACATAGAGCGACTATATACTTACTGAAAGATACCTGACATATAGATGAATACAGATATACACATGAAGTAGTCTGATGCTAGTAAGCAATCAAGACGAAATATAGACAAGAAGTCCACTTGCGAGTGAGACCAATTCTGTGATCAGGATCCATAAGTCCGCTAGTAAGCAAGACATCCATTCGTGAGAGAACTGTATTTCTCTCACGCCAGCGCACTGTGTGGATCTGCATGCAGTGCTTTAAGGATCAGAGAAAATGAATAGATGACCTTGTAGCCATTGTGCATATATCAATTTATGATGTATGATCTTGTATGAAAATGTGTCTACTGTTATTCGTGTGTCTGATTCTCCCATTCTTTTTCAATTTCGCACATTGGTTGAGACTTATTGAATGCTGCATTAGTTTATAAAGGTAGATCAGTAGAGGTGTTATCCATCTGCAAGGCCAGAGGCTCGTTCCTTGTTTCGTCCAATTCGTCCAAGAACTGCCTTAGCCAGATTATCTCGTTGGCCATCTTTGCTGCTGCAATGTACTCTGCTTCGCAGGGTGACTGGGCTACAATGGTCTGCTTCTTGCTGACCCAGAGAAGTGCTGCTCCTGATGCGATGATGCATCCTCTTGAGACGCTTTTACAATCATCCTTGAGAGATGCCCAGCTAGCATCGCTGTAGGAAAGCATCCTGAAACCCGTAATCACGACAATAACACAAACCCGTAATCCCTCGTTAATTGAAGATATTGCAAAATGCGTTTTGCAATCTTCCAATGTGTTGAGCTTAGATTCGTGCAGAATTGGCTCATCCTGAATACTGCATAAGCAATATCAGGACGTGTGTTGTCTCCAAGGTACATCAGTGATCCTATCGGTTTTCTATAAGGTGTGATCTGCATCTGTTCTCTCTCTTCTTCGGTCTTCAAACAGTCATCATTTGTCAGCACCGTCCCTGTGAGCATTGGAGTATTTGCTCCTTTGTAGTTCAGCATCCCAAAATCCTCTAGAATCTTCTAGGTGTATCTGGACTAATGAAGGTATAACTCACCTCCCTCGTAGTTTCTTTCAATTTGTAAGCCTAGGTAACACTTAGTTTCTCCTAGATCCACGATCTTGACATGTTTCGAGATGTCTGTCTTTACTTCAGCAATTAGCTGCTCACTCCTACAAAGTATCAGAGTGTCGTCCACATACACAGCCACAATGATAATTTGCCCATTTGTAACTCTGACATATACATTGGAATCAGCCAACAGAGGCTTGAATCCTAATGATTTCAGGGCTTGATCTTTCTTCTTGTACCATTGTCGGGCTGACTGTTTCAAACCGTAGATGCTTCTATGCATTCTGCATGCATAGTCAGGAAGTGAATTCGAGACATATCCTGGGGGTTGATCCATATAGACCTCTTCGTCTAGCTCGCCATGCAAGAAGGCTGTCTTCTCGTCCACAATGTGGATCCTGAGGTCATAAGCTACTGCATATGAAAATAACAAATGTAGGGACGAATGTTTAACGATAGGAGAGAAGGTTTCAGAGTAGTCAATACCATATCTCTGAGAGAAACCCTTCGCTACCAGTCTTGCCTTGTATTTTGTCACGTTCCCATCTGGTCCATATTTTAGCTTGAAAACCCATTTGCATTTGACAGTCTTGCGCTTATGTGGTAATGGCTGCAACATCCATACTTGGTTCTTCCTCATGGACTCCATCTCTTCATTCATGGCCTGGATCCATCTGTCCTTTTCTGAACATTCAATTGCTTCCTCGGAAGTCTGTGGTTCACCACTGAATCCGCATAACCCTTCTGATGTGGAAGCTGAGCTACCTGGCACATATCTTGTTGGCGCTCTTCGTGGTCTTGTTGACCTTCTACGAGATCCTCGTGGGAGAGCAATGCCTTTGCATTTGTCTGCTCTGCTCGGTCCGGAACCATCTTAGTTTACAGGAGTTGTAGTAGTAGGCTGCCTCTTGATAAATTTTACAGTTTTTAGGACAATAATGATTGTACTTTACAATCATAGAGAGTTATTGGTTTCTTAATCAATGAATCTATCAAGTTCTACACATTAGATCTTGATCTAGATTCACTACACTTGGATTTAAGCAAGAGCAATGGATCAACACATCATTTTTTAGTGAGAACGGCCTCACACGTGTGGAGTATTGCACCTGAAACAACAAGTACAATGATACTAGATAGCAATCATACATAAAAATCACAAGACAAATGACTAGAAACCTCACAAAAGTGTAGAGTGTAAAAGTCTCATTAATCTTCTTAGCAAAATGATGATCCTTTTATGGATCAAGTACATCCATGAGTCTGGTACAGTCCAGCAAGCCTTCACACGTGTGAAGAGTGCCACATCACTCAGATCTATCCATTTGATCCATCCTTGATCCTTATCCAATAGTTGACCTTCTAGAATATGACTAAAATCCAAAAAGCTAGTCTCCTAGAATATAGGAATATTCTCTAAAAAATAGGATCTAAGGAAAATGGTCAACTCTTATCTTCTAGTACTCTATACACACGTGTGAACATCCACTTGCCATGTGGGAGCATTTACTCATGCACATGCAAGGAAAAGCTAATTTGTAGGTGACTAGTCAACTTGACTAAAAACTAGTCATTTCATGTCCACACTAACTAGAATGATACAAAATCAATTTGGATATATACAAACATGAAAAGTACATCCTTTCACATGTGGGAACAGGCTCCACACGCGTGAAATCAGATCATCAACATATTCTAATGTTTGATCAATATTTACATGAACCAATGTCAAGTGAGAAGTGACAATTTTCAACACTCCTCCTCACTTCTAACTTGGCAAATCTAGTGTACATCTATCTACAATTCCAAGAGCTATCTTAACTTAAAAAATGGATCTTTGGACAATGGTTTGGTTAAGATATCAGCTATGCATTCGGATGATGGTACATGATGTAGTTGCACTTCCTTGGATTGTACCTTCTCCCTCACAAAGTGGTGAGCTATCTCAATATGCTTTGTTCTAGCATGGAAGATAGGATTTGAAGCAATTTGTTGAGAAGCTTGATTGTCACAAAATATGTAAGGGATCTCCTCGGCCTCTAGCACATGTAGTTCCATCAAGAGTCTTCTTAGCCATAGGAGCTCTTTGGTTGTTGAAGTCAATGACTTGTACTCGGCTTCACAAGAAGATAGTGAGATTGTATCTTGCTTTTTGGAAAGCCAAGATATCACTCCTCCACAAATAAATGTTGCAAATGCACTAATAGACTTCCTATCCATCTTGTCACCTGCAAAATCTGAATCCAAGTAGGCTCTCAAGTGCAAGTTAGATCCTTCATAAAGTATGCCAAAAAATCTAGTACTAGAAACATATCTAAGTACTCTCTTGGCACTTTTCCAATGATGAACTAAAGGAGCTTGCATACTTTGACTCAACTTGCTTACACAAAAACTTAAGTCAGGTCTAGTGATGGTTAAATAGATTAGAGAGCCTATAAGCTTCCTAAAGAGGGTGATGTCCTCAAAGGATGCTTCATCACCTTCATTAGTTGCTTTCACAACATGCTCCATAGGGGTGTCAATCCCCTTACAATCTTTCATACCAAATCTTTCAAGAATGGAAGTAGCATACTTAGATTGACTTATGAAAGTCAACACATGACTAGCCTCATTGGTTGTTTCGAGTCCTATACACCTTACAGTACCCAAAAATTCGTTCACCTTGGCGACAATAGCACACAAGCTATTAAAGGTGAAGGCACTGTAAGATTATGCTTTGCAAATGATTAGTCTAAGCTACTCTCTAAAGTCCTGTATGTACCAAAGTTATCTACAAATCTGCTCTCTGTAAGCAGAATCACTGATCTAGGACACAGAGTAGAATTTGAATGTGATCAGTGTAAAGTAGTTGATAGGATAGGCAAGATCCTAGCACTCGGAAAGAGGCATGGATACTTGTATAAGTTGAGTCATTGTTTTTCTACCTCTAGTCAGACTCTCAGTACTTCAATTCATTCAAATAAAAGTTTACTTTGGCATTATAGACTTGGTCATTTAAATCCTGCTGTTGTACAACGAATGTCTAGACAATCTATTGTTCTTGATCTTGACTATCCTTGCGAAAAAGTCGAGTTACCTATCTGTCAAGACTATCTAGTTGGTAAATAGACTAGGAAATCATTTAAGTCAAGCCATCAACATATTGCTAGAGGATTACTAGACGTTGTACATTCAGATATTTGTGGCCCGATGAAAATTCCTTCGCTGAAGGATGCCAAGTATTTTATAACCTTTATTGATGAATTCTCCAGAAGGACGATGGTGTATTTCATAAAGAAGAAATCAGAAGCCTTCAACTGCTTCAGAATCTTCAAGGAGAGTGCAGAAAAGGAGACTGGAAGGATAATCAAAGCCCTAAGGTCAGACAACGGTGGAGAATATATCTCTGTCGATTTTAAGGAGTACTGCCAAAGCCAAGGCATTGAGCAACAATTCATCACTCCTTACAATCCTCAGTCTAATGGCTTAGCTGAGAGGAAGAACCGTACTTTGGTCGAATCTGCTAAGTGTATGTTATCGCATGCATCGTTGCCCAAGAGATTCTGGGCTGAAGCTATCTCCACTGCAGCTTACCTCCAGAACAGATGTTCAACCAAGGCCCTCTCAGACAAGACACCCCACGAGGTGTGGACAGGCTCTAAGCCTTCTTTGAAGAACCTAAGAGTGTTTGGGTGCATTGCCTATGCGCAGATCCCAAAGGACACAAGGAAGAAATTGGACTTCCAGTGGAAAAAATACAAAAAGGACCAATAGTGGATTCTAATCTGATCCTCAAGAGGGATTGGTTGTCAGATTACTTGATCTATCAATCTACTTCAGATTAAGATCAATCTAGATCAATTCTAGACACAAAATCCTAACAAGAACAATCATTAATTGAAGGTAAGTGTACTTTATGGTTTCACACATGTGAAACACTGTTTGAGTATGGACTCCAACCTGAAAATCAAGTACACATTGATAGAACCTCAAAACAATCAAAACAAATGTAGACAAATGGAGAGAATCACTTAAAATTGCTTCCAAAACCAAGATTGGTGTCTCACAATGATTATGGCCAAATGTGGCTCTATATATACAATAAATGAGAGCTCGTGGTACCAATCATCCCTCTGATCCCACATGTGTGAAGGTGCTTTGTCATATGATGATTCATCATGCAAAACTGACACTTAGACAAAACCTTCTATTTTGAGCACTTTTGGTCCATTTTCCTTCTATATGGAGATCTACTTGGAAATCTTCTAGAAGTCAAAATTCGTCTGCTTCAGCCTATTCCACACATGTGAGCTGTCCTCTACACATGTGATATGACACCTAACCAAAAGATGTGGCTCATGCAATCAATAGATTGATGCCATGTGTCATATGTCTAGAAAACTAGTTTTTGGCCTTTTTAGCCACTAGAACTTGAATTAAATCATATGTACAACCTATATGATTATGGTACATGACAAGTAAACTATTTTTACACGTAGGAATAGGCTCCACACATGTGTGTTTATCTATATTCAAGATTTTTGGCCTCTACCAAGCTTATTTTTGCATTTTTCACACTCCTCCTCAAAAATCTAGCTTGGTAAATCTAGCTTGATGGAAAACATGATGATCTTGAACTTGACTCCATGGGCTGAATTGGACTTTGCTAGTTCAAAAGGTGTGAAGATCAGCCAATGAGCTTGATGTTGATCTGAAATCACCATATCCATGATAGTGCTTCTTTGATGTTGACATCTTTGATGAGCTTGAGAGCTTTGCACCATCCTAGCACCTCCAAAATTGACTCCTTCCAATTTTCATGTAGATGCTTGACCTCGAGGCTTGCTCCTTCTTCATGTGCATGCTCTTTCATGAGAAAATAAAGATTTCTTCTTGATTTATCAGGATCACAAAGATCTAACATCATGTTACCATGATCTAGAGAATTAGACTCATCCAAATTGGCAAGACTATGCATGCTATAATAACAAAGTGTTTGCATCATATATTCATGCTTGTTTACCATGCTAATCTTAGATCCAATGAGGCTAAATACTTCATTATGGAGATAAGTTTCTTTAGAAGATGATTCACTTACTCTCATAAAGAGTTTACAATTTGCCTCAATACAAATTTTCAAACTATGAGTGAACAAATCACTTTTGCTCTTACATGACTTAAGAGCATACATTTGATGAAATAACCATTTGCTTTCTAACTGATTTAAAATCGATTTCGACCTTTAAAGAACATCATCTATGTTCTCAAGAGAGACTTCATACTCAACTAGTATGGCTTTACTCCAATTTTGAGATGCAATGATCTCACTAAAGCAAATTGATTTATCAAATGACATAAGAGAAGTAAGTATGTGATGTATACCATATGAGATATGCTCCTATTGCCCTTGAAATGTGAGCCACAAGCTTATTTTTGCATTTTTCACACTTTCCAAGCCTGAAGACCATTCTGATCGGATATACTTTGTCTGATAACACCTACAAGCTGTACGATCCTGATACCTAGCAAATATTGTATAGTTGGGATACAGTCTTTGTCGAGGATCAGTTCGTCGACCTCAAAGGCAAGGATATTGCTCAAGAAGAACCTACATCTCCTGCCATTGACTCGACAGTTCGAGCTTCTGGCTCAGGCGTGTCTATTGTCGACCCACTTCGAGACAACGAATCAGACGAAGATGTTACTGCTACCCAACAACAAGTCCCAGGAGCGGTTCATCAGTCGAATCCTCCCAGAAGATCAAGCCGAGTGCGCACACGGCCCACAAGGTATACTCATGAGTCTACCTGTCTCTTAATGCAAGAACCGATGACAGTCGAAGAGGCACTTAACCAACCAGACTCTGATCTCTGGAGAGAAGCCATGGACAGAGAGTATTCCTCTCTGATCAAGAATCAGACATGGTCATTAGTCGAAGCTCCTATTGGCTGCAATATTATTGATTGCAAATGGATCTTTAAGATCAAATATAATGCCAACAGAGCAATTGATCAAAGGAAAGCTAGACTAGTAGCACAAGGATTCACCCAGATCCCGAATGTCGACTACAGTGAGACTTTTAGTCCAGTCGTCAAACATTTGTCGATCCGAATGCTCTTGTCTTATGCTGCAGCTACCGACCTCGAAGTACATGTTTGATGTACAAACAGCCTATCTGAATGGAGTCATACAAGAAAATATCTACATGATCCAGCCCGAAGGATACGTTTTGGAAGGCATGAAGAAGTTTGTAAACTCCACAAAGCCCTGTACGGCTTGAAACAGTTTGCTAGAGCTTGGTTTCAGAGGATCAACACATTCCTCATTGAACAAGGATTCAAACCAAGCACTGTTGGACACAACGTTTATTCGAGGTCAGTGCAGCAATCTTTCATTATCATCACCTTGTACATTGATGATATGTTGCTCTTCAACAACAATACCAAAATGGTCAAGGATGCAAAATAGATGCTATTCTTAGAATTTGACATGACTGATCTGGGCGAAGCTCACTTCTGTCTTGGAATTCAAATCCACAGCGACAGAGCAAATCGACTGATTTACATCACTCAACAAAGGTATCTTCACAATCTTCTTAACAGATACAATTTGATGAATTGTAAATAAGCTCACTCGCCAATGGATCCAGGCCTGCATTTGTTGAAGGACCAATGTCTCCAGACCAAGCAGGAAGAGGAGTAGATGAGAGAATATCCGTATCGATCAATACTTGGATCTCTCATGTACGCAATGGTCTGTACAAGACTAGATATCTCTTTTGCTGTAAGCTCACTTAGCCAATATATGGCTAATCTTGGCATTACCCATTGGAAGGCTCGTATTCGAGTCATGAGATATATTCGAGCTACCATGGACCAATGCATCTGCTATGGAGATGTCAGCAACGATAATCTTCATCAGCTTAGTGGCTATTCTGATGCAAGCTGGGGAGGAGATGCAGACAATCGTAAGTCCACATCTGGATTTACATTCTTCTTCAATGATGGTCCTATTTCATGGAACAGACGTAAGCAAACCTCTATCGCACTTTCTTCTACTGAAGCAAAATATATTGCTGCTTTTCAATCTATTAAGGAAGCATTTTGGTTGAGAAATTTGCTGTCAGACATCAATCTGTATCAGAACAGCCCTACAATTTTATTTCGTGATAATCAAAGTGCTATTGCCTTATCGGCCAACCCTAGATTTCATTCTAGGAGTAAGCACATTGAGATCAGATATCACTACATCAGGGGCATCTCTTGAAGATCCATCAAACTTGGAAAAATATTTTGAATAGCAATACTTTGAACAATGTTAGCATGAGCATCCAACAATCCATTAAGAATCACCTGAACAAGCTCTCCTTCCTTAATGCTCTCATCAATGCAAGCCAACTCATCATTCCATACTTTCATCCTCAAAACAAAAGTACTTTCTTAATTCTTTGGCAAACAAGAAAAGATTTGCCTTCTTGGAGTCAACGCTCTGGAATAGACTTGGATTCATAAAGTTTATTCAATGAATCCCAAGCATCCTTAGATGAAGTACACTTACCAACTTCATCTTGATCATGTGTAGAGCCCTTTTGGCCCTCTTATCATACCTCATTTGATCTTGCTGTGTTGTTGGTCTCTCCTCCAAACCTACAACAATATCCAAAACATCATTCATCTCAAGAAGTGATTCCATCCTCGCTTTCCACAATGAATAGCTACATGAGGTAAGCCTATCATTGGCTTCCAACTTGACTCCACTTGAGGTTGCCATATAGCAATGACCTGATCTTCTTTTTCAGCCTGTTTCAATGCACAAAGAACTCCTTTGAACAACAAAAAATGTTTTCAAAAGAAATCACAAATATTTGAAACTATCTCAAAAAATTGCAGTGGTATTAGAGCAAGGCTTACGAAGATCGAATGATTTGGAGATGTGAGCCCTTTCACCGATTCTTGGTGGAGATCGATTTGGTTTTCTCTTGAAGGTGGAGAATAAGCTTCCAAGTGGGTGGTCTCTTAGTATTTCACTTGCATGTCACTAAGATCCGTCCGTATTGGCTTTCTCCATAGCAATATGGAGTATGGTCGATATTAGCTAGTTTTTGATGATTTTTCGATTTTTGTCTGAATTTCTCATAAACTATGGTAGATTTGAATTTTTAGCAAGTGCACCTTCTTTTAGCAAGTGCACCTTCATTTAGGAATTTATTAATAGCTAAATTAATGACTACATGTCGACATTTTGCAATATTTGCGGTTCTAGAATAAAACATTGTTTGTTTTTTTAGGGTTTATAGCTACAAATGAGTAGTAAGAGCTATGATGTAGAAAAATTAGAACAACTAAAGCCTGTTACATATTACTTTGAGTTACTGTTGATAAAATTCCATCAAGCTCACACGTGTGGGGAATGATCCTCAAGTGTGAATGATCTTGTTAAACTTTGTGTTTAGCACATAAATTGATTCTAGAATAGATGCCAAAATCTAGTACAAAATTTTATGGCTAAATCACAATCTAGCATGCTAAGAATCAAAGAATGATTGCTTTGATAAACAAGAGAGAAGAAGTACAAGAATTTAATGCATTAGCATAAGCCTCTACTCGAGTTAAAGAGAGAAAGAGATAGCAATATTCAAGCGAACAATAATGTAGATCCAAAATGACATGGAATAGCTTCAAAGCTTGGTTCTTCATAAAAAATTATGAGAGTGTCTAAACATATTTATGGAGTTTGAAGTAGCTCAAGGTAGAATCACCTCCATCTAACCTCCACCCACATCTATAAGTGAAAACTAGAGAATTAGTGACATTTGTCAGTTCACATGCATGCATTTCTACCTACTTTTACCAAGTGTCAAATTTTCAACTAAAATTGTACAAATCATCATGCATGTGTCCAATTCACTTTGTGCATGCCTTGCATGTCACTATGGATCACTTACAACCATTGCATGTGATATGCCATGAGTTTCTACAAGTCTATTATTGACATTTCTATGTCTACATACTATATGCAAGTTGTATATTATCAACTAGACTTGAAGAACCCATGTAGCTCGAGCTTCTTCTAGGCCAAATTTGGCATTTACAATATGAAATAACATATATACATAGAAAAAACTCTGTCAAAAGCCTAAAGTCAAGATAGATGATTTTTCATTTTCCAACACTCCTCCTAAAAATAGTCTATGTTTGACTTGAACATGGATCTTGGTATTATTCCAAGATTGGCTCTATGCTTGATGAAGGAATTTTTGCTCAAAGGTTGGGTGAGAAAATTTGCAATACAAGATGATGTGTCAATGTGCTCCAAGTAGATTTCCCCTCCAATGAGCTTCTCTCTCACGAAGTGATGTGCAACCTCGATGTGTTTGTTCCTTGCATGAAATATTGGATTATTGGCAAGGGCTTGTGCTGAAATATTGTCACACATGATCAAAGGTAGATCATCTTCCTTGATTATCTCTAGCTCCACAAGCAACCTCTTGATCCAAAACACTTCTTTTGCTGTAGCAGTAAGTGCCTTATATTCAGCTTCACAAGATGAGAGTGATATGGTATCTTGCTTTTTGGAAAATCAAGATATTAAATTTCCTCCAAGATATATGACATATGCACTTGTAGATTTCCGATCTATTTTATCACTAGCAAAATCCGAGTCAGAATAGACAACTATGGAAAGATCTTCACTTTTATATAACAAACCATAATCATAGGTTGAAGATATGTACCTAAGTACTCTTTTGGCCATTTTCCAATGATGTATTAATAGTAGGATTTTGCATAGCTTGGCTCAACTTATGAACACTAAAACTTACATCAGGCCTAGTTATGGTGAGCCAAATTAAGGAGCCTGTAAGACTCCTAAAAAGAGTGATGTCCACAAAGGATCTTTCATCACCTTTGTTAGGATCTTTTACAATTTGCTCCATAGGAGTATCAATACTCTTACAATCTAGCATATTGAACTTTTTTACATTGAAAGAGCATACTTGGATTGACAAACAAAAGCTTTCTCATTATGGAAGTCAATCTCTAATCCTAATATGTATTGAATTTTTCCAATATCTTGCATCTTGAATTCTTTTCCAAGTGCAATTTTGGTTTCTTCAACTAAATTGATACAACTTCCTGTCAGGATAATATCATCAACATAAAAGAGAAGAATGACAATATCACTATCATAAAACTTGACATACAAGGAAGGATCATAGTTACTAGGATTGAATCCTAGTGAGACAAGAAAAGTGTTAAGTCGAGAATACCACAATCTTGGTGCTTGGTTTAGTCCATAGAGACTTTTGAAGAGCAAGCAAACTTTGGTCTTGTCTTGGATGAACCCAAGGGGTTGATCCATATAAATTTCTTCTTTTAGATATCCATTTAAAAATGCATTTGAGACATCTAGTTGAAAAATTTGCCATTTGAAAAAACAAGCAATAGAAATGGTGATTATATTTGACTCGAAAAACCCATTTGCAACCAATAGTGTGCTTGTTGGATGGAAGATCCACAAGTTGCCATGTCTTGTTGGCAATCAATACATCATATTCCTCCTTCATGGCTAGAAACCATTCTTTTGAGTTGAGTGCATAATATACATCCTTTGGCTCTTCATGTAAAACAAAATAAGCATAATTAGTGGAGTTGAGTTCCACTTGCTTGCCTTTATCTCCATATGTAAGCCTCTTAGGCTCAGATCTTTCTCTTTGTCCAAGTGGTGAATCGAGATTCCCAGGAGCCTCCCATCACTGCAGCACGAAAATACAATCTTGCTTTTGGCAGTTGATCTTTGATACTGTCTGACGCCATTGGTTTATTTGGATCAAATGTCAACGTGGGAAGGCAATCATCCCATCGAGTAGCAACGGACGCCAATAGAGTCAAGTCTTTTGCAAAGAGCGCCAATTGACTAACTGTCAAATTGGGAGAGTGTATATACTCTCACTGGTATGCTTGTAATGCTCTGTGGAAATCCACTAAAATTTCTCAACTGTAAGGCTGGTGGATTACTGGCCATGGATCGTAATTTTATCCATGGCCACTCCCAGATATTTCCACTTATTTTGTCACGACATTGGGACGTAGTATGGATCTACGTGCAATTGGTGAGGACTGGCCACATAACTCCTGATTGATTTTGGAGTTTTCTCAAATACTGTTATTCTCCAGGCCGACTGCTCTCCCAATGCAAGGTAGCTTATCCAACTCATTGTCGGCCTCTATTTCAGAGGTCTTAAACTTGATGACCCAACCGCCACGCGAGGACTCATGCGGATGTTGCGTTAGGAAGCTCTGGATCTGGTCCTTGACGTTGGTTGGTCGTCTGAATAAGGGTCTGGTCCCTGATGTAGATGGTCCTGATTCCGTTGCCTGTGGAACTGGCTATACTTCTTCGACCTCTGGTGCTCCACTCTGATCCATGCCTGAATCCATTGTGGCATCCAATCCAGCCTGTTCTTGTCGTTGAGGCAAGAATTGTGGCATTTGTGGAACAGAGATTTGCGGGTTGGACTCCAAAATCTGAGAGGCAGCCTTTTCATAAGCGTTAATAGTTTCTTTGGCCTTTGCCAACTCAGTCAAGGTCGTGCCTTTAAACCTGTCGAACTGAACTTGATACCCTTGGAGGGCCACTCGATAAGTTTCAATCTTTTTAAATAAATACCCAATTTTCGTCGGAGTTATCGGATGATCAAGAATTTGAGTATGGAGATACGCATCACGCTCAAGGGTGGTCGCATCCAATTCACCTTGAAGACGTGAGCGATCTTGCTCGGCCATCTGCAGTTGACCCTATAACAACAACACTTGTTGTTTCGCATCCTGCAAAGGCCTATCCACTTGGTCTTGTGTAGTTGTTAGGGCATTTTGAAGGGTATTGACATAATCTTCTTGCCGATCAGCCGATTATTGTGTCTTTTTCATCTCAACTTCAGATTTCGCTTCATGCTGCTTAGCAATCTTCAAATCTCTGTCCAGTTGGATGACTTTCTGGCTTATGAGGGTATTTTCAGAACCCATGTCTGAAATTCACTACTCCATTTTTTTTTCTTATCCAACATACATTGGATCACTTGCGCAAGGTTTGAGACTAAACCGAGAGCATCACCAAAATCTACTATCATGGAGGTGGTAGCAGCAAGAGGACCTGGTGGTACTATCCTTGTTTGGCGTGGAGCTGGTGTCGACAATTCTTCTTCTTCAAAAGTATCATCTTCCTCATAGCCCTCAGGTACTGTGGTGTCGAACTACGTCGGCGATTTGATTGCATGCCTGACCCGAATGGTGATGAGGTCTAGTGAGATGACTCTGTCGGTGCTTCTTCATAAATAGATAGCATGGTATCAACATTAAACCCACGAAGCTTGTCTTCCAAGTAAGAGGTGGATAATACCGAGAGAAGAGGGCTAGCCGCAAATTGCTGCTTGGTGTTATCCTTGATTGCCCTCTTCAACTCACCAAAAATCGTCTTATACCAACTATAAGGTCCGAGAGGGCCAGATCCTAATTTGTAGTTGGAATCCACAATGCGGTGCAAGATCTGTGAAGAAATATGTTCCTTCTTGAGGTTGCCAACCATCAAAAAGTTGTTCAGAAGCTGGGATGCGGCATGGATGATGGGATCTCGGATGGATTCGAGGAGATACTCGTCATGAGTCCAGTAATACTCAACATATGTGTCTATGAACGGCTTGATCACGTTCTTTGCATGCTTGTGATTTGGGGATGGCTCTTTGCCGGATGTGATACCTATGGCTACAAGGGTGGCTTTAGTAACGCGCACCTTGTGTGTGGCAGTCTAAAAAGTGATGTACAATTTAGACTTGGCCTCGGTCCAAGTGCTAAAGGCCATAGTGATGAATTACATATTAATTTTTCCAGAAAAGGCTCTCTCATAAATTCTCATTGCCTTGAGCAAGGGCCCGACAAGAGACATCCACTGAACGACCATGCTTGCGCCATGATGTCCGTTGTAGTTGGAACATCACAATGGATGGAGTATCGCGGAGACTGAGAGGTATTAATAGAAGACGTGATGATGGAAAGTAAGTGTGAGTGTATATCAGAAGAGAGAAAAAAGTTGGTAGAAAGTTTTGGTCCGGAATCTTTTTGCAAGAGCTCCGCTAGCACAAGTGACAAATGAATCAAATTTAGCCTTCTTGTAGGTGAATTTGGAGGGTCCATTAGACAAAGTACTAGTTTGGGTCAGCTCTGGACAGAAATTTGCAGGCTTGCTTAGTACTGTGAAAATAGCTTCCAAAATTCTTAGCAAAAATTTTGGACAAAAATAACAGTCTAGCGAACATTTTGCAGATCTTGCGAAGGTTCAACATTTGTCTAAAGCCATCATTCGCCTGGGTACTGTAATAAATGAAATTTTTTACAATCTGAACCTATGACCAACCTAAATTTGGCATTTTAAATTTATCTGGCATATCGATGAAGGTTCATAAGTACTGGAAGATGTTTGACAAACGTTCCTAAAATGGCATGATGTTGAACATTCGCCTGAGGTAAAAATGGATATCAACTGGTGGAAAGAACGTTTGCCCAACTCGGTATAGGTATATCTAAGGTGGATATTGCCTTTGAAAACTCGACGAACAATTCTAGCACAATATGTGCAAAAAATAATCCAAAAAATAGTTTTCCAAGTCATTTTCCATAAAGATTTGATTCTTGAAAATACTTTCCTTCAATTTTTCCTAAGATGATGACATTTCTGACTTTTGCTCATCAATCTTTTCATTTGTTTTCTATTTTTACTTATTTTTTTGTCTGTTCCAAAAGAAAATGTCAACCAAGTAGTAAAAACAAGAAATTGAAAAATAATAAAAAAAAAAACAGAGTCTCAGATTATGCTAACTGAACTGGTGGAATGACCTGCCAAAACTTGCGTAATCAGCTGCCATTCACTGGAGTATCAAAAGGTTTTCCATCCAAAAGTTCCAAAATAATTGTTCCATAGTTCAATATTTCTTTGACTTTATATGGTCCTTCACCGATAAACTTCAATTTTCCTTTGATCAGCTTGGTTTTATATATCAGTGCTAGATCTCTTTCTTTCAGATCCTTTTTGTGTAATCAGTGATCGTGCCATGCCTTACGGTGGGCTTTCCCTACTGCTAACGCATGAACTGCCATCAATCTAGTTTCACATAATTTGTGCAAGGCTTCATAACGCAGTTGTAAGGATTTATCATCATCTAATCGCTCTATTGATGCTATGCATAGAGATGGTGCTAAAATTAAATCGGCATGAAAAAATACCATAAATCAGTTGAAAAGGTGTTTGATTCGTGCTACTCTTGTAAGCAGTTCTGAATGCTAATTCCATCTAACCCTTGTTTGTATAGTTGGTCTGCAATTAACGTATAAGGTTTGGTTTTGAGGACCAATGCACGTTGTTCAGGTTTAGATAAGGATGGGTCAATCTGCCATGAAGTTAAATATTTTGTGATATCCTTGACCCAAACAGGTGTAGAGTCAACTTGAAATAAAATGGCATCAAGTAAATCATCGTTGATGCCTTGATCTAGAGTTGGTAGGTTAGGAATTCGATAGATGATCTGCTAAAAAATATTGAACTCCCTTTTGAACCACGATCCTAAACTCAAATTCTCGCAGTAATAGGATCCATCGAGTAATACGACCGGTTGTGCAAGTCTTGTTAGTAGGATATAGGAGTGCTTGATGATAAGGGAAGAAGGCAAAAACTTTTCCCAGGAGATAATGCTGCATGCAATTTTATGTTCCTAGTCAGAACGACTCGCTTCAACCATTTTTGTCATAATATTGGAGAGAATATTATTGGAGGATTCAGCTTGGCCATTACCCTTGGGATAATATGGAGTACTAAACCGGTGTATAAGAAAAAGTCTTCCAACAAATACTTTATTGTTTGATTAACAAAGTGTGTACCACGATCACTGACGATCTCTATAGGACATTCGAATCTAATAATGATGTGTTCATAGAGGAATTTAGCCGTAGATTTTGCATAAGCAACTTTAACAACTTTGGCTTCAACCCATTTGGCCATATAATTGGTTGCTATGATGATATATTTGGCTTGAGATCCTCTTGTCGCAGGATGAATAGGACCAACATAATCTAGGTCCCATTTTCCAAATGGTGCTTGCGATAAAACCGGATGTAATGGTTCATAATTTTATCGCATAGGACGTTGTGCCCGTTGACAAACATCACATGATTGAATATGTGTCTGTATGAAGTGTAGGCCACCAACACCCTGATTGCAAAACATTAGGAGAGTTTTGAGCGCCAAAAAGACCTTTTAAGAATTTGTGCAAGATGCCTTTTGTATTATTAAAATATTATAACACTAATACTTTTGACTTGCCATAACTTTTTAATCATAACTCAGAAGTATGTCATGTAACATGTTTACAGTTCCCCTACTCCAAAGGATCTGCTGGCTTTTTCTTGTTCTTTCTTCTTGCTTCAGAATAATTTCTGCCTGTTACCAGACTATGTTTGGCATTTTCTTGGTGTTTTCTTGTTATCGCAATGCCCAGAATCAAGTAGAAGGGACTGGTTATTGTTGTAGTTATGTCCTACCTGTCAGAGGACACTCAGATTAGTCACTCTTGCACTAGAACACATGCATAAACGACCACAATCAATCAATCATGCATGCCAAAACGTTGAACCATCAAATCAGCATGCAAAACTTTTGAAACAATGACTAAAATTCTACTCTAATGTTGCAAAAACGAGTTTGAAATCAGATCCTAAACATACTACACTTGCATTAATCCACAAAAAAAGAAACAAGAAGCTAATTTATAGCATTTTAGAAGTCCAAGAATCAAGAAACCAACCAGACTTTTGATTATTGAACATCCTAAGAACATCAAGAACAGGGTTGTAAGGGGATATGCAAGAATTACATCACAAACCCAGCCTATTTAGTTTACCTGAATGTTGATTCCTACAATAATCCACAAACAATAAATGAAATCTAATCCACTCTAGAAAAGTAGGAAAATAATCCACTCTAATATCCACAACCACACATGTAGGAGGGAAGGGCAAGATCATGAATGCATCACTCAAGAAACAAGCATGATCAAGGAGCTCAATGGATGTACCAAACTCGTGGAGGCTCTTCTCATTTCAGCATGGAGTAGGTACAATACACGAAAAGCTCCTCTTCTCCTTAGGTGGCATCCTACTGGCATTTTCACATTTCACAAATTACAAGTGGAATAATGCTCTCCACTAGAGGTCGCCATCAAAAGTTGGCTCACTCTACTTTCTTTAAGAGGGGTCTACTTGCATTTATTAGTTTGCCTAGAAGTACTAGTTCCTACATGGTCATTCCATCGGTTGGTCAGAATTGCAATCAGAGATTTCGGCTGAAAGTATTATGCATGGGTGTGAATCCGGTCCGGTTGAGATGGTGATGAAGTGCTTCAATCGAGATGGTACGGAGGGCGTCAGTCAAGATGGTAACGAAGTGCTTCGGTCGAGATGGTAATGGAGGGCGTCGGTCGAGATGATAACGAAGTGCTTCTGTCGAGATGATGACGGAGGGCGTCGATCGAGATGGTGACGGAGGGCATCGGTCGAGATGGTAACAAAGTGCTTTGGTCGGGATGGTAACGGAGGACGTCAGTCGAGATGGTAATGAAGTGCTTTGGTCGAGATTTGATGAGGGGCTTCTGTTGAGATCTGATGAGGGGCTTTAGTCGAGATATGAGGAAGGGCTTTGGTCAAGATCTGACAAGGGGCTTTGGTCGAGATCTGATGAAGGGCTTTGGTCAAGATCTCAAGGAGGATGTCGATCGAGATTTCAAGGAGGGTGTCGGTCGAGATTTTAATGAGGGCGTCGGTCGAGATTTCAAAAATGGCTTTAGTCGAGATTTGAGTCCAAGAACGATTTGGTCAAAAAAAAAATTTTGTTAGGCACATGCGTCGGTTGAGATAGGGAGACTTGGCTGAGATGGGAGAGAAGGTGTTCGGCCGAGATGGTGATGGAGGAGGTCTCGGCTTAGATGGGAGAGAAAGAGGAGTCAGCTGAGATGGTGACGGAGGGAGGTGTAGACGATGGATAAACTGTGGGTAGAGGAGGATGTAGAAGGATCTGAGGTTGTATGTAGGACATGTGGAGGGTGGCTGTAGGCTGTTCTGAGCTATGAATAGATCTTGAAATGTACCACATTTCTTGGATGGATATGATCAAGGGCAGTATTGCGGCATTGATTGTTTCAAAATGTGAGTGGTGCAAGCAACAACGGGCCAAATGTTTATAGATCCCCTGCTCCAGAGGATCTGCTGGCTTTTTCTTGTTTTTTCTTCTTGTTTCAGAACAGTTTTTGCTTGTTACCAGGCTACGTTGGGCATTTTCTTGGTGTTTTCTTGTTATTGAAATGCCCAGAATCAAGTAGAAGGGACTGGTTATCGTTGTAGTTTTGTCTTGCTTGTCAGAGGACACTCAGATTTGTCACTCTTGCACTGGAGCACATGCATAAACAACCACAATTAGTCAATCATGCATGCCAAAACATTTGACCATCAAATCAGCATGCAAAACCGTCTGAACAATGATTGAAATTCTATTCTAATGCTGCAAAAACGATTTTGAAATCAGATCCTAAACATACTACACTTGCATTAATCCACAAAACAAGAAACAAGAAGCCAATTTACAGCATTTTAGAAGTCCAAGAATCAAGAAACCAACCAGTCCTTTGATTATTGGACATCCCAAGAACATCAAGAACAGGGTTGTAAGGGGATATGCAAGAATTAAATCCAAACCCAGCCTATTTAATTTACCTGAATGCTGATTCCTACATTAATCCACTAACAAGAAATGAAATCTAATCCACTCTAGAAAAGTAGGAAAACTAATCCACTCTAATATCCACAACCACACACATAGGAGGGAAGGGCAAGATCATGAATGCATCACTCAAGAAACAAGCATGATCAAGGAGCTCAATGGATGTACCAAACTCGTGGAGGTTCTCTTCATTTTAGCATGGAGTAGGTACAATATACAAAAAGCTCATCTTCTCAAAGAGGGAGTCTCTTAAATAAGCAAGAGAGCTCCTTAGGTGACATCTTAGTGGCATTTTCACATTTCACAAACTACAAGTGGAATAATGCTCTCTACTAGAGGTCACCATCAAAAGGTGGCTCACTCTACTTTCTTTAAGAGGTGTCTACTTGCATTTATTACTTTGCCTAGAAGTACTAGTTCCTACATGGTCATTCCATCTTTCGGGATTCACCATGAGGCTTACACAGTTCTTGCTTGTCATTACTAACTAGTATTCCTTGGCTCTCATACTTGGCTCTTATCTTCGTTAGTCTCGTTTTCTCAGAGACCTCCTCGGTCTAAGGTGAGAGGTGCTCTTGGGTATCTCTGGCCGAGTATCTTGGGGATTCGTCATAATCAGCCAAGATAACATATCATTGGAAAGCCCTTGTCGAGCTCTTTCCAATGCACCAAACTCCGCTATATTCGGACTTACCACTAAAAAGGTATGCCATTTTTAGTGTGGAATCAAAATGTGGACTCAAAAAGTTACGTTATGTAGATTTCAAATTTGAGTGTTTAGATTGGTCCATGTGTAGGAACGTATAAAAGCTTTTGAGGACTTGAAAATAGCGCTTACCACAGCCCCCATACTTCGTTCCCTAGACTAGGAATTCCATGTGCATATCGTCGCAAGTAATTCTAGTTAACATTCTATGCGGAAATTCTGATCTAGTGGAGAGTGCAGATTAGAGATGCAATCACTGACTGATTTCCAACCATCGAAACCATGAACAACATCCACAAGTAACAGAGTGATGGAGGAGCTCACATAAAGCAAAAGAGCTCACAAAGCAAAAGCATCGTTATTACAAAGAGATTGATACATATACAAGTAAAGGTCTCCTTTGCATGGGGATGCCACGTGGCATAGACCTAATAAATGCATGACATTCACTATTGGCTTCTACGTGACATTTTAGCTTTTTAACTAAAGCCTACCAAACTAAAACAATACATAACTGTAAACTACAATCACAGTTGAGCTTACTATTTCTAACTCCCTCTCTTAAGCTCAAGTGTGGTTTAAGTATCAACCTAATTGTACACTTATTACAGTATCACAGCTGAAGCTTTTATAAATAAATCAGATCAAATCTAAGCTCAAATGTGATAAGAGTATTAGAATAAAAATGTGTAGCCATGTCCTGGAGTGTCCGTATAGATTATATGCAATTTTCCTGCTACCTGTACTCGACTCACACTCAAGTACATAGTCAAAGCACTTGACTCACAAAATATCAATCAAACACCATGCTCTCAACAAGAGTCTGCCACACTCTGAACTTGACTTGTTCACCATCCAACTTGAAACACAAGCGGACCACATGAGACACAAGACTCACACCGAGGAAATCTCACTGCCACCATGAGATTATCATCCTCCATCTTACTAGGCTGACATCCTATCAGACGCTTACAAGACAAACTCATAACGTTGATAACAATGAGCGACTATGGCTCAACCTGAGGAAATCTTACTGCCACTAAGATTATACCCTCACCAGAAAATCAGCTAGTAGACATGTCAACAAGTCACTGAGCATCAAATGAGTACTTTATTTTTCTTTCAGTAGCAAATGCATAACCAATCAAACTCCAACTCTGATCTACGTCTAGTCACAAAGACTCTCATGACAAAGTCATATGCAAGCAAACACATTCATGCAACTAACACAAATGACAAACATATCAACTAATTATCACTGCTTGCTGAAGAAGATATCCTCCTATACCATACACCTTTGTCATAGGTAGATCCACTACTATAACAACCATACATCCAAAGCTCCACGCATCTGTCCTGAGATGTCCTCGAATGCACCATGTACCTCCCAGAGATACATCACTATCCAAGTGTCCTATCCAACCATCCATTCCACTTTGCCTTGCCTTGCCAAGCTATCATTCATCCTTTATGCACCAAGCATACGAGTCTACCAAGGACTCTGATGAATCCCCTACATCTCATGAGCTAAAAGTATCCCAAGCATGAGCTCCACCATACTTTTGCCATGAAGTGTGTTAACAGCTTGTCACCTCCAAACTTGTCAAAAAGTTCCACCATCGCACAAGCTTAACTCTACAAACTCTAGTAATCCACTTGCTAGCTCACTTTCATGAGTACCTGGTTAGATGTCCTCTTCACAACACCACTTCATGAAATGTAGTCAAGTTACTAGATCACTTTCCAAATTTCCACTTTGGCTCATCCAGTTGACCTTTCAATTGACATCCTTCACCTTATGGCCGCCACCATTGCATTTCCACCATTAAGCTAGTGTAAACGTCTCCTCAACCGAGACATTTCTCTCTTGCAAAAGCATGTGAACCAACCACAACCACCGAATCTGACAATGCCCTTGTCAATTTTCACCTTGAGAGGCCCCCTCCAAGCGTCCCTTGAGCTTGGTTAGTTCGAACTTCCAAAAAGTTGAATCAGTAGACATGAACTATTTCACCATGTCCGTCGGCATAATGTGGCACCATGCTTGGCTCTCTCATGTGTTTGGTTTCCCTCTCTCAATTTCTGCCAATTAAGAGTTTCACGATGCCTCATTGCAAGTTTTCCGCATCTCCTATCTTTCACCAATGCAATTCCGCCCTTTCCGCTCTGCCTCACAATATACTGTGCTTAGGCTCTTCAAAACTGCTTGAGAACCACTTTAGAGCTCCTTGGCTAAAGGCACACGCCCTTTTTCCTAGCCTGTCCCGCAGACTTTCGGCCAAAAAATTGGGCTTAATTTGGCACATAGGTCACCAAATAGCGAAAACCGTACCTCATTGGGTCATTTACCTCCCGCTCCATAGAATGGTGTCAATAAAGCATCAAAACACATTTCTCCCTTGACGATGTTGTTCCTCTGTTTGTTAGCTCTACACAAGCTTTGACAGGCTCCAAAG
This sequence comes from Diphasiastrum complanatum, assembly GCA_029204225.1. Classification (NCBI taxonomy): domain Eukaryota; kingdom Viridiplantae; phylum Streptophyta; class Lycopodiopsida; order Lycopodiales; family Lycopodiaceae; genus Diphasiastrum; species Diphasiastrum complanatum. Next base: position 79,932,326 of record CM055094.1, read on the forward strand.
TTTGAAGGGCCCTTGTTTGGCCCCAAAAGCCCTCGTCTAGCCAAAGTTAGGCCCTTCCAAAGTGGCCTTAGGAAATGAGTTCAAAAGATGAATTATTTCTTCTTTCTGAAGAATTTTGCCCTTCAAACTCAAATTCACCAGTCGGGCCCTTTCAATGGCTTTCGAAATGAAAATTTCTAATGAAGTTGCCTGGCAAAATGCCCTTCAATTGCCTTTAGGCCCATTTCACTCTCCATCCAACCGTGTTCTCCAATCTAACGATCTGCGTCGTTTCAAGAGATCTTGATCCTGGCCGTCGATCTGAATGGGCCAAGATCCGACGATTTTTCAGCCTTTTTGCGCATTGAATATGACACATATGGCCACGGACCACCTCTAGCCGCTAGAGCCCTTTTCTGGTTGGGCGCGCGCGAGCTGCCACAGGCTCCTCCTCTGTTCTCCTTCCATAAACAAGCTATGGTTTCTTTTCTTTGCTATGGCTGCATCTGATCAAAGCATCCAAGCTCCTCCTAGAGTCCGTGGCCATCTACGGCCTTCAAGCAGCTACTGTTTCTCCCCAGGGCGCCCAGTTGTATAAGCTTACATCTCCAAAAAAGACTTAGAATGATGAAAGATCAGAGGTTTTTCCTCCCTAGAACCCTGACTCTCAAAAACCTTCATAGCAAGAGATTTGAATTGCTCTCTGATAAAAGCATGGCTGTCCACGGCCTCCTAGCAATTGAGTCGCGCTGCCAGGGCACCCACATGAAGCCTCTTACAGCTCAAAATTTGATTATGTATGAAGAAAGATCCAACATTTTCTTCTTATAAACCCTAGCTGTCCATGAGAATGCTCAGAGGATTGCTCCACCCTTCCATGGCTGAGCATGGCTTCTTGCGGTCATCACCTAGCTGCTCCAGCGCCCTACTGTATCTTCTTACAATAGCAAAACAACTTCCTACAGAGAAAGATCCAAACTTTTTGCTCTGTAAACCCCGGTCTGCAAAGACTAAGCTTTGTTGCATATCTTTGGAACTGCCTTCTGATCAATTCCAGAGAATTGAATCCCCATAGCTACCATGGTTGTCCAGCAACCTGTCCCAATTCTTGTTTGCAACAAATCGCTCCACAATTCACTGAGAAATGCCTCCGTTATGGGCACTTTTTTTTTGTCAGCTGCCTCATAGCCTGCTTGCTATGAAATTTTCTTTTACTTTGATTCTACGAATTGGCTTTGTATGCACTGATTCAAAGGGCTTTGCATCACCGATCACCCCGGACCATCCTGTACCCCGTACGACGTCCTTACCGTTGCTCGGTTCTGATGCTACCATTGATGGAATCGAGTTTTCCAAGAGCTTCAATCGTGCAGGTTCCTCCACAGCCTGAGGGCTTTGATACCAAGTTAACATTCTATGCGAAAATTCTGATCTAGTGGAGAGTGCAGATTAGAGATGCAATCACTGATTGATTGCCAACCACCGAAACCATGAACAACATCCACAAGTAACAGAGTGATGGAGGAGCTCACATAAAGCAAAAGAGCTCACAAAGCAAAAGCATCTTTATTACAAAGAGACTGATACATATAGAAGTAAAGGTCCCCTTTGCATGGGGATGCCATGTGGCATAGACCTAATAAATGTATGAACTTCACTATTGGCCTCTACGTGACATTTTAGCCTATATACAGGTAAACTCCCGTTATTGGCCCGGGACAAGCCCCCGGGCTGGCTTTTAACTAAAGCCTACCAAACTAAAACAGTACATAACTGTAAACTACAATCACAGTTGAGCTTACTATTTCTAACTAGTATGCCATAGGGGGTCTCCTAGCACAACTGGGCGAATATGGAAAGGATTTTTCGATACGTTTCTTGAACAGACAACTGGCGCCTGCTGAAGTAAAGTATACAACAACCGAAAAAGAAGCATTAGCCATGGTCTACGTTGTACAACAACTCCGACAATATCTGCTAGGCCAAACCTTTGCATTTTACACAGACCATCATGCCTTGCTATATATTGTTAATAAGTCATGTAAAATGGCACGTATAGGTTGATAGCTATTAATACTCAGGGAATTCAATTTTCGAGTAGTCGTCAGGAAAGGCACACAACATTTCATGGCCGATCACCTTTCCCTACTTCCTAATGTTGAAAAGGCAGCTACACTAGTAAACAACGATCTTCTTGATGCATGTCTTTTTCAGATTGATGCCACACCCTTGTGGGCTGAGGAAATAACTCAGTTCCTAACCACAGGCTCTGATTATAAGTGGGCCTAACTACAGTAGCAAAATGAAATTTTTTGCTAAAGTCAACACCCTTTCAACTCATAGGAGGACAATTATATAAAAGCTACGCTGACGGAACTATACGCAGATGTGCTTATGAATCTGAGATACGTCTTATCATATCTCAGTCACATGAGCGCATCGGTGGCGGTCACTTCTTTGCTGAAGCGACTGCTAAGATCATCCTTCGAGTGGGCTTATGGTGGCCATATCTATTTAAGGATACCTTTGCTATCGTTAAAACATGTGATGATTGCCAACAAGCCAAAAAGAATACAAAAGCAGACTTCACCCCGCTGACACCCATTATAGAAGGCAAAGCCTTCTATAAGTGGGGTATAGACATTGTTGGGCCCATCAGCTCAGCAACAAAGAATAGCCAAGCACGATATATCCTAATCGCAACGGATTATGCCACTAAGTGGGTAGAAGCACATGCAACAAAGGATGCCAATGCAAAGACAGTAGTGCGTTTTCTTTATGCATGTCTACAAATCTAGATCTACCTAGCTCAAACTCGACCTATCCTACAAGGTCATGTGCTCAATTCACATACCTTTGATATATACAATGGATTAAAGTGATTATGATAAAGCTTATAAGTTGTATGATCATGTCGAGTCGAAGATATTCACTAGCCGGCGGGATGTCATCTTCATCGAAGATCAGCTTATTGACCTGAAAGGTAAGGGCAAAGCTCATATAGCTGAACTATCGGACTCTCTCGAATTAACGAACCTTCCAGTTCAAGGTCCTGGCTCTACTCTGGACGAACAACTTCTCAGCAATGAATTTGAAAATGATGATGTTGTAGTCCAACGACTACAGATGGATTGATGATGCAAGACACACATTCTCCATCTCCCTCGTTGTCACCATCACCATTAGCTTGTGAAGATCAACTTATTAATAATGAAGCTATAGGAGACATTTGGGTAGAATTATAGATTCATTTGGTTTGGTGGATTTGTCGCATGATGATGTGACAAATGATAATGAGGAACCACCAGATGAATAAGTGAGACAAATTCGCCAAACCAAACGATGTATTCCTACTTATTGTAATATCAACCGGATTGCTCACATATGCAATTGCACTTTATTATTTGATTAGTTGACATCAAACAAGAAGTCGACGCATGTGAGAACACAAATTGTGGTCATGATATTTTTGTGATACAACACCGTTTTAGTAATATTGGGAGAATTTCTTGATTTTGGAACAAATTGGCTTTTCTCTCTATCCTCTCTAGTACATGCTTGTGTGCTCGAACTTAAGTTTGAGCAAGGGAGCATATGCTTGAACTTAAGTTCTAGTATAGGTCTTTGTCAAGTTTTTGTGATTGAACTTAATTTTGAACATAGGACCTCATAAAAGAAAATTAGGGAACTTGGGATTGTTCCAAAATCACTAAAACAATGTAGTACATAGATTTCTTTATTCACCTATGGCAACTAACAATTTTCAAAAGTGATATCCATTTACATTCTATAACATACCGTGGTTTATACCGAGGGACTTTTTTTTTTTTTTTCATTAGTCATGGTATTTGAGCATAGTATTATGGAATGCCTCTTGGCCTACTTGACCCTCTGTATAACCCTCCCTATAAATGTCTAAAAAACACGTTAAAGTTGAGGCCAAGCCACGGACCCGATGCTAGAGCTTTCCGCTTCTCCCGTAATATCGTTTTAGATTCTATCTACAAAAAAACTCTAAAAAAAGCGTTCGAAATCGTGCATCTTGTTGTAGTGGATCCCATTTGCCACACAAACCTTTTTAAACTTTGTTGATAGGTCTTCATTTGCCAACCTTAAGCACTTGATCTTCATGTTGAATTGACTCTCCTCAACATTCTTGAACTTGAGAAAAACATCAAGGACTTCTTTCTTACTCTTTAGAAGATAGATCCAACAATATTTACTAAAGTCATCAATGCAAGTCACAAACATCTTTGCTCCTCCATTACTCGATTAAGCACTAGTACAATGCACATTCAAATGTATGAAATGAAAAGACATATTAGATCTTGATCTAGATCTAGAATAAGACATCCTTTGTGACTTTGACATTGAACAAGCCCTTTTTCAATGATTTGACACACACTAAGAATATTCTTAAGAATGGAAGGTATGAACAAAACATTCTTCAAGCTTACATTCCTATTTGTAGATGAGAGAAAAATAGGAATAGTACCAATGCCCTTGATAACAACTTTACCACCATTGGCCATGTTGATGACCTTATTCTCTCCTTCATAAGGCACCAAAGAAGTGAAGTACTCTTTGTGACATGTCATATGAATGCTTGATCCACTATCAATCCACCATGGATCAATATCTCTAACATTGGTTAGCAAACAAGAAGACATAAAAAAAAAGAATCACTTGAATTTTGCTCATCAACACCATTATCATCAAAAGTGAAATTGCCTTGCTTCTCACCTTGATCTTTTTTCTTCTTCAAGCAATCACTAGCAAAATGTCCTTTTACTCCACAATAAAAACGTTTCAACTTTGACTTGTCCTTTTTACCCTCAAAAGAAGATGACTCACTTTGATCTTGTCCTTCAGACCACTTGTCTTTGTGCTTGCCCTTGAACTTGAACTTGCCCCTTGAGAACATAGCTTCCTCCTCTCCAACTTGAGATGTAGAAGATCTTTCTCTTGCTTGGAGTCTAAACTCTTCAGCCAGCAAGACCTCTTGCAAGTCCTCCATACTTGGAAATATCTTTTGAATAGCAAAGCTTTGCACCAAGTTAGCATGATCATCCAATAAGCCATTAAGAACTACTTGCACAAGCTCAACATCCTTATAATTGCTCTCTCCAATACATGCTAATTCATCATTCAAATCTTAAACTTAAAAAAAAAAAAAAAACATGAGCACTTTCATCCTTCTTTTGAAGATTTTGGAAAATTTGCCTCCTCAGGATTAGAACCCTAGATGTAGACTTGGATTCATAAACTTTCTTCAAGGTTTCCCAAGCTTCACTAGATGTAGTGCACTTACCAACTTCCTTGAGAAGTTCATTAGTCACATTCATCTTGATCACATGAAGAGCTTTCTTTGCCCTCCAATCAAAGTCTCAATTGTTATTAAGGTGCTAGAGGTCTCTCCTCCACACCTACAACAATATCCATCAACTCATTCATCTCTAGCAAAGACTCCATCCTCACCTTCCAAGTTGAATAGTTGCTTGAGGTAAGCCTATCATTGCTTTCCAACATGAAGCCACTTGAGGTTGCCATGTTGCAATGATTGATCTTCTTCTTTGAACCTGTTCCAATGCACCTAGCACTCTCTTGAAAATCAAAAAATGATGACAAGAAGAAATCACAAAGATTTGAAAACAATATAGTCTCTCTCTTTTTCTCTCTTCTAGCAAATCTAGCACATAGAATTGATGACATCTTGATCACACTTGATCTATACACAATAGAATGAACTTTTGCCCTCTCCTAAGATTGAAACACACTCTTGAAAAGTCCAGCAACTTCAAAATCAAGAGATCCTATCAACTTTAGAGTTTTCACAAAAATGCAAAATATTGAATCAAGCAAAAGCTATATGCAAAAGCTAGAATCTTGATACATCTACTAATAGAATGCAACATCCACAATCATGAGCAATTCTGTCACCACATTCTAGTAAGTGGATTAAAAAATTGGCCTAATCCAAGTGTTTTGACCTAAAATGAAGCTAGGATCACAAAGATCCACTTTCTACACCTGAAAATGCTTGATTTGAAATAGAAACCACTCCAATTCCACATAGAATTGATGGCGCCCTCAAATCCAGCATCCTATGTAAACATTGTTCGCCCTTTCATGGTATCACTAGACATTCTTTCTTTATCCACTCTCGTTTTGTGGGATACTAGGGTGGTGGCAGCAACTCTTGATGGGATACAAGGAGATGGCAGGTCTTGCTCATGGGAAAACACTTCAATTACAGAGAAGCTTTCCTAGAATGGGTCAGTTTTAGGTTTAGTTGACCATTTCCTCATTGATTGGCAATGGCTCTTGAAGACAGTTTCACCATTCTTAGTAGGAATCTACCACTTTTCTCAATCTACATGCATGAAATATTTCATCTAAAGACATAACTGTCATTGTTATACATCGCTGCAATGAGGACTGACTACTTTTCTATTAAATCTTATATTATGATCGCACCCTTTGCCAACGAGCTCACTTATTGGATGCTATAATTAACATATATATGTCACTCTACTTTGACTCCCTCTCATCCCCACTACAACTCCTTATATGGAAAGGACGTGGTTCTAATTGGAAAAGTGCATCATCGTATCTACTGCATGGTGAAAGATTTGAACTTCATCCATAGTGTTTATCTAGGGTATGGCAATAGCATGTGGAGACACTGATAGTATTCGTCATGATTGACAAGCTTAAATACATCGTAATACATATTGTGTAATTTGGTCCCATTCCAATAATTTAGGATAATTTCAGTTATGCACTTTATTTATGGACAATATAGCCCAATGACATTTGTGCTGAGTGACTTTTGGCCATTGGCCATTGGTCTTTTGTGACTAGTGGCCTATGGCTTTCCATTGCACGTGTTTTTTAGCTTTTCATTATTGGAGGGTCATTGCTCCCTATATAGGAGAGAGTTTCTATCTAATTAGATCAATTAGCTTCATGTATTGATCTATTGTTTGTTCTGTTATAAAAATATTGGAGGTTTCTGTCTAGCTGTTATAAGCAGTGGAGGTTTCTCTCTAGCAGTTGTAAATGCTTCCTGTGATGTTATGTTGTTACTTTAACTGATGAATGCAGAATTGTTATTATCGATTTGACTTTTTCACAAGTGCTTCCCATTATCACCAGCTTTTCAAGAAAAGAAAAACCATTGTAGACAAGGTTGTAAGGGTTATGTCCATTTTTTTTATGATTTTTCATGATGGTTGAAAGATACATACTGTGTTGCAGGTGAGGCCGTTGTGCAGCTGATTTAGAAGCTGCTTATTAATTTCATTATTGAACTCTTATCTCCGTCAGATCTAAAAGTATGTTCAGGTTATATGGCTTTAAGAAGTAGAGATAGAGCTATGTAAGCTTCCGTGGCTGTACAATGTAAAATTAGCTCTTAGCTGTTGCATGCTTGGACTGAGATATCCAAGCACCAACTTACAAGTTTTCTGGTAGCGAATTTGTTCTCACAGCATCAATCCAACAGAATTTAAATAACATTGTTGACTCATGAAATCATTGAAATGCTGCTGTGGTGACCCACTTGATTGTGTGAATTTAAAGGATTTCCTTATCCACCCCTACCTTATAGCACTTTCATCCAAATTAATATAAGAATCATAGCATAGCTTCTCGGTTGAGTTCATTAGAAAAAGGTTTTTATAAAACTACGGTCATACAAGACACGGTCGGCCCTTGTATTAATCTCTCAATTTGTGTGTCAAGTATCGCATAATTTTTTAGGCAAGCAGAAAGCAAACAGCAATCTTCCAGGCATTGTATATCCTGTGCCAATATAAGCACAGCCATTTGCAATAGCGAAGCCACCTTGCACTGTGGAGCCTGTGGTTGCATTCCAAAGAATGTCCCCTGTGTTTGCATCCAAAGCATAGACAAAGCCCTTTGGATCGTAAGAGCCAACAAATACAACACCGTTTGCAACAGTAACCGGTGCAGTTGCTTGACTTATTCCATCAGGATTAGCTTTTGTCCACAACACTTTTCCAGTGCTGGCATCCATAGCCACCCATCCGCCAGCAGTTGTTATTGCAGTCGAAGGCACAAGAGTGAAATTCTTCCGTTGACTGTTAGCTATGTTGGTATAAATACGCTTTCCATCTGTGGCTGAGCCCCAGGTGGCTCCCCCTGTCTCCCCACCAGGGCCTGCAACCTGCAAACAAAAGCTTAATTTAGCCCCATACAATTTGGACCAGACTGATTATATTCTGCGCAAATCAGAAATTGTTGTTACTTGTATAGATCATAAGACATAGCTAAGAGATTGCAAGGCTCCTTTGTGCTTACTGTACTCCACACAATGCTTCCTGTGTCACGATCCAGTGCCCACACCACTCCACTTTTCTGTCCTGCCACCACAATATCACGACATTGCACCTCGCCGTGTTTACTATTGACAGGAACAGTTAGTAACATTGGTGCTTCTCCGAAATCGTAGTCAGGTCCTAGTGTGGGTGGACAATTGGGAGCTGATCGATTGACAAGGCACGTAACTGTGAAGGCATCATAACCCCCGAGAGGAGTACTCCATTTGATCGTCCCAGCGTCAAGGTCTAATGCCAAAATAGACTCTGCATGATTCCCGGGAATGGCACATGGATCAGGGACGATCGGCGTGCTTCTGTTTAGTTGCTGCTGCTCGCATAGAGTTACATTCTGCGGTAGTCTGTAGTCGTTTCCTGTTGCAATGTAGATGAGATTTCTCTGTGGGTCTATTGAAGGGCTACTCCCCCACAAAGCAGCTCCCGAATATCCCACTTGTGAGCCATGGTTGTATGGTAGCATCAGAGTTTTCCAGATGATACTTCCATCTGTTATGTTTAACTTGTTAAAGCTCCCTTGAAATGTGCAGCATAGAGAAGCATTACCGATTTCTTCCAGAGAAGATGTTCCCACGTAAAACGCTCTGTATTCATTCAGATTTAACATGGTCAACACTCAATGATTTACGTTTGCTTTATTTGTGACCCTGAAGACTGTTCTCATAAAATTCAACTGTGCAATTGGCTTACTGGCGGTAAAGGATACAACGATCAATCCAGAAACACTAGAAAAAACAGAAACAGATTCAGTATGCACGGTTTCTAATAGTACATCCTCCTGACTGCAGTGGATGATGGATCGTAGCTAGCAAATGATCTTTACATGCATACCCTTTGAATGGAGTGCCGGACATTGTGATGATTCCCATCGGATGAGGATCCAGCAGCGTCTTCCATATCAGACTGCCGTCGCTTCTCTGAAGCCCCAGAATCATCGCAGGACCCCGAAGTCCTATCAGCAGATATTGCCCATACACAGCAGGTGATGCTCTTGCCAGAGCAGACGTTATTCCCGTGAGATTTGCTAAATTCTGCTGCCATATAAGTGCACCGCTCGTCGCATTCACAGCATAAATGTTTCCAATCCAGCTGGGAAAATACAGAATCCCATCTGCAATTGCTGGTGTGGCGGTCACCATGAGCCCTGCATCGAATGTCCATGTCTGTTGAAGATGCGAAGCAGTCCTCGTGCTAATCTGGTACTCAGTTTTTGCGAATCTGGTGTTGGAAATATCTCCGCCATGGTTGAGCCACTGCAAGAATTGATTTAAAAATGTTATCATTTGTTAAAACTATGCAGTAACTAATGAATACTTTACTGTTGATTCAATTACGAAGCAATCTTCATCCATGATGTCAAATCAAGCACAGACCAACACAAGCCCAATTCCTTATAATAAAAAAGAATATACCATCCAAATCTTATAAGTGGCCTAGCACCTATATTGTGGAGCTTGATAAGCTGACAATATACCTCTCTAAAATCGCCAGAAGCTGCATGTTGTACAGTTATCAAAACAATAGCACAGATAAAAAAACTGGCTTCTGTTACCCTTGGTAACATGGAACAAAAACCTATCTGCATGGCCTCAAATTATGGTGCAGGCGATATGCAAGATCAGATCAGACGTCCTTAATCCAAAACAGACAGGTCCAACATAAGCCCAAATGTAACAGACAGACAGCCACAGAGACAAAGTATGAGACGGATACCAGGAGGGAGGGAAGAGCTTCTACAAGCTTTAGTAACGTTCGTAGAGATAAATTATCCTCCTCTACAGAAATCAACTGGCCGTATATGGCCGCTTATAAACATTTCCAGAGTCAATTGTGTGTGTGGGTATGATTTGTTTTGAATATTACATCAGGATTTAATAACAGTTGTTTTTGGAAGAGCGGAGAGAGGGTGATTGAGTAGAGCAGAAGGATGATGAGACAGGGAGGTGAAGTAGAGATGTAACTAGACATGGGCGCAGCGCAGCATGACGTGCTGCCATGTCTCAGCGGCGCGCAAGCTCACCAACAATCAACGCATACACGAGGGTGATCTGCGAGGATATGCGAGATATATAGAGATTATAGAGGAATTGGTCAACCTACGAGGATGTGCGAGTGCAGACAGTTGATAAAGAAGAGTTCATCAAGCCCTGGGAAACGCAACAGGAGGAGCACCTGCAGACAAATTATATATATTTGTTCCTTACCTCCCAAGGCAAGGCAAGGCAAGGCAAGGCGGCTGCTGCTGCTGCAGCTGGATGCATATTAATGAAGTGTGGCCAGTCGAACGAAAAAAAGCAATAATGTGAGTTGAGAGAGAGAAGGTGGTAGTGTGGGTTGTAGCACGTTTGGGGAAATTTAAAGGAGGGTGATTTTGGTCTAAAGAACAGATCTTGGGGGTTAGGAACCACACATTGGGACATGCTTGTTTCATTTGGAGCTAAGAACTCATTTCATGATGAGTAGAAGCGCCCTCTAAAGCTGCTATTCAATAGAGCAAGCTCCTCAGCTTTATGACATATAGATGCATGGAGTCTTAGTTTCTTGGCCATAGGGCATGGATGTTAGCTAATTCTTTGGGTCTCCAATCTCTTCGAACTAAAGCGGTTTAATAATGGTAAATTTTGTGCCTCTACGTAGATAGCACAATGACCCACTTAGTGACCCCATCGGCTTGCCAGCCTTCATTGTATCTCCATTAATTCTAGCACTAACAAATGCACTCACGATAGTAATTTTTTATGCCCGGCCCACATCTTTGATACTAGATGAATCTGATCGATACTACTTGAGATCACACACAAGGGGATAAAGAATCAAGTCTCCATTGCCACCAGATCATGATACGTCACTATTGGTAGTCATGGAGCTTATAATGTTTTTCGAGGCATAATCTTGAACTTTTTTATACCTCATGGAAATGCTATTAAAATATCACCTAAGAGGAGATATTGGTTCCTTCACCTACACATGGATGTGCCTTCATTTGGACTAGAGAGAGTTGACTATAAACAATTGGGAGAAAATAATGCACCCAAATATAGCTAACTGCACACCACAAACCTCGAGAGGTTGGCTTGAAGGACACACTACAATTAAAATAATGGGATTCTAAACTTTCCATGTGAGAACAAAAAGTGCACTCACAAATGCTTTGACGATATTCACCCAGCTTGATCTTTTGAAACTTGAAGGTTATAGGCAATTCAAATAGCTACTCAAATGGAAACATATATTTGAAATATTGTAGATGAGAATTTGTAAAAAAGCCATTCCATTATGATAACTTTGGTTGGCTGGTTAGTTGGGCATCCAAAGCTTTTTTGGTATTAGGTTCAAGGCGGCCCCCTTGGTGAAACCAAAATACATTATGACAACCGAGTCTAAGTAACAACCATGACACAAATAGAAATAGGCACTACAACATTTTCAATCATTTTCGAGGTATATACCGAGACTTCTCCGAAGAAAAAAAATAAAATAAAACAATTCACATCGGTATTTATCTCGTAAATTGCACCTTGGAATCCGTAGTAACACGGTGAGATGATTGTTTACCTCAATCGGCATTCGATCCTAATAAACCAATGGCGTCTGACAATGTGAAAGATCAACCATTATACTAATTCAATGTTTTATAGTCCTCTCCATCCATCCTAGTCATGCAAATTTCCCAAGATAATCAACTTTTAGTATCCAAAGGATCATCATATCCTATGTCATTTTTCCCAAGCAACAATTTTCTAGATTAATCCTAAAGATAAAAGTGATTATCCGTTGAAATAGCTACTTCATACTATCCGATTATGGGAGCTCATCTAATAAAAATTAGCGCAATGCTGTGATCTACAACTGCTCGAACATGTATCAAGTTTGTTGGTTTTGTCAGCTTCAACTAAAAACCAATCAACAACTTCATCCGCTATAGTCTATAATTAGCTATCTTCAATTGTTATCCCTTGCCTATAAATTTTTGTAGGGTTTATGTCTTGCCAGCTACCAAGACAAAAAAAAAATTGCAAGACAAAAAGAATGTTCTCAAGCTCTACTCTAGAGCTGGACGAGAAATTTCTTTTGCCTTGTCAGCAATCTGACATGGCATAAACAATCGTATTGCAGTTGTGCTCATTGACGAGATGAGCTAGAGGGCAAATTGTTTTTGCCCTGCTATGATCTAGATCATTGATAGGACAAAGTTTTAAGCTATGTATTCATCATTGTTAGCTAATTACTAGAGTGGTTTTGAATAAGAAACAAAGACCAGGCAATTTTGGGCACGCGTGATCTTTTTCATGTGTTGGCATTTCCTTCACGTGATATGGCATAAATAGAATTTGGAAAGTTCATCGATCACCTTTTTCTTGTTAGTCTTTGTTTGAAAATAATACAACCTTTTTATATGGCCTCAAATATCATTACATCCTCTTCATTTCTGAATATTGCAATTTTGTTACTCTGTGTTCAAAAATAATAAAACTTTTTATATGGCTTGAGATCTCGTTTTGTCATTTTCATTGTTGGATGTTGTAATTTCATGTGTTGTTGTTCCACCAACTTCAAATTTTTCTTAATCTAAACTTTGAACATGGCTATTTAAAAATACAAAGATAAAAAACTCGCTATACACGCAAATTACTACTCGCAAATTGTCCAACCCCTCAAATTGGAAATGTGGATTAGCAGCGAAAGTGGAGAATGCGGATGGTGTGGATCGGAAGCAGTTTCCAACAAGTATTCAAGATGAATGAACAGTAGCAATGCACAATATAACAAAAAAAAGGTGTGGACAAACACTTGCACTCTGATTGATTGAAAAATGAGTACAAGAGCTTGAAGCAGTGCGTGAGACAGTTAGCGCAAAAACAACTTCAGTTGATAGATCATTGCATACAAAAATGGCTATTAGACTATTTTGAATAATGCCTACAAAATAATACTTAATCTAATCAAAGCGCTGACTCCATCTTGGATTGTCATTGATGATTGGATGTCAGTTGATCAGTACATTGAATGCATGACATTAATCTACTTAATTTACTAGATTGCCATTCTATCCTAAAATGTATGTACAAAGTAGACGATCTGTCAACGTCGCAACGGATTTCTGGGTTGACAATATCGAAAATTTACATTGTATCAACAAAATAGACATTGGGTTGGAAAATATACACTGACTCAAAAATATACAATGACTCAAAAAATTTAGACCCGATTCGATTCGATCCAGGGTCGAGCAGGCCCAAACAAAACTGCCTTGATCCGAGCCGATATTCCCGAAAATAAGGCCTCAATCCGATCCGATCCGATCCAGGGTCGAAAAATCTCTCTTTGCTAAGCTTGACATTGGGTTGGAAAAATCCGATCCTGAATTTCGATCTTTTGTTTAAAAATTTGAGCCTTTTCTTCTTTTTTTTCTTTTTGTTTTCAAGAATAAATATAGATAGGTTTCAGGATGCTCTTTACCTAATGGATTTGGTCTTGAGCATAAAATCCAACACACCTAGCAATGGAGGAGATAAGATGTATGTGAGTTTCATTGATAATCTTACTAGATATACATGGGTCTATCTTCTTCATAACAAGGATATAGTCTTTGATGTGTTTGTCAAGTTCAGGGATGCAATGGAAAATCAATTCAACACTAAGATCAAATGCTTGAGGTTGAATAATGGAGGTGAATACATTTGATTGACCAAGCTCAAAGTTTTTTGTGTAGCACATGGCATTAAGAGAGAGCTATCAAGCCCAATTATTCCACATCAAAATGGAGTGGCCGAGAGGAAGAATCGAACTCTATGTGAGGGAGCTAAAGTCATGAGGTTGAAATGCTAGTCCTTCATAAACCATTTTGGGGTGAAGTTTTGATTTGTGCTAATTATCTTTACAAAAAGTGGCCAAGTGGACCGTTGGATGGTAAGACTTCAAATGAAGTTCTTTTTGGTAGGAGGCCGAGTGACAAGTATCTGAAAATATTTGGTTGTACTTGTTATGTCAACATCACACTTGATGATATGAGTAAAGAGCATCATTCATCTAAGGACATCTTTGCTAGCTATAGTGACGTTAATTAAGCTTTCGAAAAGGTGGTCAAAAGTATGTTTGTTATTTAAATGTGCCAAAGCTTGATGTTGATGATGTTGCTTCTAACGTTCTTGATGGCGATGATGGATATTTGGATGATAATGGTGTTGGAGATGACTCACAAAGTCAAAACCAAAGAAGTTCAACAAGGCAAAGGACAAAGCCACCGATACTCATCTATGATTAAAATAGTAAGATATTATGATATAATTTAGAACAAATTTTTCGTCTATATTTCATCATAGAGCCTACAAAGACATCCCACCAACTTTCAAAGAGCTTATTGAACAAGTACTTTTTATTTTAGTAAGTATAGTTCACATATAAGTTGGTTACTATTCATACCTCCACGTCTAGTCCTTTTCTTTCTAGCTCATATTTTGTCTAATATTTCTTTTTGTTATTAGAACGTATTGCTCTATATTTTTCTTTGTTGTGGAGTGAAATAACAACATGATGGTATCTTATTCCCTAGATGCTATTGAACAGCTATAGAAAATTGAACTACATGAAAGCTTATATAAGTTAATATGTAAAAAAGACTACCATGCTGATCTTTTGAACTTTGATCATTATTTTCTAAGAAATACATCTTATTGAAAAGTCCCCAACTAGACCACTTGACAAATCTTTATTATCTATAACAAACTCAAATTAAAACTTATCACAAGTTGTCAAAGAACATGCTATGTTGAGACTTTACTTTTATGCCTTTTTTTCATGATGTAGTATTTTAAATTGGCTATGGTTTTGTTGTGCCAATTTGAGATGTTGTAGGTATTTAAGTGAACAATTATATCTCTTGTAGGTAGATGTGGTGAATCTCATCATAGTCTTGTTGTGTAGCATTGTTTTAAGGAATTTAAAATGCTCAATTATGACATGTCGTATGAAGAGCAAGTTAGTTATACATGAACAACTTATAATGTTATTCATTTGAGCTTTTTTCATATAAAGCTTCTAATTCATCAAGATTCATTCTAACTTTGATATGTGGCCTAAGAAATATTTATTGTAGGTCTCAAGTTATGCCTAAGTTTTTCATTTGTCAACCGTTGAGGTGGACTTTTTTAAAATAGGTCTCCAGGTCTAAAAACACACATAATAAGCTTAAATATCTATTCAGGTGTTTGAATGCTTTGAGTCTTTCAAATAATTGGTTGAGAAGCAATGTGGTCACAAAATTAAGGTCTTTAGATCGGATGAAGTGGGGTGTCAAATGAGCTCAAAGCATTTTGTGATCTTCATGGCATTACAAAAGAGGTCATGTGTGCATATTTACTTTAAAAAATGGAGTGGCCAAGAGGAGTAGGACACTTTGTGAATGTGCTATAGCTATTGGATTGGATGCATGCTTATCCAAGAAGTTTTGGGGTGAAGCTTTGACTTGTGCTAACCATTTGTATAGTAGGCTTCCATCCAACTTGGAAGTTTTTTTTGAGATTAAATGATCTAAAGAACATATTTCTTTATTAAAGAAATCACACTTGGATTTTTTAGCAGAAAGCTTATCCTTTTCCAACAATTTGGACTTTTTTCTAATATACTCTAGATGTCACTTTTTAGTGTTGTGATATAAAGCAGTATGACGTCAAGAAAGACAACAACAAATTTACGAAGATAGGATCTTAATACATTATTCATCAAGGTCAAATGTCGTCGGAGCGTTGATAGCCACGAAGGACATTAAATCCCTAGTGTAAAGGCCACAAGGGAAAACCCCTAAGATGAGGACAGGAGAACACAACAAGAGAGACTATGGAGCCAAACTGCCCAACCAAACCTAGATCAAACCTGGATCTAGCCCCCAAGCCGTGCATGAAACCATGCAATCCCCATGCAGGTCAACTATAAAGAGGTCACATCTCTTCATGTAGTCCTCTTGCCTATATCTGTCACACGTACATGCACTGTTGGAAATTAAGCCCACAGTAGTCTCCTTGGTGAATGACTAATTTCTATTTCATGATTCTTCCTGAATGTTTATTTGTCATTGATCTAGGGTCAGGTAAAACCAGCTTTGGTTCTATGTCTGCTCATCTGATACCTGCAGGAATTACAAACTTAGACAGCCAATTTATTTGAAGAACGTCTACAACGGGCTTCCGACTGATCAACAACAAAGGGTAACCAATCCAGTAATTTGTAGTTCAGATGTTAAGTCCAATAATTTGAAGTCATTGAAGACTTCAAGGACTTCCACGAAATTAGCATTTAGAACAAGTCTGCATAAATACACAACTTTCGTGACAATTTGCAAAAATACTCTAAGTGTCACGACAGTCTGCAGGAATGAACTATGTTTTCAACAGCTTCGGCTTTTTTGCATTTCCCCGAAATGCGACACTTGCATAGTTCAAAAGTTTAAACTTGTGCAATTCAAAAGTTTAACTGTTTTTAACACCTTCGGCTTGTTCACATTTTTTCGAAAAATGCGAAGAGAGAGAACATTTCCGAAGGTCATCCATTTCATCAGTTAAACTTGCCAAAAAATGCGAAGAGAGAGAAAAATGTCGAAGGTCATCTATTTTGAACGAGGAACGTTCTCAGTCACTGCCCGAAATTTGTGAAAGTGAGAGAAAACCACTTCACGTAAAATGCGAAGTTGAGAGAATTTGCGACGTCCTTGTCCACATCAACGATGCTAAATTATTGATCATATACACTATGTACAACTGTCACAAAAGCCATATATTTCCAAGTACAACGGCTTTCCTAACTAGGTGACAAGCATTGAATGTAATTAATACACGGATGAAATCTATAAATAGATCATCCGAGCACAGATTAGTGCTTGCTCCGTCCATGAGACACATTATTTGAGCATCCCAATTATGCCATATTTTTTGTTGTAATTGCTATTTTGTATTGTGCTTCAGTGTAATATAACAACAACTTGCTTTTATTTGTGTACACGTAGATGAATGCTTGTTGTGATTGAATGCACTTTCATTGCTGTTTTGATCGTGCTTGTTTACTCACTCTGATCAGAACACGGACGTCTATGACTCCTCAGTTTTTGATCAGACGATGGCTATCTTTGACGTTTGAGAAACTCGCGACATCATACTGCTCTTCCATTTATTTCAGAACTATACTTCACGTTAAGTTTGATTTTAGTAGTACCACGTACAAACCATCTCTGATCTCTTCGGTGGACTATACTCTTGTTTCAGAGTATGAATTAATTTTTAAGATCATGTTGGGCAATTAGAACAATTAAAGCTATGATTACATTTAGCATAAGTTGTCTATTAGATTGTTTTGCATTTAGCAACTGATTAGAACAGGAGACCTATTCCGCAATATTCCTGCTCTCTTCTCCGTTCACGTTCTTCTATCTCTCTTGCCCTATCAGATTGGTATCAGAGCGTAGTTCAAATAAACCGAGAGATTAAGTTTGTTCTATTTGTATATTGTTATCATGTCTCATATAGGTAGCTCTTCATCTTCATCACTCAGTGAAGCTAGAGTCATTGACAAGTTCAATGGTTCTAACTTTTACATTTGGAAGTTAAAACTTAGAATGATGTTGATAGATAGAGATCTTTGGGATCTGTTAGAGGGTGCAAACCTAAAACCAGAAGATGGTGATCAAGCAAAGGCCTGGAGGATCAAAGATCAAAAGGCCCTAGCATGTATCACACTCAATCTGGCCGACTCCCAAATATTTCACGTTACCACGTGCAAAACCTCTAAGGAAGCACGGGACTTGTTATCAAATCTCTATGAGACTCACAATGTAACCACGAGATTACATCTTAGAAAAGGAAGTTCTTTACTCTTAGCATGTCTGATTCTACTGCCATCACTTCTTACATCAACAACTTCAAGTCCATGTTAGATCAATTATCAGCTGTAGGATATTCTATTCAAGATGATGATGCCGTTATGACCTTGCTTTCTTCTCTTCCAAAGTCCTATGAGCACTTTGTGGTGATGATCTTCACACAACCCGACCTCACTCTTCAAAAGGTGATCGGCCATCTTTTTCAAGAAGAAATACGGAGAAAGACTAGCAGCCCATCCATCAAAGAGAAATACATGGCTCTATACACCAAGAAGAAAGACTATTCCAGGGACAAGAATCAAGTGCAGCAGCAACATCAGAAGCCTCACACTCAAGGTGAGCATGGTGCAAGAAGCTTTTTTGCAGATATTGCAAAAGAGCTAATCATGACATCAAGGAGTGTCGCATCAGGATCTACAACGAGGCAAGGAAGCAACAACAGCAACAGCAGCCAGACTCCTCCAACACGACGAAATTCAAAGATTCAGATACACACTTGCTAATGTCTTACAACAACAACGAAGACTATGATAGCTGGTACCTGGACAGTGGCGCTACCCAACACATGACCTCTCACAAGGAATGGTTTACGGAGTACACAACTTACAGCAGAGACCAATTCATCTACCTCGAAGATTCTAGCACCATACGTGTGAAAGGAAAAGGAGCACTGAAGATCAACTTCAACAACGATCTGTCCATTTGTGTTCCTAACGTCCTTCATGTTCCTCAGTTGTCAAAGAACCTGTTATCAGTCTCTAAGATAACTGATGAGGGGCTACATTGTTACCTTCTCATCTGAGCAATGTACCCCCACACCACCTAAAGTTAACCATACCTATAATAAAACTAAAAAGCAAGCTAACGACACAAAAGAAATGCTAATCTATTCTTTAACAATGGCCCAAAAAATTGTAGCGGCCTTTTTCACCTTTCACACAATAGTTCACTCCCAAGGGAATAGTGCTTTCCCTTGTTAGTTTAGCTTGACTCTATGGTTTCCTAACTAACCACACCTAGTCTTACCCCCCCCCCCCCCCCCCCCCCCTTCCCCCTCCTCCCTCCTAGCTTAACCACAAGCAAATAACTAGATTAGTTGGTGGAGGCAACTTGCACCCTCCACCCCCTCTCTCCTCTCGAAGTCGAGGAAGATACTACTGTGACTACATGCACTAGAGTTGAAAATATTTACACACTCTCTAATTCAGTTGCATTAGCTAGTATCTCTAATGAAAATGTAAACGAAAGTGTTGTTCTGTGGCATAGTTAATTTGGACATGTGAATACAAGATCACTTTCTTATATGCGTTGTAATAATTTAGTTGATGGCTTGAATTTCTCGTCTTCATTAGATAGGAAATCTTTCTTTTGTGAATCATGCATCTATGGGAAGCACTCTAGAAGCAAGTTTCCAAAATCACATTCCATCAAAACAAAGCATGTATTAGATCTTATACATAGTGATCTTTGTGGTCCAAGGCCAACTCCGTCATTAGGAGATGCAATCTATTTTATCACTTTCATAGATGATTACTCTAGATGGTCTATAGCATGTTCATTAAGCACGAATCTGAATCCTCTGAATGCTTCAAGAGATTCAAGGCCATGGCTGAGACACAAACATCTAGGAAAGTGAAAGCACTCCGGCCTGATGGTGGTGGCAAATACATCTCTAACGAGATGTCCGACTACATGGCTGAAAATGGTATTAGAAGACAGTTCACCACTTCCTATTCACCTCAACAGAATGGGATTGTAGAAAGGAAGAATTGAACTCTTCTCAACTCAGCGAAATCCATGCTACATCAAGCACATCTACTTGCGAAGTTCTGGGCAGAAGCTACTGCCACAGCCTGTTACGTGCAGAACAGATCCATCACCAAAGCCATCAACAATAAGACTCCTTATGAAGTTTGGCATGGGCACAAGCCTAGTGTCAGCCATTTAAAAATCTTTGATTGTATATGTTTTGTTCACATTCCTAAATAGCTTAGGAAGAAGCTGGACCATAGGACAAATAAATGTATTTCTATTGGCTATCTTGATGAATATAAAGCTTATAAAGTTTATGATCCATGCACCAATGTAGTATTTGTCTCCAGGGATGTAACATTATAAGAACATACATATACTATGATTTCAAACAACCATCGATAAACGATGCTATGTCATTTCATCCTATTTTACGTAGCATGGATTCTTCCAACATTGATGTTCCTTCTACAGAACCTGCAGCTACAGCTACACAAGCCGAGAAGCCGACAGTACCTGTCATCAGACCAGACCTAGTTAGCTCGAACAGATCTGAAAAAATTCAAAAAGAAGCATCATCGCATCCTGGTCAACCCAACGTCCGCAGATCCTCACGGACTCGGACAACTCTTGAGAGGTATGCACCTCAGTCATTTTGGACTCTATCAGAAGGACCAGAGAGCATAGCCGAAGCAATTAACTCCAAGATACTGTGAAGTGGCAAGAAGGAAGCTATGGAAAGCGAGTACAACTCACTTTTGATGAATCAGACCTGGACGCTGGTCGACTTCTCCACTCACAAGAGAGTTATCAACAACAACTGGATTTTCAAGAAGAAAATCAACTCTGATGGTTCCATTGCAAAATGGAAAGCACGGCTGGTGGCTAAAGAATTCACTCAAGACCAAGGGGTGGATTATCAAGAAAAATTTAGTCATATCGTCAAGATGCAGTCAATCAGGACTTTGATTGCGTTAGCAGCCGCAGAAGACCTCGAAATGCACCAAATTGATGTCAAAATAGCATTTCTCAACAACAATGTTGAAGAGGAGCTGTACACCTTCCAATCGGAAGGATTTGAAGACAAAGGCCAAGAGCACAAAGTGTGCAAGCTGTCCAAAGCAATCTACGGTCTGAAACAGACCGCAAGAGCATGGTTTGATAGAATCAACTCTTCTTATCTCATTTAATTAGGATCTGCAAACAATTCAGCTGACTGTAATGTTTATTCAAAGCATATAAGCACCAGTTCAATTCACATAGCTCTTTACGTAGACGATGCATTTATTTTGTCTAACGACACTTCTCTTCTACACACTACTAAGAGTGATTTGTCAAAGGAATTTGACATGACTGATTTAGGAGCTATTCATTCTTTGCTAGGAATTCACATTGCTAGAGATAGACTTCAGAAGAAGATCTATCTTAGCTAGCAGGCATATCTAAAAGGCATTTTAGAAAATTTTCATATGTCTGATTGCAAATCAATTGATACCCTAATGGATCCAAGTATAGTATTGACTAAATCTTCTTGTGCTAAGACTGATAGTGAAGTACTCGACTTATCATTCACTAATTGGATCTCTAATGTATGCAATGTTGTGTACTAGACCAGATTTAGCATATACTGTTAGCACGTTAAGTCAATTCATGTCTAATCCTAGGATATCATTGGAAAGCATTAAAGAGAGTGATGAGATATATTCAAGCAAGTTTAGACCACATTTTATGTTATGATGGAAATGCTATCGGCCCACTCATCCTACGAGGCTACTCCGACTCAGATTGGGGAGGAACAATCTCTACCAAAAAATCTACCTCCGGGTTCTGTTTCTTTCTAGCAGGGGGACCAACTTCGTGGAACTCAAGGAAGCATAAATCAGTTGCGCTTTCTTTGACAGAGGTAGCGTACATTGCAGCATGTCAAGCTTCAAAAGAAGCTGTGTGGATTAGGTTATTACTTCACGATTTACATCACACTCAGTTTAATGCTACCACCATTCTGTGTGACAACTTGAGCTGTATTTCACTGTCACTGAATCCCAGATTTCATGGCAAATCCAAGCTCATAGAAATCCAGTATCATTTTCTTTGAGAGAAAGTTTTCTCACAACAAGTGGTCGCAGACATCTTCACCAAAGCACTTCCCAGGATCAAAGCACCAACATGCTGAACCTAACGAAGATACCAAGGCACCAACCGTGACCTTAAGGGGGACTGTTGGAAATTAAGCCCACAGTTGTCTCCTTGGCGAATGACTAATTTGTATTTCATGATTATTCTTGCATGTTTATTGATCATTGATCTAGGGTCAGGTGAAACCAACTTTGGTTCTATGTCTGCTCATCTGATATCTATAGGAATCACAAACTTAGACAACCAATTTATTTGAAGAACGTCTACAACGGGCTTTCGGCTGATCTTCAGCAAAGGGTAACGAATCCTGTCATAATTTCAAGTTTAGATATTAAGTTCAATAATTTGAAGTCATTGAAGACTTGGCCATCTTCAAGGACTTCCACAAAATTAGCATTTAGAACAAGTCTGCAGAAATACATTACTTTTGCGATAGTCTGCAAAAATACTCCAAGTGTCACAACAGTCTGCATGAATGAACTATGTTTTCAACAGTTTCGACTTTTTTGCATTTCCCAAAATGCGACACTTGCATAGGTCAAAGGTTTAAACTTGTGCAGTTCAAAAGTTTAACTGTTTTTAGCACCTTTGGCTTTTTTGCATTTTCCCGAAAAATGCAAAGAGAGAGAACATTTTCGAAGGTCATCTATTTCATAAGTTAAACTTGCCGAAAAATGCGAAGAGAGAGAAAAATACCGAAGGTCGTCTATTTTGAATGAGGAACGTCCCCAGTCACTTCCCAAAATTTGTGAATAAAAAAAGTGTTTATTCAAATGAAATTTAGACTAATGAACTTTGAAAAGTCAAACTCTAAGTTTAAAACAAAGTTGGCCTAAATTTGCAAAATATGAAAATATAGCAAATATGATCAAACTAGTTGAATCTTTCACACTCCCTCTTCAACTAGTTTTAGCATGGACTTTGATAACACTCTAAGTGATGTCCTATGCTTCATGAACAAGTCTTTTCCCAATGCTTTGGTGAAGATATCAGCTACACAATCCTTGAGGACACATGTTGAAGCTCCACCTCCTTAGCAATGACTTGCTCCCTCACAAAATGATATCGCACAATATGTTTGCTCCTAGCATGAAAGATAGGATTGGTTGCCAACCTTTGGGATGATAGATTGTCATAGAAGATGATTGGGCTCTCTGAAAAATCCAGCAAGTGAGGACCCTTGATCATCCTCTCGATGCATACCATCTCCTTTGTGCAATGTGTAAGAGCTTTGTACTTGGCCTCACTAAATCTCCGATGGTAGCTGAAGAATGAATGCCATTGCAGTTCCATAATCTCAACCGCAATGCTCTAGAAAGAGCCCTTGAACTGCTACCCACATTCGCGAAGCGAACAATGAGTGTAGAAGGGTCTCGTTTGGTTCTCCAAGCTCTATCCAACCCTTCAAAGTGGGTGGGAGAGTGTGCTTGAAAGAAAGCTGGTTGCTTCAGTCTTTGGATCATTGGTGTCTTCAACTCCGTGGACCCTTATATTTAGGGTTTTGAAATCCTTTGGTAGAAGTTGACAAATATTTGGCCATCTTGAAGTAGAGAACATCGTTTCATGTACTATTCTAGTCAGTAGCCATCTTCTGTTTGTCAAATTTCACTGCCTTAGATTCAGCTTCCAACTTATTGTTGTATAACAAGGTTGCAGCAAGTCTTCTGTAGAAAGAACCTTTGATCTACAAATTAATCCCATAGATTTTATAAGATCATTGAGAAGGAATTGGTGAAGCACATGTATAAAGTCCAAATCCAATGATTCTATTCCAAGCATGCCAATCACAAGCAACACAAGGGAATCGGATGGTGGACAAACCAACCCAGCCAAACCTAGATCGAACAGATCTAGCCCCCAAGCTATGGATCAATCACAGTCAAGGAATGAGGCATCATACCAGCAGCATACTGCTACCAGTCTCACAATCAAGGATACACTAGTGAGAGCCCAATAGGTATACTTATACCCTCCAAGGCCCATGCACCACTAGTAGTGCACTATGACACCTCACTGGACACCGCAGCCTATCTGGGCCACGTCATCCGGTTTTCCAATGACTCATTGATAGACCCATACAAATCCACCATCAAGTGTTTAGGCCTACAACCACTAATTATGACCATGTACTCATAAGGGTCCCAATTCCCTTAAAGTCACAATTAACTTACGGGTTGTTGGTCCATTGATCCCTAGCGTGGACACGCTACCCGAGACCAGTCGTGGGCATGACATTCTTCCTCCCTTATTCAAGTTATGTCCATGAAGTCTTCCCTAAGCTTCCTTCTTGTTCCCATGAATCATCATCATCTGTGCGACTCTTTTTTTGAACCAGATGCTTGGTAGCTATACGATTTCTCAATCGTTTAGTTCTTGTATACAAGATCCTTTCGGGTTCAAATTGAGACACCCTCGATGATTCATCCAACAGGTCCAATTGGTCTCCAGAACCAAGATGCTCTCCTTCATGTAGACTCTTCTTGAGTCGGCTTACGTGAAATACCGGATGCACTTGAGATCCTTTCGGGAGTTCCAATTGGTAAGCTAAGGATCCGATCTTTTTCAAGATCTTATACAGTCCTCTATATCTAGGGGACAATTAGTAATGCTAGGCTGGTATTCATTACACTTGAATCCTTCGAGATTCTTAAGTATACCTAATCCCTCACTTGGAAGTCTCTCGATGATCTTTTCAGTGTTGCATAATGTCGGTCCCTATCCTGGGCACACTGGACATTTTCATGTGCAATCTGTAGCATTTCTTGCATATCAAGTATGAAATTCGCTACCTTCCGAAACTTGATCGTCCGAGTCTCTACCGTAATGAGTGATATAGGTTCAAACAATACGTAAGCATGAACGGGCTATCACCGGCGGTAGCGAAATGCTGACTATAACTCTTACCTCATCATAATATAATTCACTTTAGAAAAAAAAAAAATATAACCTCATCATAATAGAATTCACATTAGAAAAATCTCCATCAAGGATAACTTCCTCTTCGAGGAGATTCTATCAAAATATAAATACATGTCTTATCTGATCTTTTAATCACGCTAGTAATCCTTATTTTAATCGACCAAGTATAACTAGAATCTAAACTATGATTTGCCAATCATAATTCATCGGATTCTTGTCCTATACTTAATAAAAGAAGGAACTACCAATGATCAAAAGAGCTTAAAATTCAGAGTCATCACTAGTGTAGCAAATACGGCCGACCAAAAGCGACCAATGTACTTCGAATTGGGAATGTTCATAATGTCACTTTTGTAATCCGTAAAGCCAAAATAGATTCTCCAATAATTACTTGGTCTTTACCCAAATAAACATAGTTGATTTGGTAAGATGTCCAATCATTACCAAAATTTCACTATCTTGTTTATTTAGCTTGGGTAATCTACCATGAACACAATCCTCTCCTATGGATTAGGTATATCCTAGAGTCTGAGTTATGATTCATCAAGCTGAACTCTCTAGATTTTCGAGATCATACCATATCATAAGAGTACATCATGAGAGTGCCTCACAATTCTTAAAAGGCACATGAGTTGTTCTTGAAAGTCCTTTCCATCTGGAAAGTTCTGAATTTTTCCAACTCAAACACGGTGCCTATACAAAGATTGTAATCCCTAAAATGCCCTTACTTTAGACATGGCACAAATTGTCATTCTAAAGTTAGGGTCCCAATCTAGAATACTTCTAGATTTTTCTATTAAGTTCTAATATAGAATAACTTAAGATTTACCAGAACTTCATTTAATGAAGCATTACCTTTTGGCAACCAACAACTATCCAACTCTCCTGAGTCTTCCTAAATAGCATTCTATCTATTCCAACCGAGGAAAGATAAGGTCCAAAAGTTCTTGTGTATTCTATGCACACCCATCTATAAATGAATTCAAAATGTCTCATAGACGTTGTGACTAATAAGCAATACATCTCAACAATAATCCATAAGTAAGATTTACAACAACTAACTCAGAAGTACTGCTCCTGACTCGGTTAGCTGTATCGGATTTAGAAAATATTTAAATGTCTAGGTGTGGTACCAAAACACCACATTTAATCTGATTCTAAATCAATGCTAGCTCAATAAGCAATTCTCAATGAGAAATTACTAAGCCTAGCGAGAAATTGCCTCTATACAATTCTCATCAATATGCTTATGTACCAACAACTAGTTTATGCATGCAAATAACTTAGCTCAAGGAATACTTTGTAGATCCACATGATAGGAAGTTTGTACAAAAGGTTTAATGATCCCACAAAAAATTACTACATAGCATATCTCTACAGATGTCTCCTAATCTGTATACAACACTTTTATAAGCGAGAATCCTCTAAGAGAGAATATTTCTCAAAGAGTGCTAATTCACATCAAAAATATCAACCAAAGATTAACTCAAAAGAATATATTGTTAGCATGAATTTCCTCTCTCGCGTCAACCTACGGATCTTAGTCCACACTAAGATCCAGTTGATTGCTTCCAGTAAGGAACATGTTTTAACAAACCTCATCTTGCAATAGAATTCCATAGTTTTGGCACAAATCAAGTTTGGTTGAGTTGGAGGGCTAGGGAGGATGGGTGGGCCTAGAGAAGTCATACTTGGGTTTTTTGGTTTTTCATTTTTTTTAACGAAGTTCCAAGGGCTTCTAATAGCATTATGGACTATAATTTTAAAATGGCAGTTAAGGTAATTGTGGAATTATAATGGCCAAAAAACATATGTATGAATTAGATTCTGATGCATGGAATGGCTTTTTCCACATATTTGTTGCATAAAATCTAGTTTGCAAAGCTCATTGGTATAAATTCTATAAGCACGGTATGGTCCGATAAAAACTACGTTTTTTTGGACATTGCACTACTAGAAAAAATATACCCATAATGAGTTCAACCGAACGTAATTTTTTTTCAATTTTTTCGGTTTTTATGTGCAAATAGATGGAGTGAAATTCTAAAGAGGGGTGGCAAATGAAAATTCGCCCGACATCACTGGGACAGTGATGACCCCCTAAAATTTTAGCCATTAAGAATACAGCTTGGGCTAACAACTGAAAAATTTTCTGACAATTAAAAGCCCCGAAGTTGTCGATGATTGGACAAATCGTTGGCCGAGCTACTTCAGCTTGTGCAACGTCCCAGAATAAAAAAAACAAACTTCGTCGGTTTTTTGCTTTGGGTAAGGCATCCTCGTGGTGGAGGATGCAACCCATAAAATTGTGACTGAGCTAAATTCCTGGGGGAATTCCGTAAGGCTTTTTTACAATTGACGAAATGTATATTCGCTTTATTAACTGCAATGGGCAACCGAGAACAAGAATTCTTGGATTTTTTTTTACCAAGGTGTCGTTTTTCAAAAATGGGCACGACCAAACGGCCCAAAAGCCTAAGATGGAAAGATTAAAATGAAACGAAAAAGTTGTTTTCTTGATGTGCTTGAAGCTTAAAACTTTAATTAGTCCGATTTCTTGTGATTCCTTGGAAGGTAATTTTTTATTACTCATTGACCTTGGACGATGTCACATAAATGGTTAATGATGTTTTTTCTAAATTGTTCTCATTGCTTAAATCTTCAAGAACTTCTTTTCTAATTTACGAGTCAATTCTCAAGGTTGGTAACAAAGAAGGACTTTGGTTTAGTCAATGTGTTGGGACATTATTGATATTTACTTACAATGATGCAACACCTCTATTTTGATTTACAAAGATTTTCTCGGGTCTTCTTTGAAACTTGTCCTAGGGCAAATCTTAATTAATATGCGCCCCTTGGAAACTTGTGTTGTTTTCTCTCAAAAGGGGGAGAAGTAGGAAGAAAAGAGAGTTATCAAGAAGAAACATCTGTTAGAGATTCCAGGAGGAATATATTATATAGATGACGGATCTGTTTCAAGAGTCAGAAACAATAGGCTATTTTGATATTATAGAAATCTTTTAAAGATTATGGTAGATATTAGGTTTGAAGATTTAAGGGGAAGAAAATTAAAAAACACTCTTGCGGTAGAAAAATAGCTGACAACAAATCCGATTGATTGTGTCAGAACTTTGGAATTCTATTGCAAGATGAGGTTTGTTAAAACATGTTCCTTGCTGGAAGCAATCAACTCGATCTTAGTGTGGAATGAGATTCGTGGGTTGATGCAAGGGAGGAGATTCATGCTAGCAATATATTATTTTGAGTTAATCTCCGATTGATATTTTTGATGTGAAATAGCACTCTTTGAGAAATATTCTCTCTTAGAGGATAACTAAGTTACCGGATTCTCGGCTATAAAAGTGTTGTATATAGATCATGAGACATCAGTAGAGATATGCTATGTAGTAAATATTTGTGGGATCATTAAACCTTTTGTACAAATTTTTTATTTTGTGGATCTACAAAGTATTCCTTGAGCTAAGTTATTTGCATGCATAAACTAGTTGTTGGTATATAGGCATATTGATGAGAATTGTATAGTAGCAGTATGTTGTTGATATGATGCCTCATTCCTAGACTGTGATTGATCCATAGCTTGGAGGCTAGATCCGTTCGATCTAGATTTAGTTGGGTTGGTTTGTCCACCATCCGATTCCCTTGTGTTGCTTGTGATTGGCATGCTTAGAATAGGATCCTTGGATTTGGACTTTATATTGGTATCAGAGCCAGTTCTAAGAATGTTTTGCCATTAATTTGTGTTACCAATGGAATCTCAAATTCTGTGGGAGTCTTTCCATTGTGTGATATGGAATCTCAACACTATTACGAGAAATCAGTGGAGTAAGCAACAAGTGGTGAAAGCTCAAATTCCTTTTCCCGATAGTCACTTTTTTGAGGTACAATTGGTTGGGTGGTATGTGTACTACCAGCTATTAAATTGATTAGGCTTTTCAACACTTCAAATCTATGTTTAGAAAGTAAAGTTTGGTTTTCGTGAATCACTTATGTTGCCATTTACTTCATTTGAAACACTTTTCCATTATCAATGGGATCAATTAGAGGTAATGTTGGTTTTTATGGCTTTTTGTTCTTCAAACAGTGGTTAGGTGGTTTTGTTAGCTATCTTTTGTTTTTTATTGAGCCAATTTTGGCTTGAATCTGAGAAAAAACAGAAAAAGAAGCACAAAAGACTAATCACTGGTTGTAAGTGTTGGTGGGTTTTACAGGATTTGCATGAGGTTTCTATTGGATTTACAGGTTCATGCTGTATTTTCCAACAAACTCCTTGGTGTTTTGTAGGTTAATGTGAGCCAGTAAGGCCATTCTTTGATTGATACGGACTACAAGAAAGTGTATCCCGTGGTTAAGGAAAGACAATCTGCAAATCTAAGAGTTTGGGAAAATTTGGGCAACATCTACCCTTTTTTCCATCCATAAAGAATCTAGTGGTTCTAAATCTGTAAAAGAAACCTGCTTATGTATTTGAGAAAGCAAAGTAAGGCTTAGAAACTGTAAATTCGTCCTAAAGACATTTGAGATCTGTAGGCATCATACCAATAGCATAATGCTACCAGTCTCACAATCAATGATACAGTAGTGATAGCCCAATAGGTATACTTATACCCTCCAAGTGCCATGCACCACTAGTAGTGCACTGCGACCCTCACTGGACACTTCTGCAGCCTATCTGGGCCACGTCATCTAGATTCCCAATGACTCACTAATAGACCCATACAAATCCACCATGAAGTGTTTAGGCCTACAACCATTAATTATGACCATGTACTCATAAGGGCCCTAATTCCCTTAAAGTCACAATTAACTTACGGGTTGTTGGTCAACTAATCCCTAGCGTGGACGTGCTACCTGAGACTAGTCGTGGGCATGATAACATGATTGCCTTAAGTAGCATTAATTTTACATGGATTGACAGAATATATGTGACGAGACATTCGTTCGTCTTCTTCCTCAACATCTTTCTTGATTGGATAGACTATCCATGTTACGTCCATGTCCAGATTGTGGGATTCAGAATAATTCCTAGCATGGATAGCCGGTTAGTTCAGAGTGTATGTGGTTATTAGTTATGCCTCGTCATTCTAGGGTTGGCCGATAAAGTAATTAATAATCATATGAGGGCCCATACCTATAATTGGACATAGGAGCACTTGCATGGTGTCTGACTGCTATAATGCAAGAATAGGACTATTCCAGGTTGCATGGGAATCCTAAGAAAAATATTCTCTCCTCATGGGAGAGAATATATACTAGTGGAAACTCGCCCATCTACCTATTAGATTTTCTGATCCTTGTAGCCAGGAGCCCCTCCTCTCTTGCATTCATTCACCATGGCATGGGGGTGAAGTGGTTGGGGTATTGACTACCCATTTCCTGTTGGTTGGGTGGTTTTGCTCCACAAGTGTCCTTATAATGATATTAGAGCTTGGATTTGCATCAATCGGAATGTGGAGCCTTGCTATTTTACAGTCATCATTGATTGGACCTAATGATTGCATGTGGGTTGAAAAGTCAAAAGGGTGTTTAAAGAGTGATTTTTAGCCAAAAATTGGGGTTTTTGGACTATAAATGGGCTATAAGGACCATAGTTGACTGAAATAAGAACTTGTAGTATTTGCATGCAATGGATTTATAGGGATTGGGGTCTTATTGCACTTAATTGTAAATTTGATCCACAAATTTTGGTCAAAATTGGTCCAAAAACATGGGTTTTGAACTATTTGTGGAGATTTTCATAAAATTCATGGCCAATATTTTGCATGCACATTTTTAGAGGTGTAATGAAGTTGTCCTAAAGTTTTCATGAAGTTTGATTAGGATTGGACACCAATAAGAGTCTCAAAATGTCAAAAAATAGTGTATTTTTAAGGACTTTTGAGCATGAATACCTATCAAATGGTGGTTTGAACTTGTTGGATCTTATCACAAAAGTTTTTCTTGTTGAAGGAGTCCAAAAATGAATTTTTTTGCATGATATGAGCATATGATTGTTTGTTGGACCTGATAGAAGCCTCTATGGCTCTCTAATGAACCTTAGAAGAGTGATTGTAACCTCTGATTGGATGCAAATTGGGCTGGAGATGGTTTTTTGAAGATACTCCCTGAGTAAAAAAGTGTTAAGCTTAGCATACCAACTCCTTGGTGATTGATTAAGGCCATATAAGCTCTTTTGTAGAAGACACACATGATTTGGCTTTGTAGGTGAAATGTAGCTCTCAGGTTGGTCCATGTACACTTCCTCCTCAATATCACCATTCAAAAAAGCATTTGTGATATCCAATTGAGATCCCATAGCAAGAGAGATGATGACCCGAATACTCACCATCTTTGCCACGGGTGCAAAAGTTTCATCATAGTCAATACCATGTTCTTGAGCATATCCTTTTGCCACCAACCTTGCCTTATGCTTATTGATAGATCCATCTTGGTTTGTCTTTAGCTTGAAGATCCATTTACATCCAATAGCTTTCTTATCCTTGGGTAACTCCACCAATCTCCATGTTTTATTCTTCGTAAGAGCTTGATACTCAAGATCCTTTGCTTGGATCCACTCCTCTTTGTTCCTTGCTTCATATACACAAGTAGGTTCATCTAAAGAGGTTAGAAAGGCAAAGTGTGTACCTCCAACAAGTTGCTTACCTTTCTCATCATATGCACTGAGCCTTGAAGGCATATGTCTTTCTCTTGATGTTCTCCTTGGCTTTTGACTTGATGAAGGTCCTTCATCATAATCATCTAAAGTTGGATCCTTTATATCAACATCAAGAATGTTAGATCCATCCACACCATCATCACTTGAAGACACCTTTGGAATATTCTCATCATAAAAAATGACATCTTTATCAATAATCACCTTATTGTTAGTAGGAATGTAGACCTTGTAGGCTTTACTCACCTCACTATATCCAACAAATATACCTTTCCTTGAAGATGGATCCTCCTTTGTCCTATCATCAAGAGTTATATTGACATAGCAAGTACATCCAAAAGTTTAAGAAAGTTGACACTCGGCCTCCTAAGCATTTCAAAAGGTGTTCGTCCATCCAATATAGCACTCGGCCACTTATTGCATAGAAAGTTAGCACACAACAAAGCTTGATCCCAAAATGGTTTTAGAAGAGTAGCACCTAACCTCATGGCTTTGGCACTTTCACATAAAGTCCTATTCTTCCTCTCGGCCACTCCATTTTGTTGTGGTGTCCTTAGAGTTGTGTACTCCATCTTGATCCCACATGCTCATCACAAAAAGCCTTGAACTTGGTAGAGATGTACTCTCCACCATTGTCACTCCTTAAACACTTGATCCTTGTGAAAATTTGGCTCTCCCTTGAATTCTTGAACTTCACAAAGACATCATACACTATTTTTTCACTTTAGTAGATAGATCCAACAAAATCTACTAAAATCATCAATAAAAGTTACATACATCTTAGCTCCACTATTGCTAATTGTAGTAATTCCACGAGTATCCGAATGTACAACTTGAAAAGGCTTTGTAGATCTAGATGTAGATCTAGCATAAGGTAGTCTATGTTACTTTGACAAAGCATACGACTCACAAATATGATTGATTCTACTTAAGGATCTTGAAAGACCAATCAAACTTGCTTCTTAGCCATTACCTCCAATGACTTGAAGTTGTGGTGCCCCATCTTGCAATCAAGATATCCTTCCTTTTGATCATGCAAGCATCTCCATGAAACTCAATTTTAAAACCTTTACTTAGCAATTGACTCACACTAAGTAAATTCTTGGTAATAGAAGGTATGAACAAAAATCCTTCAAATGAACATTCCTATTTGTAGAGAGAGAAATGTGAATTGTGCCAATCCCTTTGATTGCACACTCCCCATGTAGATTACCTTCTTGTCATTTTCATATGCCAACAAAAAAGTGAAGTGCTCTTTGTGAAAAGTCATGTGTGATCTTGCACCACTATCAATCCACCATGGATCTAGATCTCCATCATTAACAAGCATACATGAAGACATCAAAAAAGCATCATCATTTGAGTTTTGAACATCCAAACCATCTTCATCATGAGTAAGGTTACCTTGCTTATCTCCTTGATCTCTCTTCTTCTTGTAGCACTCAATTGCAAAGTGTCATTTGATGCCACAATAGAAGCACTTTAGCTTTGACCTATCTTTCCTTTTGCCATTTGAAGAAGTCTCCCCTTGATATTGGCCTTTAAACCACTTGCTTTTGCTTTTTCCTTGGGATTTGCCCTTGATGAACATAGCCTCCTCTCCAACTTGAAATGTTGATGTAGATCCACCTCTTGCTTGAAGCCTATATTCTTCATTGATCAAGATCTCTTAAAGATCCATCAAACTTGGCAAAGTTGTTTGAATGGCAAGACTTTGTACAATGTTAGCATGAGCATCCAACAAACCATTAAGAATAACTTGAACAAGCTCTACTTCCTTAATGGTCTCATCAATGCAAGATAACTCATCATTCAAAGCCTTCACAAACAAATTATTTGGACTTTCTTCATTCTTTTGCAAACTTTGAAAGATTTGTTTTCTTAGAGTCAACACTCTAGAAGTAGACTTGGATTCATAAAGCTTCTTCAAAGCTTCCCAAGCCTCACTAGATGAAGTACACTTACCAACTTCCTTGAGAAGTTCATTGGTAACATTCATCTTTATCATGTGTAGAGCTCTTTTAGCTCTCGTCATACGTCAATTATTCTTGTTGTGTTGCTGGCCTCTCCTCCAAACCTACAACAATATCCAAAACACCACTCATCTCAATAAGTGATTCCATCCTCACTTTCCACAATGAATAGTTGCTTGAGGTAAGCCTATCATTGCCTTCCAGCACGTATCCACTTGATGTAGCCATGTTGCAATGACTTGATCCTTCTCTTTCAACCTGTTCCAATGCACAAAGCACTCTTTTGAAATACAACAAATATTTTCAAAAAGATATGGAACCTTTCAATTCTCTTCTATATCCTAAGTTATTGACTGAATCTCAGTGAGCTCATATTGGATGACAGAGTCTAACTAATATTAAGGATAACCACTAAATTTAGTTGGGATTCAGTAGAGCTTTGTAATATCTAGATGTTGTTCTAGGTGATTGTATAAAGTTTATATTGTTAAAGACGGATGCTATAATGGTCTTTAATTACTTGATTGATTGTAGAATTTGGAACTCATAATCTGGTTAAGAATCGGGTTGGAAGAATATATTTGGAATCCAGAAATTTTCCTTTTGAAAAGTCAGAATGTTTCTTATATTTCCTGAGTGGTATGTTGTACATATACTCCGGGACTTTCAATGATGAAATATGGTTTTGGAATCCTGTAAATGATTGACGAATCATAAGATTCTAAATATTTATGATTGAGAGCAAAAACCCAATCTCTAGAATTCTCTGGCCTTGGCCGACCCGCAGCCATGGATCACTCGGAGGGAACTTGTTGTGAAAACGATCATGTAAAGCACAACCCTAAAACCCGAAACCCGTTGTTGATGTTAAGAACGGGCCTTGTGAAAGATCACGTGAATAGGCCCTTATGCTCATGTCATCCATGCCAAATATGGGAAATATGAGTTTCTATAAATTTCTTCAAAAAGTTTCTTCAAAAAGTAGGCATATCAACATATTATATCTAATAATACACACACACACACACACACACACACACACAAGCCACCACCACCCATTATTCTGAGCTGCAAGCAAAGAGAATAGCAAAGCCAAAGGCAAGCAAGTAATAGTAAGCCATGGCGGCAGCACCAGCAGCTAGAATGGGCCTCTCTGCTCCTTCTGCTGCACAATCCTCTGTCCTTACTTCCCTCACTTCTCCTGCTACTCTTCCTTCTTCTTCATCATCATCATCTTCTTCTTCGTCTTCTTCTAGTCATAGTCCTCACATGGCCATGGCGGCACAAACTTCGATGACAAGTAGCTTGGAGGAGAAACGTGAGAGTTTAGGTTTTGATTCAATGTTCTCATCCTATTTCTTCTTCTACTTCGTTGAAACTTAGGTGGTTATGTGTGATAAACCAATGTCATTGTGTCTTCTGCTCGTGTTTTATGTTAGCTAGTAATGTGTGATAAACTTCTGATTATGCTTCCTTGTTCTTTTACTCTCATTGTGTTGATCTGCTGCTGACGGGTTCCGTTGGCTCTGGATGGGCTCGCAGGCCAAGCAGCCAGAGTAGAACAGCTCTGGCAGCAGTTTTTCTCGGATCCTTCGCAGTGGTCGCACAACAGGAGGGATGATAAGGTGAAACTACCACTAGCCTATCCAGCTATTCATTCTTACAACACTATAGGGTATGAGGGGGATCGAGAAATTTTCCTTTCAATCGCACACTGATGCACAGGCACGTGCACGCGCATGCACACCCACCCGCACAAATGCACTCTTACTTCTACAAAGGGGCCTTTCTTTGGTCGTTTAGATTTGTGTAATAGCTCAGTAGCTTATTCTTACATTACAGAAGAGAAATAGAATTTACTTCTCTGCAATAACACAAACACATTATGAATTATTATTAGTGAGTCCTCACGTCGAACTGTAAGTTATGTGTGCTGAAAATCTTGCCCAAAAATTATAGTCAAGAGCTCTGAAGATTCTATCCAAGAGTGCTCCAAGCTTCAGGATTCCATCCATGAGGGCTCCATAAATTTAGGGCAACGAAGTTAACAACCAATCAGATTGCAGGGAAAAAATCAGAGCAGAATATTATAGTTGATAATGGGGGTCGGGGTCCCCAAACTTGATCTCCACCTTTGAAGATTTTATATGGCACATATTAAGTGTGCATGACGCAGCTAATACCTGCCTTGACATCCTTTGTACATGGTTCTTTTATTGTATAGATCAATAAGGCATTTTGTGGTGCTTCCAAGAAAAGATCTACTTTTAGTTGTTATTAATCACATATTCTCCCTAAATGTGAAGTTTTTAGGTTTTTAGAGGTACTATGCCCATGAAGTTTTTAATTTCTAATAAAGGTTCGTGGATCTTTAGGTAATGCCTTAGTCAAAATTTCTGCCAACATTCTTCATATTGGACAATACGTGAGATTGAGATCTCCTCTTTCAACGCCAAAGTGAAGAATCATTTGACATTTTATGATTACAAAGCCCGGAGCCGGGTGCCTTCCTTGGCTGCTTTTTGTATGGAGTTTTCTTGATCTCCTCCTTTTCTTGTTCAGTGGCTGTACTCATTTTCTCGATCGGTTTGAGGTTAACATTCAATAGAGTGCTCATAGGCTTTTTCATTCAAAACTTATGAATCTTGCTTCGAATGTACTGCTCTCGACTGAGCCATGCGCAACCCTTGATCTTATCTCTAACCAATTGAATTCTGAGATACTGATGGTGTTTGCAACTTTCATTCACAGCACAAAAAGCCTATGCAGCCTATCATCAACATACAAGTCTATAACTCTTACATGATGGTCTTCCCTTTGAATATAGATGTTGGAGTTAGAGCAACATTACTGAAAACCACCTTCTAACAAGGCATCAATTTTTTAATACTATGCTCTTGAGGATTGATAAGCCCAAGAGATGCCTTTTGCAATTTGCATACTAAAGTTGTGCCCCTTTTCGAAAAGAAAGCGGCTGGTTCCCATAAAGACTTCCTCAAGTTTTTTTTTATATAAATTAATGTTCATTTTGATACTAATTGGAACATGCATGATTGCCAAGCCAACAACAGACATATGGAACTAATTTGGGCCATTAGTGCAAAGGTATTTCGATAATCCAGTACTTCCATCTATGAGAACATGTGGCGACCAAGCGAGCTTTGTACTTTTGCTCTCACCTTTCGATTGGAAATTTTAAAAAATGCCTTTGTAGCTAGTAGCTTATCTCCCCTGCAACAAGCTTACAACCTTCGGGATATCACTTCTTTGATGGATTTCTCTTTGATCATGGTCCATGCCCATGTGTTCATTATGGACTCCCTTGGGCTTCTTGAAGAGTTTTTGCCTCGGTCTCTCTTGAACCGAAATCACATGCTTTCAAACCAAACATGCAGATCATGCATTCAACCAAGAAATCAGCGTGTAGAGTGGTTGAGTAGAGCCATGAAAGCCTACTTAAATCCTGCAAATCGCACTGAATCAGATCCTAAACTAATTACAACTACTCTACACTTGCATTAACTCACAAAACAAGAACAAGAAACTAATCTAACAACATATTGATAGCCCAAGGATCAAGAAACACACATATCTTGATTCTTAGATTGCAAGAACATCAAGAAACGGATTGTCAAGAGATTTGCAAGACCTACACCACAATCCAATCCATGATGGTTTACCACAATTCTAATTCCTACATTAATCCACAAAGCATAAATGAAAGAAAGCAAGAAAGCTAGTCCTCCCTAGATCCACAACCACACACAAAGGATGGAAGGGCAAGATCATTAATGCATCACTCAAGAAACAAGAATGATCAAGGAGCTCAAGGATGCATCAAACTCACGGAAGCTATTTCTCATTGAAGCGTGGAGTAGATACAATACACAAAAAGCTCCCTTCTACAAAGGGGAAGCCTCTTAAATAAACAAGAGAGCTCCTTAGGTGGCATCCTAGTGGCATTTGCTCTCCACTAGAGGTCACCATCAAAAGGTGGCTCACTCAACTTTCTTTAAGAGGGGTCTACTTGCATTTATTACATTAGCCTAGAAATACTAGTTCCTACATGGTCATTTTATCTTTCGGGTTTCAGCATGAGGCTTACATTGTTCTTGCTTGTCATTTTTAACTAGTACTTCTCGGCTCTCAATCTACGTTCGTCTCATCTTCTCAGAGACCCTGGTCTAAGGTGAGAAGTGCTCTTGGTTAGCTCTGGTCGAGTATCTTGGGGATTTATCATAATCAGCCAACATCTGTATAGTTTGTGCATTAATCCATAATGGGTTCTGTCAAGGATAAAAATTCAAAACTAACCTCTCGCATGTTCGTTACGATCACAGATTGTTCCAGTGGGACAAAGATAGAGAACTGTAGAGCAATTGTACCTCGCTTTTTGCTTCGGGGGGGGCTGCCCCCCAATCCCCCCCAGACCCCCCTGGCGACAGTAGCAGGGGGGGCGCTACCTCCCATGCTGTCACATGTACTTTGAATCCCCTTGCCCAATGTAAATGGTAAATTGTAATTATCAAATTGTAAATGGGTAAGTCACCGGCTTGTGGAGACAATTGTTAATTGCAATGTAAATATTTGTTATAGTGACTAAATCCGAGATGGCCAAGGGGGTACTGGGGGCATGAGAGTCTGTTGGATTGACCTCCTAAAAAGTAGGAAGGGTTGACCGGTCAACGTGACACGTGTCATATGCTCACTGGGACACTTGGTCCGGTACATGAGTGACACTTGTTGGACGGTCAACAGGACATGTGTCATGCTCATTGAGACACTTGGTCCAATGCATGAGTGACACGTGTCAGACTGTCCACCTACTACTGCCAAGTGGCAAGTGTCGACTGTGCATGGAGTTTGCCATGTGTCGACGTTAGGATGTGTCAGTGTTAAGGGGTGCTTGAGGGGATATAGTGTGGGCCTTGTCAAGCATTCCTCATTATGGTATTCCTATGCAGCTATGGTTGGGAGGAGACTTGCAGTAGAGCTCTCATGTTTGCTTGTTGGTCTATGTACATTTGCTTGAGATTAATAAAGTGACGATTTGCTGGGTACTTCTGTGTATTCAGTTAGGGTTTGTGAGCTTGTGTGCAACATTTGGTATCAGAGCAGTTATAGGGTTTGGAGCATTCTTGGAGACCCAGCGCCCTATTGCAGGTGATCTTTTGGCAAATTTGGAGCCCATAAGATAGCAGATGGAAGCCTTATGGCATGTTCCAAGGTGGATGCTATTGAGGCTACTCTTAAGCTGATTTTGGAGCAACTCAAAGGTAAAGGGCTGGTGTTCCTGAGAGAGTTAGTGGTACAACTATGGAAGCAGAAAGGACATTGTCAACGGGCCATGAAGCTGAGTTGGGGTTTCGAAGGAGAAAGCTACCTACTATCAAAGATTTAAAACCTCCGAAGTTCACTGGAGCAGTATCTATGAGAACTACTGATGCCGTTGAGAATTGGTTGCAAAAGTGGGAGAAAGCATTCCAGATGTGTGGCATAGACGATGAAACTGAGATGATTGCTGAAGCCACATATCGTTTTCAAGAGTCAGCACAAAGGTGGTGGAGGAAGGTGGAAAAGGATGACCTAGTTCCAACCACATGGGAGGCATTTCGGCAAATGTTTGCGCAAAATTGGGTGCCTATGGATGAAGACAACAGAGCCATGCAACAATGGTCTTATTTGAAGCAGGGTAACTTGAGCGTGCAGGATTATGCAAACAAGTACCGAGAGGCTTTGTTACGCATTCCTCATGAAGTTCCTATGTACATGCAAATATTTCACTTTGTGGAGGGACTTCGAGAGAGTATTCGCCCTTTCGTGCGGAAGGAGAAATCTCATGATTTGCGGGGAGCCATCCAGATGGCTTTGTATTATGAAGATGGGAAAGAAGGCCCGGATCCTGTTGCGGTAGCTGGTACAGGTGCTCAGCAACCTTGGGGACGCAAGGGCAAATGGAACAAAAAGAGAAAGTTTGAAGGTCAAACCAATCAGTGGCAAGCTCGGGCTGACCAAAAGAAGAAGGGTGCAGGGGCCCCAAAAGGCAAAGGGTTGTATGGGCAACCCAATGCCCAAAAGGGTCAGCGTCCTTCAATGTTGTCGCCTCAGGACCAAGAGCGTGCAAAGAGGGAGAACCTCTGTTTTGGATGTTTGGGACAACATAGGTGGAAGGAATGTCCACGGAACTTGATGCGGACCACGCTCACTGGGACACTTGGTCCAGTGCATGAGTGACACTTGTCGGACGGTCAATGGACGGGCCAACAGGACATGTGTCATATGCTCATTGGGACACTTGGTCCAATGCATGAGTGACACATGTCAGACTGTCCACCTACTAGCTTGCCTATGTGTCAGGGTACTGCCAAGTGGCAAGTGTCGACTGTGCATGGAGTTTGCCATGTGTCAATGTTAGGATGTGTCAGGGTTAAGGGGTGCTTGAGGGGATAGAGTGTGAGCCTTGTCAGGCATTCCTCATTATGGTATTCCTATGCAACTATGGTTGGGAGGAGACTTGCAGCAGAGCTCTCATGTTTGCTTGTTGGTCTATGTACATTTGCTTGAGATTAATAAAGTGAAGGATTTGCTGGGTACTTCTGTGTATTCAGTTAGGGCTTGTGAGTTTATGTGCAACAGCTGCACCCCCTGTAGATAAAAATGGGGGTCCAAATGCGCGTCGATAAGGGCCCAATATTTATCCCCCCAACTGTATGCACATTGCACTCACATCTCCAATGAAATGATTGCAAAAGTGATCATCATCCATAGAGTTGATAGCCCAAACAATAGCATTAACATTTACTAAGAACCAGAGCAAATAACAACCAAATTGCTACTGAAAATAACATGTGCCCTATCTACTGCACTTCTGAGAGGCAAAACTCTGGTTTGACCAATGCTCCCTAAAAAAAATGTCTACTATAAGCTATTTTTCCAATTTTTTTTTAACGTTGATTTAATTCCTTGTTCCATGCTATAGGAGGACTAGGTTTTTCCTTCTTATTGATTTTACCGCTTAACAATTTATTGAGAGATGTTGCAATTATAGCATAATACACAATAAATCTACGAAAGAAAACCATGAATTTTAGGATAGATTTCATCTGTATAAGTTCTAGTTTTTCCACCTGGTTCAAAATCGTAAGAATTGGCATGGATCGGGGGGCTTTGGTGCAACCACTTTCTTGATGCTACCCTGATAGAATCATAGTGGATCATGTGTTTTGAATCGAATGATCGAACCTCAATAGGTAAATCCATGAATTCATGGATGTAAGTATCCAGATTTTTATTCCCCATTCTGCATTTATGAATCTGAGTCATTAGCCACTAGGAATGATTACTTAAAAATCCCCATAAATGGCTCCTAAGTGGTTGGCTTAGGGTGCAAATCTCGCCACCAAAGGATGCCTTGCTATGGAGGAAAGAAACTTGCAGTCTCTTTTGTCGAGGGGTATAGGGACAAGACAACTCCTTTTTAATCCATTCTTGGTCACTAAAATCCTTAAATTCATTGGAGATATATTCTTCACCATTATCACTCCTAAAAGTCTTGATCTTGTGATCATGATGCTTTTCGACAAAGGCTTTAAACTTTAGAAAGCTTTCAAACACTTGTGATATAGATGTAAGAAAGAAAACTCAACAAAACCTTGACTAATCATCTATAAATGTAACAAACATGGTGGCACCTCCATTAGACTTTGTACTTGCAAAGTGTAAATCCGAGTGGATCAACTCAAGTGGGTGAGTTGACTTTGTGATGGAGCTTGAGAATGCTTTCTTATTATGCCTTGGACAGGGCACATGCTTCACATACCTTCTCCTCTCTTGCTAAGGATCTTGGAAGTCCTAAGGCAAGCTCCTCCTTGCACATGACCTCCATTGAGCTTGAGTTGATGTAGCCAAGCCTTTTGTGCCACAAATAATAGCTGGAAAACTTGCTCTCCTCGACTATCATCACAACATTAGTATCCACATAGGCATCTAGTTTGAATAGCCTACCAAATCTAATGCCTCTAGCAATGGTCTTGCCATCCTTCTTGATGTTACATACATTTGTGGTAAACTCCACAAGAAATCCATTGTCAAGCAATTGGCCTACACTAAGCAAGTT
The DNA here is from genome assembly GCA_029204225.1 of Diphasiastrum complanatum. Lineage (NCBI taxonomy): Eukaryota > Viridiplantae > Streptophyta > Lycopodiopsida > Lycopodiales > Lycopodiaceae > Diphasiastrum > Diphasiastrum complanatum. Next base: position 79,974,099 of record CM055094.1, read on the forward strand.
CTTAGTGATGCTAGGAATGTAAAGTACACCATCTATCTTGATCTTCCTTGAAGGTCCCAAGCATAAAGGTATGGATCCTATTCCTTCTACCTTACAAGCATAATATTTTGCTGTAAAAATTGACTTGATAGGACCATCATAAGTTGAGAAGTTTGAAAAATACTCCCTCTTGCTTGTCATGTGGGAGCTAGCCCCAGTCTCTATCCACCAAGGGTCTTCTCCTTTCATGCTTGAAGATGAGAAACTTGACATCATGAGAGAGTCTTCATGTGAATGCTCCTCTTCCTCTTGGCCGAGGTTTGCTTGACTTTGAGCTTGCTTCCTCTTGAAGCCCTCGGAGGCATAATGCCCTATCTTTCTACAAAAGTAGCCCTCCATCTTGTTACAAAAGTAGCACTTGATCTTTGACTTGTCCTTCTTGGGCTTACTTGAGCTTTGACTTGAAGATCCTTCTTGATCTTTGCCTTTGACTTGGTTCTTCTTGAATGCACCTCCTTTGCCTTTGGATTTGCCTTTGCTCTTGATGAAAAGAGCCTTGTCATCTCCATCATTGAGGGAGAGCTTCTCCATCCTTGACTTGATGTGAGTTCTCCTACTCTCCTCGGCCATGAGGATTCCTTGGAGATCTTCAAGAGAGTGCAACTTGCCCATGATTGCATAGCCTTGCACCAAGTTAGCAAAATCCACACTTAGTCATTCAAGATCAATTGAACAAGTTCACATTCCTTAATGGAATCTCCTATGTAAGCAAGCTCCTTGTTTAAGTCTTTAACTCTCAAAACATATGAACGACCACTCTCTCCCTTGGCTTGAAAGCATTGAAGGATTTGGTTTTTCAAGGATAGCAACCTTGAGGTGTTCTTAGATTCATATATTTTTTGTAAAGTTTCCCATGCTTCTTGAGCCGAGGTGCAAGCACCTACCTCCTTAGGAAGCTCATTTGCTACATTCATTTTTATACAATGGAGGGCAGTCTTGCACCTCTTCTTGTATCTTGTAGCTTTTTGAGGGTGAATGGGCTCACACGTGTGAAAGTACGGCCTGCTGCTGCCCGTGTACTGTACCAGCACCCTCAAACATTCTAATGATTACAAAAATCAAAATGCCAATAGCAATCAACACACAAATGATAGACCAAATGCAGCATCAAGATGTTCGTATTAGTCTTGGTTTTGAGTGTGGATCTAAGCAGCTCCCAGACTTCCCTTGCTGTGGCTGCAATCTGAACTTTGTTTTCAGGAATGTCTCCAAGGGACAGGTAAATCTTCACACATGCTTTTTGTTTTTTTGCAAGATAAGCGGATGAACTCCGTTCCTTTCAAGATGTGCCACAAAATTTCCTGCCTTATCATGTTTATCTTGCACTTCTACATTCAGTAATTTGCTCCATGAAGACAATTTCTGAGTCTAGGGTCAACCATAGTGCTTGGCTCACTGGCCATGGCTGACGCACACAGTCTCAGATGTTGACAGGATTGAGAACAAAGCACACATTAGAGTAGATGGCAGCACCTAAGAGTAGGCAGAGTATGGTGTAGCAGTCTCACAAGCACACTGTGGACCCATAACCACTGTTGAATTACAGACCATACTCCTTTTCAAGAACACGAAAACACTAGAGCATTATGTGTATACAAAGCTGCTAAGACGTGCAGTGATGCCATCTGTCCACGGTCCCTTTACTCTGACCACATTGCTTATATTTAAAAGACATTTGTGTTCCTTTTGATGTAGCTCTTTCTCATTCACTCTGGATTGAAAGTTGAAACCGCTGTGATCATTCTCTGCTAAGGTTACATGCTTGTATTTCTTGGCAGAGAAATCTGAGACTTCCTGACTTCAAACATAAGACGGCAAAGAAGGCCCTATGGATTGACAATAAGTTCAATCCTCCTTGGGTACATTCCCAGCTAGCTGCTTTGCTACAACACCAAGAACAGGGGCAATTCAGTTTTACAACTCCTGACATCTCTGGTAAGCTACTATTTTTCTCATATTGTCTTTTTCCACCAGCATTGCCTGGCTGAGAGGATGAGATGAATTCACAGAGCCGTTTAAAGGCACATCAACAGTCCCATCAGATTTGGCAAAAGTTCTGATGCACGCTGCTTTAGGGCATGTAGGCAGAGTAGCTAGAGTGGAACAGCTCTGGAAGGAGTTTTTTTCAGATCCCTCACAGTGGTGGGACAACAGATTTAGTAAGGTTTGGCTACTATCTTACCGCCCATTGAAGATGGCTTGTAAATGGAGTCTGTGAGGATGGTTTTCAAAATTATTTCAGGCTTCAGTTGCTTTGGCTAATCACTTTTGACTTTTGCTTTCTGAATTCTTATATTGTGGTACGGTACATGAGGATGATCGGTTATTGTCGTCATTCTCTTAAGTTGAAGCTATGCCTGCTGATCTGTGTACTGTTATGTAGAGAAGTCCAAAGTACCCGGACTTTACCCATAAGAGTACACACGAGGGCCTATGGATTGAAGGTTGGCTGAACCCCCGCTGGGTGGAGGCAAAGATGGCCAATATGGCATCAGGGCAAATACAATCTGGTGGTGGATTGAGATCACGGTCTGGTTTCAATCCCAGTTAACTGTAGAGTTCTGGGCTTAGGGCTGAACATAGAGCATATCTTCCTTCCTGTTGGTCTTTCACAACTGTGGCTTTTTCATAATTCTTTATATCAATTATGTGGAATCATGCAGGGTGCCTGACTCCTTTTGCAATGCTAATAGTGTTGTGAGCAAACTCTGTCAGGAGGGTCGATTGAAACAAGCACTGCATGTGGTAGAGCTTATGGTCCAGCAAAGTACTCAAGCTCCGATCAATGTCTATGTTGGCCTTTTGAAGGGTTGTGCCAGAAGGAAAGCCCTGGCAGTGGGCAAGCAAGTGCATTCCCTTATAGTCCGAAGTGGGCTTGAGTCAGACATATATCTAGGAACGACCCTTGTTGACATGTACTCCAAGTGCGGTTGTCTGTTGGATGCACACAAAGTGTTTAAAAAAATGCCCGAACACAATGTCTTTTCGTGGACTGCTATCATCTCGGCTTATGCTGATCATGGACAAGGTGAGGAGGCTATAAATCTATTTCAGCAAATGCAACAGACAGGCATAACACCGGACAAGGTTGCATTTGTTGTTGTCCTAAAAGCTTGTGCCAGGACCGCATCCCTGAAAGAGGGCAAACAGTTCCATTCTGTCATCATTGAAAGTGGCTTTGAGTCAGATGTGGTTATAGGGAACATTCTTGTTGACATGTATGCAAAATGTGGGTGCATAGAGTATGCATATCAGGCGTTTAATAGAATGAGTGAACGGGATGTGATTTCATGGAGTGCAATGATTGCGGGATATGCACAGAATGGGCTTGTCGAGGAGGCCCTTGCTCTGTACGAGCAAATGAAACAGGAAGGCGTGCAGCCAAACAATGTCACGTATGTTATTCTTCTAAAAGCATGTGCCAGCATTGCAGCCCTGGAACAGGGCAGGAATCTGCATTCTGACACCGTCAGAAGTGGCTTAGAGTCAGATGTCCTTGTAGGTAACGCCCTTGTGGACATGTATGCAAAATGTGGGTGCATAGAGCATGCACGTCAGGTGTTCAACAAAATAATTAAACGAGATGCGGTTTCATGGACTTCAATGATTGCAGGATCTGCAAAATGTGGTTGCATAGAGGGTGCACGTGAAGTTTTCAATAGTATGACTGCACGAGATGTAGTTTCATGGAATGCAATGATTGCAGGATATGAACAGCATGGGCTTGGAAAGGAGGCCCTTGTTCTGTATGAGCAAATGAAACAGGAAGGTTTGCAGCCAGACAATGTAACGTATGTTATTCTCCTAAAAGTATGTGCCAGCATTGCAGCCTTGGAACAGGGCAAGCAGCTCCATTCGGACATCATCAGAAATGGTTTTGAGTCAGATGTGATTGTAGGGAACACCCTTGTTGACATGTATGCAAAATGCGGTTGCATAGAGCATGCATGCCAGGCATTCAACAAACTGAGTGAACGAGATGTGGTTTCATGGAGTGCATTGATTGCAGGATATGCACAGAATGGACATGGCAAGGAGGCCCTTGTTCTGTATGAGCAAATGAAACAGGAAGGTGTGCAGCCAAACAATGTCACATATGCTATTCTCCTAAAAGCATGCGCCAGCATTGCAGCCCTGGAACAAGGTAAGCAGCTTCATTCCGACATCCTTAAAAGTGACTTTGAGTTGGATGTGATTGTAGGGAACACCCTTATTGACATGTATGCAAAATGCGGGTGTATAGAGCATGCATGTCAGGTGTTCAATAAAATGAGTGAACGAGATGTGGTTTCATGGAATGCCATGATTGCGGGATATGCACAGCAAGGGCTTGGCAAGAAGGTCCTTATTCTACATGAGCAAATGAAACAGGAAAGTGTGGAGCCAGATGATGTCACATATGTTCTTCTTCTAAAAGCATATGCTAGCATTGCAGCCCTGGAACAGGGCAAAGAGCTCCATTCCCACATCAAAAAAAGTGACTTTGCATCAGATATGAGTGTGGGTAGTGCCCTTGTTGACATGTATGCAAAATGCGGGTGCATAGAGGATGCACTTCAGGTATTCAACGACATGCATGAACGAGATGTGGTGTCATGGAATGTGATGATTGCAGGGTATGCACAGCAAGGGCTTGGCAAGGAGGCTCTAAAACTTTTGGAGCAAATGCAACAGGAAGGCACAAAGCCTGATGAGGTCACATTCGTGAGTGTCCTCTCTGCATGCAGCCATTCTGGCCTAGTAGATGAAGGTCGTCACCTCTTTGATTCGATGAGTAAAAATCATGGTGTCATACCAAACGTGGATCATTATGCCTGTATGGTCGATCTTCTGGCACGTGCAGGGTGCCTGGCTAATGCAGAAGACTTCATTAACAAAATGCCAATACGGCCTGATGCTGTGGTTTGGAGGACCTTGCTTGGTGCTGCTAGAAATTATGGCCACGTGGAAATAGGAAGACGTGCCTTTGATCATGTTGTGAAGTTTGAACCAGAAAATGCTGCAGATTATGTGCTGCTATCAAACATCCATGCAGCAGCCAGCAGGATAGATGAAGTAGAAAAGATAAGAAAAGAAATCATGGATTCAGCTGTGACAAAAACACCCAGGTGCAGCTGGATTGAAGTTGACAACTAGGTACTTGCCTCTGTTGTCCTACTATGGAACTCATCCACAAAACAAGGAGATGTGGGCCAAATCGGACAGATTGGTGTGGTAGATGAAGGGTATATGCCTAATTTGAGCTTTGTGCTGTATGCTGTGGAGGATGAGGAAATGAGAATCATTTTTGTGAACACAGTTAGAAGGTGGCAATTGCTCACCAGCTCGCCCGCTGGGACACCAATTCAAGGGATGCAAAGCGATTCCACCATATTAAGGATAGCTTATGTTCCTGTGGGTTAATAAGTGATAGCAACTGCACGAGCTTATCTGGAAAGGAAGGAGGCTTATTTCTGGAGTTTTTTTGCAACCTTGGTTGTCACATTGTACTCCACTTCCTATTCCTCTTTCATTTGCTAGTATTGTCTTTGATGTGTTCTCTCAAGTTTGAAGGTTTAAAAGAAGCCATGTGTTTTGCTGCAAATTTGAAGTCATGGACAACTGAAAGGGTACAAGCATTGGCAATGGGGAATCTTTCAAAGAAAAATTTCAAAGTAGCAACAAGTATACAAGCTTACAATACCAAGTTAAGACAGGCATTGGACTTTTATACTAAGAAAATTTGTGCAGCTATCAATACTTATCATAAGTCCCAATGAACATTGACCATTGGAAAATCGATGAAGTGTTCACAAACATCACATTCAATTGATATACAAATGAAAATGCTTTTTGGTTTCCAAGGGGAGGCTTGAACTTGGGACCAAAGAAACTTTGGATGCCGAGCTAACCAACGAAGCCAACCCCATTGGGTTACAAATGAAAATGGGAAAGTTGACTTGTTAATGGAGGACACCATTCATATCAAGTGGCTTTTGAAAAAAATCATCTCTTTAGCTACATAAGTTTTGTAGTTTTTTTTCATAGGAATGTTTTCATATATACATATATTGAGCCCTTGATTTTGAGCCGATGTCGAGCAAGATATGAGGTGTTGAACACGTTGGGATATTGATCAAACTTTGCTATTTTTGCATGCATGTACCACAATTGTTTCGACCACATGTTTAGGGCTGTCTATTGTCAAGAATTGTTAGAATTAATGAAATTGGAAGCATAATGTCTGAATTTTTTTGGCAATAGTTCATCTACACTTATGTTGGAACGAGAAAACTAAAACACAACATAAATTCATTGTGTAAAAAAAAAACAATATAGAAAATTGTAGCACAAACAAGCCATATTTATATTGCATTTTGATGAAACAACTTATTGGCAAATTCTACTCACGATTGAAATTTTTCTATAAATTGACTCTTACCTCTCTCTGTATTATTTGCATTAGAGAAATGCTTCTTGGTTTCCAAGGGGAGGCTCGAACTTGGGACCAAAGAAACTTTGGATGCCAAGCTAACCAGTTGAGCCAACCCCGTTGGGTGCATTAGAGAAATGGCATGAGTCCTCCTTACATCAATTTGAAATGGAATAGATTGTCTTGAATGGTGCTTAATGTTGCAAGATAGAAGACACAAATGTATATTGTAATTAGCACATTTCACTTTGTTATTGTTGGTCTTGCTTTCTCATTATCATTGTCGTGTCCTTTTCACGATTCCTTTGAGTAGACACTTCGAGAGCTCGGAGTACACGAAGGATTGCTAGGTATGCCATCCACTTTCACAAACATTGGGCCATTCATTGCCTCCTGTCATCTACAATGATACAAATGCTGATTTTTTTTTTCCAATTCAATCATTGTCTGATAAATGCACTTGCAAATTTTTCAAAAGGTTGTGATGGTCACATGGGTTATGCGAAGCACAGTAGATGATAAAACTTTTTGTAAAAACATCAAAGGTTATTTGTTGCTCTTTTATTTTTTGGTTATTTTTTTTGGTTCTTTTTTTGGGTGCGTCTGTCGTCTCTTGTCTCTGTGGTTTTATGTTTTGGTTGGTTTGTACTTTGGTCGTGTGGGTCTGTGTATTTTTGTCTCTCTCTCTCTCTCTTTCTTTTCTGGGTTCTTTGCCTCGTTTTGACCTTACTCCGTTTTGTGGCCCTTCGTAACCTTTTTTCTTTTTTGATTGGGTTGGTTTTTTCATAACCTTTTCTTTCTGCCTGTTCTTTATGTCTTTCTTTCTGTGTTTTCTCTCGGTTGGTCTTTTGATGGTTTTTATAGTCTTGCCTTGTGTGTTTTTTTGTCTACTCACTTTTTTCGGTTTTATTTTAAAACCCTTTTGTTCCTCTTTTTCACTTCTCTGTTTGGCTTGTTCACTCTTTCATTTGTCTTCAGCTATAAATGTTAGACTTTTTACTTGCTACATTCAATGTGGGAGTTTTTTACTTCTTTGCTTTTAATGCTTAGTCTTTCAATTTTTTCTCTACTTTGCTTCGTGGTGTGTTTGATGATGACTTGTCTTAAAACTGTTTTAGCTTCTAAAGGACCTGCATTTTTCACACTTGCAGTCTTACTTTTAAATTGACTACTTCTTTCAGTTATTAGCAAACGTGAAGAAGCTGTCTTCGGACAAAGTTGTATAGAGGTTTTGTTGGTATGCATTTTAATAACCTCGTTTACTCCGTTTTTTTTGGACAAGCAATTTCGTGTGGTTCTGCTCTTTCACTACATTGTAATAGCTGATTTCCCTTTCCAGTTAACATCAGATTCTCTGAATACTTGCCTATTTGTTTACACCTTTAAAGTCTTGACAATTTGAGATGTTCCAATATGCTTTTAACTCGACTTTCTACATGCTACAATGACTACGGATGGTTAATAACGTCTCGACTTTATTTTGTTCAGTCATTTAGGTTTGTATACTTCAATGTACCCTGTGAGTTTTGGTTGACTTTCCATGAAATTGTTTCAGCACTTCAACTTCTAAAAGATTTGCAATTTTTACACTTGTACTCTTGACACCTGAACTTTGTGTGTGTGTGTGTGTGTGTGTGTGTGTGTGTGTGTGTGTTATATATATACATGTCTATATGCTAGTGGGTAAGCCTGTTGTTGATGGGGGACCAATGGTTTGGGTGGCGGCCAATGTTCGAGATGTGCAGACGATGCTCATAGCGGGCGGCCAAGAGTCTGCGGCGGAAAGTTTGCCAAAGCGGCCAATGGTCTACATAGCCAATGGGCGACCGATTTGGAGGGAGGGGGAGGGATACATGATTAAAGATGAGAAAAAAAAAGATAAACCACCCCCACCCCATAAAATTGCCGAGGTGGGGGGCCTTCTTTTTTGAGAGAGAGAGAGAGAGAGAGAGAGAGAGAGAGAGAGAGAGAGATGGAGAGAGAGAATTGTATGAGAGTGTATATATGCATGTGTGTATTTGAGAGAGAGAGAGAGAGAAGGGGAGAGAGAGAGTGTGTGTGTGTGCACGCATGTATGTGTATATATTTGTGTGTATGTGTGCATATGTATGTGTGTTTCTGGGTGTCGTGGGTGAGTGTGTACATGTGTGTGGGTGTATATATGTGAGTGTGAGTGTGTATATGTATATGTGTGTATGTATGGTGCATGATGTATGTATACACATGTATATGTGTGTATATATGTATGTGCATGTGTGTATGTATGTATATTTTTGTGGTTGTATCTATGTGTATATATGTATGTGTGCATGTGTGTGTTCATGAGGGTGTGTGCGCGTGTGTGTGAGAAAAAGAGTGTGTATGTATGTGTATGAGAGAGAGAGAGAGCATGTGTGTGTGTGTATATATGTGTGTGTGTGTGTATGTGTGCATGTCTATATGTGTGTGTGTGCTCACACACGCGCATGCATGTTTGTGAATGTGTGTATGCATGTGTGTGAATGGGTATGCATGTATATATATATATATATATATATATATATATATATATATATGTGTGTGTGTGTGTGTGTGTGTGTGTGTGTGTGTGTGTGTGTGTGTTGTGTATTATGTGTGTGTATGTATGTGATGTATGTGTATGAGTGTATGTGTAAGTGTTTGTATGTATCTATAAGTGTGTGTATATGTGTATGTATATTTGTATGTGTGTCTATGTATATGAGAGTGTGTGTATCTGCATGTGTATGTGTGTGTATGCAAGTGTATATGTTTGTATATGTATACACATGTGTATGTGTGTGTTAATGTGTTAATGTGTATATATGTGGATGTATGCATGTGTGAGTATGTGCATGTGTGCATGTTTGTTTGCATGTGTATGTGTGTGCACGCACGTGCGCGCATGTGTTTATATGGGTGTGAGTGTATGTGTATGTGTATGTGTGTGTTTGTATGTGTATGTGTATATATGTGTATTTGCATATGTATGTGTATGAGTATTTTTATGTGTGTGTATATGTGCATATTTATGTATGTGTATGTGTATGTTTATGTGTGCATGTTTATGTATGTGTGGATGTATGTATGTGTTAATGTTTGAGTATGTGCATATGAATGTATGCACGTGTTAATGTGTGAATATTTGTGTATATGTGTGTCTTTTGTGGATGTATGTATTTGTGATTGTGTGTACATATGTATGTGTGAGAGTGTGTATGTATATATGAGTGTGAATGTATGTATGTTTGAGTGTGTATGTGTATGTGTGTATATATCTATGTTTGTATGTATGTGTATGTGTATGTGTGCATATATGTGTATACGGATATGTGTGTATATGTGTACATGTATGTCTATGTGTATGTATGCACATGTGTATGTACATTTAGGTGTATGTGTGCGTATGTATATATATGTATGTGTGTGTATATATGTGAGAGTGTGGGTGTGTATGTCCATGTGTATGTATATGTATGTGTGTGTTTGTGGCTATGTATGTGTGTTTGTGTGTATAAGTATGTGTATGGTGGGTATGTGTATGTGCATGTATGTATTTGTGTATGTGTATGTGTGTGCATGTGTATGCATGTATGTGTGTGTGTGTGTGTGTGTGTGTGTGTGGATGTATATCTGTGTGAGTGTGTATGCATGAGAGAGAGTGGCAATGAAAGAGGGAGAGATAGTGAATATAGGGAGAGGGCCCTACATTCAAATTTTATTGAAGGGGGCAAATGGGCTTGAAGAGGGAACAAAGAGTGATGGTGAAGATTTGAAAGGTGATATGGGAGGGAATATAAAGAGAGGAACTTACCTTCAAATTTTATTGAAAGGAGTGAGGGGGCTTGAAGAGGGAAGGGAGAGTGATGGTAAAGATTACCAAAATTTCTAGTAGATGAGATGTATCTGAACACTCTTTTGGCACTTTTCCACTAACATACGAAAGGACCTTGCATATATTGACTCAACTTGCTTACAATAAAGCTTAGATAAGGTCTAGTGATTGTCAAATAGATCAAGGAGCCAATAAGCTTTCTATAGAGTGTGATGTTCTCAAAGGATGCTTCATCACCATCAATAGAAACTTTCACAACTTTCTCCATAGGGGTGTCAATCCCTTTACAATCTTTCATTCCAAACTTTTATAAGATGGAAGTAGCATACTTTGATTGACAAATGAAAGTAAAATCACTACTTCTAGAGATTTATATTCCAAGAATAAACTTAAGAAGTCCTAGATCTACCATCTTGAATTCACTGGACAGAGCAATCTTGATATCTCTTATGTCATCAAGATCATTTCCTGTAAAAATGATATCATCAACATACAAAACCAAAAAAATGATCTTGCCATCATAACACCTGACATAAAATGAAGGTCCATAAGAGCTTATTACAAAACCAATAGAATTGAGGTAGTTGTGCAACCTAGAGTACGAAGCTCTAGGTGCTTGCTTGAGTCCATAAAGACTCTTATTCAAGTAGCAAACTTTGTCTTCATCTCCTTCTTTGATGAAGCCCTCGGGTTGCAACATGTAGATCTCTTCTTCCAAGAATCCATTTAGGAAAGCATTAGTCACATCAAGTTGGAAAAGTTCCCATTTGAAAGAAGTAGCAAGACAAATGATCATTCTTATAGTGTACGGACAATGAGCATGTATTGAAGATAAGTACCTATTGATAGCATTCAATGCAAGATATCACAAGACAAATAGTGAAAATAACAAGGTATTGCCTCAAAATCAAGATCTTTCATCAAGATTGGATTCTTTATAATGATGATCTATATAGATCAAGTACATTTCAACTTGGTATGCTGACTCATCAGGTCTGACACATGTGGAGAATGCCACATCATCTAGATCAACCAATAAATGCAAGATAAGACCCCACCTCTTTGACTCCTAACTTGGTGCCATTGCCTCACCATAATTTTGCTTGATTTGAGGTGATTTTTCTAACTCATAGGAACTAAGAAGATTTATTCCTATGATAAGCTACTGATCTTTCCACACGTGGGAATAACCCCTCACACGTGGGAACCATGTCTCATTCACAAGGGAATGTTTGACCAATCAATAAAATGATGCCAAGTGGCAATTTTCTACTTGACTAGCTTTCTACAAGTTCACACTTGAGTCAATCAAGACAAATTCAATCTAACTAAATCTAGATGCATTTATGACTACCATCCACACGTGGGAACATGTTCCACACGTGTGGAATCAAGTTATGTACAAATGAACCTTAGATCTAAAAGCTAGAATTTGACAATTTCAACAATGAATATTAATTGCTTAACCATGTAACTTAAGATTATTATTCAAAATACTTAATCTTTTTTTTTCAAAAACATACACTTCAAAGTATTTAAATCGTTGTTTGAAAGCTTTTTAAAAAAAAATTAAAACTGAAAATTTTGAAACTCACAAACATCATTGTAAAATGTGAGAGTTAAATAAAATTCGATCTTTTCGAGCTTGTAAGCTATGGATTCTGCCTACCACAAAAAATCTGTAACTATCAGTAAATTTAATATCAAAACTTGTTATGTCAGGGCAGCCATCAGGGTCAACAAGAACAAAAAATGAAGTAACAATCGCTGAGTGTTCATCCTTCTTTCTATACCATTGTTTGGCTACTTGTTTCAGACCATAAATGCTTTTATTCATGTGACATCCGTCTTCTGGATATTCGTGGCTTAAAAAACCAAGTGGTTGGTCCATGAATAAGTCTTCTTCCAATTCTGCATGCAGGAAAGCAGTTTTCTCATCCACAATATGGATTTTCAGATCACGAGCCATTGCATACGTGAATAACAAGTGAATTGATGTATATTTGACTACTAATGAGAGAGTATCAGTGTAGGCAATCCCATACCTCTGTGAAAATTCTTAGCAATAACCTTCCCTTGTATCTGATGTTTTCTCCATCATGCTAATTCTATTCTAGAAAGATTTCATATGGTAGATGCAGAAGCTAGTGATACACCAATGGAGTCTCATGTAAAACTAACTATAAGAGATAGTGAAAGATCCTTCAAGGACATTGCTCAAAGCTAGTTGGTTCACTCAACTATCTAACCATTACTAGACCAGATCTAAGCTATTGTGTGGAATATTGAGTCAATTTATGAAAGATTCTAGAGCATTGGAAGCTAGGAAAACGAGTTTTGAAGTACATCATTGGAACTCGAGATTTTAGCATATTGTATGAGGGATCATCATCTAATCTTTTTGGATTTTCAGATTTGGACTATGCTGGAGATGTAATGGATAGGAAATCCATTAGTGCTTATTGTATTTTCATAGGTGATGGAGCTATATTATGGATGTCGAAGAAACAAGCCACTATCTCATTATCATCGATGATCTTGGCCTCCAACGACGATCAGTAGATGCAGAGGGTCCAGTTACCGCAATGTAACCAACTTCATCTGAACTTGATTTATGCACACTGCCACCTCCCTCATCTTGCAAAGGACTTATCTTGTGTATATCGTAGAACCACCCGCAAAAAGAAAATTGCGTGCGAAATTTGCCAGGAGAAGAAGATGATGGACCTTCTCTTTAGCTCCTCATCGCGCTCTTTTTGGCAAAAATTCTTTTCACGAGCACCTCCACCCCCGATCATAGATCTTAGCACATGGGTGACCTATGCCACATTGTTGTACACTGTACCTGATACTCCTCCACTTCCCACACACCCATACACATGTACTTCTAATATATTCTCTCTGGACATAGTAGAAGAGGCCATCGATTGGTTAAACTACATAAGGCCAAAGACATTGATGAGCTAGAGGCTGAACTTTTGAAGCAGGTCGCTGACATCCTCTCACCCTTTCTTTCTTTCCTATTTAACCGCGCTATTACATCTGGTTTCCCCTCCCCTTGGTCCACAAACCTTATTTACCCTATCCATAAAGGCGGTGATCCCATGAAAGCCAACAACTATCGTACCATCAGCCACCACTTTGCCAAGGTCTATGGTTCTATTCTTCAGTCAAAGATCAATACAGAGATGGATACTAGAGCACTGCATGCCATTGGCCAAGCTAGTTTCAGACCAGGATATACTACATCCGATCATATTTTCACCTTGACGAAACTTGTCGATTTTTGGCTTTATTCCTGTAAATGCCTCTTTGGGAGTCACATTTGGAATCGCAACTATAGGACTTTTGTTTTGCAAGAGCATTGCCGCACTGCACGCTTCCGACCAAAGTGAATTGGTTAAGCCCATTTGCTTCATCATGGAGCATGCACTTTCCATAATAAGTCCTATTTTTCCTTTCAGCTACACCATTACTATGTGACGCGTGTGATTGTGTGAATTGCCTTTTGATGCCATGTCCCTTGCAAAAGTCCTCAAAATCATCAGATTTGTATTCGCCTCCTCTATCTGATCATAGCACTTTGATGCGTGCATCCAGTTGGTTCTCTACTAAAGCCTTAAACTCATTGAAGCGAGCAAAAGTGTCAGATTTCTTCTTCAAGAAATAAATCCACGCCCTCCTAGAGTAATTATCTATGAAAGTCATAAAACAATAGGCTTTTTCCCATCGACATGGTCTTAATTGGGCCACACAAGTCGTTGTGAATAAGTTCCAGTGGTTTCTTAGCTCTTGCAGCTCCACCTCTCCATGTTGCTTTCCCATAACACATCATTCACATATGGTGTAATGATCATCCTGTAGTGCTGGTAATCATGTTACCATCTTCAGTTTCACTATCAATCTTAAGCTCCCATAGTTTAAGTGACCAAGTCTCCTGTGCCACAACTCAGATTGTGATGCTGTTGAGGTAGCCAAACCATATTCACATGGTTTTGTAGCATCCAACTTATAAAGGCTACAGTTACTATCCTGGTAACCTTTCGCTACCACCTTATTGTTGTGGTCCATATCTTTCATTAGGCATCCATCCTTGACAAATTCAACCTTGAGATGTTGATTTGCCATCACACCAACATAAAGCAAACTCTTTTTGAGTCCAGGAACATAAAGCACATTAGGGATATTTTTGATTTTACCATCAGAAAACTACACGGGTACATTGCTGACACCCTATATTTGGCATTCCTCCCCATTGGCTTGTGTGACCTTGTCCCCATCATGGATTGGCGAGAATTTCTCAAACCAATCGCGTTTCCCGGTCATATGCCTTGTGGCGCCTGAATCCATGAACCATATGGCACCATCATCAACCTGAGATGCCAATGTTGATGAGAAGACACTTGTCTCATCATCTTTTCCATCATCTTCGGCAATGTTGCCTTGTTGCTTCATTTTTTCCGCCTTTATGTCCGCTTTCTTCTTGTAACATTCACGTGCCCAATGACCTGCTTTGCGGCAATAGTAACATTTGCCCTTTTTCTTCCTTTTTGCCTTCGATGATGACTCTCCCTCGTTATCATCATTCTTGGATTTCTTCGGAATCCTCTTGCTTGCCTTTAGCAAGCAACGTCCTGTGGGGTTTGCCTTGACTTCACCACCTCTCGATGTTGCCCCTCTTGCAACATAATCTCGTGCAAGTCTTCAAAAGTAGGCACTCTCTCCCTCGAAGCAATGCCACTCACAAACATTCAACTTTGAGCTTTCAATCTTTACCGTCAAAGCTAGATCCTGTGATTGAACGGATGTGGACCTCCACGCGCACTGAAACACCCTCTTCAAGGCATTGGCACACTCGAATACACTATGGGACCAGAGCAGTCTGCCGCGCGCGCTCGCCTGCGAGCTTCCTCCACGCCATCTGTCTCTCTTTAGATTCAAAGCAATGAAAGTGAGGGTTTTGGCTATTTTCCAACAAGCTTGTGGATCAATCCAGCGTGCTCCACCCTCTATGGCTGTCCGCGGCCAGTTGACATATTGTTCTTCTCACTATGACGCCCAACTGCTAGCTTTCACAGCTTTGAAAAAGATTATAAAATGAGAAAGATCCGAGTTACTACAACTTCAAACCCTAGCTTTCAAGAAATACTCCTTTCTTGAAACTTTATTAGCCCTTGTCTCTGATTTTCAGCAGTTCTGAATTAGATTGAGGTCGCCCTACTGTCACTAATCCATAACTTCAAACCGTTTTCGAAACGATCGAGGATTGATTGCACACAAGTCACAAACTCCAAGCAGCCTTCCTACGAAATTTCGGACTTTCGTTTTTAGCTTGCTTTCTGATTCAGCTGACAATTCCCTGTCTCTGAATCCTTTTATAGTTTTGAGCTGTTCCACGAATCTCCATAGACTCGGTTTTGTGCTTCCTAGCCAACAAACCGTCGTGAATTCATAGCTCTCCGTTCCTGTCCAGTGATTGTAGCCACCAAGGGCTCTGATACCAAGTTGAGAATACAGTTTAAAACCCGACTGAATCAATCACCACAGCACAACGTTAAGTGCAACAAGACGAGACGACAAAAATGCTCTCTAGCAAACTGTATATTCACACTACTTGGCAAGTACAAAGATAAAATTGCTTAAGAGCACTTAAAGGGCTCGTAAAAGAAAGACTGTCCGATAATTCAAGAACTGAGCACACGTGGTACCGTTAGAATTATAAAGCACTGTATAAGTCGATCATTGCTATTTTAACTGAAACGTCATCAAGCTTACTCACTTCTCCAAGCACGACTTCTTCCATATTAGACGTGGCTTTAGAAAATCGCTCTTATGAGCTCAAAAATTTATTTTTTAATGCAAAACAAATGCAATGCCACACTCTAGACTTTGTATGGATGAGGTTGTTAGACCTACCACAAAATTCACCAGCCCCAAATTTGGCTTTTATCGGCCTTCTAATATTTAGAAAATGACAAATTTAGTGATTTTGGCAGTTACTAGTCCCGAGCCATAGAATGGTAAAGATTCCGAGTAAAATAAAGCTTCTCCTCACTTGTCTATCAACTTTGTTGTCTGAAAGTTCACTAGCTGGCCACTGTCAAGCCTATTTGACCACCAAAAGCCCTCTTTAGTGAGCCTTATTGGGAGAGAATAGGAAATGAATTGGAGCGTCAAACTGAAGTTTCTTTAATGAAGAATAACCAATCTAAATGTTGGATCCACTTCAGTTTCACCATGAAGATTTTTTTATGAAAACTCTCCATAATGGCCTTCAATTATTTAGGGCCGCCCTTAAAGGCCATTCAATGGTGCAAGCCCGATCTCCATCATGGATCTTCCTCGTTCTCGATCCAATGGCTCTCAATGATATGGCACACTAATGTACGGCCCTCCAATCATGGTCCACTCATTCACACTATGTGCTCCTCTCCCTCAACGCGTCTGATGGTCTAGCCTCTCCTCCACGAGTTCTTCTTCCTCTCCATGTCCATGCTAGGTTTTCAGCTATGGAGAAACCTATGTGATCAACTCCAACTCGCTCTGCACTCCACAACCACCAATGACCAACAGTCTTATGACTCTTCGAATTTTTTCTGACAAAAACTTGGTTGTATCTCCCAACCTGCACCTTACAGCCTACTCTGATACCACTGACAAGATCTCACCAGTATGCAGTTATGCTACTTGACAACATGAGCCAAAGAACCAGAACAAGCTAGATAGAATAACAAGCAATTTACAAGCAACTGAAAGAGATGTGTGTTTTCATCCTCAAATTGATAGTCAATATATACTTGATATCTTCTCTTTGGGGCAGTCTTGCATGGCAAGGTTGCCATCGACGGGACCAACTCCCGACATGTGTGCCGTTATGAGGCACGTGCATGGTATATTACATCCAACATTAAAACGAGTGTACATTGACAATAATAGAAAGTATTGTACCGACATGACGGACTTAAGCTTTCAATTCTAATACTTATGATAGCAGTTGTTAATATTCGATGCACTGATGTCGACATCCTACTCTAAACCTTGTTATATTTTCTTTATCTTTCATTGTTTGCCTAAATGGGTTGATTTGGATACCGAGTTTGATTCATAAATTTATTATTAAAAACATTTATGGGTGCACCCCTTGGAGATAAAACAGGTGATTGAAGGACTTGGTTCATAATTTGGTTAAAGGTTGTGGAATCAAAAGAAGAAGTGGGTGAGGATGTGGTTTGTACAAGGGAGGAGATTGGAGTTGGGTAGAAATGGCGGTAGGAGGCGTGTGTAGAGAGGGGAAGTTTATAGGGGGGTTGAGGGTTATTGTGTTGAAGATCATGGAGGGGATGTATCACTTTTGGGCAGTATCTTGGAGTTGGGTAGAATGGATGTGGCTATGGGCACTAGAGGCGGCAAAGATACTTCCCAAAAGTGATTGGCGAAGAGTAGTGGGGTTTGCTAGTTGTGCTTGATGGTATAAAAGCTTGCTCATCGACACTAGGAATTAGTTCGGTTTCAACGACTATTTTCCATAATTCCTTGGCCATCAATACTACTCTCATCTTGACCACCAGTACTACTCTCATTTTGAATTTCCACAAGTGGTAATTTGAACCATCAAGTTTGTCCACCATTAGAGTAGATTGTGATTGCGAATCCATTTGGAAGTTCGCGATGAGTGTATGCATATAGTAGATTATATGACTGGAAACAATTATAGTAGATTAGCAATGAGATAAGGGATGAAGATGATAGAAATCCAACACAAACAAGCCAAATGACCAAATTACAATAGGTAGTTTTGCCAAATTTAACAAGAGAGAGGGCAGCCTTGTTTGATACCACATAGACAATGAAGATAGGGAGGGGACAAAATACCTTGGAAAAGAATAGAAGAGTTAGTAGGTATGAAAAGAGCAAGCATGAGTCAAAGCAAATAATCAAGGATGCCAAAGGACTTACAACATGTGCAGATGTAGTTTGAACCAATTTTATCAAAGGCTTTGTTACAGATGGAGTTTGAGAACAATAGACAATTTTCCAAGGCTGCTTATTGAATCTTACTCGATGCAACCATCTTACTACATGCTAGTCCAAGCTCTTTTGTGGCCAACCCTTATTAATATGTGCCACCAAAAGAAGCTTGCTACATTTGACAAGATTGTTAGCAAGCCCAATGGCTCAAAACATTGTTCTTGTTTATTGCCTTTTTGTTATGTCATAGTTGTAAGTTTTTGCCATGTTTTGGGTTACTTCTTGCCATTTGATCCTTCTTAGGTGCTTGTTTTTCACTTGAATGCAAGTTTGGGATCACATACTTGCAATATCTACTCTCCCACTGACTTCGTAAAATTGAAATAATCGACTACACGTTGAGGATACAATAAAAAAGAATCTACCTTTCAGAAATGTGGTTTGGTTTTTCAAGAGCTGTGTAATGGACAAGCAGAGCAAGTGATTTAGCAATGGCTTATGAAAGTGAAGATGTGCTCAACATCGTGAGAGGCAGTATTTCGAGAATTTGCAAGTATTAATTTTCAGGATGAATTTGATAAGGCCATGGGAGGGCGAGGAAGAGAAAGAACCGGAGATAACAACAAAGTAACTGGACTTGAGGAGAATGTCCAACACGATCCCAATTAGCTAGGAAAAAATCTGGTGTGACACCATCAGGACCGGGAGTCTTATCTCTATGTAAGTATTTCAACGAAGAGTGAATTCCATCAAGGGAGAAAAAGGAGAAAGGTGTGAAATTGCATGACTTTTCAAGTGAGCGGGTGAAATTGATCAAATATTTCTTGCTCCTCTCATGTGCAATCTCTTGAGTAGACTTGTGATGTGACAAACAATGACCGTTAAAAAGGCATACATTTACATTTGCACCTGCAATTGTATGCACATGTAGCTTGAGGCAAGAAAGTTATAACCAGGCGAACATTAATTGGCCGCCCACCTGCCAAGATATATTCTAAGCGTCATCACAATTCCATAGCTAACTAACTATTTACACTTTGAACATTAATTGGCCATGACGAGGATGCTTGCAACCCTGTGTGAGGACATGTACTACTTACACTTGGAACATTAATTGGCCTTGACGAGGACCTTTGCACCCCTTGCGAGGAGTGTTCCAAGCACTATATAACTGACTGATGCTGATTTATCCTTGCACTTGGTAATGTTTGCATGCAGGTAGGTCCCCACAAAATGTTTTCACCACTTACATTGTGCCACATGGCAGACATTGGTTGGTGCAAACCCTCACTGGGAGTCCCCTAAATTGCCAAAGGAGCTCCTTACATCAATTATCCACCAAGTTGGTGCTACTTGGCGGTGGCAAGGCGCCTCACGCATGTGGCAAAGAAGGTTACACAGCCACCACTGCCGCCTGCATAGATCTGAGTTTTCATTTTTATGCCTTGAGCCTTTGATGCGTTGATTTTGCATTGCAGAGAACAGGCTTCTCTTGTGTGGAGCTACCAAAGCAATGGCGATGGCGGAGGTGAATGTAGCAGCATTGCCTGGGCTGGCATTAGTGGGAGCTGGAATTTTCGCACGGGCTCAATACATTCCTCATCTGCGCAACATGAAGGATGTGGTGTCCCTTAGAGCTATTTGGAGCAGATCACAGGCAATAATTCATTTTCTTCTTCTTTCATCAATACTCATCATCAAAGAAAATGGTGTGGCTTTTTCATCGTCAGAGAAGCCACGGATAGTCATAGCTGAACTTGCCACCATTCTCTGATCCGTAGGCTTCATCACCATGTGTGTGGATCTTTGTTTTGTGATACGATTCTATTCTAAACTCACTCATGAAGTGCTTGTGAAGCTCGCTGCCCTGGTCTTCCTACTAGAAAAACCTTATAAGTTTGTGGGGAATCCGGCAAGTCCAATATTTGACAACAAATTTTACGCTAGAAAGTTTTTTGATTGGCTAGTTCAATCATAAAAAGGGCATGTACCATGTGAGACATTTCTCAGTCTTTGTATCACTTTTAAATTGCTATTGTCAGATCCACCATAACACATCTTAGGTATCAGTTGTAAAGACGAATGCTCAGTTATTTTTAGCTTTCACATCGTTCTCTCCAGCTCTTTTAGCTTCAAATAGGCTGTCTAAAGGAATTGGCTCTGCTTCTCATTTTTTGAACTCATATAGCCAAGGGAGAAGCATACCTTTTGGGGCAATGATCAATATGCTCTTTCATCTGGATACTTGGCCAGAAAGGTCTGCAAAACATTTAGGGTAGAGCCAATCCCTTTCTACATGAAGCCAATCATGTTGGAGAGAAATGTAAAAGCTAAGAGTAAGCAAGATCCAGTTGTGCTCAAGAGAGGGGTGTGCCCACATTTTGGGAGGTTCCTTCTTTACACTGGCTGTTGGAATGTAAATGGAAAAATCTAGGGGCAGATTATAGTTAAAAAAGTAACATGACCTGCCAATAAAGAATTTTAGAATGAAACTATAGCAATGAAAAAATCTCAAAACGTACTAAACCCATAAAGTCAAAATATGAGGCCCCTTTAGAAATTTTAGCCATACAAAGGGGACGGCCTTGCCTTCCTTTATGCTTGAAAAAGGAATTTCTAGTGAGCTTTCCACTAGGTTCAACGGTCGTTTCCTTATGGCTCAATCTAACGGCCTCGCCGTGAATTTAAAGCATGTTTTACTTAGTGGAGAGGTCACTAGGAAATTCATTCATCAATACATTGCAGATTATATTGAGCCTATTATGGAAATAATTGTCTTGGTGACAATGTCATCAGAGGGCTAGTTGCAAATATAACTGTCCTTATCTGCCTAGTGTTCACTTTGTTTAGACCGTCTTGGTGATGACATGTCTACCACTAATAATTGTAAAGCAATAAAGCATCTAGAGATTTTGCCTATAACTTGGCTACATTTATACTAAAGAAAAGTGAAGATTGATGTTGTCACAATTATAGATCCCATGAGTCGTCCGTCTCCAACTGCTACGTCAGGAGAGCCCCCCTGCCTCCACCATCACCTTTGCCCATCTAGGAGCTATCCATCACCCTAGAAGCCACCCTGCCATTGCAGGTGAGGCTGAAAATACAGGAATAGCTTATACCTCAACTGGCAGGCAGTCATCCAACGATGCAAAATTATCATATGTGTGCAGATGAGTAATATGCTCATTCGCAAATACGCTCCTCCGATAACATTTCCTTAGTATATCACGTTCCGTGCATACACATTCATTATCCAAACGTTATAATTTTCCTTAAACTTTTTTTAACGGTCAGGTTCTGTACTTTCAATCGTACAGAACTCGTCGTGTACGGCTGGGAACTATGGCTAGAATAAATCTTTTACGATTAATACAATTTTGCAATAATCGAATCAGATCTGTTTAAGCAACACAATGATGCATTTATCTATTGAAAGAAGACGAACCTAAATTGTTACCATTTACACCAATTCGCAATAATAGAATCAGATCTGTTCAAGCAATTCAATGGAGCGCCAAGACAAGCAATCTTCAATGGCAATAATAATCATGACACTGATATTTGTAGAGCAGTAAGCGTGGAAGATGAAAGTCATACAAAGAGATATATTTTAAGATAACTTTGAATTTGACATGGCTACCTCAAACACCATCGGAATGGATATGTGAGGATCAAAATGTATCCACCTATCAAGTTTTCAATCTACAAGGACACATATATACGCATGAGGAACTTATGTTGATTCTGATAGACTTGCACAGCCATCACGGTCTAGGCTAGGTAAAGCATTATAACCGGAAAGGGATATAACTGATGATCTAGCTGAATTTGAAGCAAGTACTGATATGAACCACACCAGGGAAACACCAAATCCTATGACTAGAAACTTGCTTGAGATGAACCAATCTATAAAATGATAGTATTGTTATGGGGTCCTGTTGATCAAGGCAAGTCCGAAGTAACGAAAGGAAAAACTCTACATCCAGCAATATTGTCACGAATTCAATTTGGCAAATTGAAAATGGCAAATGTGGATGTTACCTAAACTTGTTGTAGATTTGTGGTTACATCAATGATTTCGTGAGACAATAGGTAACTGCGTTCTGACTCTTTCTAAATGTTGAATGATTGAGCTGCTTCTTGTGCTGAAACAATAAAGTTCTTTCCCTCCTCTTGAAACTTTTCAGCATTATTGGGCCTATGTACATTTGTTATGATGAGTGTTCTCTTTTAAGTGGCTTGTGATATTTGGGTTTCAGGGTAAATCAACGTTGTGGAGGTTAAAACATTCATAATATTTGTTTATGTTCGTTTACACTGATGGTATTCAAAATGCCTATCTATTTAATCAGGATTCGGTGCAATCGACTGCCAAACTAGTGCACGATTTTGCTCCGGAGGTAGAAATAAAATGGGGTGCAGATGGATTACGAGAAATTTTGAAGAATGAATCAATCCATTCCGTTGCCATTGTTCTTGCAGGACAAGCACAGGTTAGAAGTTTTTGTATTTAAAATAATGTTGCTTTATATTTGCTTTGCTATTACAATTGGATGGATTTGTTCTTTTAGAAGAAGTGCCTATTAGAGGGATTTGAGTCGTATTATAATTACAATTGTTGGTTGATTGCAAGTCTTTTTTTTGTAAAACACAGTTGGAGATTGTTCACCAAGCTCTTAAAGCAGGCAAGCATGTTTTACAAGGTAAATGTGAATGGCAATTGCAAATAGTACTGTTTGTTGTGGTAGTGTGATCGATTAGGACGGTTTTGTTTTCTTAGTGTGCAAAATAATAGTGACACAGCTTTGGAATTGATATGTCACAATTTCTTACAAATACTCTTTGATGCTTTGTGATGTTGGCTCAATAATTTGATGCGAATATTGCGGTTTCAATAATGGTGCACTTGTTCTTTGCTGTGAAAGAGAAGCCTATTGGACCAAGTGAGTTACTCTATTGTATTTTTAATAAGACTATTAGAAGCTTTGGATATGGTTTAAGCATGTTTTTTTGAAAAAAAGGAAAACCTCAATGTTATGCGATCAATACTGAACCTTTGTGATTGAAATTTTCTGCTGCTCGTCTATCAGTCAATTGTAAGATACCATTTGAGAAGTCAGAAAAAGAAGGTGCTACCTACTAGGTTCAAATGTGTGGAGTGCTGGAGGTAGTGAAAGGGTGAGTTCATCTAGCAAACACCTGAAGAGTTAAATTAATGGATTGGAACCTAGTTTTGGATGCATTATGATAGATTCATGGGGCTAAGATGCAGAGAAAATACATTCGATTCACCACCTGTAGAAGTTAAAGCATGCGGAGAACAAGAGGTTGAATATGTGGCATCAAGCCATGTATAGAGAGAGTTGTGATTAGAGGGAGAAAGAGCCCGTTCAGAGAGAGAACCTCGTTCTAGATAGAAAATTGAATCATGGAGGCTGAAAGTGCATCTTTTGAAAACTTCATTAGCAATTCAATAGAATGGAAAGAGTTATGAACTTGGCTCATTACATTCGCCGCGTCCATTCTTTTATTCATGCATAAGCAGGCCCTTTTTTATTCATATACTGGCCTTGGGCCCTATTTGGTCATATTTTAGGACTTGGTCACGTTGATTTGGAATGGGGGTCCTCCTATTGGGAGGGCGCACTATTTTCCCTCCAAATCCTTTTTCCCTCCCTTTTTTTGAATCCTCTATTTGATTCAGGGAGAGGGTATATGTAGGGCATCATTGTATTCCTTTATTCAGTTTATGATGATTGCTCCTCTTTAGCCTCCTTAAGCATTCTCTCTTCCTGCTTTCTAGCTTAAGTCCTGCTTTCTAGCATAGCTAGTGAATCTTAGCTTGTAACTTGGGATCAGAGCACTTTCCTACAGATTGGTGGAGGCTGTCCAGCGCCCTACCAGCCATCACTTTCATCGATTTTCTCCGTCAACTTTCCTGCAGATTGGTGGAGGCTGTCCAGCGCCCTACCACCCATCACTTTCATCAATTTTCTCCATCATTTTTTGCAGATTGGTGGTGGCTGTCAAGCACCCTACTGCCCATCACTTTCGACGATTTCTTCATCATTTTTTGCAATTTTGGTGGAGGTTGTCCAGTGCCCTGCTAACCCATCACTTTCGTCGATTTTTTCGGCTGATTTTCATTGTTTTTGCAGATTTGGTATCTGCTATCCAGCGCCGTACTACCTCATCATTTTCGACACTGTTCGTCACCGATTTGCTGTCCATTTTTGATATTGATTGGAGGCTGTCCAGCGCCCTACATCACCATTATTTTCCGCTCTTTTTTCAGATTCGGTAGTTGCTGCCCAGCGCCCTACTACCGTCTCATTTTCAGCGGTTCTCTTCACTGACTTGCTGTTCGTTTCGGCTATTGATTGGCGGCTGTTCGGCGCCTTACTTCAGCACCTTTTTCAGCCTATTCTTCAGCATATTGTGGATCTTGGTAGTGCCTAGTGCCCTATTATCTCCAGCTGTTACCTCTCTTTGTTGGCACTACTGAGCGGATCAGCACCCACCCATGTATTGCTTGCGCCCTTTTGCACTTCCTTTTTGCACCTACTTGTTGTCTTTTGGCTCACATACTGCTCATTTCCAGCCCCCTATTCCTGTTCATATTTGCTGCCTCACACCCTCCTCTTTCCTTTTTTTTCCATTTTGTTAGAACCCTTCTACTTATTGGCCTTGCACATTTGCTGTCCATTAATCTACTTTCTAAACCTCTTATTTTCTGATTCTTATCCATCTTGATTGACTGTTTATGTGCCATTTTTGGTGATTTCGGAAGTTAGACTAAGTTGGGGTGACGACAAACGTCCTCTCCCTCAGGTTTTTGTCACTTCAGGTCCCTATGGCGACTTCTTCATCAGAAGACCCTTCGCAGAGCTCTTTAGATGATCGTTTTACACATATTAATTCCCGCATGGATCATCTTGAGAGTCGTATTGATCGTGTTCTTTCTAGCCTTGAGACTATCCTACCATGAGGGAATACCACCCCTCCCCAGACATTCTTCATCGTCCTAGTAAAGCACCTTTATTTCCTATTTTGAGTACGCCTGCTCTTGCTCCATCTCCATCTTCAGGAGGTGCTTTTGGTAGTACGTTTGGTCTCCCTTCATATAGTGCTAGTCCTTATGGGTCTCCTTTCGGGCCTTCTGTACCACCACCTGGATTTCCCTCCACACCACCAGGATTTCCTTCTCCTACTTTTTCAGGTAATCCTGAGCCTCATTTTGCTCGTGATTTTCGTGATCGCATCCAGCTTACTACTTATTCTGGTTCATCTGATGGAAATATCTTGGAAAATTGGTTCTCTAAGTTAGAGACCTATTTTCTTATGTATCCCAAGACTGAACCCAAAAAGTGCAGTTGGCTGCGTTACATTTAGATGGTCGAGCTCAGACTTGGTGGCGTGTCTATCGCTCTGAGCCTACTCGTGAGGGATCACATATATGGCCTACTTTTCGTCATGATCTTCATATGGCTATGATTGACCCACAGTGGTTGGTTCGCCAATGTGATTTGTTTCGTAGCCTTCGCCATACTAGTAATTTGACTGCTTATATTGATCAGTTTACTGAGCTTTCCTACCTTTTTATTGATCTTCATCCTACAGAGCTTATTTCACGTTTTATTGCTGGTCTTAGAGGCTCCTTACGATATGATGTTTCCTCTTTTCGGCCTCCTACTCTCTCAGATGCTATCTCCTTGGCTACTACCCTGCAACATAAGTATCCCGAGTTGTCCACTTCTTCTCGTTTTTCTCGTCCTCTTTTCACTGCTTCTCCTACTTTGGCTTCTTCTACTACCGTTCCTCCTCGCCCTTCTACACCTCGCCCTGCCTTTGTTCGCCGTTATTCAGCCGTAGAGTTCGCTGAGATAATAGCAGAAGCGCCTCTGTTATCGCTGTAAGAGTCCAGATCATCTCGCCCGTGATTGTCGACAGTCTCCTGGTCCTACCACTGTTTTTTACCATGAGGCTCTTACTCCTGATGATTCTGATGTTTATATCCAGATTCTTGATACTCTTGACCCACATTCTGTTGATGAGCCGGCTGACCCGCTTCCCGATGATCAAGGTTGCATCCCGATTCGAACAGGTCGATTCGAACCAGCCGGTTCGAACCGATTCTTTGAGGTTCGAACTGCCAGGCCAGGTTCGAATCGGAAAACGGTTTGAACCTTTTTTTTTTCCGATTCTTCAAAAAAAAAGTCAAACATTCGCTGATAGTACAGATACTTAATTCAAGACCTGTCACCTTACTACTTAGACAATCCTAATTTCTCACCTGCACTCTGGATGGCCTCCTCATGGAGGAATGCGTACACATCCTCTTCTGACTGGTCTCTCGGTGGCAACTCTGGAACCTTTGCCACATCGATCAGATCGGGATTCTAGTATCTACTATGTAGTATGTAGTATGTAATATGATCTATTTAGTATAATAGTATCTACTAATTGCCAACTGGGTCCTGCCACCTGGGATGATGGATCACATGTTAGAATTTAGAAATTATAATTTATGGTGTACAAGTTACCTGGATAGGCTCTGCGGTGGTCTGGAGTCTACCCAAAAGTCTCAGGTTGGCGTGTACGTACACCAACCTCTCCAACTGCGCTGATGATAGTCGATTCCTCTTCTTCGTGTGAATCATGGAATGGACACTCCAGTTCCTCTCACAAGCGACTGCAGTGCAGTCCTGTGAGAACGCAATTTGGGGACATCAATCCCAAACTTCGACCACCATGACACGGGACGTAGCTGGCCTGAATCACAGTTCAAGGGGCAGTTAGTACTTACTACTAGCAACTTGCAAGATGCAACATAGACAACTTCTAACTGAAGCTAAAACAAGTCTAAACTCTTATTTATTTACAAAAGAGAATGTTTAGGCTTGTAAGGAATGGAAGAAGCTGCAAACCCACCCTAAATGCTTCCTGTATCTGCAAAAAACAGCAGTAGGAAAGCAAGAAAAACTTCAAGCATCAAGAAAAAGCTGAAAACTGTGGTTCTGGAAGAAAAAACAGCATGTATAGGCCTTAGAATCCGCGCCTATTTGCAGCATCTTGTGCGCCCAGTCTGCAGCTGAACCTGCTAAGTTATTGGCAGGAAAGAGGTGGAGGGATGGCGCACCTCCATCCCTCCTCACAGCCATCTCTCTCTCTCTCTCGGGTTCCTGGCTCGCGCAAACCCTCCACTTCGGACCTCGATTTCTGGGGGGGGGGGGGGGGGTAAAGACAGAACTTGAATAAGGGGGGAAGAAAAGAAACCACCATGCATATCCTGTAAGAAGTCACCAACACTCACAACAACTGATTAGTCTTTTTTGTGCCTGTTTTTCTGCTTTTCCTCTTATTCAAGCCAAAATTGGCTCATTAAAAAGCAAAAGGCAGCCAACAAAACCACCTAAATCACTGTGTAATGAACAAAAAGCCGTAAAAACCAGCATTCACTCATATTGATGTCATGCCCATGACTGGTCTCGGGTAGCGTGTCCACGCTAGGGACCGGTAGACCGACAACCCGTAAGTTAATTGTGACTATAAGGGATTTGGGGCCCTTATGTGTACATGGTCATAATTAATGGTTGTAGGCCTAAACACTTGAAGGTGGATTGGTATGGGTCTATCAGTGAGTCATTGGGGAACTGGATGACATGGCCCAAATAGGCTGCAGAGGTGTCCAGTGAGGTGTCACAGTGCACTACTAGTGGTGCATGGGGCTTGGAGGGTATAAGTATACCTGCTGGGCTCTCACTAGTGTATGCTTGATAGCATGACTGGTGGCAGTATGCTGCTGGTATGATGCCTCATTCCTCTCTGAGTGATTGATCCATAGCTTGGGGGCTAGATCCGTTCGATCTAGGTTGGTTGGGTTGGTTTGTCCACCATCAGGTTCCATTGTGTTGCTTGTGATTGGCATGCTTAGAATAGGATCCTTGGACTGAGGACATTATAGTGGCTGCTCCACTTCATTTGCTACTAAAGAAGTCTCATACCTTTGTTTGGACTTCTGAGTGTCAATGCTTTTGATGCTTTACGTCATACCATTGTTTTGCTACTGTTATGTGTCTCCCTCAATTTGATCAGCGTTTTATTGTTGAGATTGATGCTAGTGCTATTGGGTTAGACGCTCTTCTATGTCAGTCCGAGTGTGTTATTGCTTATGAGTCTCGTCGTTTGCGCTCTTATGAGCAACGTTACTCTCTGTACATGAAAAAGAGCTACTTGCTGTCATCCATGCTCTTAAGAAATGGCGCCATTATTTGTATCGTGTTCACTTTGATATTATTATTGATCATCGGTCTCTGCGTTATCTTTTTTCTCAGCGTGATCTTAGTGATCGTCAATATCATTGGTTACAATTTTTACAGTCTTTTCATTTTGATATTTTGTATCATCCAGGCAAAGGCAAACACGGCAGCTGATGCTTTATCTCGTCTTCCTGCATTATTACATAGTATTGTTGTTTCAATTCCTTCTTGGTTTGATGATTTACCGGCCGCATATTTGTCTTGTTCTGACTTTTCTGATGTTTATTATACTCGTCCCCTTTCGTCCTCTCGGAAGTTCCAGGTTTATACTGTTGTTGATGATTGTTTATACCACTACGGTGCTTCCAGTTCTCTTTCCATTCGTCCTCAGTTGTTGTCTAATGCTCATGCTTCCCCTATTGGTGGCCATTTTGGTTTTCAGAAGTCTTATGCACGTCTCAAGGACCATTTCTATTGGCCATCCATGAAGTCTGAGCTAGCCCATCTTATTCGTGATTGTCCTTTCTGCCCATAATAAATATTCCCGTGCTAAGTCCGCTGGTTTGCGCCTTAGTTGGCCCATTCCTCATCGCCAATGGACGAATATTTCTATTGACTTTATCCTTGGTCTTCCTCATACCCGCTGTGGTCATGACTCTTGTATGGTGGTGGTGGATTGGTTCTCGAAATAGGCACACTTTATACCGGTCCGCAATACTATTACATCTGAGCAGTGCGCACGTCTTTTCTATCAGAGATTTTTCGCCTGCATGGTATGCCACGTACTATCCTATCTGATCGGGATAGTAAGTTTACATGTACACTATGCGTATTCTGGATGTACAGCTTTTGATGGGCACTGCA
Organism: Diphasiastrum complanatum; assembly: GCA_029204225.1. NCBI lineage: Eukaryota > Viridiplantae > Streptophyta > Lycopodiopsida > Lycopodiales > Lycopodiaceae > Diphasiastrum > Diphasiastrum complanatum. The sequence goes on from CM055094.1 coordinate 80,003,476, forward strand.
TATCATTCTACTGCTGATGGGCAGAGTGAGGTCCTTAATCGGATCCTTGAGGATTATCTTCGACATTTTGTTTCTCCTTCCGGGAAGGATTGGGATCAGCATTTATGTTTGGCAGAGTATAGCTATAATAGCTCTGTTAGTACCAGCATTGGAGTTTCACCTTTCTTATTGGCTCATGGGTATGGTCCACTTTTGCGAGGGGTGCCTCTTCCTCCTGATGATACACCAATTACCATTGCTTCTTTTTTATCCGGTGCTCGTGAGCTTATTGATAGGGCTACTACTCACTTACAGCAGGTTCAACAGCGCTATCAGACTTCTGTTGATCGTCAGCGCCGTCGTGTTGAGTTTCAGGTTGGTGATATGGTTTACCTCCGATTACGCTTTGCACGTCATCACTTTGTGCAGGGTCACGCTTCTACTGAGAAGCTTGCACCACGCTATTATGGGCCTTACTGTATCTTGGATCGCCTCAGCCCTGTTACGTACCGGTTATAGTTGCCTAATTCTACACGAGCCTGTGAGCTGCCATTGAGGATGATGCTCCTCGTTATCTCACATTTCCTACAGAGCCAGAGCTATTCCTTTTTTTGCCAGCTGCCATCCATCAGGTTCGCCTTCAGTATAGTCGACGTCGCAGGCAGGTTTAGTTTTTAGTACAATGGGATGTTCGTCCTCTTGAGGAGGCCACTTGGGAGCCTATTGATGTCTTTAATCATATACCATTATTGGCAGAGCAGGCTCGAGCCCTCATGGCTTTAGTTCTCTCCTCTACTACAGATGTCATTGTAGATGTTCCCTCTACTTCATGATTCGGCTAGCTATGACTATTCTTTTATGTTTTGCTTGTAGTATTTGCTTAGTACTTGATTTACACAGTTATGATACTTTTGGGGTATCTGTTGTGACGACTTATGTCCTCTCCATCAATATTTCCATTAGTTCGTGATTTTTCAGTATCTAGCATGCTTACCTTATTCTTCTAGATAGTCAATATGCTTGTTAGCCGGTGGAGAGCTTTGTTTTTCTGCAGGGGAGAGTTATGGACTTGGCTCATTACATTTGTCGCGTCCATTCTGGCCTTTTATTCATGCATAAGCAGGCCCTTTTTTATTCATATATTGGCCTTGGGCCCTATTAGGTCATATTTTTAGGACTTGGTCACGTTGATTTGGAGTGGGGGTCCTCCTATTGGGAGGGCGCACTATTTTCCCTCCAAATCCTTTTTCCCTCCCTTTTTTTGAATCCTCTATTTGATTCAGGGAGAGGGTATATGTAGGGCAGCACTGTATTCCTTTCTTCAGTCTATGATGATTGCTCCTCTTTAGCCTCCTTAAGCATTCTCTCTTCCTGCTTTCTAGCATAGCTAGTGAATCTTAGCTTGTAACTGAAAGGGTGAAAAATAGGACTGAACTTCAACTAGGTGCTTGCTGATATTGAAAGTGGGTCCTTCAATAGAAGAATGTGGCAAAATGATTACATTCTTCAAGGGAGATTTTTAGAGCTGTATCGACGGCTGTTTGTTACAGCCAAGCGTAGATTGGCAACCAAATATCGAACACCATCTCGATAAACTTCAAAACGTCCTGATGCTTTAGACTCTTGAAAAATTTTATTACGTTCCTGAACTTGGATATAGGTAAGATCCTCATCCAAGAAAATTTGTGTACCTTTTATTTAGGTTTGAGTCTCAATATTTTGGTTCTTTCCTCTTTGATTTGAAACGGATGATGAGAGTAGAATTGTCTTTCTTGGTTCGCCATGCTTTATCCAATCCATCGGTATTGAAACTCAACGTAGTATCTAAGATAGATTTTGCCTCTTTCATAGCATCTCGAGTGTCGAGAACGCCTCGAACTCGGACATTGACATTGCAGTTAATAAAGCGAACATAATTCGTCAATTGTGAAAAAGCCTTATGGAATTCCTTCAGGAATTCAGTTCAATCACAATTCTATGGGTTGTGTCCTCCACCATAAGGAGGCCTTACCAATATAAAGTCCGCAATCCAAGGATCCTATTCTAAGCATGCCAATCACAAGCAACACAAGGGAACCTGATGGTGGACAAACCAACCCAACCAAACCTAGATCGAACGGATCTAGCCCTCAAGCTATGGATCAATCACAAAGAGGAGTATGGAGAGGAGTGGTGTTGGGCCAAGGAGAAGTGGGTATAACGGGGGAAGTGCCTGCAATAGGAGAAGTTTGGAGAGGAGTCTGAAGGCGAGAAGGTCGGGGAGGGGTATGGAGAAGAGAAGGTTGGGGAGGGGTCTGAACGGGAGTGTAACCACTAGGGGTTTGAATGGGAGAAAAAATGGGTGGAGTGACCTGGCAAGAGGGATCTGTAGAGTCGAAGATCTCGTGTCGTAGTAGCCCTCCCGCTTGTCAACAAGGGTTAAAACGCTAGATAGGTGCCTAACTATGTAAAGATGCTACTCTTAGATAGTTCTCTACTTTTTCTCTAACTCTATCACCACTAACACTACTCACCCCTAACTCTACTCCACTAAACTAACATTCATCATGATTTTGTGAAGGGAAGAGAGAGTAGAAAAGAGAGAGGGAGAGAAAGAGAGAAAGAGGGAGAGAGATTTGAGATGGAGGTTATCTCAAATGTTCAATATCATTGCTTATGGAAAAACATTAACTAGCATAAACTAAGAACATAGCAAATGGGAAACAACACACAAATCATCACAAAAGCATAAGCAAAGAGTGATTAGCACTTGAGGATGCTTGAGCTCCCAAAATGGTAGAGTCTCCTCCTCTCTATTAAGCATGAAAATAGAGTACAAATGGTGCCTTTTTGTAAATGGGGAAGGCCCTTGCCCCAAAATCCTATTGGCTAATATTCACAATGATCCTATCCATTCATCTTGGAGCCAACTTGATCCAAGGGTCCACAAAAAGTACATTAGAAATCACAAGATTCATGTGAGTCCAAAATTGGACCCAACTTTTAAAAAAAGTAAACTCTAAGTTCTAACTTGACTTTGGGCCTCAGGTTTTATTTTAATTACAAAGGGCCCAAGTCTATTATTTCTATTTACATTTGTCTTGCGTGCTCATTGGGCCATGGACTTATACGCGCAGGAAGCCATGCCCTCGCAACACATTTATTATTGAATTTATTTATTTGCTCACGTTGTGTTGGGAATACCCTCAACAAGACCCACGGCCTGAAGTAGTGCCGGTCCCTCGACACTCCACCGGTTCAATAAAGTGGGCGCTTGGCTCACCTATGGTTGATCAGGTAACTCGTCACATCTTCCATAAAGTTGATTCTGCCAATACTTTTCAAGTCCTTATTAGTGTGTAGGGACTTGTGGACATCGGTGATCCATCGTTGGTCGATCCAGGCTTGAAAACGACTCGTCCAAGGATGGCCCAAGAGGGCGGCTCGGTAATACACACGAGTGATTGGCAGCTGATCTTCCACGCGATTTGAGGCTTATGCCTTATTAGGATCAAAAAATATAGGTGGGAGAAAGTTATCCCACTCGGTCTCTATACCCATGAGATACTCCAAGTCCTGGGTGTAAGTTGTTGTCGTGCGGACTGTTGGGTCAGGACAATTGAAATATTCATTTGAAAACTTGCTGAGAGCCGTTTGGGCATGTATAGCCGTTGTCCATCCTTGCTCTGAGGAAATTTTTGGTCAATTGCAATTGTTTAACGTGATTTTGTCCAGTGGGATGCGACATTCCGCCCGTTTGGTTCGTCGTGAGCATGGCAAGAAATGGGTGTTTACCCGGAGTTGCTGAGGACTCGTCACATACGCCCTGATGGCCGCAGGGTCATGTTTGAATAGCTGCTGGCGCCACTTTGGTTGTGGTTGGAGGGCAAGGAGTGCTTGCAGCTCTTGTCTTTTGATGGTTTGCGTCGAAAATGAGATATGCCAGCCGCCTCTTGAAGATTCGTGGGGATGTTTAGATAGGAATTCATTGATCTTCTCCTCCACGGACTTTGGGCGTCTAAAGGCCCGGCTGGCAGATATAGATCGCGAGCCTCGTGATGAGGAGGCTTTACCCTCTCCTTGGCTTTGGCTTGGGCCCGTGTCTTGGCCTTGGCCCTGCGTGTCTGTTGCAGTATCTGGGGGCCCTTGGTCTTGTCCACCTGACCCTTGATCCTGACTGGTTTCCCCTGCTGCCTGCTGGCCTTGATCTAGGCTCATGCTTGCCTGTGCAACATCAAAAGGAGGTGGCGTTGGAATTACCACTGGAGCTGGCTGAGATTTCTATTCCATAAACTTTTGACAAGCTTTGAGAGCTTGTTTTGCCTGGGTGAGCTCCTAATTTGCGCTGGCCCGGTCGAACTCCGCCTGATAGCTGTTCATGGTTTGGCTGTATACGTGCACCTGATGCCTAAAAAGATTCATCTATGCTTGAGAGAGTGGCCTTGAATCAGGTGCGGGTTGAGCTAACCAGACGAGTTTTTCCTGTTGTAAGCCTTGCACCTCCGCTCCCAAGCGTTCGTTTTTCGTTTCATAGATCTGCAACTGTGCTTGGAGGGGGGCAAGTCTTTGGACAGCTTCTGATTGAAGCTCTTGCACTTTTGTGGAGGCGTCCGCCACTGCTTTGAAGAGGCTTTGAATATGCTTATTTAGGCCATCTTCCTTTTTCTGCAGCTTTTGGATCTCTTATTGCCCACTGAGCTCGTGTTGTTGAGCTATTTGCAGTTCCTGCTGCAGCTTTTGAATCTCAGCTCGCAGCTGCATGTTGCTTGTGGCTAACTTCAGTACCCGGCTGTCTAGAAACGCATTCTCAGGTACATTCGAGGGACATTGAATTTTGTTTTGAAGTATGATTAGCTTGAAGTGCTAATGTTGGTAGGTTATACAGATGTTGATTGGGCAGGTAATATTGATGACAGAAGATCTACCACTGGTCATACATTCAATTATGGTACAATTGCAGTTCCATAGAGCACAACAGGAAGCAACCTACAATAGTCTTATCTTTGACGGAAGCTGAATATTGTGCACTCAGCAATGCTACACACAGGAAGCGGTATTGTTACAAAAATTGCTTGTTGATTCAGGTCAACCACAGGTGGATGTCACTACTATATCTTGCGACAACCAAAGTTGCATTCACCTTGCCAAAAATCTAATTCTACATGCTCGAACAAAGCACATCGAAATACATTATCATTTTGTTCAAGAGAAAATTTTTGATGGAGCCATTGATCTTGTTTTCTATAAATCTGAAGATCAAGTGGCAGATATTTTTACTAAGTCATTAGATAGATGTAAATTTGAAACATTTCGTACTCTATTAGGAATAGATGAATGTAATTTTATCATTGAGAGAGTGTGTTAGAAATCAATGATAAACTTCATTGTTACTATTATGATGTACTTTATTTTTGCCAATTGTTACCAACTATAGGTAGTTGTAAGCAAGTCTATTAGTCAACTCCTAGTTTTCTCTCTCTCTCTCTCTCGGTATATTGTACTCATTTTCATTCAGTGTAATAATGATGGTTTGTGTTCTTCTTCCTCCTTGTGATGAGTGCTTATGGTGAATGATTGATATTGCTTATCTGATTATTGGCAATACCGGTTTAACTCCCGAGCATTCTAGGAGATAGAAAAATCCCAGGAGCAGTGGTTCATAGTCTAACAGCATAACAACATAACGGCTACCAAACTCTCCATGATCCTTCTTACACATTGGTGAAGTTATATTTAGAGTGTAGAGCCACCCCACCTGCCCATGCACCGAATCCACATGGAAGCACTGAAACTGATCATGCCAATCTCCCATGGTGGCCCTTCAAGAATAGACTCTCTGGTAGAGGACCCATATTCGATGATTCATGCGGGTTTGATCTTATCAGCAGAGTCGATGGTGACTGATGTTTCTCGATTGCCAAATGTAACGAGCTCTCTATTCCAATCGTGCACTACGTGTGCGTTAGAGAGCCATGGCCTACCTAGGAGTAATTCATAGGAATAGGCGTTGCTAGGGATATCTAGCACTACCAAATCTAGCGTGAGGCTCAAACCTCCTAGTTTCAGCCGGTCTTCATCAGGGATGTTGATATTATGTTGACTCCCGATCCGCCATCTAATACTGCCAAGACAACGCGGGAATGTCCGTAAGTTGTAAGGATGCGTATATTTCCCTTGTCGCTTGCATCCAAGGGCACCTCAGGGAGGTCTGGTGACGTGATGTTATCTCCAATTGAGCACAACTCTTTCCGCCATTTCCCGGTGTACTTCCATAGAACTCCAAACGGGAGGGTAACGTTTGCTTGAAGCAAATCCCCCCATATCTCGGCTCTACAGTTGGGTTGTTAGAAATAAATGACTATGCGAAAGTTAATCCATGGATTACTATGACCCAAAAGGTCGAGATTTGTGTAACCATGGGTATTTAGTTATTTAGGCCATCTTAAGTTTGTCTTAAGTTCAGTTGGACCCAATTTTGGTCATGTACGGACTCGTGGGTCCTTAGGAGTCTAATTTTGTTTAGGGGCCCTATCTTGACTTTTGGGGGTGCCCTACATTTAGTAAGTGGTTAACCTTAGGGTTTGGTGGCATTTGGTCAGATCCAGGTAGAGTACTTACATGCTCATTGTGTATTCCATTTTTACAGTTTGGCTAAGCATTGCTCTCCATTGCTCTTGTTGTTGTTTTCTCTCTCTCTCTCTCTCTCTCTCTCTCTCTCTCTCTCTCTCTCTCTCTCTCTGAGTTGGGCGCCCAGCCTCTTCTCTCTTGTTTTCTGTGGAGATTGATTGATAACTAGATCTTGGTGACTTGACTCTTGCTTTCCTACATGGTATCAGAGCTACCGGATCTGCAGCAAGCTTGTTTGATGGCGCCCTACCAGAAGAGGAGCTTCTCTGCTTTTTGTTGTGAAATTTCAGCATCTTGCTGATCTTTTCAAGTGGAGTTTGGATCAGCTTTTTTGTCTCTTTTCAGGTTGAAGGAGGGTGGCCATCAGAGATCTTGGAGGAGCAATTTTTGGCACCCAGAAATCAGAATCTCAAATTTGATTTTTATGCAACCAGTTTTTAGCAAATTTTGTTTGGAGGAGGGCGCCCAAGAATCTGCTACTGATTTTTGGTTGTGGTGTCTCCTTATCTTGCTGTTTTTGTTTTCAAGTTTGCATTTGTGTAGGAGGGCGCCCAAAATTCAGCAAACCCTATTCAGGGTTAGGTCAACTTGTGGCTGGGAATTTGCAGATTCTCAGCAAGTAGTAGGCCGCTTTCAACAGCCCTATTGGAGTGTGTGTTGATCACACTATTTGGCACCCTAATTGGGTTTCGCTGTAGGCTTCAATCGAAGCTAACGTAATATTCAAGAAGCTGGTTTTTTTGTGCAGAAAGACAACAATGGGTATACAAAATCAAGTATAAGGCAGATGGTACCATTGAAAGGTACAAGGCAGGGCTTGTTGCCAAAGGCTATGCTTAGCAAAAGGGGATTGATTATGAGGAGACTTTTTCTCCTACTGCTCGGATGACTACCGTGAGGGTAGTAACCTCTTTGGCTGCCCACTTTGGTTGGCGTTTGCGGCAATTTGACATAAAGACAACATTCCTCAATGGTGATCTCAATGAGGAAGTGTACCTTCAACAACCTGCTGGTTTTTTGGTTGAAGGCCAAGAAGATAAAGTTTGTCTTCTCAAGAAGGCACTTTATGGACTGAAGCAAGCTCCGAGGATGTGGTATCTTAAGATACATGCCTACTTTTGTGATCGAGGGTTTACTAATAGTCTACTCTTTATGTCAAGCATACTTCAGATTATATTATCATTATTTTGTTTTATGTTGATGATATTATTATTACGGGAAGTAATGAGCAGCAGATTGATGCCGTAATACTTGATCTTGGTATGGTTTTTGAAACCTCAGGTTTAGGCCTATTGCACTTTTATCTTGGTCTTGAATTTGTACAAGAAGGGGCTAGAATTTTCATCTCTCAAGAACGCTACATTGGGCAGATTTTGAAGCGGTTCAAGATGGAATATTGCAAGCCGGTTGCTACACCTTTGGAGACAGGTCTGAAATTAAGTAGTCAAGGTGATGGTGAATCAATCGACACTACTTTATATTGTCAAGCTATTGGCTGTCTCATTTACCTATGTAATTCAAGACCGGACATTTCTTATAGTGTCTCACTCATGAGTCAATTCATGCATGCCCCGATGACATCACATTGGAAAGCGTTGAAGAGGATTTTTCGATATCTTCAAGGAACAAGAAGTCATGGACTGGTTTTTCCTGCTTGTGATGATGCATGTTTGGTTGGTTTTAGTGACTCGGATTGGGGTGGAGATCAAGACACTAAACGAGCTACAAGTGGACATTGCTTTTTCTATGGAAATTTTGCAATTTCGTGGTCAAGTAAAAAGCAGCCCACTGTTGCTACTTCTTCTAGTGAGGCTGAATATATAGCGATATTTTCAGCCACAACAGAGTGTTTACCTATCTTGACTTTTGGGGGTGCCCTACATTTAGTAAGTGGTTAACCTTAGGGTTTGGTGAGGTAGAGTACTTACTTGCTCATTGTGTATTCCATTTTTACAGTTTGGCTAAGCATTGCTCTCCATTGCTCTTGTTGCTGTTTTCTCTCTTTCTCTCTTAGAGTTGGGCGCCCAGCCTCTTCTCTCTTGTTTTCTGGGGAGATTGATTGATACCTAGATCTTGGTGACTTGACTCTTGCTTTCCTACATGGGTTATCTGGGATTTGATCTCTAGGAGCGACTACAGTCTCATCCTTATTATCAGCTTCGTGGATGAGCTTGTGATATTTGTCTCTCAGACGGATCTCCTCGTTGGGGTTAGGATAGACAATTGGTGTGGTTCTATCACTGGACGGAGCATCCGGGCGCTTATTGGTTCGTCTTGTTGCAGCTTCGCTAGCCTGCCGGTGTTGGTGGGCTCTAGTCATGACCCTGATTGGGATTGTCTCTACTTGGATAGAGTTAACAAGAGCTTTAGGACTGGGTCGTTTTGGACAGTCTTTGATATGGTGCGCTATGTCACAATTTTCACAAAGAGGTGGATAGCGTAATTTATCAGGGCAACGAATGCTAGGATGTCGTCCCGCATACACAAAACAGCCACGTAAAACTGGCATCGGTTGCGGGGAATACTACTGAGGTTGATTGGGGTCGTATCCAGGCTGTGCTATTTCATAAGAGTAACTCGCCTGTGCTTGATAAACATTGGTATTGGGATCCTCGACATAATAGGTAGCAGGATCGACATAGGTAGTATCAACCATGTGAGATTGTGGCGCAGGCTGATTGAATGGTTGTCTGGGTTGATAAGGAACTGGGCCTGTTGGCCTGGGTTGGTATTGTCTTGGCCTCGGCGCGGATGGATTTGGGTTGTAATTTGGTGCATACTGATGAGGTCCAGATGGCCTATAGGGGCGACACATGGGTCATGCCGCTTGTGGGAAATATGTTCTTACGTGCGGGCACTCATTGGCGGTGTGGTTTTGAGAACAAATAGGACACTTACGGCTGGTTTTCAAGCTTTAGTCTTCCGGCTAGAGCTTAATTTATGCACTGATATAACTAACCAATTGAGGTAGCCTAGTCTCCAACAAAACCGCACATGTCAAACAATACAAACCTTTAAAAACGTTGATGAATAAGTGTTATGTGCTGTAAAACACTGATAAAGAAAATCTGTCGTGGGCTAAAACATGGTGATGGCTGGGCTGCATGGGGAAAAACGACTTTGAGAAACTTCACAGAAGAGTTGAAACGAGCCGAGTAAACATATGTAAACGAGAACAGAACGGGCTGAAAAAAGAGGAGATGGTGCGTTGAAAACAAGCTGAAATCTCCTGAAAACAATCTGAAAACGAGCTACATGCAAAACAAGCTGACCCAGCGGAAGAACAACTGAAAAACCTATGACAAACCACTGAATCACAAGGCTGAGTAGCTACCAAGAATACAAAAAGTTATAGGTGACGATGTTGGAAAGTTCTTCTTGTACAAATTCAAGACCAAGATAAAAGTGCAATAGGCTAAATCTGAGGTTTCAAAAACCATACCAAGATTAAGTATTACGGCATCAATCTGCTGCTCATTACTTTTCGTAATAATAATATCATCAACATAAAGCAAAATAATGATGATAAGATCTGAAGTATGCTTGACATAAAGAGTAGATTCGCTAGGACTATTAGTTACACCCACGATCACAAAAATACGCATGTATCTTTTGATACCACGTCCTCGGGGCTTGCTTCAGTCCATAAAGTGCCTTCTTGAGAAGACAAACTTTATCTTCTTGGCCTTCAACCAAAAAACTAGCAAGTTGTTGAAGGTGCACTTCCTCATTGAGATCACCATTGAGGAATGCTGTCTTTATGTCAAGTTGCTGCAAACGCCAGCCAAAATGGGCAGCCAAAGAGGTTATTACCCTGACGATAGTCAACCGAGCAGTAGGAGAAAAAGTCTCCTCATAATCAATCCCCTTTTGCTGAGCATAGCCTTTGGCAACAAGCCTTGCCTTGTACCTTTCAATGGTACCATCTGCCTTATACTTGATTTTGCATACCCATTTAGAACCAATAGGAAGATCAACAAGAACCCAAATCTGGTTCTTCATGAGTGAGTCATACTCATCTTGCATCTCATCCTCCCAACATTTTACTCCCTTGGCCTACTCATAAAAAACAGGTTCTTCCGCAACGTCTCCATGAGATGTAAGAGCAAAATCTGAAAAATCAGCATAGTCCACTGATTCTGTAGAGGCACGTGTCTTTCCATCATAAAATGAACTTCCTCTGTTGTCCCGCAAAGTCGACAACAGCCACCGGGGACTGTTTTGGGCTGTCCAACAGCCATCTCTCTTCTTGCAATTTGCTATCCAAGATCTTCCGACACTACACTTGGCTGTCCAAGATCTTCCAAAACTGGTCCTTACTGTCCAACAGTTCCTGCAGGCTGATTTTGAGCAACAATGGGCGGTTCTTGATGAACATCAGGCTCTAAACTTGATGAGGTGTTGGGCAGTTCGAAACTGGTTGATTGCTGCCCCTTATCTCCAGCAATAGAAGATGGTACCAAATCTGGAAAAACTTCAACATTCACACTATGTGGGCTGTCCCCCTTCAAGATATGAGTTGGGGCCATATCTAATGAATTCTTTTCATCAAAATGCACATCACGACTAACAATAATCTTGTTAGTGCTCAAATTGAACAGCCTATAGCCTTTGCTTTCACTACTATAGCCAACAAAAATGCATTTAACTCCTTTATCCTCAAGCTTTGTACGAAGTTTATCCGGAACAAAAGCATAAGCCGTGCAACCAAAAATGCGAAAGTTAGAGATTGAAGGCTTCTTCCCATACCAAACTTCATAAGGAGTTAATACATTCAATGCTTTAGTAGAACAACGATTTGTTATGTATGCTGCCGTTATAACCGCTTCAGCCCAAAACTTGTGAGGCAGCCCCTTTGCTTTAAGCATGCAACGGGCCATCTCCATAAGTGTGCAATTCTTTCGCTCGGCAACACCATTTTGTTGAGGCGTATAGGTAGAATTCCCTTCTCTCGAAGAAATGTACCGCACGTATTTCGATCGGTGCGTAGGGTCTTCAAAGAATGCCCAAACTGATTTTCCACCATTGCTAGAAAATCTCTGAAATGCTGAAAAACTTCAGATTTAGCCTTCATAGGATAGATCCGTGTAAAACGGAAAAAGTCATCAATAAAAGTCACAAAATAGATGCACTTTCCAATGGATTCGGTCCTCATTGAACCACAAACATCACTATGAACCAAATCAAATTTATCAAGAACCCCTATTGTTCCATCAATTGGAAAAGGTTTCTTTTGAAACTTTCCAAGTGTGCACCTCTCGCATACATGCCCTTCCGGCTGCTCAATAGTAGGAAAATCTTCTACCATATTGAATGTCTTCAGCTTCTTCAAACTTGCAAAGTTGAGATGCCCAAACCTTGTGTGGCACAATTCAGCCAATTCCAATGATTGTGAAGTAGAAGCAACAAGACATATAGATGGAATTCGTCGCTCATAGGTATCCATAATGAATAAACCAGCATGCATTGTTCCTGAAACAATAATCAAGAGAGATCTTTTAGGATCCTTGACAAGACATTTATCTTCTTTGAACTCAACAACTAGTCCTTGCTTCAACATAGTTGAAACCTAAAGAAGATTCTTCTTGATTCCCAGAACATAAAGCACATTCTTAATGTACTTTTCTTCACCATTAGGCAGAATGATGGCTACAATTCCAATTCCATGAATAGAATAAGATGCATTATCCGCACATTGTACCTTGCTTCCATTTTGCACTTTCACTAATTTAGTAAATGCTTCTTTGCGTCAAGTCATATGACGAGTAGCACCACTATCAATCACCCATTCAATGGGCTGAAAATCAGCAACTTGCAAAACAGAATCTGAATTCCTCATAGATGTAGAAGTACTAGTAGAAGAATATTAGACAAAAAAGCATAGTCTTGGTTGAAGAGATCACCACTAGCTTCAAGCTCTTGCTCCAAAGTAGCAAGTGAAGCACTAGTATCAATTCCTTTACTCTCCTCTTTCGCAAGCTTCTTCTTACAATCCTTGATGAAGTGCCCATACTTCTTGCAATAATGGCACTTCCCTTTCTTCTTTTGACTGTTGACATTTTGATCTCCAATGGGCTTTTGCTCATCCTTGGAAGGAGGCTTCCCCTTTCCTTTTGACTTGCCTTTGCCCTTGTCGTTCGTGAAGAAAGCTTGATCTTGTTGAGTGTCACCCGCAAAATTTTGCCTCGTTTGCTTCTCTTGAAGAAGCCGCCCAACAAGTTCATCAAAGGAGAGTTGTTGGCCCCTAAGAGAGATACTCAAAGATGAAACAAATGAAAGATAAGATGAAGGTAATGAGTTGAGAGTAATGGAAACAAACTGAGCATCCTCAATTATCTCATCAATATTGAGAAGCTCCTCACGAAGATCCTTGATCTTCGTCAAGCCCTAAGTCTTTTAAAGATTTTGCCCTCAGGCGAAGATTCTAGATTACCATCAGTGATTGGTCACTTGATCCCCTTCTTGCATCTTCAACAAACAAAGCTGATTTCTGAGATACACCACTTCTTGCATCTTCAACAAACAAAGCTGATTTCTGAGATACACCACTCTTGCTGGATTTTTGACTCTATACATAGTATAAAGTGTATCCCACGCACTTTTAGATGTCTTACAAGACCTAATATGAGGTAAGATAGATATTTTCAAACGAGCAACCATAGAAGGTGCTTGTGCATCCCTTGTATCCCACTTCTTTTGTTCTCCCGAAGATGTAGAAGATGATGATGATGATGATGATCCACGAGGTGTAGGAGGTGCCAAAGACATAGGCCTTTCCTCATCACCATTGACCAAATCCCACTTTCGCTATGAGAAGATTCTTCATCATGTAACTCCGCAAGGAGTAGTTTGTGCCATCAGGATTGCAGCTTCTAGTAGATAGGAAAGAGAGCCTTTCCACAACCAAATCTACTCAAAAATTTGCAGCAAACAAAGAGTTGAAAGTAGGAGCACAAGATGTCTTTCAATCTGCAACCAAAGTGCCCAAAGGATAATGGAAAGATGGCTGTCTTTCTGCACAAAAAAACCAGCTTCTTAAAAATTACGTTAGCTTCGATTGAAGCCTACACCAAAACCCAATTAGGAAGCCAATAGTGTGATCAACACACACTCCAATAGGGCTGTTGAAAGCACCCTACTGCTTGCTGAAAATCTGCAATTTTTCAGCCACAACTTTGCCCTAAACCAAAATAGGGTATGCTGAATATTGGGTGCCCTCTTTCACAAATGCAAACCTGAAAACAAAAACATCGAGGTAAGAAGGCTCTAACACCAAAAATCAGTTGCAGATTTTTGGGCGCCCTCCTCCGAATAAAACTTGCTGAAAACTGGTTGCAAAAAAATCAGATTAGAGATGCTGATTTTTGGGTGCCACAAATTGCTCCTTCAAGATCTGTGATGGGCGCCCTCCTTCAACCTGAAAAGAGACAAAAATCTCCGCTTGGAAAGATAGGCAGGATGCTGGAACAAAAAGTAGAGAAGCTCCTCTTCTGGTAGGGTGCCAACATACAAGCTTGCTGCAAATCCGGTAGCTCTGATACCATGTAGGAAAGCAAGGGTCAAGTCACCAAGATCTAGTTATCAATCAATCTCCACAAGAAACAAGACAGAAGAGGCTGGGCGCCCTCCTCTAAGAGAGAGAGAGAGAGAGAGAGAGAGAGAGAGAGAGAGAGAGAGAGAGAGAGAGAGAGAGAGAAAACAACAACACAAGCAATGGGGAGCAATGCTCAGCCAAACTAAAAAATGTGACACAATAAGCAAATATGTACTCTACCTACTTACAGAATGTAGGGCACCCCCAAAAGTCAAGATAGGGCCCCTAAACCAAATTAGACCTCTAAGGACCCATGAGTCAGTACATGACCAAAATTGGGTCCAACTGAACTTAAGACAAACTTAAGATGGCCTAAATAACTAAATACCCATGGTTACACAAATCTCGACCTTTTGGGTCAAAGTAACCTATTTAGTAGGTAGTAAGTAGGTTCAAGGTTGGGGAGGGAATTTGGAAAGATAATAGATTATATTAAATAGCTAATAGGTATTAGGTAATTAGTGATACGAATTAGGTATTAGGGTTTAGGGTTTAGATAGTAGTATTAGATAGAAATTAGGACTAGCCTACGAAGTACGATGCCGAAGGTTAGGGATCCCTCATGGGATCAAGTGACAATCAAAGCAAACTATGGCACATCGGGCAGAAAGAGGAGGACCTGCAGGTATAGTTTAAACCGTAAATGGTAATAGTTAGTTTCAACTTTCAATTTCAAGTTCCTATCCTGTAAGTTGCAGTTGCGACTATCAAGTGTCAACAGACTACTTAGATGATAGCTCATAGTACATACTTCATAGTATAGTTGTCAGTGAGAGAAGATCCCCTTTGAGTCTTGACTCTTGACTCTTGACTCTCCAAAGTCCAATCTTGAATCTTGAGTCTTGACCTATTTTGTGCAATGTGTTTAATGAACCATGATAGGTATTGTGGTGTTAGATACATAGGTGGCCCTGCTCGGATAAACTATTTGATTCATCATTCTAAATTTTAATTTCTTTCAATTCTCCCGACTCCCTTATGAATGTAAATCACGATTCATAATTTTGTTGAACATTCAACATTCCAATTTCCAAATTCATTAGTCTTTTATGTAAAATGTTAGAAAACCGAGTTGATCATACAAGTAACCCAAGACAAGATTCCTATTGTGATGAAACAATAGCCAAACACACGAGAGAGAACACAAGTGATGAGAAACTCCAACTATGTCCCATTGCAAATGAGGTAGGGCGCACTACATTCTTATAGACTCTGGTCTATGTCAAAAGCAAAAGCAAAAGCAATTGCCTAATTAATGTCTCTACATATGATAAAAGCACCGACACCTACCTATAGCAAAACTTGTGCTTCAAATCAAGCACTAGAATCTCGAAC
This sequence comes from Diphasiastrum complanatum, assembly GCA_029204225.1. Classification (NCBI taxonomy): domain Eukaryota; kingdom Viridiplantae; phylum Streptophyta; class Lycopodiopsida; order Lycopodiales; family Lycopodiaceae; genus Diphasiastrum; species Diphasiastrum complanatum. The sequence goes on from CM055094.1 coordinate 80,018,990, forward strand.
TTGAGTCTAGCTAAATTCTAAGTTGACTATACTAAATATAGGCAAGGGCCCCTAGAATTAGCATGCAAGCATGGCCCAATAATCCTAATTATTCTAGATGATAACATTAGGGGTACTAATGTGAACATTAACTCTAACACTCCCCCTTAATGTTTACATTGTCATTAATTATGCATAGCACAAGTATGCATGTGTATCCTCCATGAAGCCCATGTAATGAAGATCCTCAATTCTAATGTAGAATACATCAACTTTGATCTCAATGTCTTCATTACTCAATGTAGAATTTCCTTTGTATAATGTTGTAGAATTCCTTTGAATGTCAATCCTTTTTATATGAACATGCTTCATATGACTAACCAATGTCATGCTTTAGTCTTCATGTCCCTTTAGTGCACATGTGTGACCACCATGAGTGCAACATATCACCCAATTCCTTGACTTCCTTTGAATCAAAGAACTTTGACCCCTTCTGAATCAAATAATAGACATGATAACCTTTGCCTTAACCTTGAGAACTTTGCTTGAAGATTGACTCCCTTGGTCTCTTTGAACATCTTCCAAGCTACCACAAAGGATCTCACAAACATTCATAAAGAAAATATAATCCTCTTTGATTACCATAACACCATCATGACAACCATAAGTAGAAAATAGTTCTTCAAATATTAACATCAACTCTCATACATCAACACCCACGTTAGAAACCTGTACTTCATAAGTAGTTGGCTCCACTTGGGTCGACTCCTTGACTTGAATCGACTTCAATTCTCCTGGTACTTTCATAAGTTACCACCCCGGGACTTGATGAACTTAGCTGAACTACTCCCCCTGGATGTACACTTCATGTTTGCATTCCAACCACTCTCCAAAACAATGATACAAATAGAATGTCATCCATGAACCCAATCAAATATGCAAGTAATACAGCATCCCCAATAGAAAGATAAAACATATACAATACTTCCTGACACAAAGTAACTAATACTCCCCCTCAAATACTTTCTCACACAAAGTACTTGACATTATTTTCTCCATGGAATCTCCTGCCTCCATCTCACACATAGAGTCACTTGCCCCTTTTCAGCTTAGAAAGCATCTCATCATGACATCTATTTATTCTGACACTTTATCAGATGCAAACTTCCCACCTGGTGTACATCCATCTTCCTTGTAGAAACCTGCTTCACTTAAGAAGACTTCACCTTGATTTTCTAAGGATGATCATTAACCTGTCAATTCATAGAAATGAACCCTGTTGTTTTTCTTGAGGCAAAACAACGACCTGTACTGTTGATTTTCAACGGCTAATCAACAACCTTAGCTTCCAAATCCTATTGGAAACAACATAATCTACCACATGACAGAACATGAACTTGGATAGATTCAAGAACTAGAAGAAACAACTTTTCTTCAACAGATTTTCCTAGTAGAATTGATCTCACTTGGTACCACCACATGAACAATCAACTAGGACTTGGATGGTATCCAGGAATTACTTGACAACCACAACAAACAATCACTTCGATTAATCATAAATCTCATGATACTAGTTCAGATAGACAAGAAAGTTTCTACCACATAACCAAGCTACTATGACTTGGATAGAAACCAAATCGATACAACGTAGAATGACAACCACACAGCTTGCCACACCTGTCACTTGTAACAACGAACTTATCATTTGCCAAAATGATAAGAAATTGTGAATCAATGAAACATCCTCTTGAATATCGATTTAACTATATAGACTCATAGTCTATACTTCTCATGCAACTCCCTCTTAAGAGTTTGCACCTTTGTCGATTCCAACCTGACAAAACCTTGTCCAATCTTAGAACTTTTGAAGTTGACCTTCCTTCAATATGCTTGTTGGTAGTTGCTTTTGCAGCTTCAGTGACACCATCATCACTAATTGTCTTCCCCTACCATCTCCCTCTTGTGTGTGATTGCCTTGTTGTACTTTCACTTGCATGCACAAAAACTCCAATTGCAACTCGTTCACTCTTTTGCCTTAGATCAGCAAACTATCTTTCATAATTCCTTGTATGCCTTGTTGGCTCCTTTGACCTATGCGCTGGTTCTGAAGTAAATCTTGTGTTGGCTGCCTTGATGAACAATATCCAGAAATGATGGCTCCATTCGCATCTGCTAGTTGCACCTTCATAGGATGCATTAACTTACTCAAACCCCTGAAAGCTATGTCGACACCTTCGATCTACAAAATAGCTTGTTATGCGCTTATGCTGATCTCCATGAATCAAGCTGCATCAACTACTCTGCAATGAACTTGATATTTGTATCAAGCTATCACAATCTATGTTAGAGTTGATGTTCAATTAGTACCCCTAATGTTATCATCTAGGTTAATTAGGATTATTGGGCCATGCCTACGTGCTAATTCTAGGGGCCCTTACCTATATTTAGTATAGTCAAGTTAGGATTTAGCTAGAGTCAAGTTCGAGATTCTAGTGCTTGATTTGAAGCACAAGTTTTGCTATAGATAGGTGTTGGTGCTTTTATCATATGTAAAGACATTTATTAGGCAATTGCTTTTGCTTGCTTTTGCTTTTGACATAGACCAAAATCTATAAGAATGTCGTGCGCCCTACCTCATTTGCAATGGGACATAGTTGGAGTTTCTCATCAATTGTGTTCTCTCTCTCATGTGTTTGGCTATTGTTTCATCACAATAGGGATCTTGTTTTGGGTTACTTGTATGAGCAAGTTAGTTTTCTAACATGGTATCAGAGTGGTTCAAGATTCGAGAGAACAAGGAGGTACTTCAACGACCGTTCACTTCAGATCTGAATTTCTGGACTCAGATCATTGGACTGCTGTTGGAAGCAGCTTGTTGCCTCTCAGAAATGCTGTAGATGAGGCACAAACAGATCTTATTTTCAGTAGCTATCCGGTTGTCATTTGCTCTGGTTTTCAGTAAATGTTAATGCTACAGTTTGGACTATCAACTGTATGGATGATGATCACTTTTGCAATCGTTTCACTGGAGATGTGAGTGCAATGTACATACAGTTGGGGGCATAAATATTGGGCCTTTCTCGGCGCGCATTTGGACCCCATTTTTATCTATAGGGGGGCGGTAGCATTTTTATCTACAGTGTCTATATAGCAGGAAGCTCTAGGGGATTCGGGGGGCGGTAGCCCCCCGAGAAACGGGGGGTCCGGAACGTGGTAGCCCCCCGGTGGGGGGTTTGGGGGCAACACCCCCCAACGGTGCTGTCCGGGGGGTAACGCCACCCGACGGTAAGGCCTCTTCATGATTTGGCCTTCCAACTCCCTGAGTGAAAACACACTTTTTGGTGTTTCGCACCCGAAACAGTCAGCAAACTACACAGTCATAATGCTCTCAATCAGAGCTTTCATCTGATACCCATATTGCCTAAAAAAATTTTAAAAAAAAAAAAACGATTCTGTGCGATTCTGGGAAAATCCCGAAACGCGTTTCTGAATCGCGATTTTGAATCGCGATTCTGAATCACAGTGCATCTATGATACATACATACATACCTAAGTTGTACCGGAACGGCGTTCCGGACCCCCACGCCCCACGTTCACACATATATATCTCATAGTTGCATTGGACGTTCCGGAACGCATCCGCGAATGCGTCCCGGAACACAGTCTGGGTTTTTGAACCAAAACGTGACCTTGAAACGCTTTCTTTTTTTTTTACAATGTGGGTGTCAGATAGCTCCATATTTTGCGGGGAATCCAAATGAGATATTTTTAAATAAATTTGTGCACTTTAGAAGCAAGATTTTGTTGAATATTAGGCGTTCCTGATTCACTAATTCATTCATTCCTAATGTGCTGATTAACAGATTCACTGATGAATGCATCAAAAGTCTACAGTGAAATTATCAACATTTGGCTCGCTCTCTCTCTCTCTCTCTCTCTCTCTTTGGCATCAGCAAGACAGGATCAGCTGATAGTGTTATATTGTATTCATGACATTTAGCATTATATATGCTCCCACATGTTTCGTATGTCACTGCATCTATCTCAGTTTCCAATTCAGTTCAGTTCATAGCACTTAGATTTGTTATTTCTGTTATAGTTTTGGAGACGTTTCATACGCTCCCGTTGTTACCACATACTTGACATGTAAATTTACTTGTCTTATATGCCTTTTGGCATGGAAAAGACATTAATAAAGCTTTCTTTCTTTCTCTCTCTCTCATCGTGAAAGTGTCTTTTGGCAAAATCTTGAAAATCTCAAAGACCTCGAAGACGAAATGTTCGCGAACAACACAAACAACAAGAGAAGGTCAAACGACATGAAACAACACGAAACTCTTCGCGACATGAAACTCTTTGCGCTCCAAAGGACTAGGAAGATCAAACAAGTACCATGAAGTACAGCTTACTGATATGATATGATGACATCAGTAGAAGAGCGTTAGGACGTGCCTAATCCGCCACTCTTGTAATCTAAGATTAGTTATAGATTGTTTGATCTATCTAATCAGAAATGTTACTCTGAATATATGTATTGCTAGACGCATCAAGAAACAGACAGTCATGGACACAAAATAGATAGAACTGTAAAAGTCTGAGATAGCTCCAGAGTGAGTTTACAGATTAGCAGTAGCTAGTCATATCATTCGTGAGAGAGAACATTTCTTTCGCGCCAATACGCTGATCTGGGAAACAAACAACGCTCAAGAAAAATATTGTAAATTCAGTTCTGATAATAGAAGCGGTTTTTCTCAATAATCTATTTTGTGATGTGTATGATCTGCAATATTGGAATGCATGCTAGCAGTAGATAAATTTCCGCTGTTGTTTTACTCAACATTATCTGTTGTTTACAAGTTCTGGGGCTTGGAAGAGAATTAGGCCGCAGTCAGTAGCAGTAGCTACTCCTGCCAAATCGGCTCTATCCAGCCTTCATCGCCGAGGACATCACAAACTCCGAATTGATTTTGTTCAAGTTTCGTTTCGTTTCGTTTCGTTCCCATCAGTGGTATCAGAGCTCGATTCATTTCGTTTCATTTCGTTTCCATTAGTGGTATCAGAGCTCAATTCGTTTTGTTTGGTTTTGTTTCGTTTCGCTTCGTTTCGCTTCGTTTCGTTTCATTTCGTTTTGCTTGGTTCCCAACATTAGATTTGTCGAACGAGATCAAGGCTCATTCCATGTTCCATGTTAGTCGTCTGAAGATGAGTTTACATGACGAGGATCACCCTGGTTCTGGTAAAGGACTAGATTCTTTTAAAGACTTATATGAAAGAATTTCTTTAAAGCCTAAAAAGATACTTGATACGAGGACGAAATGACTACGAAAACAGAAGGTTATTGAGCATCTAGTTTCAGTGGAAAGGACATTCGGATGATGAGGATTCATGGGAACTAGAAAGTAATCTAAAGAGGAGTTCCCTGACTTTAAGTTTTGAGGACAGAACTAAAATAAGGGGGGAAGAATGTCATGGCCCTAATGGGGGTTTGGATCATTAGGTGGCCTTGGACATAGGGCCGGGCCTAACCTGGATAGTAGTCGAGTAGGACCGTGGGGTCAAGTGACCATATTCATGTGGTATTAGCATGTGTGTTGCATCCTAGTATAGAATATGATGTACATGCATTGTGCTATTGCATGGGTCCTAGCTACTATGGGTTAGGGGTAGCTACATGCAGTGGACATGCAATACCAAGGCTACGGATATCATTAACTGGAGCCACAACTTGGCAACAATCGATTGTGTCAATGCGGAACTCGCTCTGTGTAACCTTTAAGATTAGAGTGATTAAGCATCTAGAACTAATCAGGAAATTACAAGAGAGGCAGATTAGCCATGACCTAGAGTGTATCTGCTGACGTCATGCCATCAGATCAGACATACTTCTGGGTACTTGTATGATCTTTGCTGGTACTCTTTGGAGCGTGAGGGCAGAAAAGGTTTCGTGACGTTTTTCGTGTCGCGTCGTTGGTTTCGTTTCCGTCGTCTGACTTTCTCGTGTTGGATCGCAAAAGATTCTCGTTCGCGAATCTTTCGTGTTCGTGTCTTTTCGTCAGATGTTCGCGAAACTTTCGTGTTTTGTGTCTCTTGACTTTCATGTTCGCAAACATCTTCGTCAGGCAGAGGGCTGAAAGCTAGCAAGGCTTTGTAAACAAAAACCTTTTGTTTCTTCAGCTCCCTCTCAAAGCATGATAGCTTTACGATCCCAAGATTGCTCCTCTGTCTCTCAGAAAGTCCTTTGTCCAGGGCTTTGGTGAAGATGTCAGCAACCATGTCCTTCGTTCCAATGAAGGTGGTCTGCAACATCTTCTTTTCAATTAGATCCCTGATCAAGTGGTACTTGATCACAATGTGCTTTGTTCTAGAATGGAACATTGGATCTTTCGTCAGGTGTATTGCAGAGGTGTTGTCCATTTGCAAGACCAGAGGCTCGCTCCTTGTTTCGCCCAATTCGTCCAGGAACTGCCTTAGCCGCCATCTTTGCTGCTGCAACGTACTCTGCTTCGCAGGTTGATTGGGCCACAATGGTCTGCTTCTTGCTGACCTAGAGAATTGCTGCTCCTGATGCGATGGTGCATCCTCCTGAGACGCTCTTACAGTCGTCCTTGAGGGATGCCCAGCTAGCATCGCTGTAGGAAAGTATCCTGAAACCTGCATCACGACAATAGCACAAGCCATAATCCCTCGTTAATTGAAGATACTGCAAAATCCGTTTTGCAATCTTCCAATGTGTCGAGCCTGGATTCGTGCAGAATTGGCTCATCCTGAATACTGCATAAGCAATATCAGGGGGTGTGTTGTCTGCAAGGTACATCAGTGATCCTATCAGCTTCATGTAAGGTGTGAGCTGCATCTGTTCTCTCTCTTCCTCAATCTTTGGACAGTCATCGTTTGTCAGCACCGTCCCTGTGAGCATTGGAGTACTTGCTTTTTTGCAGTTCAGCATCCCAAAGTCCTCTAGGATCTTCTGGGTGTATCTGGACTGGTGAAGGTATAACTTACCTCTCTCATAGTCCCTTTCAATTTGTAAGCCTAGGTAACACCTGGCTTCTCCCAGATCCACGAGAAATGTTTCGAGATGTCTGTCTTCACTTCAGCAATCAGTTGTTCACTCCTGCAAAGTATCAGAGTGTCGTCCACGTACACAGCCACAATGATGATCTGCCCATCTGTAACTCTGACATATACATTGGAATCAGCCAACAGAGGCTTGAATCCTAATGATTTTAGGGCTTGATCTTTCTTCTTGTACCATTGTCGGGTTGACTGTTTCAGACCGTAGATGCTTCTATGCATTCTGCATGCATGGTCAGGAAGTGAATTCGAGACATATCCTGGGGGTTGATCCATATAGACCTCTTCGTCTAATTTGCCATGCAAGAAAGTTGTCTCAAGCTTCTTTCGAAGCTTATCAGGAATATGTGCATAAGCTGCACAGCCAAAGATTCTGACGTGAGACAGGTTGGGCTTTCTACCCCACCATAGCTCGTGTGGTGTCGCATGAGGGACACCAGACTTACATGTCCTGTTCTGGATGTATGCGGCTGTAGCTACTGCTTTAGCCCACAGTACCCTTGGAGCCTTCGAGTAGGCCATCATGCATCTGGCTGCTTCCATCAGGGTCCTGTTCTTTCTTTCAGCAACACCGTTGTGCTGCGACGTGTAGGCTACGGTTCTTCTGTGAATGATCCCACGATCATTGCAGAAGTCAGTAAAGCGATTCGAGATGTATTTGCCACCTCGATCTGTCCTGATCTGCTTAACCTTGTTGCCTGTACATCTCTCAGCCCAATTCACATATTCTGTGAATTTATCAAGTGCTTCAGATTTATTCTGAATAAAATACACTCTGGCAAATTTGCTATAATTATCAATGAAGGTTATATAATACTTTGAACCTCTTACTGAGATCACATTGAATGGTCCGCAGATGTCAGAATGCACTAACTTCAGAATCTTAGTCGTTCTGTAGGAGTCTTTGATGAATGGAGTGCGTGACATCTTCAAACATGCATCACAGGTGGTCGAACTGGTTGCATTCGAGATGCTGACCCCTGTTATTGCTCCATGATGGCTTGCTTGGTAAAGTGCCATTGAGTTCATGTTGCAGAGTCTTCTGTGCCACAGAGTGTCTGGCGAGTCATCATGAGTCTGATGCACCTGATCTGTAGGTAGGCGCACCTTCAGATGATATAGGTTTCCTTTCCTTCTGCCTTGAGTGATTAATGTACTGGTACTAGCGTCGTCACGTTGCATGCTTCGTCAGAAAACGTCACACGCATCCCTGCATCTGCTATTCTTGCTACAGAAAGCAAGTCTTGCTGCAGTGTAGGCACGAACAGAACTCTTCGAGCCGTCTGTCTCTGCCATTGGTGTTGAGCCATAGTGAACCAATACCGTTCACTTGATGCTTAGATTCGTCTCCAAGAACTATGAATCTTGAAGGATCTGCACTTCTGAAATCAGACATTATTCGTCTTGATGTCACGAAGTGTGAGGTGGCTCCTGAGTCTAGCATCACCTCATGTGTGTCAGATGTTGATGCTGCACACACGTCTTCACAAATGTAGGCGGTCGAACAATTTTTGTTTGTTCTTTCTTCGCCCATTTTCGAGCTCTCGGGCTCCTCGACATAGGATGAGCTGTTGCTGTTCTCCTGTCTGTTCTGTGCTGATTTGTTCCTCGGGTTCTGGCGGCAATCCACGGCTGCATGACCCTTCTTGTGGCAGTGGATATAGTCAATCTTTGGATTGAGCCAGCATGTATCAATTGTATGCCCGTCTCTTCTGCATCTCATGCAAGTCTTCTTGTCTGCACCTTGCTGCTTCGACCTCCCTTTGCTCTTCCAGTTTCCTTTGCTGGTCCCCTCTGCTAGCTGATCACGATCCTGCCTTTGATTTGACTCCCTCTTAGGCTTAAATTGTTTCTTGGATTTTTCGTTGTTGCCATAGAGGGCCTGGTTAGAACCATCTTTGTGATCAAGATGTTCTCTGGCCTCAACTTCCTCTCGAATCTTGACAATCGCCTTTTTGAGGTTCATGGCAGGATCCTTCGCGAGCAGGGTCCTTGTCGTTTGGAATGATCTAGGTAAGGCTCTCAAAAGGTACGTGAGTTGCTTCTCAGCTGACACTGCGTTCTCTGCTCCAGAGTTATGTAGATAGAAACAGATCCTTCATCTTTCTTACGAGAGAAGTGAGGTCCTTCCCATCCCACTGTAGATTCGTCAGCTGATCTTCCAGCATCATTATTTGACTTCTTGATTTCGTCTGAAATCTGGTGAGCAATGCATCCCACATCTCCTTAGCTTTGGAGAGTGTAGCCAGGTCAAGTGTGAGACTATCTTCGATGGATGAAGACAACAAGGCTACCGCCTTGTCATTTTTCTCTCTCCATTCGCGTAGCTCCTTGCCTGATGTCGTAGTCATCTCTTCTGTGCCATCCACCCAGGGGAAGAGTCCTTCGCCCTTGAGTATCAGTGATGTCTTAACTTTCCAGGCTAGAAAGTTAGATCCTGAAGAATCAAGAATTGTGCAGATCTTGCTCTGCATGCTGCTGACTGAAGCCATTGCTTCTTGGAGTCTGTTCTCTCGTTGATGGTTGCTCGTCTGAATGCTTGGCCTCCTGGATCTGATAGCTTCTTGGCTATGTCAGATTATGACAAGATAGGCAAGCTCTGATACCATTGATGAGAAATTCGCGGTCGCGAAACAATCATGAAAGCGAAGCAACCGCGATTGAATGCGATTCGGATGGAGTTCAGATGTGATCGCTGGACACTGCCAGCTAAATCACTCCTACAGTCCTCCAGAATGTAGTTAGGCACTGCTGATCTACGTTTATAATTTAATGCATCATTCAAAAATTCAACCAATGTGCGGAAATGAAATGAATGGGAGAATCAGATACACAAATAACAGCAGACACATTTGCATTCAAGATCATACATCATAAATTGACATGTGCACAATGGCTACAAGATCATCTATTGATTTTCCATGATTCTTCAAGCACTGCATGCATATCCACGCAGTGCGTTGGCATGAGAGAAACCCACTTCTCTCACGAGTGGATGTCTCGCTTACTAGCGGACCTGTGGATCTCTATGGGTCCTGATCACAGAACTTGTCTCGCACGCAGGCGGACTTCTTGTCTGTATTTCGTCTTGATTGCTTACTAGCATCAGATTGCTTCATGTGTATATTTGTCAAGTATCATCCAGTAAGTATATAGTCGCTCTGTGTAACCTTTAAGATTAGAGTGATTAAGCATCTACAACTAATCCGGAAATTACAAGAGTGACAGATTAGTCACGACCTAGAGTGTATCTGCTGACGTCATGCCATCAGATCAGACATCTGTACTTCTGGATACTTGTATGATCTTTGCTGGTACTCTTTGGAGCGTGAGGGCAGAAAAGGTTTTGCGACGTTTTTCGTGTCGCGTCGTTGGTTTCGTTTCCGTCGTCTGACTTTCTCGTGTTGGACCGCAAAAGATTCTCGTTCGCGAATCTTTCGTGTTCGTGTCTTTTCGTCAGGTGTTCGTGAAACTTTCGTGCTTCGTGTTTCTTGACTTTTGTGTTTGCGAACATCTTCGTCAGGCAAAGGGCTGAAAGCTAGCAAGGCTTTGTAAACAGAAACCTTTTGTTTCTTCACGATGAATCTACCGTTGAACCAACTGATTTGGATACTCATATCTTCAACGTCAGTTATGTTAACATTCAACCCCACAACGAGGACTTGCTTCACGTCGCTTGGCTACCTCTTGACGAATCAATAACCTTATATATCGATGACGAGAGTGTTTTACGCTCTCAAGAGTTTGATACTGACTTCGACATGGCCGATATTATAGATGTAGCTATTCTGTGCTTCATGGACGCCAGTCTCCCACGGCTACTCCCTGAGAAGGTCTGAGAGATAGAGCCTAAGGCTAGCATTGCTGTAGCCAAACTGGATCAAAGTAAAATATATCGTGTCAAACGACCGGTATACGAATGGGAAATACATGATAATGAATCTTTCTACGCGATAGATGACGCAATCTTAACCGAAGTCCCTCAAGCGTCCGAGCCACACAGAAACACTGTTCACAAGGTGCATGCAAAACCAACTAGGAAGGAAGCTATCCGCGAGAAAATGAAAAAGATTATAGAGGTGGAGCCTCCTCGCGATCTCACGATAGCTCGAGAAACCCTGCGGGAAGCACAATCCTCTAGGTCCACAAGCCACACAACTAGGACCTCTAAAGATCCACCTAAGACCAGGAGTAAGAAGCCCTATGCCCCTGACAAAATTGATGTGCCCGTGCCCAACCATTTCAAAGACTTCACCATTGAAGATGTAACTATCCACCTGCCTCAAGCTCAGCGGGAGCCAAAGGGGAATGAGCCATATGATGGCCCCGCTCAAACCATGAAGTTAAATTTTCAAGAGCCTAATGAGACAGAGGACAAGTTTGTCCATATTGGAGCACACCTCAAAACCGAACAACGTCTGGCCTTAGAGAAGCTCCTTAGAAAATATTGTCATAACTTCGCATGGAACTACAAGGACATGAAGGGGGTAGATCCCTCGGTTACCGTGCATAGAATTCCATTAAAGACGGATGCTAAACCCCATGCCAATAGACCTTATCGTTGTAATCCGATCTACAGAGCATGCATCAAAGAATCTATACCATTCTTGTAGGGATTAGTCTTTGCTACCTCATATTTGATGTTTATGCTTCATTGATGCTAAAATTCGTGATTCAGTTCATAACTTGGTATCAGAGCACTTTTCTTCCTTTGTGGGAGTGCTAGTTTTCTCCACACTTGGTGGATCTCCATTTTTCTTTGGTGGATCTTTAACGGAAGCACTTCCACTAAGCTTGACAAATTATTTTTGGCAGCTATTTTAGTGGCCGCTATCTTTTCTAGAAGCCATTTTAGCAAATTTTCTCTCACAAAACTATCTCAACTAAATCATAAAGACACCAAAGTAAGCACCAAGTATCCACGTACATATCAAGATCCTAGCATAAACACATAAGAGCATTGTTGCTAAGTTTCCTCTTAGCCAAAGCTGCATAGTGGCAGATTCAGGTGAAGTCTCTTGGTCACATTTGTAGGAATCCAGAATCAAGACTATTCATTAACACAAAGTATTCTCAAAGAGAAGAGAGATGGTTAGATGACCCTCTTGTAGAAACTTGTGGACAGCCAATATGAACAGTAGATTGCTTAACAAAAGTGTGTCTCATACAAATGAATGGCTACATATAAGTAGTCCAAGATGGCTATCTACCTTCATGACTGTTGGCTGTCCAATAACTTGACTAATGGCTATCTAGCTACCATAAGTTACATAAAATAATCAAGTACCCCAAATAACAAGTTAGGTACTTAATTCACATGTATAGGCCCCTAGTGGACCCACGAGTCCCTACAAGTTAGTTTCATACTAACTTGGAGATCTCGACCTTTTGGGTCATAGTAACCTATGGCTTCTACATCATTTACATTTATTATTCTAACACCCTCCTCAAATGAAAATGACATGTAGAAATGACATGTATTCACTAAGTAAGAAAATCAGCATGTTGCTTTAAATTTAAAGCTTCACAAAGTGCTTAAAATCGAACTCTAGGCAATGCCTTAGTGAACATATCTGCAATATTATCCTCCGTGGGACAATATTCAAGCGTGATGTCGCCATTATGAAGCTTCTCCCGAACAAAGTGATAGTGGATCTCGATATACTTTGTTCTTGCATGAAATACTGGATTTCGTGCAATGGCAATAGCACCTTGACTATCTGTAAATAGGAGAGTAGCTGAGGGCTGGCCATGCTTCATATCGACAAGTAATTGTCTCAGCCATATACACTCCGTAGTGGCTGAAAACGTTGCTCTATATTCTGCTTCACTTGAGGATGTAGCAACCAGCTTGCAATCTTCCATTTTGAAACGCTTCAAAATCTGCTTAATGTAAAACCAGACATTTTACTCCTCTGGCCTGCTCATAAAAAACAGGTTCTATTGCACTATCCTCAATAGATGTAAGAGCAAAATCAGAAAAATCAGCAAATTCTATTGATTTAGATGAGGCACAAGTCTTCCCTTCATAGAAGCGGTTCACTTTGCTGTCCTGCAAAGTCTGCAACAGCCATTTAGGGACTGGTTTAGGCTACAACCTTACTTTGATCAACACTTTGCTGTCCAAAGTGATATGAACTGTCAACACTTTGCTGTCCAAAGTGCTCTGAAATTGGACTATGCTGTCCAAAGTTTTCAACAGGCCGTTCCTCTTCATAAATCTGCTCCTCTTGATAAATTATGGGCTGTTCGCTTGAAGAACCAGTGGGCTGTCCATTAGAGGATGATGGCAGTCCCTCCTCTTCAACATTAGATGGTGATACCAAATTTGGAAACACTTCAACATAGTCATCTTGGGGGATGTCCCCTTTCATGACATGAATGGGCGCAAGATCATAGGAGTTTTTCTCATCAAAATGAACATCACCACTCACTATGATTTTGTTAGTATCCACATTAAACAATCTATAGCCGATGGCTTCTTACCATACCAAACTTTATAAGGAGTCAAAATTTTCAAGGCTTTAGTCGGACACCGATTACTAATGTATGCCGCCGTAATAACCGCTTCAGTCCAAAACTTGTGGGGAACGCCCTTTGCCTTAAGCATGCAACGAGCCATCTCCATGATTGTGCGATTTTTCCTCTCGGCAACACCAATTTGTTGCAGTGTGTAAGGTGTAGTCATTTGATGTAGAATGCCTTTGCTTTGAAGAAACGTGCCGAACGTACTTTTAATGTATTCCCCTCCTCGGTCGGTACGTAGTATCTTCAAAGTATGCCCAAATTGATTTTCTATCATAGCTAAAAAATCAAGTATGCATCCTTCGCATACATGTCCTTCGAGATGCTCCATATTTGGAATGCTTTCCACCATGTTGAATTTCATCAACATATTCAAACTTCCAAAATTGAGGTTCCCGTACCTCGCATGCCATAGTTTAGCGAACTCCAATGCATGTGAATTAGTAGCAACAAGACCAAAGGATGTCAAAGTTTGAGGTTCAAAAAACAGAAAAATTTCAGCCACTAAAAATGTGTCAAAAACACATTTGTCTTCAAGGTAGATGAGCGCCCTCCTACAAGAAGAAAATCTGAAATTTGAAGCATGTAATCTGATTTCAATCACATGAAAACTAGTTGAGCATGGGCGCCCTACTGCTGGCTCCCAAATGAGTGGAGGTTCCAAGCTTTTCCCTGCAATTTCCTGCACAAAAAACAAGAACGAGCCGAACAGTTCTCTCTCCACAAAAATCAGAAAAATTCTGATTTTTATGAACCAAAAGAGGAGAAATGTGGCTGCCTATTGGGTGCCCTCCAGCAAGCAATCAATTCTGAAAAATGGCTCTGATACCATGTAGGAATCCAGAATCAAGACTATTCATTAACACAAAGTATTCTGAAAGAGAAGAGAGAGATGGTTAGATGACCCTCTTGTAGAAACTTGTGGACAGCCAATATGAACAATAGATTGCTTAACAAAAGTGTCTCATACAAATGAATGGCTACATGTAAGTAGTCCAAGATGGCTATCTACCTTCATGACTGTTGGCTGTCCAATAACTTGACTAATGGCTATCTAGCTACCATAAGTTACATAAAATAATTAAGTACCCCAAATAACAAGTTAGGTACTTAATTCACATGTATATGCCCCTAGTGGACCCACGAGTCCCTACAAGTTAGTTTCATACTAACTTGGGCCTAAGATATAAATGACATGGTTACACAGATCTCGACCTTTTGGGTCATAGTAACCTATGGCTTCTACATCATTTACATTTATTATTCTAACAACATTGTGACGGCAGAGGGAGTCTTTATGGACCCGGCCAAGGTAGCTGTGGTGATAAATTGGCCTAGGCTTATATGAATTAGATGACTTCGGTCATTCCTAGGTCCTAGGAATCTGCAATTTTTATTGTAGATTCGTGCAAGCCTTCTGTAGGCTAGCTGTTGCTTTAACAAACTAGTTGCATGGACAAGACCTAGGATGGAGAGTCACAGAGGAGATTTGAGCTATTGAAAGAGGCAATTGCTGTTGCACTAGTGCTCGAAATTGTGGACCTCCAAAAGCCCTTTACCCTTGAGATTGATGCAAGTGGTGTAGCCATTGGGGCTGTGTTGAGTCAAGAAGGGAGACCTGTTGTTTTTGACAGGAAACTCACACCTACTCAACAAAGATACCCCACATGAGAGCAAGAGTTGTATGCGATAATACATGCGCTCAAGGTGTGGCACCCACTATTTATATGGTGCCGAGTTTTATGTTTATATTGACCACGATACTCTCAAGTACTTTTGCAATCAGCCAGAGTTGAGAGGCCGCAAGGTGTACAGGGCCGAGCTGATGCAAGAATTTCATTTGGAGATTCACTATCGCAAAGGTAAGGAGAATGTGGTTGCTGATGCATTATCTTGTATGATGTATCAGATGGCCTTTACGGTCACAGAGAGCGATCTCGTGGCAGAGATCAGGCCTGCTCAACAGGCGGATGAGCATTGCAAGCTAGTGTGGTCTAATGCATGCATCATCATTGGTAATTTATATGGTACTACTAAAATGGGTACCTTCGACGGGGCACACACTTATTTGGAATACATCATTGATGATGGTATGCTTAACAGAAATGGCAAGATATACGTATGTGGCAGTACATACTCACTAACGTACTGCCACATACGTGGCCACAAAAAGTGTCGGCTGATCAACTCAACCGTCTTATCCACTCATGAATGATCTTCTTACGAAGTCCAGTGCCTTGTTGAGAACAAGGCAGAGCGAGTAAGCCCTTGAGGTTTACCGCAATTTCTAGAAATTTCCCAAGGGTCATTGGGAGAGTCTCTCGATGGATTTTATTATTGGGCTACCTAGGACCTCAAGTCAACATGATATGATTATTGTTGGTGATCTTTAATAATCTTTAAAGAAGGTTATTTTAATTTTCATCAATTGTGATCTTTCTATGCTTCATGTGATGCCATATATGTAATTGTGTTCATTACTATCAAATGCAATGGCAACAAAGGTAAAACATTTGTTCAAAATTAGTTCTCCTACCATGGATGTGGCATGTTTAAAATTGTTGAGCATTTATGGTATGTAGAGTATCGATTCCTTTTAGGGAATTAAGGGTATTCAATGAAGGAATGGCAAGTGCCTTGGGCATGACAAAGTTCTATAGTCTCTAGAATGTCTTGGACCCAATAGGGGCCATTTTTGCTTGGCCCCAATCTAGAGCAAATTCACGGTCCAACCATGGCAACGAAGAATATATGACGGGCTCTATATTCATATTTGTGCAGGAATCCTCTTGATTGATTTTCTGGAGGATCAAAATCTGGGAGAAGGTAATCTCTTGATTGATCCTCCTAGATAGATTGTTACACAAGTTACACCACCATCTACACAATTTCTTCCCAAGACCTGCATACGAGCCTAATGTAGCAATCCCCACCCATGCTTAAGATATGCAAGTGAAGTACCCTTAATCCTAGTACCACGCATGATCTTAACCTAAAGGAATGGTGGAGAGTGGGAACCAGGCTGTTCTCCTTCTAGTGCTTTCTCCTCCATTCTTCACATGCTTGAGAAAGTTTGTATCTCTCCTTCCATGACCTCCTATTCCGATAGAAGAGTCGGGGGAGTGTTAGAATCCCCATCGTCGTGCCGGTCATTGCTAAAGCACAAACAGGTGACGAACGCTACGTTACCACCCAACCATAGAGGTATTGCCACCTTACCCCCGTGCACTGGAGCTACAGACCACCAGCAATCAAGCTCGGATCTCATGTAAGCCATGGTGTCCCATACCACCATGCCTTACCCTCGACCCTCGCCTACCTACATCCTGAGGCCTAGATACTCGTCTTGACTTGACCACCAGTGGAAGAGCTCTTCATTCTCCAGGAGAGAATGAATGCCAAGCTCATGGAGATCCACCTCTATATACATAGTCCAGGCGGGTCATCTCCCTCCATAGGAGTCACGCATGACCAACGACACGCGGTAGTTGTGCACACTGACGCGGGTCCATAACAACGAGTCACTGCGCGCCAATGAGACATTGACACGTGGCACCCAAAAGACCTATAGCTCCAGATCAGCGTTCCGTCCCATTACTGAGACCGTCACCCCAAGCTTCATGTTGCGTGCCCTTATGGGTACGCAACAAGGAGTCTAGTAAGCGACTATGGTATTCAGGAGGCCTAGGCACCGCCAAAAATTGTGCAACCTACTTCATAGTAGTTGCTTGTGGCTATCTTTCGGCAATAAGCTTTAAGTTTCAGAAAAATCCATGTGTAAGGTTTTTAAGTTGCCACTGCCTTAAAATAACTTATTTTCAGCTTTTCTCCCTCATAACTACAAAAATTGGCATTGCATGTGCATGATTCCTAACATTCGTTACGTTCAACACATTCTAGTCAACCCTCGCCCTTACCGAGCTCTTAACTAGGTTGTTTACTCTACTCACATTTTGGCATTTGGCTTCAAAAGATTTACAATCATGCTTTAGACTCCTTTGCTAACCTTTTGTTTGAGCACCTGCCATGGTCCATGTTGGAACTAGGCCTTTGAGTACCAATAGGTTGTCAATCCGTTGATCACTTTTAGCAGTCAACCCTTTTGATGCTCAACCCATTAAGTAGTTAGTTCCTTTGACCACTCAACATTCATATTGACTAACTGCAGTTAAAGCTGTCTAACAATTTAATATAAAGTACTTTACAATATGTTATACATGCATGCGATTGATTATGGCCTCGAATGTGCACAATTGGCTATCATAAGAGTAATGTGTCAATTGCTAGATGACAATAGGTGACATAAACTAGGGTGCTACATGGCGGAAAGTTGTGGAATTAATGGCGACCTGGCTTTTGGTACTTAAAACGAAAAAATGAATACATTTGCAACATTTTGCCTTCGGAAGTTTGAACATGTTGTTTGGCCCGAAAACGTATACCTCTATTGCAATTATTAGTCAAAAGATCAAAACTTGGGTTTTCTTATGAAAAAGTGGCGATCTGGATCCAAAAAAAATCAGCGCACAATCTTGTTGATGGTTTGATATGTAGAAATTAGAGACTTCATCTTCTTCCTCCTCGAAAAGTGTATATCAATTCTCCACACATGAACATTTCCATAAAGTTTTACAAAGAACCTATCATGAGCCATGATTATCAATTACCAAAATGAGATGATCAATGCCTACTTATATGATAGGCATGTCAGTTTGGGTTAAGGTACGAGTGTCAAGGCTGGCCCATACTCTCTACTAGTAGGTATGACAATCTCTTGTCAATCCCGTACCAAAATAGAGTACGACCATCATGCCCTCCTTTAAATGAACACTGTTAAAGAGTTGCCCATTTATTACAATCTGGATCTTATGCAGGGTTAGGAAACAAGTCTCAGTGCTCAGGTGCACGCTACTGGCCTGTCTCACGAGCATCATCGCTAATGATCAAATGCCTCATGTAGATACAGAAGACTAAATGACACAAAAAGTTGGATTCAATTTAATTGACTGCGACTTTGTGGGTCTTATTGATTTACTGAGGCCCCAACTACATTAGAATCTAAATATATGGTTTATCTATATTTACATAATCGATGTTTGAACATTCAAAGATCCTAAAGGTTTCTTGTTAGGCTGATTTTGATAGAATATTAAACCACATTTAATGAGTTCCTGTTGTACAACTCATCTAGTTCTTCTCTTTGTTAGGGGCTAATTAGTTTGTTTGATATTTGAGAAGCTTTTAGCTTGTGGTTTTTTATGGTAAGACAAGTATGCTAGATTACGATGACTAGGCAAGAGAAATATCAGTCAGATGTATGTTTTTTGTGGAGCATATGGCTAACCATATGTAAATTTTTTTCTGATGCCAATTGTCCATGCAGATGTTGCTGAGGTTCGAAATGCTATTTCTCTCTATCGTACTTTACATGCTACTGGGGGTCAAGCACCAATCTGGGCTCTTGCGGAAAACTATCGTTTTGAGCCAGGACTTTTAAAGGTTGTCTTCGATTTTTGATGCAAGCAACCTAGATTTTTGGCTACCATAGACTTATGTTATGGAAGTTCAAAATGCTTCTTCTCTGTGTTGCACATTGTTTGCTAGATAAGACCCAATTTGGGTCATTGCTGAGAACTACTTTTTTGACCTAGAGCTTCTAAATGCTGCCCTTATCATATGCGAAAAACCTAGAATTCAAGATTTAACGTATAATATAATCATTGATGATGACTCAGTCACATTTGAAAACTAGAGCTACAAGATAGATTTTTTAAACAAGGTAACATATTCATTTTGCACAACAGGCTTCAGATCTTGTTAGGGATCTTGGGGATATGATGGCTGTGGAGGTAATTGTCGAGTTACCAATGGAGGAATCTAATCCCTATTTTTCAAGTTCTTGGCGTCGAGATTCTTCATTTCCGGTGAGAACTATCATGTATTTTTTACCAATCAGGTTTGGCCAAGCTATAAGTGTGTAAAATTCTGCTAGTTCTATTAACATTCTAGACTAGTGGGTTTTTTTGTGCTCGAATGCAATAAGGCATGAACCGAAGTTATGGGTGCATATCCAAGTTTTAGTCTGTTAACATATTTTTCCCACTTGTTGCCAGAAAACAAGTTTCTCCACTCAGGGTTCTTTGTTGGAAGGGAAGGGCCCTGCTTAAATATTTTCTCAGAACAACATTCGTGATGATCATAATAGTGGAGAGAAATGAATCTGCTAATGTCCAACGAAAAGATCCAAAGAGATCTATGAGACAGTAAAAAAAACTTGAACATGTGTCAATGCTTAGATGCTTTTTTTTACAAAATATTAATGCATAAAGATGACTTTACAAAAATGATTCTATCTCTGCTAAAAGAGTTAGGCTCAACATTTCTATGCTAAAAGCTTCATTCTGCTAAGTCCTGAAGATATTTTCAACTTGTTTGGCCGGCTGATTGAGGAGATTATGCAGATTTACTGGCTCCATGTTTTGCATGCTGTGGGAGGATTTTTTCATGGTCATAGTTGCTGCAAAATACTATCAAGTGGGTTTTATTATTGCACACTTTGCTTGTCTTTTCTTTGTATGGTTTGGCATCTACCAATGTCGATTTCTAGATAGTGAGAGATGACTCTCATCTAGAAATTAACTTCCTCTGAAAGTTGGAAGTACTCTTCAGGCGTGGTTGTTTGTTGTCAGTTAATATTGTGCTGATTTTTTTCCTATAAAAGTCCATCTTTTCCTTTGATTTTTTCCAAAGGTGCTCAATCATTTTTATTTGTAATAAAGTTCTTATAGCTGTTTGGACCTCAGGTAGGACTTTGCCATCAATGCCCCATATTTCTAACCATTCTGGACCTGCTTTGTTAGAATTCTCTTTGGACTACTGGATCCATAGACTACATGGATTATGGGGTCTATATTCATTTCATAAGTTGCAGCGGAACGCTTTCTGGTGCAACCACGTTCCGGACAGCAGAACGCTGTCTGGAAAGCTCATAACATTGTTCCAAAATGCATTCTGTTTCGGAACGGGCAACTATGGGACCTTCTTATGAAACTAAATTATCAAGCATTGCAACATGAATGTATTTTTCCATTCATGCAAAAATCGAGAAGGAAATGATTGCAAGTATATTGACAAAATATTTGGGATGCAATGTGTTTACAGTCTTGTGCGAATCTTCCTCCAGTAATGCCCCCCAGTTGCTTTTTGACATGTGGCAGTTCCCAAATATTTGAATCTTCATATGTCTGACTCATTGTCTGTTGGCTTTTGGAGCTCTTTTTGCTATCAATGAACTCTATATGTTTCCTAATTGCAAATTTTGCTTTAATATATCCTTTAATATTGAGGGGCTACTTACTTTATGCTCAGTAGCTCATGGAGTTTAGAGTCTCTGGCTGTACAGAATGAGCCATTTTTACTAGATCATTTTCTAGCTTCAAATGTAGAAGCAAAATGCAAATTTTCTGATCTAGATTGTGTAATGATTTTTAGATTGAATTAGAGGAAGGACCCTTGCTAAGATGCTCACGCTATCCTCTTTGTTTTGAGAAAAAATTGATCAGTTGCTGCAATTAAGGCAGGGCCCATGCCACTTAAATGGGTCTTAGGAATGGTGACAGAAAATGCTTGTTGGTCTTCTGTCAGAACAGAATGTTTCTCTCTAGTATATGATTGCCATTACGGCAGGTTTTTTTCCTATTTAATGATTGCTATTACTGCAGGGAGGCTTTATGCTTGATGGTGGAGTTCACTTCACAGCGGGCCTTAGGCTGGTAATGTGTATTTCTTAATCTTATCAAGTGCTCATTAACCCAAACCTAAAAAAAATAGTGCGCACTAACCTCTTTTTTCTAATGGCCCACAGCCAGAATGGGCAACTATGGTTAGAACGAGCCGGGACAAAATTCCTACTTTGGGTTCAAGATAGTTCAAGTTAATTTACCCACTTATGCTGCAGTGCAAAAAAAAAGGAGATAGCTAATAGTAATTCTTGTGTCTTGTCCATATCATGCTTTGAGTTCTCCGACGTATTTTTAAAAGTTTTGCAGTTCAACATTTACGATTTTTGACTGTATTGCTTAAATCAGATTACTGGTAGCGAGGTAAAATCGGTTATGGCAATAGCTCGACATGTAGATGCATCCTTGCCACCTCCAGATAATGTGTCAGCGCTACTGTAAGTTAGGGGAGAGGGCCATCCTTTTCAGCTTGCTTGAGTTGACGAAAACTGTTGTTAATAGGGCTGATTTGCTTCATAGCTTTGTCATTTGTCTTTTCTTTGTTTTCAATGGGTAGCATGTAACACAGGCAACTGGAGAATGAATGTGCTGGAGTGATGGTGATGTCGTACTCTTCTCGGACTAGGAAGGTACTAAGTGATGCTCAACAATTATGTTTTGCAGCTCTTGTTCATAACAAGAAATTCTGACATTTTTTTAACATTAAGTTAAGTAAGTAAAAACGTTCCAACTTTTAAGCACCAAATGCCATGATGATGTATTGTTGTTGGCCTTCAGGTTAGCTGGAGAGTGGTTGGATCTAGGGGAACTGTGGAGGTAGAACGAGGCATCAATAATGGACAACACGGCTACACGGTAATATTTTGCTATAGCAATGTACCTCTTTAACGATTTAAAATCATACTGAGCAAGTTTTGAGATCTCACAATATCTAGTATAGCTCAGAATGAATCACTCGGTGAGAACTGAAGTCATGCCAGGAGTGCGGCTTTGGCAGGTTGCAAATTTTTGTGAGTTTTTTGAGTAAAATGCCAGGAATGGGGTTTGGCATTTTGTGAATAAATTTCTGGCGAGTATTGCGGGTAAAGTCACAAAGCTCAAAATAATCTGTATAATGTCAAAACGTCCAGGAAAGTTATTGCTTGGTTCTAATCAGCTGTTCTCTCCACAGGTCACACATTGTCCTGCCAAAGGGAGCCCACAAGCAGACTTTTTCCCTTTTGCAGGAGTTCAAGAGGAGTTAAAATCTTTCGTAAAGGATGTAGCAAAGGTGGTGTTTGAGGTAAAAATATGTTTACTTTTGACAATGATAGTCATGTAATTGCAATGGAGAATCATGAAAATTGCAGCTTTTGTGCTCCACTATGTGTTGGAAGGATAGCAGCGCACCTGTGACACATAGGTGGAGGTGTCATAGGTCCCCATAGGCAACAGGAGCGGTTAAATTGGCTATGTACAAGTAGAAGTTGAAGGACATGTTAATGTCCCCTGATACCAATCTTTTGGGGATCTTCACACACATTTGGTGGGTGGCTAGCAGGCTGCCTGCCGGGGTGTGATCCCAATACTTGGCCCGTGCAGCCCAATGGCTTGATCTTCCAATGCTAAGAAGTGCATATTTAAGAACGTCTTTGGCTGCATAATGTTTTCTTATATTTGGTGATTACACTCATTATTTGCATCAAAGCAATCATAAGATTTGCTTTCAGTAATAGCAGTCTGATACTTGTTTTGTTTTCAGGGGAAATCCTCAACTGAAGCTGATCAGTGCAGCAGTGTGGTTGAGGCTTTTCGTGACGTCGCTGTGATAG
Organism: Diphasiastrum complanatum; assembly: GCA_029204225.1. NCBI lineage: Eukaryota > Viridiplantae > Streptophyta > Lycopodiopsida > Lycopodiales > Lycopodiaceae > Diphasiastrum > Diphasiastrum complanatum. The sequence continues at coordinate 80,042,118 of CM055094.1, forward strand.
AAGCAATGCTTATTTCTAGCCAAACCAAAGGTGGTGCAGTCCAAGTTGAGCACCATACCTGAATATTGTCTGTTTCGCAAAACCATTTCAATGGTTGGAACAATTTAAAGACTGATTGATTATAAATCTTTTGGTGAGAGAAGATTTTGAACCTATGCATAGGAAGCTGTTGCTGCATGTTTGTCTGCAGCACCTTACTAGATCTTAAATGGCTTTTATTATGTGTATGATAACTCGATAAATGGGTTCTCATGCTTTCCACTGGCCTTTCAAAAGTAAAATATGTCACATCCGAATTACCTAGCCAATTTGCAGCAAGACGGGCTAGCAAAAATATTAGGAGTTGTTATAAATTATTAGAATAAACAGATTGATATGTTTTGATTCTTCTTTAAAAGAGTGATAAGAAAGATCCATCACACAGCCAAAGACGCAGAGATTCCAAGTGTCAATATGCTACTTCAAGGCATGTAATGTTGCATTAGCAAGGTTCAAGGACATGGAAGGTCCGGATGTCACATTGGGTGGCAAAGGCCCCTACATTATGTCGGAAGGCTCCTTGGGGTCCGGACCCACCAAAGTCATCTTTCTTTTTCACTCTACAAAACATTGAAACCAAATGTGATATGCAAAAAACTAAAATTGTATGAGTTGATTTTTTAAAAACATCACAAACATGTTATCTTAACAAAATGACATTTGCACATGTTAATACAATTAGTAATTTTCCTTGAAATTTCAAAATAAACAAGAGCGTTTGTGGTATTATAAAGGCCTTGTCATAATGGTGAAATTGTTGGCTTGAAAAAGAAAAATTATCTAGTAAAATTTTCTTTTTATTCTTTGAGATTTAAACAAATGCATTTATTGGCTTTTTTTGCTAAAGAGGTAAGTATCGGTAAGTTAAATTATTGTGAAATCACTATTTTTTAACGTTTTAAGTTGCAAGAGCTTACACTATCACAATCACTATCACAAAAGTAAAAATTTTCATAATCATAGGACTATAATTTCATTATAAAATGACTATAATTTTTATAATCATAGGACTATAATTTCATTTTAGGATTTAAAATGACTAAGAATTGTGTGTGGAATGATTTTGCAACAAATAGGTGATTTTCATTTGATGATAATTTCTTACAATGGTTAATATTTTGACCATGAAATATGTTTGTGATTTTGGAATTTTGAAGTACGATCAGTATTCACAATAATCACGATTAGTTATCAGAATATTTTATTATTGAAGATCAATATTCACGAGTATTCACGATCAATATTCACAATATTCATGATCAATATTCGCGATCAATATTCACAATATTCATGATCAATATTCGCTTTTAAGTATTCACAATTTTAGATAATTGTCGTCGATCATCAATCACGTAGTTTTCAAGATGCATCTCTAAATCTATTTTTCATTTGTTATATGGAAAATATATTGTACACATCTTGCAAAAGAGGACACTATTAGAAACAATAAAAAATATATTGTCAAAGAAATTACTAAAATATATTGTTACTTGTTATATTTCTTCATTCAAGCATGCGAGAACACAATAATTTTTTTTTTTTAAGAAATTGCTCTTTTGCAACCATTTTCAAACAAAAAACTAAACAATTTTTCTCTTAGTTCTTTCATGCTATAAAGTCTTAGCAATGTGGCTGGTCCTCTTTTTGTTGAGACCATTTTTCATTCCAATTGCTTGTAGTGCCTTAATCCAATTTGTAAATGTATCGATTAAGCGTTTTTGTAATTCTACAGCCACCATGTATAAATATTCGATGGCACATCAGAGTAAACGTTAATTCATGAATCAGACATTCAATCAGATAATTGTCAAATACTCAGTCGGAGCACAAATATTCTCTCTCTCTCTCTCTCTCTCTCTCTCTCTCTCTCTCTCTCTCTCTCTCTCTCTCACACACACACACACACACACACACACACACACACACACACACACACACACACACACACACATACATTTTAAAGAATATTGTTTCAAAAAGATTGCGCAACTGAATGCACTTAGATTGTACACATACTTTTGACATTGTTTTTAATAAATAGAGTTGTATTTGTGTCAAGTAGATTGTTTTATTTTCAATTTTATCTAGTTCGTTGCATGCAAATAATATAATTCGTAGATTGAATTATTTTTGTGATCGATAGCTAATGTCGATGTAATGTTCTAGCTCCAACTTGCTTGCTCTACTTCACACTTCCACTTCCACATCTTTATTGACTTTGTGTATGTTTACGAAATCGATTGTATCGATCCTTGCAACTTCGAAGCTCGGATCAAGTAGAACCATTGTCGGATTATCAATAGTTTGAATTTGATAGACATTCATGCACCGAAGAATTCTTTGAAATTGTGGTATTAGAGCTTAATTTGGTATCCTTTGTCTGATCAGAGTGCACATGTTCCATCATAATCTCATATAGCATACCATGTTAGAATATTTCTTGTTCCGATACAGAGTACACACTTACTGAATTGTTTTGAAGTCACACAATCTACTATCTGCATACATCCATTTCGAATTTTCTACTGGATTCCCAATCGAAGTTTTGTCAAATTGTAGACAAGCTCGATGGATCGAACTACCATCCGTGGCCATTTCTAAATGGAAGCTTAAAGATGGTAAGGCTTTTGCCTTAATCACTCTCAATATTCTCGACACATAGATTGGCCGCATCAGACAAGCCAAACTTCAAAAGAATCTTGCGACATTCTGAGCACACTCTACGAAGTGAGAGACGTTACTTCAAAACTGCATTTGATTCTCACTCAGAATGTTAGAAGGGTTTGATTCTATTCATAATCAAATAAATCAATTTAAGTCTTTGTTAGAGCATATGGCAGCAATAGGTTCAATGATCGAAGATTCGGACGTTGTCATGACCTTATTGTCTAGCTTGCCATCTCCTATGAAAACTACATGATGATGATTTCGACTCACTCATAAATAATTTTGTCTAGAGTCATAACTATGTTGTTGTAGGAGGAGATTCGAAGGAATGGTGATCCTTGTCCTCCATCGAAGACTCGTAGGCTCTATACACCAAGAAAAGCTCAAAGAAGCAACAGAAGAAGAAGAAGACGAATTAATTTGATTCAAATCAGATGCATCGGGTCTTGCAATTCATAAAACTGAATTTTGATAGCATGTTAAAGACACAGCTCTGTTGAGTCAAGTAGAGTAGCCTCTTGTTCTTGTCTTTGTGGATTTGGATCATGAGATAGTAATGGGCTTCTCCTAGGGCCGTCATCTTGAATTCTTGAAATAGCATCCTCTTTGTATCATTAACCAATTCGATATTGTTGCTGATGAATAGCAATGTATCATCCATGTAGAGTGCGATGATGATAAAGGACTGTCGAATGGCCTTGAAGTATACATTGCAATCTGCAGAGCTTGGTTTGAATCCTTGTTCAATAAGAAAGGTGTTGATTCGATGAAACTTAGCTCTCAAATATTGCTTCAAGCCATACAACGCTCTATGGAGTTTACAGACTTGGTTTTCTTTACCATTGAGGATATAGCCTTTTGGTTAACCATATAGATGTCCTCTTCGATAACTCCATTAAGGAATGTTATTTGTACATCTAATGGATGTACCTCAAGATTGGTTGCAGCAACATATGATAATAACATTCAAATAGAAGATTGCTTGACCACTGGGGTGAATGTTTTGAAGTAGTCGATATTGGGAATTCGAGAAAATCTCCTTGCCACCAGTTGAGCCTTTCTTCTATCAATGTTGCCATCTGCTTTATATTTGATCTTGAAGATCCATTTGCAATCGATGATCTTTCTGTCTGTAGACAACTTGGTGATAGTCCAAGTGTTGTTCTTGATCAAGCGAGTTGTACTCCTTGCCTGTAGCTTCCTTTCAGAGGTCTAAATCAGCTTGTGATAATGCTTCTTCGACTGTGGTATAGTGAGCAAACTCATCAATGAATCGAACAAACTGAGCTCTAATTCTTGTTGAACTTCTAGAATGTTCTACTAGCCACAAAATTCGATTGTGTCAGCTGCTCCTGAGTTGTAGCTTCTTGATCTTCTAGTCTGACTGCTTGAAGGAATCGAAACAATGTTTCAATATTCAACAACTTTTGGGGCTGAGTCAATAGACTGAATCTGGTTTTTGCCCTTCAAATCAATAAACCGATCTTCAAGAAAAGTCACATCCTTTCTAGTAAAAACTTTATATGTTATAATATTATATAGTCGATACATTAAAAAAAAGAATAATCGACCAAAATAGTTTTTATTGAATACTCGACCGGTTTATTTTTGGTGTCCTTTGGGACATGAGCATAGGCGGTGCATCCAAGAACTTTTAAAGGCTTTAATGAGGGTCTGGATCCTGTCGAAAACTTCAAAAGGAGTCTTGATGTTCAATGGATCTTTAGTAATATATTGATTCTGCAAATAGGATGTTGTTGAAACAACATATTGTCAGAAAGATTTAGGCAACGAAGAATGATTGATCATGCATTTGGCAGACTCGATTAAGGTTCTATATTTCCTTTCGGCTAGACCATTCGATTGGGGAGGATAGGAAGCAACATACTGATGTTCGATACCATGTGTCGAGCAATACTCCTTGAATGCATTGGATATGTACTCACCACCATTGTTGGATCTAAAAGCTTTGATTTATTTTCATGTCTACAACTCAACATGCTCTTTAGATATTTTGAAGAAATGGAAGGTTTTAGACTTGTGCTTCATTACATATACAACATTCCTTTTCAAATTATCGTCAATGAATGTAATAAATAATCTTGCACCAAGTAGTGATGGTGTTTGCATCGGGCCACATATATCTGAGTGAACTATGTCTAACAAGTTTTTATATATGTGTTCTTGATTCGACTTAAAAGACCTTCTAGCCTACTTTCCTATGATACAACTATGGTAGACCGAAGGGTCGATAGTTCGATAATCAAAATCAAGAACTGATGAATGCTTAGAAATATTTGCAATAAATACATAATTGAGGTGCCCAAGTCTATAAAGCCAAATCAATTATTTATTGAACTGCGTAAAGCATGATAGGTCGTAGAGTAACAATGGCTAAGCTTATAGAGATATCCTTGCCTTTTTCCAAGTGCAAGAACTCTCTGAGATTTATCAAGAATCTTGTATGAATTTAGTTTGAACTGTACCTTATGTCTTAAATCAGTTATTCTGCTTACTGACGATAGATTTGTTGTCAAATTCAAGACATACAAAACTTTTGATATCAGCTTCGATTGCCCATGCTAAAAATTTTGGTATGAGCTTCGATTGCCCATGCGGAAAATTCAATCTAACAGTACCTTCACTTTTGATCATGTGTGAGCTAATGTCCATGAGGTGAACAAATTTCTTGGTGCTATAGGCTAAATAGTCACCGAACCATTCTTGATGGCTTGTCATGTGTTGTGTCGCTCCAGAATCGAGGAACCACTCAAGCTGTTCGACATGGTGATGGTTGACCATGAAGGCAATCTGCTCATCATCTTCTTCAACATTCTGCTTTGAATTGATGGTTGCATTGGCTTGTTGATCCAGTTGTTGTCAAAATATAGTACTTTAGACCTTAAATGAGTGCATTTATGCCTCACAAGAGTGATTGATTGATTGATCATAAAACAAATACAAACTAGACACAAGAAGTTGAGATCTAGATTAGCAATTTAGCATGTATCAATCAAGAGCATTCTACAATCATTGATTAAATGAAAAGTACATCCCACATGTGAAAAGTACAGTACTAAGGACCATAAATGGATCTTTGAATGATCCACAAGGTGATTGTATGCTTGTTAAACAATCTATCAGAAACTAGTCATCAGAAAACAAGATCTCTTGATAGGAAACAAGTAGAGACAATCAAAGCATTGATCAATTAGTATAATCCAACTCCACACGTGTGGAAATAAGGCTGTAGTACGGCCTGTAGACAATGTTTACAAAGTGCCAAAGTTGGGTTTCATTGGAAAAATAGAGTAATCACCATACAATGAGAGGAAACTCGAGTTTCTCCTTGAGGCTCCAAAAAGTTTCTATCTTCTCACTATGGAGAATGGGAATACATAGTAAAACACACTTCCTTTGCAAAGTTAGGTGATAATCCAGCATGTACTAAGAAAGTAGACTCTACTTTCTTGCCCTAATGTGAAAACCCTAGCCTAGATCCAAGAGTCATGCTTGGTAGGTACAAATCTCATCATAAATCATGGTCTAGATCCTACAAAGTAGGAATCACTACCAAATAGACACAACTACTCCTCTTGACTCGTGGTAACCTACTTTAGGTGTGTATGTACAAGTGGCACTTTGGCCATTGAAGTAACCAACAAACAATATTGACAAAATGTACAATATTCTACATGGCTAGATTTGCCAATGTAGGCAATTTTTCACACCACACATGTGTGGAACAATACTCAGTATGACATGTAGACTGAAAATGAAGTGAAAAACACTTTGTTCCTACTTAGATCCAAAAACAATCAAAGTACATAGTGTAGAACTTGTGTTTTGCCAATGAGCTCTCAAAAATAATCTAAGTGTTCACTATGGAGGATTGGATACATAGAAAGCCTCTTCCCCACCTCGAGTTAGGTGAAAATATAGCATGTAATAAGAGTTGATTGAGCTTTCTTGCCCTAATTTGCCAGTCTAGCATCATTCCTAGAGTCTTGCCATATTGGTGGCTAGATTGATCAGCCTACTCCATAAATCTAGGAATTAGGTCCTATAAAGTAGTAATTACTACCAAATAAACTTGACCCACTTCTTAGACATGATCTAACCTACCCTAGTATAGGTTTCCCACGTGGCTCCATGGCCTCACACGTGTGGTTACATTATTTGACATTACTAGATTTGCCAATATAGGTAAATTTTCACACTCTTCCTCAAATCTAGCTTTGGAAACTATGATACTTTTATCAACAACTCCAAGTAAATATCTTAGCTTAACAAATATATCCTTAGGCCCAGCTAAGCAACTCGATGGAGACACATGTTCAAGCTTGATTTCTTTAGCTTTTACCTTCTCCCTCACAAAATGATGAGCAATCTTGATATGTTTGCTCATTGCATGAAATGTAGGATTGGTTGCAAGTGATTGGGCTGATTGGCTATGACAAAAGATTGTAGGTACCTCTTCCTCCATGACATGAAGGTCCACCAATAGCCTCTTGAGCCATAAGACCTCCTTGCATGTTGATGTCAAGACCTTATACTCGGATTATGTCGAAGATAAGAAAATTATTGCTTCTTTGAAGGCCATGATACCACTCCATCACACAAGAAAGTAGCAAATGCACTTGTAGACTTCCGATCCACTTTGTCACTTGCAAAATTTGAGTCATTATAGGCTCTTAAGCCAAGATTAACCTCTTTCTAGAGTATGCCAAAATTTCTACTTGATGAGATATATCTTAGGACTCTTTTGGCCATCTTCCAATGTGACACAAATTGCATAATGAGAGAGAGAGAGAGAGAGAGAGAGAGAGAGAGAGAGAGAGAGAGAGAGAGAGAGAGAGAGAGAGAGAGAGAGAGAGAGAGAGAGAGAGAGAGAGAGAGAGAGAGAGAGAGAGAGAGAGAGAGAGAGAGAGAGAGAGAGAGAGAGAGAGAGAGAGAGAGAGAGAGAGAGAGAGAGAGAGAGAGAGAGAGAGAGAGAGAGAGAGAGCAAGCTTTTATTAATGTCCTTGAATACCCTAAGGTACATAGGACTAAGAAAAGGTACATGTCACGTGTGCACATAGGAGCTTAAAGCTCAATCATCTATAAAACTAAATAACTGCAAATACAATGCATAAAGACAGCTGGCCCAGTCAAGATCCAATAGCTTGGAATCATATGTCACGATGCCCATCAGCATGAAAGAAGTGGTGGATGGTATGCTGTGAAGGTGTGATTAGATGTGTCCTGGACCTCTGTCGCCGGATAGGCCGTTGGTGTCGTCTCTGCTGCCGTGGCGCTCTGGGCTGTGATCTAATAACTGACTGTCTCTCTGGCCATCGACATGGTCTCTGATGCCGGTGTATGAAGGAGTCGGGAATCTCGGCCGCTCCATCTGAGTCGCTGCCTATGGGTACCTCGAATCTCTATCTCTGACGGGATATGCACTTATCAATGCTCAACTGTGTCAGGGAATGTGTACCATCTAGTCTCCTCCTCCTCAGTTCTGACATCTCTCGGATCATCAGTGCAACACATCTAGGGTCCTCATAAGATATCAAGGTAGAAAGTGTAACTGGGTGCTCTCTGAACAAGCAGTAGTACCGCTCCCGTATCTCATAGTAGGTTGGACATCTGAAGAAGAAATGTGACTCGTCCTCAGTCTCATGCATAACACACATGCTACAAAGCCAGAGAAGATTAATCTCTATCATTGTTGTCTAGTGTTAATTGCTAGTGTTAATGGATCTTAGTGTTGATGCTTAGTGTTAAATATAAATCACTTGCATTTGTTGGACTATGAAATATGCTATCGCTCTCATGGGAACGAATCTCTGCGTGACAACTAGTTAATCTTCTTCATCTCTTTGATGCTTGTTTGCTTGGATCTAGGGTTGAGAGTGGATAGGAAATACCCACTACACAACCTTAGTTGGCTTAGATTCCCATTCCTATGTCGTTGTGTACCTTCTCCCCATTGAATCGGAATCTGATACTACACACGACCACTCACCTAGTTGGAGATCCAAAACGTTATGAAATATTTTGCATCACCTAAAGACAATACTCCAAATGGTTCACAAATATGTGAATGCACAATTTCCAGTACCTTGGTTGCTTTATAAACATCTTTACTGAAAGGTGTTCGAGTCATAAGACAAGATTCGTAGGTAGCTCGAATATCTCGACTCTTGATCTCGACTCCTTTGATTCTCTATCTCTTGTTGCCTTGGTACAAGGCTTCCATGTTCATGTGACATAACCTCTTGTGCCACATAATATCTGTTGATTCTTGAGTTTGATTTTCTTGTTCAATTCAAGTTCGAATATTCAAGTAATACAAATTACGTTCTTTGTCTAGGTTATCAGAATCTTTATCGAACAGTTTACAAGAGTCCCTTGTGAAGGTTACTGACATTCCTGTATGAACTATCTTTGCTATAGATAGAAGATCTTTATCAAGAGTAGGGACATTGAGAACTTCCTCTAGTTTCTTGTCACCCTGATTTGTGTTTAACCAGAGCACACCAGTTCCATTAATTACATGCTTAGAACCGTCTCCAAGTATAATGGATTTTGAATAATTCATCTTTTTATACTCAGACAAAATTTGTTTCGAGGAAACAAAATGTGAGGTGGCTCCCGAATCAAGTACTACTTCTCAAATTTTTGAATTTGATGAACAACATAGATCAGCACAAACATATGCTGCCAAGTTTCTTGTCGTCCTGTCTTCTGCTGCTCTGGAGCATTCTACTTTGTCTTTGACAAAATTTGAATTTGAAGGTTTGCTCCAACTCTGTTCCTTGTTTCTAGGATTTTGATAATAGTCTACTGCTGCATGACCCCGTTTATGACAATGAATTTGGATTTGACCAACACTTGTCTTCTGTATGACCTGATCTTTTGCATCTGTTGCAAATCTTCATGTTCTATTGTTTTTCTGATTGTTGATCATTTGTCTTGGATTCATTTCCATTCTTCTTAGATGACTCCCTCTTAAACTTAGACTTCTTTGAAGACTTATTCTTCTGAGTAAATAGAGCATTTTTGAAATCACCATTATCATCATAGCGTTCGCAAGCTTCTACTTCCTCTTTGACTCCATCTATTGCCTTTTGAAGTGTCATTGTCGAATCTTTCGCTAGTAAAGTTTGAGTTGTGTGGAATGACCTGGGTAGGGCTCGAAGAAAATAACTAAACTGTTTTTCATTTGAGATTGCATTTGCCATGCCGAAATTCTGCAAAGAATAAATAGATCCTTTATCTTTCGTACAAAAGTGGTCAGGATTTTGTTGTCCCATTGTAGGTAAGTTAATTGGTCTTCCAAGAATATGATTTGATTATGAGATCGAGTCTCATTCTTGGTTTGCAACTCTTCCCATAATTCTTTCGCATTCGAAATTGATGTAAGATCTAGCATTATGTTGTCATGCACTAAAGACGCAATAATTGTTATAGCTTTGTCATCTCCATTCTCGAAGTTTTTTGCCAGGAGTAATTGGCTTCTCTTCTATTGGTTCTACCCATTGCCAAAGACCTTCGCCCTTTAGTATGAGTGAAGTCTTTAACTTCTAGATTAAATAATCCGAGCCTTTTGTATCCAAGATCGTACTGATCTTAGATTGAATGTTGCTGATCGAAGACATCTTCTAATCTTTTGAATAAGCTCCAGATAACGGTTGCTGATGGATGTGTGAAGGATGCTGAGAGGGGTGTGCAGATAGCACTGTATCTGCTCTGATACCAATGTAGGAAAAATACTAAGAATTCTTCCTCAGAAACAGACCCGATTGAAGACACTGATATTGATTTGATTTATTCAAATTTTCATCATGTTTTTTGAGGAAGAATTCTTAGTATTTTTCCTACACCTATGCCTACAAAGTGATGTCGTTTGGACTTTGTAATGCCCCAAGTACCTTCCAAAGAGTTATGCAGGCAATATTCAAAGAATATTTGCAAAAGTATATGGAAATCTTCCTAGATGATTTGTGCATGCATGGACCTAACTCTGAGCAGTTATCCAATTCGGAAGAGCTGTTGATGAAATGCCGTGAATATCAAATATCCTTGAACCCATAAAAGTGTCAATTTTGGATGACACATGGCCTCATTCTCAGCCATATAGTATCCAGACATAGGATCGCCACAAACCTATCAAAGATAAGGATCATTGTTGATTTGTCAACACCAAGAACGATCTTCGGAGTCTATTACTATCAGATCTTCATTCTAGACTTCGCAGAGTTAGCACGACCAATCTACAAGCTCACAAGGGAACCACATTGGATGGAGGAGGCCCTACAAACTTTGCAGAAACTTAAAGATGCATTGGTCTCAGCTTCAATACTACGTCCGCTCAAGTGGTCCATCGAGTTTCATGTGCATACGGACGCATCAAAGTATGCAGTAGGAGCAGTCTTAATCCAGCCAAGAGAACACGAAAAGGATTTTCCAATCCGATTTGCTAGCCAACAGCTCAGCGATTCAAAGATAAACTACTCGACTACAAAGCGGGAGGCACTGGCGATAGTCTATGCGGTTAAGAAGTTTTGGCATTATTTGATGGCCACACATTTTGCTTTTTGTACGGACCATCAACCCTTGCTTTATCTTGTTAATATAACTTGCAACACAGGGAGATTCACTCTTTGGTTACTTTTGTTTTTGGAGTTTGATTTTCGGATAGTGGTTTGCAAGGGAAAGCAGCATTATATGGTTGATCATGTGTCGCGAATCAAGAAAAAGGAGCCTGCAGCCCTACCTGATGATGAGCTACCAAACGCTGCCTTGTTTTACTGATTCTTAAAGCAAGACCTTATCAACTGATCGCCGGCCGATTATATCAAAGAGGAGCAAATAGTATTCTTCAAAGATGTATTCTTCCACATAAGGCCACCCAAATTATTTTAATTTTGCATGAAGGCATAAGTGGTGGTCATTTTGCATCCGACATTATAGTTTGGAAGATTCTGCAATCAGGATGCTGGTGGCCGACAATACATAAGGATACGGATGAATACTTGAAGAAATGCGATGTGTGCCAGAGAGCTATGAGACCAACAAGATTGAACTATGATCTTTTACACCTAGTTCTAGCTCAAGCACCATTCGAAGAATGGGGATTGGACTATATCGGTCCAATTCATCCTGCTGCAAAAAGTTCACAAGCCCGATATATTATCGTGGCCGTAGATTACCTCACCAAGTGGGTCAAAGCCAAGGCAGTGCGAACATTTGACGCTCGAACAACTGCCAAGTTCCTATATGAAAAATATCATTGTGCGCTTCGGATGCCTAGTGGAGATAGTCAGTGATCGCGGAAGCCATTTCTTCCCATTGGAGGAATTCTTCATGATCCATCGATTCAACACACCATATTACCCTTGCAATAATGGGAAAGGTGAGTCATCCAATAAGATCATGTGTAGCGTAGTCACAAAAACAGTTGAAGCTATTACATGCTGTTATGTGGGCATTCAGAACAGCTTACAAGAGAAGCACTGAATACACACAATTTCAACTGGTTTATGGTCAAGATGCAAGAATGCCAGTGGAATTTTTGGTACCTTCATTAAGGATTGTCACAACGCAATGTCTTGATGAATCCAAATCTCTACAATTATGCCGTGAAGCACTACATAAACTTTGCGAGACACACTTACTAGCGGTGCATGCATTGGCGGCTGAGAAGGAGCGATGCAAAGCATGGCATGATTGCCGATTGCACAAGAATAATTTTCGATTAGGCCAACAAGATCCAAGTGGAATCCAGATCCATATAGGATTCAAAGGATAGTAGATCATCAGATAAGCAACAATCAACCTCCAACCTTGCAACCAGAGTTGGAGATCTGCAGAAAAAACAGCAAATTAAGGTAAAAATCACTTAAACTGATGGATCAGCTACCAATTGTCCATCATAACTCTCGAGGAACTCTCCATAGTCAGATCTGACCTAGATGCAAGGGTATACCAGTCTACAAGGGCTATGAATCAGAGAATCTCAAGATCTCACCAAAAAACATAAAAAAAACACTTTTCCATATTTTTTTTGAGATTTCTTGGGAACTAACTCTTGAGACTCTGTTAATCACTACATCTGACTCAGATATATCTATAAAAATCTCTACGAGAGTTATTGATGGAAAAATCATCAAATTTGAGTGTCTGTGAGGATTCAGAGAACCAGAAACCCAAGAACCTTTGCAGGGCATCAAGATCTGCAAACCAACCTTCACAAAGGGCATGAATGGAATTAGAGTCGTGAAATTAGCCAACCTACATGGCCTGATCTTGAAGATCCAACATTTGGAGAAAATTGTGTGAGAGTTCACCTCCTACAAGGGTTGAACTTTCGTAAACATGCTGAACCTTCGTAAAACCGTCGTAGGGCAGCCAAATCACCTTCTGAACCTTCGCAGACTTCACTGAGGTCTTAGAATCTTGTGACGAAGGTTCATGCAAAATTTTGGTCGAAATTGAACTGGAAAAAGTGCAATTCTCCTAGTACACACTCTAATTTCTGCTATATGAGGGAAATTTGAGTCATTCGGCACTTCATTCAATGAAGCTCTATAAAAAATTACAGCAAATTTTTAAAGTTATCAAATGGTGATGAAACTCCTCACCAGATTTCTTCAGCTCTCACAGCCACCTATCACACTCTCAGTTCTGTGAAGAATTGAAAAAGATTATCTATGTTAGATATAGGGGTCTTATGTTTTTTACATCAAGCATCTAGGTGTAGGATGTTGATAGGAATAAATTTGGCATAGATGGCAAATTATGCATTTCCACTTGTAATGCCACTATTGAGCCAAAATAGAGTAAGAGGCTAAACACTTGCTAATTAGAGTGTAGACAAGTGTAAAGTTTTTGTTTGATGAATTCCAAGAGGTCCAATAGGATATAGAGGTGGAACCTTGTGAGGTCCAATAGGAAATTGAGGTGTGCTTGAATATAGTCCAATAGAATTAAGAGGTGCATAGATCAATGATCCAATAGGATCAAGAGGTGACAAAATGTGGTCCAATCATAGTTAAGCATAGTGGTAGCTCGTGGACCTACTAGTATCATTGTACTCCTCATTTTGAAATCAATTGATTTGGTGATTTCATGGATTTTGTGAGTTATTGGATTTCTAGCTTTCTCTCTCTACCCGAGAGCTCTTGATGTATTTTCTCTCTCTACCCGAGGAGAGCAGCTTGTTTTTACTTAGATTATTTTTTGAATACTTCCCACACGTGTGAGTGAGAGTTGGAAGTGATTGAATGCATGTAGTAGTGTGTTTTTGCCATAGGATTCAAGATTGATCTTGAATCTCAATCTAGTCTTGATCTTGGTGCATCTACACACCTTAGGAGATCACAAGTACATGTAGTGGACAGTCCACACGTGTGAAATTCAACATGGTATCAGAGCCTACCTAAGGTTACCATGCATTTTGATCCATCTAAGTGAAAAATTTTCATCAATCTTGAGCTAGAAATTGTCAAGGCCCATTTTCCTAGCTATCTTGTTCAATCTTGGATCAAAAGAGATCAAAAGGACATTGATTGGGTCTGATCTGGTACTGTACGGAATCAGGTGCTCAGACACGTGTGAGGAACATCCAATTTCAGTTTGGAAGTTCTCTCTCATGTTTGATCCATTTATCTTGCTTGATAGCTTGTTTTGAAGCTATTTTTGTCTAGTTTCTGTTGCAATCAGTTTCATTCCATTTGGTTGAGCCAATCAAAAGTTATAAGCTTTTGAAGAGGGTTAGGTAGGGCACCTAGACCTGGGTGGACACATTTGGTTTGGTCAAGAGATTGCTTGGTTGATCCAAAATCACAGTTGTATGCTTGCCAATCTCATCTATATGTGATCTAGGCACTGTTTTGAGATCTTAGCCATTTTGTTTCATGCAATATAATTGTATTTGAGTCAAATTTGGTTTCTTAGTGTATTTCACACGTGCTAAGAGTGTTGGATCCTAACTTTGCCTATACTCCATCATTTGATGTGAAATAGATCTTGTTTTAGAGAGATTTGTGTAGCTAGTGAGAATCAATTCACAAATGTTGTAAGATCTTTCATAAGAGGAGATAGTACTCAATTATTGGATCCTATTGAAAGTGTGTAACAACATTTATTGTTCATCATCTGAGTTTTCTTCACTTCAAATGTCTTCAATGGGTTCATCCTTGTTGGAACCAAGTGAAAGATTGACCACTTCAAATTATTCAATTTGGAAAATGAGGATGGAGTCCATCTTGATCCTTCAAGACGTGATGGACATAGTTCTTGGCCTTGAAGAAGAACCACAAGTTCTTCAAGAGGTTCAAAAATACAAAAAGAGAGCTAGGATGGCTCTCCACTACATTAAGATGAATGTCTCTAATGAGATATTGAGGGAGATAGGTACTTGTACAGCAGCCAAAGAAGCTTGGGATTGTCTCAAGACTATCTATGAGGCTAAGAATACCTCTAGGCTTCTCACTCTTAGGAATCAAATCTTTCAAAGTAGCCAAAAGAGTGATGAGAGTGCATCTAGTTATGTTTTGAGAGTAAAAGATATTCATAGAGAGCTTGCTTGTATTGGTGATTCCATCAATCAAAATGAGCTAGTTCAAGTCATTCTCAATGGCTTGAGAAGTGAATTTGATAATCTTGTCCAATCCTATGCCATTAAGGAGGAGCTACCAAGTTTGGAGGCTCTCCAAAGTGTGCTAATTTCAGAAGAATCAAGACAAGAGTATAAGCTCTTGAGGATGGACAAGCTTTCTCTCACTCATAATGATGGCAAAGCTCTTTTTGCCAAGGATAAGCACAAAGAGAGGAGCAAGAACCAACATCAACAATCCTCAAGCAAGGACAAAGTCAAATCCAAAGACAAAGATGAGGAGGAAGATGATTCCTCTAATGCTTCATCATCCAAGCTCAAGAAGAAGAAGAAGATCAAGTGCTTTTATTGTGGCAAGAAAGGTCATTATGCCACCAATTGCTTCAAAAAGAAGAATCAACTCAAGCAAGCCAATATTACCAATGAGAAGGAAGACACTATTGCAAGTGATGGAGAGGGATCTCTTATGGTCTCTAGTTTCTCATCTACTCCTTTCAAGAAGGACGGCCTATGGTATATTGATAGTGGAGCCTCTTCACATATGTGTAGCTCCAAGGACTCTTTCTCTTCTATTGCACCTTATGATGGAGTGAAGAAATCAATATACACTGCAAATGATTTTGAATGTCCTATTGAAGGCATAGGGAACATTCCCTTGAAGCTTGCATCCTCTAAAGTTCTTTCTCTCTCTAGAGTTCTTTATGTACCTAAGCTTACCAAGAATCTTATTAGTGTTGGCCAATTGCTTGATAATGGCCTTGATGTAAAATTCAATGTTGATACTTGCACTATCAAGAAGAATGATGAGATACTTGCATTAGGATCTAGATTTGGTGGCATCTATAAACTAGATCCAAATGAGTATGTGAATGCTTGTAATGTTGCTCTTGTGAACAAGCTCTCTATGGAGGAATTATGGCATAGGAGGTTGGGACATCCCAACTACAAATCCATGCTCTCTATGATCAAAGAATCCAAAGCTATTGGCTTGCCAAAGTCATTCTCCAAGAAGATCAAGCCTTGTGAGGCTTGTGCTATTGCTAAATCTCACAAAAAGCCATTTACAAGATCTTCTATCAAAAGCAAGCATCCTTTGGAGTTAATCCACTCGGATGTGCATTTCTCATCAACTACAAGCAAGGGAGGAGCCACTTGTTTTGTTACTTTCATTGATGATTACACAAGATTCACTTGGATATATCTTCTTGCTTCAAAATCTATGGTGTTTGATCATTTCCTTATTTTCAAAGCTTATGTAGAGAAGCAATTCTCATTCAAGATTAAAGCTCTTAGAAGTGATGGAGGTGGTGAATATATCTCCAATAAATTTCAAGACTTTTGTGAGCTTGAAGGCATTAAAAGAGAGTTTTCTTGTGCCTACTCTCCATCTCAAAATGGAGTGGCCGAGAGAAAGAATAGATCTCTATGTGAATGTGCAAAATCTATGAGAATTGAGGCATCTTTGCCCAAAGATTTTTGGGGAGAAGCCATTAATTGTGCAAATTATCTTTGCAATAGGCTCCCACATATAGCTCTTGGAGGAAAGTCACCATATGAAATCTTATTTTTGAAGAAGCCTAAGGTTGATCACCTTAGAATTTTTGGATGCTTATGCTTTGTCCATATGCCCTTGGAAACAAGGAAGAAGGAAGATCCTAGTGCATGCAAAGGGATCATGGTTGGATACTCATCCACCAAGAAGGCCTATAGAGTCTTTATACTCTCTACTTCTCAAGTTATTGAAAGTAGAGATGTTGTCTTTCATGAAGATCAACACTCATCATTTGAAGAGGCCGAGATCAAGAAATCTATGGATGCATCATCAATTATTGATTTTGAAGACAATCATGATGTGATGGGGTCGAGATTTGAAGAAGACTCTCCTCGGATTTTTTCACCAAGAAGATCCATGAGAGATAGATCCGAGCCTAAGAGGCTCTCATATGTTGACAAAGGCAAACAAGTGGATCTTGATTCCACTAATTATGTTTTTTATGTCTCTCATGAAGAGCCAAAGAATGTACAAGAGGCACTTAATACCAAGGAGTGGTATGATGCCATGAAGCAAGAGTATGATGCATTGATCACCAACAATACTTGGGAACTTGTGGATCCTCCTTCCAACAAGCATGTGATTGGTTGCAAGTGGGTATTTCGGATCAAGTTCAATCATGATGGCACCATTAACAAGCATAAAGCAAGATTATGTGCCAAAGGATTTGCTCAAATCCATGGTCTTGATTATGAGGAAACCTTTGCACCCGTTGCAAAGATGGTGACAATAAGAATTCTTATTTCTCTTGCTTGTTTTTTCAATTGGAAGGTGTTCCAATTAGATGTATCCAATGCTTTTCTAAATGGTTATCTTGAGGAGGAGATCTATATGGAACAACCTCAAGGATTCATCAAGGATGAGTCCAAAGTGTGCTTGCTCTTCAAAAGTCTTTATGGACTCAAGCAAGCACCAAGATCATGGTATTCAAGACTTAACTCTTTCCTTATGTCACTAGGATTTACTCTTAGTGACTATGATCCTTCCATGTATCTAAAGTTTGTTGATAGCAATATTGTCATTCTTCTAATTTATGTTGATGACATTATTCTTTGTGGAAGTTGTATCAAGCTAGTTGATGAAACCAAGCTAGCACTTGGATGTGAGTTTAAAATGCAAGATCTAGGAGAGATACATTACATCCTAGGCCTAGAAATTGATTTTTATGAAAATCATGTCTTTATATGCCAATCTAGATATGCTCACTCTATGTTGAAAAAATTCCATATGGAAAATTCTAAGAGCATAGATACTCCAATGGAGCAAATTGTAAAAGATCCTAATAAAGGTGATGAAATATCCTTTGAGGACATCACACTTTTTAGGAGTCTTGTAGGCTCCTTGATTTGGCTTACCATTACTAGGCCCGATCTTAGTTTTTGTGTGCACAAATTGAGTCAATTTATGCAAGAACCTAAGATCCATCATTGGAAGATGGCCAAGAGGATTTTAAGATATGTATCTTCATCTTGTGATTATGGTCTACTCTATAAAAGTGAAGATCTATCCATTATTGGCTACTCGGATTCGGACTTTGCAAGTGACAAAATGGATCGAAAGTCTATTAGTGCATACACTATCTTTCTTGGAGGCAATCTAATATCTTGGCTTTCCAAAAAGCAAGATACTATATCTCTCTCTTCATGTGAGGCCGAGTACAAAGCACTCACTACAACTACCAAAGAAGTGCTTTGGATCAAGAGGTTATTAATGGAACTAAAGTGCATCAAGGAGGATGATCTACCAATGATCAAGTGTGATAACATCTCGGCCCAAGCTCTTGCCAATAATCCCATATTTCATGCAAGAAGCAAGCACATAGAAGTGGCACACCATTTTGTGAGAGAAAAGCTTATTGGAGGAGAAATCTATTTGGAGCATGTCAACTCGTCCTCTTGTATTGCCGATCTACTCACCAAGCCTTTGAGCAAAAGTGCTTTCATCAAGCATAGATCTAATCTTGGAGTTATATCAAGATCAATGCTCAAAACTTCATAGATAATTTTTTAGGAGGAGTGTGAAGAATTGAAAAAGATTATCTATGTTAGATATAGGGGTCTTATGTTTTTTACATCAAGCATCTAGGTGTAGGATGTTGATAGGAATAAATTTGGCATAGATGGCAAATTATGCATTTCCACTTGTAATGCCACTATTGAGCCAAAATAGAGTAAGAGGCTAAACACTTGCTAATTAGAGTGTAGACAAGTGTAAAGTTTTTGTTTGATGAATTCCAAGAGGTCCAATAGGATATAGAGGTGGAACCTTGTGAGGTCCAATAGGAAATTGAGGTGTGCTTGAATATAGTCCAATAGAATTAAGAGGTGCATAGATCAATGATCCAATAGGATCAAGAGGTGACAAAATGTGGTCCAATCATAGTTAAGCATAGTGGTAGCTCGTGGACCTACTAGTATCATTGTACTCCTCATTTTGAAATCAATTGATTTGGTGATTTCATGGATTTTGTGAGTTATTGGATTTCTAGCTTTCTCTCTCTACCCGAGAGCTCTTGATGTATTTTCTCTCTCTACCCGAGGAGAGCAGCTTGTTTTTACTTAGATTATTTTTTGAATACTTCCCACACGTGTGAGTGAGAGTTGGAAGTGATTGAATGCATGTAGTAGTGTGTTTTTGCCATAGGATTCAAGATTGATCTTGAATCTCAATCTAGTCTTGATCTTGGTGCATCTACACACCTTAGGAGATCACAAGTACATGTAGTGGACAGTCCACACGTGTGAAATTCAACAAGTTCCACCTTTCCCACCTTCGTTCTCACAATTTTTTACACATTTTCATAGTTTAAGCCTTTAACCCGTTTTTGACATCTTTTCCTCTTTTTTGAGTGTCTTTTCACCTTTTTTCCCATCTCCGTCGCTAATAAAATTTACCGACCATATAACATCATGACTTCTTCTTCCTCTACTGACGATACTTGCACAAAGTAGGTTATCCAACGTGAGGTACCTACTGCCACCTAGATCGGGCCCTGCCATCTAATTCCTTGGTAACCCTTGGCTTCAGGCTGCTGGCCTCCTTCTTGAAGCAATGGGCTTTTTCTCGTTGCTCTTTTCTCTTCTGACATTAACATGGATTTAGCTCTCCATGCATACGCCATGTGGGACGCGTCGAAGTCGCGTTTCCACATCCTGTACCAGGGTACCACATACAAGGTATGCGTTAACGCTAACTCTATGGTCACCGTCGGCACGGTGATCACCAACCCATTTCCCATCGCCAAGCTAAAACCCTCATCAAACCCTACGTGACGGCCACTACTCCTGAACTCCCGGTCAAAACTAACAACGATTATTCAATAGAGGCTATCAATGACCCCACAATCCAAAGCCGCCGCTTACCTGTTGGTTGTGTCAACTTTTCGCAAGGACCAAATTCAATCCACGCTCTTGAGCCCAATCGTGGAATCCTTCTCATAATTTTTGGGCCCCTCAGTTGTGCCATATGACCTTCCTTCTGCATGAGCTATCCATCGCCATCAATCCTAACATGCGTGAGCGCATCGCCGCTAGCCCCCTACTTTGCAACTTTGCATGTGCTGTTAAAAATTCACAATTCTAGCTTGACTAGTTTTGGTCATATGACTTGTAAATAGTTAGATGGTCATGATGTGGCTTGTCACACGTGCCAAATAGCATAGGATTCCATTCATAAGGATGTTCTCAAGTAGACCTAAGTGTTAGAACCTTTGGAATGAGTCCAAATTATGCTTAGATACAAGGGAGAAAAAATAGGAGCTATTTTTGGTAGTTTTTGCATTGTTGAGGGATCTCCAAGATTCCAACCCTAACTTGGTAGGGATGAAAGATCCACCAAAATTAGAATTAGGGATAGGTTTAGGGCTACTCATACCTGCCCAAAACCGTGATGGATCATGTATATATAGGTGATGATATCTCACCAAAATCAATCAAGCAATTTCATGTTTTTTCTCTCATAATGGTGCAATTGCTCTCTATGTTCATAATTGTTTGAGTACTTGTGCTTACTAATGATTATAGGATTGAATTTAGGTCTGGTGTACAGTACTCAGACTGTGGGAGGCCGTACTTTCACACGTGTGAATCCTTCTTCAAGGATTTGGGCCATTTAGTGAGGTTCAAGCATAGATTTTTGATGGATTTTGATGGTTCAACTTGTGCTAATCTTATGAAATCATAATCTATTGTTTCCCTCATCATTTCAAGTGTTTTAGGATCCTTATTTGCTGTAATTTTTACATGGTATCAGAGCCTAAAGGTTGAAATGAGCTAAATCCTTGGTTTTCATTCAATTTGATCACAATTTTTTATCTAAATCTTGTGTAGATTGGATCTTAGCATCTAGTATTGATTCTAGAACTCAAAGTGAGTCAAATACATTGGAGATTAGTGTTATGTGACTTCATTTGCAGGTGTTTAGGTGTCTAAAACCAGAGGCAAAGTTGAATTCAATTCACATTACCAAGATAGCAAGTTTTGCTTGCTCCAAGCATTGATTTCTAAGCGAGTTTTGGAGGTGATTTCATAGAGGAGGCTTTCTAGCATCCAAGGAGAGGGAAGATCAGAGTTTTGGGGACTCTTCAAGGCTGTTCTAAGGTGTAGTAGGCACCTCCTAAAGTGATTTAGGTTCAGTCCAACCATTGCTTGACTTATGCACCAAATTAGATCAATTTTTCATCAATTTTGATCATTTTTTGCTTGTGATTGGATAGTAGATTGTGTTGCATCCTCATTAAGTTCCATTTAGATCTTTTACAAGTGATTTTGGAAGTATATTAGGTTTCTGAAATTCACTCTTGATCAGATCATTTGGAAGTTTTAATGTTCTTTATAGAAAGAGGAGCAATTCTACTAGTATTGTCTACTTCAATCAAGCAAGTGCATTGTTTCTAGTATTCTATGATTTGATTTTGTTAGAGATCATTCTTAGATCTTTATAGGAAGTCTATTACTGATCTTTTCAGGTCCCTAAGAAGTGGGATAAGGTAGACCTTCAATCAAATCAATAGAAGTAACCTTCATTTGTGAAGTCCTTGATTAGGAGACTAGATGGCATCTATAAATGCATATCTTTTGGATACTAATGAAAGGCTCAACAAAACTAGCTATTCCATATGGAAAGTTAGAATGGAATCTATCATGATCATGCAAGATCTGATGGAGATTGTAAATGGTAAGGAGGGTGAACCTATTCATCCTCAAGAAAAAGCCAAATACATCAAGAGGTGCAATGTTGCACTACATTGCATAAAAATGAATGTTGCAAATGAACTCTTAAGAGAGGTAGGAGATTGCACTTCAGCTCAAGATGCTTGGGAGACTTTGCAAAAGGTCTATGAATCCAAGAACCAAACTAGAATGTTAGCTTTGAAGAATCAAATCTATAGAAGCTATCAAAAGAAAGGAGAGAGTGCACATACTTTTGTCCTAAGAGTAAAGGAATTGAACAAAGAGCTAGCCTTTATAGGTGATCCTATCAAGGATGAAGAGCTTGTTCAACTCATATTGAATGGACTAAGCTTTGAATTTGACAATTTGGTTCAGGGATATGCAATTATGGGTAAGCTACCCATACTTGAAGAACTCCAAGGCACACTCATGGCCGAGGAATCAAGAAGGAGCCAAATGCAAGAGAGGATGGATAGGCTTTCCATCCAAGGTGGAGATGACCAAGCTCTCTTCACCAAAGGCAAAGGCAAGTCCAAAGGCAAAGTATCAACATTCAAGAAGTCTACAAAGCTTGAGGATCAAGAAGGACCCTCAAAGGCATCTCCATCAACCACCAAAGTCAAGAAGGACAAATCAAAGGTGAAGTGCTACTATTGTAGCAAGATGGGGCATTATGCCTCGGAATGCTTCAAGAGGAAGCAAGATCAAAGCCAAGCCAACATGAGCAAAGAGGAGGAGGAGGAGAGTTCACATGAGGACTCTCTCATGATGTCCATATTTTCTTCAACAATCTTCAAAGGAGAAGATCCTTGGTGGATTGACTCGGGTGCTAGTTCACACATGACTAGTAAAAGGGAGTTTTTCTCTTCTCTCTTATCTTATGATGGACCTATAAAGTCTATCTATACAGCAAATGATTAAGCTTGTAAGATTGAAGGAGTTGGTAGCATTCCCCTTTGCTTAGGATCTTCCAAAAAGATCAACATAGAAGGTGTTTTGTACATTCCTACAATAACAAAGAATCTACTAAGTGTTGGCCAAATGGTAGACAATGGTTTCAATGTTGACTTTGCTTCAAATGAATGTTTCATCAAGAAGAAGGGTAAGATAGTGGCTAAGGGCACTAGACTTGGCAAACTTTATAAGCTGGATGCATTTGTGGATACTAATGTTGTCATGTTGGCCGAGAAGAGCAAGATATCTACCTTTACTTTATGGCACAAAAGACTTGGACATGTCAACTCGGGTTCCATGGAGGCTATGATCAAGGAGGAGTATGCTTTAGGCCTACCAAGGTCTATTGGGAAGGAAGACAAGGTTTGTGAAGCTTGTGCCTTATCCAAGGCCCATAAGAAGGTGTTTCCTAACTCCATCACAAAGTCATCTCATCCTCTTGAACTCATACACTCGGATGTGCACATTGCTAGCACCAAATCTAATGGAGGTTCATCCATGTTTTTAATTTTCATTGATGACTACTCAAGATATTGTTGGGTGTTCTTACTTTCCTTCAAGTCTCAAGTATTTGATACTTTTGTAAAGTTCAAGTTGTTTGTGGAAAAGCATCATAATCATAGCATCAAGATTCTTAGAAGTGACAATGGTGGAGAATTCATCTCCAATGAGTTCAAGGCCTTTTGTGAGGAGGAAGCGATCAAGAAAGAGACTTCTTGTCCTTACACTCCTCAACAAAATGGAGTTGCTGAAAGAAGGAATAGAACATTATGTGAATGTTCTAAGGCTTTAAGATTAGATGCTTGTTTGCCCAAATCCTTTTGGGGTGAGTCTCTTGTATGTGCAAACTACTTGATGAATAGGGTGTCTTGCAAAGCAATTGAAGGCAAAACTCCTTATGAGATGTTGTATGGAAAGAAACCCAATCTTAATCACTTGAAAGTTTTTGGGTGTATATGTTATGTGCATGTGCCATTGGAAACAAGAACCAAGGAGGATCCATCTTCCACAAGAGGGATCATGCTTGGATGTGCAAGCTCAAGCAAGGGCTACAAAGTCTATCTCCCATCCTTAAACAAATTTGTTGTTTCAAGGGATGTCATCTTTGATGAACATCATATGCATATGCTTGAAGAAGGCTCAAGTGCTCCAAAAATCAAGAAGAAGATGGCCGAGGAGCAAGATCTTGGTTTTGAGGAGGAGCTCATGGAGGAGCAAGCACCAAACCCACCTATCACACCAAGGAGATCTTCAAGGGCAAAAGTGGAGCCATCAAGGCTCACATATCAAGGCAAAGGACAACAAGTTGAGGGTATCTCATCCACTTCTTATGCTTTATCTAGTTTTGAAGAACCATCTAATGTTGAAGATGCATTGAACTCCAAAGAATGGTATAAAGCTATGTTGGATGAGTATGATGCCTTGATTGAGAATGAAACTTGGTTGCTTGTTGAGAGACCTCAAAGGAATGTAATAGGATGCAAGTGGGTCTTCAAGCTTAAGTTGAATGCAAATGGGAGTGTTAACAAACATAAAGCAAGATTAGTTGCAAAAGGTTATGCTCAAGAGAGAGGGATAGACTATGAGGAAACTTTTGCACCTATGGCCAAGATGGTCACAATAAGGCTAATCATTGCACTTGCATCACATTTTGGATGGATTCTATGTCAAATGGATGTCTCTAATGCTTTCTTGAATGGTTTTCTGGAAGAGGATATCTATATGGAGCAGCCACAAGGGTTCATCAAGCATGGAATGGAGAACAAAGTATGCCATCTCCAAAGAAGCATCTATGGCTTGAAGCAAGCCTCGAGATCTTGGAATTCAAGACTACATTGCTATCTTATTTCACTTTCTTTTGTTCAAAGTGAATATGATCCCACTCTTTACATTAAGTTTGATGATGTTGGTATTGTACTTTTACTCATTTATGTAGATGACATCATCATTAGTGGAAATAGTGTTGATGGTATTGAAAAAATCAAGATAGATCTATCCTTAGAGTTCAAGATGGTAGATCTAGGGTGTCTTCACTTCATCTTAGGCATAGAAGTACTTAGAGGGTCTGATTTATAAGTCAAGTAAACTATGCTCAAAGTCTTTTGAAGAAGTTTAAGATGGAAGTATGCAAAAGTGTTGACACACCAATGGAGCAAGATGTAAAAGTGCCAAATGAAGATGATGAAAGATCCTTCATGGACATCACTTTGTTTAGGCAACTTATAGGTTCCTTAATGTGGATCACTATAACTAGACCAGATCTTAGCTTTAGTGTATGTAGGTTGAGCCAATCCATGCAAAAGCCATTGAATATCCATTGGAAAAAGGCTAAGAGGATTCTAAGATACATCTCGGGTACATTGGATTTTGGGATTCTATATAGAGGAGATGTGATTAACCTTCATGCATTTAGTGATTCAGATTTTGCAGGGGACAAGAGGGATAGGAAATCAACAAGTGCCTATTCAACTTTCATAGGAGAAGGTGTGGTTTCATGGCTTTCAAAAAAACAAGAAACTATATCTCTATCTTCAACCGGGGCCGAGTACAAAGCTTTGACAACCACTACAAAGGAGATACTTTGGATCAAGAGATTATTGGTGGAACTAAAGATCATGGATTCAGAGGAGGCACCAATCATCTACAATGACAATATATCAGCCCAACACCTTGCATCTAACCCAATCTTCCATGCAAGATCTAAGCACATTGAGATATGCCATCACTTTGTGAGAGAAATGGTGCAAGCCAAGGAGATTGCTTTGGAGCATGTTCCAAGCAATGAATGTGTAGCTGATCTACTTACTAAACCACTTCAAAAGACACCTTTTATGAAGTTCAGATCATCACTTGGAGTGATTAGTAAAGCAATGATTGAACCAAGCTAGATAGTGAGGAGGAGTGTTAAAAATTCACAATTCTAGCTTGACTAGTTTTGGTCATATGACTTGTAAATAGTTAGATGGTCATGATGTGGCTTGTCACACGTGCCAAATAGCATAGGATTCCATTCATAAGGATGTTCTCAAGTAGACCTAAGTGTTAGAACCTTTGGAATGAGTCCAAATTATGCTTAGATACAAGGGAAAAAAAATAGGAGCTATTTTTGGTAATTTTTGCATTGTTGAGGGATCTCCAAGATTCCAACCCTAACTTGGTAGGGATGAAAGATCCACCAAAATTAGAATTAGGGATAGGTTTAGGGCTACTCATACCTGCCCAAAACCGTGATGGATCATGTATATATAGGTGATGATATCTCACCAAAATCAATCAAGCAATTTCATGTTTTTTCTCTCATAATGGTGCAATTGCTCTCTATGTTCATAATTGTTTGAGTACTTGTGATTACTAATGATTATAGGATTGAATGTAGGTCTGGTGTACAGTACTCAGACTGTGGGAGGCCGTACTTTCACACGTGTGAATCCTTCTTCAAGGATTTGGGCCATTTAGTGAGGTTCAAGCATAGATTTTTGATGGATTTTGATGGTTCAACTTGTGCTAATCTTATGAAATCATAATCTATTGTTTCCCTCATCATTTCAAGTGTTTTAGGATCCTTATTTGCTGTAATTTTTACAGTGCACGAAGAGAAGGTTAGCGGATTTAACCATTCCACCATCCTGTTGGTTGAGAAATTTACTGGCAGACATTAGTTTGAACTAGTACACCCCGACAATCATATTCTGTGATAATCAGAGTGCAATTGCCTTATCAGCCAACCATAGATTTCATTGTAGGAGTAAGCACATTGAGATTCGATATCATTATGTCAAGGGCAAAATTCTCGACAGAGAGGTGAGCTTAACGTACTGTTGAACGCATGACATGGTTGCAGATGTGTTCACTAAGGCATTGAGCATTGATGCACACAACAAATTTTGTGCACAACTAAGTCTAAAGATCAAATCATTCACGAATCTAGATTAAGGGGGGGTGTTGGATTTATCTCCTCTACTCTCCTAAATCCCATTTTAGTTCTAGTTACAAAACAAATGTTATTGTATTTATGTTATTTGATAGCATTAGCTTTCATTATCTACAATATACATCCAAATAGTAGGTCTTGCCAAGGAGCACGAGGCTCTCTACTATCTCATTATGCAAGGGCCGATACTTGAGCTCTGTGGATGCAACAACCAACCATATTGAAGTGAGATCTGTGCTCCACTTTTATTATTTACAGGAGGATCTATATATTTTTTCTTATACCCCCCCCCTTCCCCCCAACACACACACACACACACACACACACACACACACACACGGGTGTGTGTGTGTGTACATGTCTCTCTCTCTCTCTCTCTCTCTCTATATATATATATATATATATATATATATATATATATATATATATATATATATATATATATATGTCAAAGTAGAGGTCACTCTCTTGCTAGCATGAGGATAGATAACACGTGTGATCATTTCTCTCATAAAATTGAGTGTGAATTCCTAGTTTTGCTCTCTACATGAGGATAGACAATGGTCATTATATGCATCGAGGGGTATTCTAGCATGTTGTCATGACAATAGGAAGATTATATAAATTTATTATTTACAATGAGTTTATCCTAAATTTTCGACTCCAATTTACATGTTGAGTTGAGTTTAGATTTGTGTAGTTAACTTATTTGTCATCTACACAATAATGGGCTAATAAGAAATACACACGAATCTTTGCTAATATTCTTTGGAGAGCACCTTGTGAGCAAGCGGCAAGATGTTAATATTGGATGAGGCTCAATAATCTCAGTGGAAAGTTTTTTTGGATAGTTAGCATCACATCCATGGCCCAAGGTCACTAATCTTCATGGAAACTATTCATGGGGTAGGTAATGGCTCACCAATGGATGAGGTAGGTGGTAGCTCACCAATGGATGAGGTTTTGTATTTAGCGACTTGGTTGCTTGTGATGTACAATGATGTTAGTTTAATGTAACATATGTGACATGATCTAAGTCAAAAAAAAGACATAACATATGTGACATGGTACAACATATAAAAAGACAATTTGCAAATATCTCCTTTGAAATAGCCTATGAGGATTAGAGTAAGAGAAAAGTAATTTTAAATAAGACAAGAAAAGAAAAAGGAAGTGTTCTTGGATGCAAGAATCAATATCTAGACTCCTAGTTGATGAATGCAATATACACTCCTCCCAATCTCCAATGCTCCCCATAGATAAGATATGGTGGTGGGCCACATTCACTTTGTTATTCTTTTTGTTGTAACTGGCCAGATTTGCTCAGATTTCAATGGATGATGGAGGCAAGATCTATTTAGTCTCCACCCAAAACACAAGACATGGTGGTACCGTGACCAGAGGGCCACATCCCAAGAGATAAATATCTGGTTCATGTGTTACCATCAAGCCTTATAGAGTGTACTTGGACCCTCTTTTTCTTTTTCTTACTAGTTTATTTTTATATTCTTTAATATAGGTACCTTTTTGTGCTGGTGGCCCCACGGCGGCTTCTTCAAATAAAGCTCCTGGATTCTGTATTTGCCATTCTGAAAGGCCACGGCATCGGATCTCTCCTGGACCACGTGGCACACAATGGGTGGCCGGTCACTGTTATGCGTCAGTCATTTTATTTATTTATTTGAAGGCTGAGCTGGCTTGTGGGTGGTGCGTGGCGGACGTGCACTGGCTGGCGTTGCATCGTGGAGGTGGTGGGTGGAGGCTGTGACAGAGAAAAAGCTCATATGATATGGTTAGTCCTTGGGGGTGGGTCCTGACTCCAAAATCCTAGGGATCATATGTAATAATTATTACCATATCTTCCCTACACTCTACTCTTCCTAACTGACTCCTCCCTCAGTCCTGACAGTCTGACTCCTCACTGAGCACTCAGTGTGTACTATGTATGTCTTGTAACTGTAATATGTGCATTTTGTACTCCACCCCTAAAATGTTGCAACATAAGCTCATAAAAAATCTACAGCATTTAAATGAAGGTGGCAAAAGATTAGAAAAACCCTTTTTAACTTTACAATTTATAACTAGAATTGGCCCAGCCATAGCAAGCAAATTTTTACAATTGGCCTTTTTTGTATATGTAGGTTTGTTATGAGCAATAAAGTCTCCACCCCACACATTTATGGAATCCTATGGATAATGGTAATAAGTGTTAGGGAGATAAAGTCTCCACTCCACATGCATGGATAATGAGAATAGGTGTTAGGGGGATGCTGGCCCTTGGGCAATGCCTCAGCCCAAGCCTCAGTGCTATGGCTTTCCTTTTCCTTTTTAAGTTCCTTATTATTATGATAAGACTCAGCGTAGAATATGTGGGCTCTCTTGCGTTTAGGAGTAATGGTTGGATATTCATCCAACAAGAAAGCCTATCGAATCTACATGCTCTCTACTTCTAAAGTAATTGATAGTAGAGATGTAATTTTTCATGAAGAAGAAAAGTCCAATCTTGGAGGGGCCGAGATCAAGCAACCTCAAAATCTATCACCTTTTGTTATTGAAGACAATCAACATATGGAGGGGTCGAGATTTGAAGATGGAAGTCCTCGGATTTTCACTCCTAGAAGATCCATGAGGGAGAGATGACAAAGGAAAACAAGTGGATCTTGATTCCACTTATGCTTATTTTGTTTCTCATGAGGAGTCCAAAGATGTTCAAGAAGCCCTCAATACCAAGGAGTGGTATGAGGCCATGAAGATTGAATATGATGCCTTGATCACCAACCACACATGGGAGCTAGTGGATCCACCATCTAACATGCATATCATTGGATGCAAGTGGGTGTTCAAGATCAAGTACAATCATGATGGCTCCATCAACAAGTACAAGGCAAGATTATGTGCTAAAGGCTTTGCACAAATATATGGCCTTGACTATGAAGAAACCTTTGCTCCTGTAGCAAAGATGGTGACAATAAGAATCATAATCTCTCTTGCCTTATTTTTTAAGTGGAAACTATTTCAACTTGATGTCTCCAACGCTTTTTTGAGGAGATATACATGGAACAGCCTCAAGGATTTATCAAGGATAAATCTAAGGTGTGTTTGCTATTTAGAAGTCTTTATGGCTTGAAGCAAGCACCTTGATCATGGTATTCAAGACTCAACAACTTTCTACTTTCATTAGGATTTGTGCTTAGTGACTATGATCTTTCTATGTACTTAAAGTTTGATGGTAGTAACATTGTCATTCTCCTAATCTATGTAGATGACATTATTTTTAGTGGAAGTTGTTTGATGCTAGTTCAAGAAACCAAAGATGCATTAGGAAAAGAATTTAAAATGCAAGATCTAGGAGAGATCCATTACATTTTGGGCCTTGAGATTGATTTTCATGATGAGTATGCTTTTATTTGTCAATCTAGATATGTCTTTTCTATGTTGAGAAAATTTAATATGCAAAATTGTAAAGGCATAGATACTCCCATGGAGCAACATGTGAAAGATCCTATTAAAGGTGATGAAAGATCCTTCGAGGACATCACACTTTATAGGAGTCTTATAGGCTCTTTAATTTGGCTTACTATCACTAGACCCGATTTGAGCTATTGTGTGCACAAATTGAGTCAATTTATGCAAGATCCCAAGATCCTACATTGGAAGATGGCCAAGAGAGTTCTAAGATATGTATCTTCTACTCAAGATTATGGTTTATTGTACAAGAATGAAGATCTAACCATTGTTGGCTATTCGGATTCCGATTTTGCAAGTGATAAAATGGATCGAAAGTCCATTAATGCATATACTATC
Source organism: Diphasiastrum complanatum (assembly GCA_029204225.1). Lineage (NCBI taxonomy): Eukaryota > Viridiplantae > Streptophyta > Lycopodiopsida > Lycopodiales > Lycopodiaceae > Diphasiastrum > Diphasiastrum complanatum. Next base: position 80,072,843 of record CM055094.1, read on the forward strand.
TTTCTTGGAGGCAATCTTGTGTCTTGGCTTTCAAAGAAGCAAGATACCATATTTCTATCATCTTGTGAGGCCGAGTACAAAGCACTCACTACGACAACTAAAGAGGTGCTTTGGATCAAGAGGTTAATCATGGAGCTAAAGTGCATCAAAGAGGATGATCTTCCCTTGATCAAATGTGACAACATATCGGCACAAGCTCTTGCAAAAAATCCTATTTTTCATGCAAGAAGCAAGCATATAGAAGTGGCACACCATTTTGTAAGGGAAAAGCTCATTGGAGGTGAAATCAATTTAGAACACGTCGACACATCTTCGTGTATTGCTGATCTTCTCACAAAGCCACTTTGCAAAAGTGCCTTCTCAAAGCATAGGTCTAATCTTGGTCTTATCTCAAGATCAATGCTTGATCCACATTAGATACATTTTTAGGAGGAATGTCAAAATATTAAAAAATCTATCTAATGTTGTGAGTAGGGGTCCTAAAAATGCCAAAGATGAATTGAGCTCTTTTGGCTTAGTAAAGACCCATCTTAAAATAAAAATACTCAAGGTAGGTAGAAGTAGAAACTCGAGCTACCATAGGAATTGCCATTTGTACTTTACATGCCACATTTAATGCATGGAAAAACTAGGTGGCACAATTAGACATAGTGAGGTGGCTTGGATAAGTCTAGATAGCTTCAGAGGTGGATTCACAACTCCAATTCAACTCAAAGTAGGAGGAGAGTCCATGGATCTATATATATCTGATGTACTCTCATTGGAAGATGATGAAATTTGTGTGTAATGCAAATTTGGAGACAAGCTCTTTGTGCCCTCTCTCTCTCTACACGAGTTTTGTACTTCCTATTTTCTCTCTCTAGTCAAGTTGAGGCATTTATGATGCTTAGTCTTATGTTTTGTTAACAAATCTTGCTTGTAACACAATAATATTTCTTGTATGATCAGCTTTCCTATTGTCAACCAATGCTATTCTGATCTTTATGGTATTATTGGGCTTAGGAGATCAAAAAAACATGTGTAGGATGTCCCACATGTGTGAATTCAGCATCCCTTTGGTCTTCCAGTTGTTTTTGCTGGTCCCCTCTACTTGTTGGTCACGATCCTGCCTATGATTCGACTCCTTCTTAGGCTTGAACTGTTTTTTTGATTTTTCTCTGTTGCCATAGAGTGCCTGGTCAGAACCATCTTTGTGATCAAGATGCTCTCTGGCGTCGACTTCTTCTCAAATCTCGACAATAGCCTTTTCGAGGTTCATGGTAGGATCTTTCGTGAGCAGGGTTCGTGTCGTCTGGAAAGATCTGGGTAAGGCTCTCAACAGATATGTGAGCTGCTTTTTAGCTGATACTGCATTCTCTGCTCCTGAGTTGTGTAGTGATAGAAACAGATCTTTCATCTTTCTCACAAAAGAGGTGAGGTCTTTTCCATCCCATTGCAGATTCGTCAGCTGATCTTCCAGCATCATAATCTGACTTCTTGATTTCATCTGAAATCTTGTGAGCAGTGCATCCCACATCTCCTTAGCTTTGGAGAGTGTAGCCAGGTCAAGTGTAAGGCTATCTTCGATGGAAGATGATAGCAAAGCTACTGCCTTGTCATTTTTCTCCCTCCATTCGCATAGCTCCTTGCATGTTGTCGTAGGCATTTCTTCTGTGCCATCTACCCAGGGAAAGAGTCCTTCGCCCTTGAGTATCAAAGATATCTTAACTTTCTAGGCTAGAAAGTTAGATCATGAAGAGTTAAGTATAATTGAAGCCATTGCTTCTTGAAGTCTATTTTCTCGTTGATGGTTGATAGTCTAAATGCTTGGCCTCCTGGATCTGCTAGCTTCTTGGCTATGTCAGAATATGGCAGGGTGGCTCTGATACCACTAATGAGAATCATGAGATGCTCTACATGCCACTGATGAGAATCGTGAGATGATCTGATATCACTAATGAATCTAGGGAAGAAAATTCATGAAACAGTCGCAACCTCTTTCAAGATTCGGATGGAGTCCAGATGCGTTCGCTGGGCACTGCCAGTTGAAATACTCCTACAATCCTCCAGAGAGTAGTCAGTCTACAATCTATCTACCAAACTATCTTAGGAAATCAGGGAATAATGCAATGACAAGATTAAGCTACTCATAGCAAGAAACAAGAAACAAGAAAACTAGCTACCTAACAGCATTCTAGTAGCCTAATAATCAAGAAACACCCATTTCTTGATGCTTGGAATACCCAAGAACAATCAAGGATAGGATTGTTAGTGAATATGAAAATCAGATCCACAATCTTAGCCTCTATAGTTTACCTGCATGCTGAAATTACAAAATCAAGAAGCAAGAAAGTTAATCCACATCTACATTCCACAAAACAAGAAAGTAAGCAAGAAATCTAATTAATCCACAAACACAAAGGAAATCAAAACATGCTCATAGGAATTTCACTCAAGAAGATTGCCATGAACAAGGAGCTTCACAATTATCAAGAACATGTGGAAGATCTTCTTTATTCACTCAAGAGAAATTGACAATATAATCAAAGCTCCCTCACAAGAGAGGGGGGCCCTTAAATAAGCAAGAGGGCTACCCATGTGGAGCCCAAGTGGCAATTCCACCAAATTAGAAATTACATGTGAAAATTGTTGTGAAAATTGTCAACATTTCCTAGCTAGTTTGAGGCCTAAATTGGCAATTTTTGTACATAGTTTTGGATCTAACATTTCACACGTGTGAAAGAGGCCTAGATACTTTTATTTTAGTATATATTTCATGTTGAAGAAGTCTTAAACTTCAGGACCTTCGAAATGACACTAAAATCATGTTATTTGGACGTATAGGCCAAAATTGGCTATTTTAGGCTACTGGGGCCCTAAATTTGGGTCCTAAGTTCTAGAGAGAGGAGAAAGAGTCATCTCTCTCACCTATATTAGGCTGAGATTCGTGGAGAACAGGTTGGAGAAACTTATTGTATTGTTGAGAGAGATCAATAGATCATTGTCACAGTTTCTTCCTCCATTGAGAGCATTGCTTTGTGTATTGTCTTCAAGCTTTTGTGTATGATCTTAAGAGGTTTCCAAAAGTGGTAGGGTGCTATTGTAAGGCTAGTATGCTGTTGTTTTTGGCTGCCATCAGTACCTTTTATTAGTTTCTTTCGTCTCTCTAATGCTTTGTCAAGTTCATGTGTATCAAATGTAGCATTAGGATGCTTTGCCATTTCTAGCTTTTGTAGCTTGTTGTGCAAAGATCTTAGCCAACTATTTTGGGAGTTTGGATCCATTCAAGATCCACTTTTTTCACATGGTATCAGAGCTAGTTGGCTGTTATTTTTAGTAAGGTTTTCATTTATGGTGATATTTGGATGTTTGATCAAGTTCTAGCATGATTATGCATTGCATTGTTGATCAAATCTTACTAGCCTTTGTTTTGTGAGTTGAACTTGTGGATCAAAAGCATATTTCAGGTCTATTGAAGAAGAGGCTGAGAAGAAGCTATTTTGGATTGGATCATAACACCTAATCATTTGTTGATTGTGAGGCTTGTGCATATTCGATACTAACAATGTTCTGTTCAATGTATTGTTGACAATCTCCACTTCTATGGATGAACACTCTCCTTTGTGGAACACTCTCCTTAAGTGGATGAACCTTCTCCTTAAGTGGATGACAAATACTCTTTGAGTGATTTTGTATTTCTCCAAAAGGCTGAGCAAAGCTCCCACTTGAATGAAAGATCCCCTTTTGGGTGAACAGATTGTCAACAATCTTTTGCATAAATTTTGGTGTACTTTGTTGAGCATGTAAGTAACTCTCCTGATGTAATTTGATTGGAGCATTTTCTGGAAGGTTTTAACCATTATGCGAATGTGTTTTCAGGTTCTTAACAGGTTGAGGAACATTCTCATGTGAAGTGATCTTAGATCTACATCTAAACACCAAGATTTGACAAGCTAGTGAAGCTAGTCTTGTGATTCACTAAGTGTGCCACACACACACACACACACACACACACACACACACACACACACACACACACACACACAAACAGTGAACATCAATCAATGATAATATTTAACTTAAAAGCTAGAATTTTACTTTTGTACAAAAAGGAAAAAATCATGTATGAATGATAACTTAAAAGCAATGAGCATCACAGAGACATGCACATTTGACACAAATAGAGGCTCCGAGAGTCAAAGTGAAGTGTGAGCTTCGGTACAAATTGAATGTAAGAAAGGATTATCCATGCTAGAGACAAAATATGGCCAAGTAAATTGAGATAGTCAAAAACAGACAAAGAGATCCGAAAGATGTTTGTTGGATAGTACATCCATTTGGAGGAGAAGACACTTCTCCTCACACCAATTGAAGATTTGAGTGAGCTTCAGTTCTTCCTTGCTCTTACCCATACATCGAAAAAGAAAAGTCAAGACAAACTTGATAGCATGATAGGAAATTACAAGTATAAGGCACTGGAAACCCATGTAGGTTTGATGTATGCCTTTTAAGCCATACTAGGTGTTTGGTATTTATGAGATGGTAGGGGACATGGTAAATGAGAAGGTGCATGGTGACTAGAGAAGGGAGTGCAAATACAAAGAGGTCTTCTTTGAAATTAACTTTCTTCAATTGAGAATGGGTTTCCATGTGAAAGAAATGAATGTTCATGCAATAATCTTTTAAAGATGTTTTTCTAAGTACTTCTAAAGCACATGCACACAACGTCATTCTAAGACTTGCCTCTAATCATGAGTAGGGCTTTCATTTTTCTCTTAAGTTTCAATAAGAAGCTTCAAGGTGCTCCTACTCAAGCACATGCGAAAAGTCTCAATAGCATTTCATCAATCCTAAGCTCTAGCTTGCCTTAAACGAGGTCCAATGTTGTTTGAAACAATCCAATATAGCAATCTTGACCATAAGGTTTTTATGCATTTCAACTACCAACACATGTCCTTAAAGACTCTCCCCCATATTCTCTCATCGACATTTCTCATTAACTCCACTCTCACTCATTTTCTACATCACATTTCTCTCCCTCATAATCTCAGCTTCTCAACTCTGTCAAACTCATAATTACTACATCTCTCTCTCTCTCTCTCTCTCTCTCTCTCTCTCTCTCTCTCTCTCTCTCTCTCTCTCTCTCTCCTCTCTCTCTCTCTCTCTCTCTCTCTCTCTCTCTCTCTCTCTCTCTCTCTCTCTCTCTCTCTCTCTCTCTCTCTCTCTCTCTCTCTCTCTCTCAGTTCCATCTAATGACCTCTAGATGAAAGAGTAAACAGATACATTTCTACTTAGAATTCAATATCAAAAATTCTAAAATGAAATTTGCATGAAAGCCATAACCTTTGTAAAATGGAATTTGAAGGGCAAGTTCTATGTAAGGACATAACATGACAGCCATGAACATCTTGAAGGACATCATTGAATTAAAGCATGAGGGGCAACCCTAAACGCCAAATTTCAACACAGTGTTGGACTATGGGCAAAGACCAATTCACACTTATAACCACTTCTTGAACACTCACGTTTCCTTAACTAGTTCAAAAGCAATCAAGAAATGCACATTTCTTTCAAGTATAACCATAACTAGGTACATGACAACATGAGCTAAAAAGAAAAAAACTCATGTTTCCATTGCTATATATATATATATATATATATACTACAAGGTAACATGATGGTCAAGATATTTCTTTTTTCCATCATCCATAATCTCTCTCTCTCCTCTCTCTCTCTCTCTCTCTCTCTCTCTCTCTCTCTCTCTCTCTCTCTCTCTCTCTCTCTCTCTCTCTCTCTCTCTCTCTCTCTCTCTCGCTCTCTCTCTCTCTCTCTCTCTCTCTCTCTCTCTCTCTCTCTCACACACACACACACACACACACACACACAAACACACACACAAGGTGAACAACAATCAATGAAAATCTCTAAAAACTCTCATGTTTGCTTAATTTTTTCAAAATTAATCAAGAAGGGGATGTTTCTTTCAAGTCCCATAAACACTAACCATAATTACCTACCTGACAACATCAGTTAAAAAGAAGAAAAATGTTTTCCAACGCTATATATATATATATATATATATATATATATATATATATATATATATATATATATATATATATATATATATATATATATATATATATGAGAGAGAGTGTAAGGTTGTCGTAAAAAAATTAACCATGTGCCGCCAAAAATGTCACACTCTGCCCGCAAAAAATGTCACGCTCTTGCAAAGAAAAAAGCTAAAAAAACGTTATAAAAAATGGTATAAATATCAACACATACAAGCCATTTTTTTCTCTTTTGGGCGGCCCCACACAATTTCAATCTCTCTCTCTCTCTCTCTCTCTCTCTCTCTCTCTCTCTCTCTCTCTCTCTCTCTCTCTCTCTCTCTCTCTCTCTCTCTCTCTCTCTCTCTCTCTCTCTCTCTCTCTCTCTCTCTCTCTCTCTCGATTGGGTCTCTCTCTCTCTTTCAATGTGTGTCTCAGAGTAGCAGTGCTTCATTGCTACAACGTAGTCTGGTAACTTTGCGATCGCGTGAGGTGTGAGTATTTTATGCCTTGGGATTGTGAGCACTGCAGCAAATTCGGCCAACAGCGGTTTGTTTTTTATGAGTCTTTGAGAGATTTTAGAGTGGAGTCTATAAGGCAAGAATTTAAGAAGAGGAAAATTATTGCCAATTGATCTGCAAGAGCTATTGATGTGTTTCTCTATCAATAATATTTGCCAAGTCGCTTTCGGGGTTGATCCGGCGTGCATTCATTTCTCTCTTTCGGCTGTAGAATTTGGAAAAGATTATGTTGACAGACAAGAATGTTTTGTAGAATGCGTTGACAGGCTGTAGAATGCACTGACAGGCAAGTATGCTTTGTTGTGAATCGATTCCCAGAATCAAATCTGTTGGTAGGGTTTAGGATGCACACTATTATGCTGGGAGTTGGATCAATATGGATCAATCTAGGAGTGCAGAGTCGATTAGTTGGAAAAGTTGACATGTAATGACAATTGAAGGCCAATTTGGAGGTTGCGCTATAGGGTTGCTTTAGTTGAAGATCTAAATAGTCACAGGTGTGCCCAGTCATTCTCAACAATTCCATAGATAGTCTCCATCTTCACACATATATTTTATTTTGATCCCCCACGATTCTCCCACAAATTTGAAATATATCTAAAACTGGGGGAGAGCAAAGGGGTCTAGGTCTTTGAGCATGATTTGAAGCGATGACTTCTCCTTATGATTTTGGCTCAGAGATGTCAACAAGGATAGCGATGGAGCCCAGCCATGGACAACAGTAACAGCTCATTGATTTCGCAGGTAGGAAACCCAGAAACCAATCATCAACAAACACATAACTTGATCATTCTCTCAAAAGATCTCCACAATAAATGACATGGCTTAATTGGCAGCATCCGCCCTTCATAGATAGCGATGGCCTCCTCTCCAAGTGCAGAATGATGGCCATCAGGCATTGATGGTCTTTGGTCTATGAGCTCATACATTAATGTTATCGATTGTTGTGCAGCGATGGCCTTCTTGTCTTTCTTGATGACATACTGCTTTATATCACAAGACTAAAAAGTGACATTTAAAGTATGTCAGAAAGGAGTTCAAATTGTTGCAAAAGGATAAGCTTTATGCTCAAAAATCCAAGTGTGATTTCTTTAATAAAGAAATATGTTATTTAGATCATTTAATCTCAAAAAACACTTCCAGGTTGGATGGAAGCCTACTATACAAATGGTTAGCACAAGTCAAAGCTTCACCCCAAAACTTCTTGGATAAGCATGCATCCAATCCAATAGCTATAGCACATTCACAAAGTGTCCTACTCCTCTTGGCAACTCCATTTTTTCTAAGTAAATATGCACACATGACCTCTTTTGTAATGCCATGAAGATCACAAAATGCTTTGAGCTCATTTGACACCCCACTTCATCCGATCTAAAGACCTTAATTTTGTGATCACATTGCTTCTCAACCAATTATTTGAAAGACTCAATGCATTCAAACACCTGAATATAAATTTAAGCTTATTATGTGTGTTTTTAGACCTGGAGACCTATTTTAAAAAAGTCCACCTCAACAGTGGACAAATGAAAAACTTAGGCATAACTTGAGCACTTGACTCATTTGGAAATGAGGATAAATTGCACGCAGTAGCTTCACAAACATGGCTTTCTGGCGACAATGTCTCTCCATGGAAAGGGCCTTAGAGCAATGGCTCATATCTCATATTAACATAACTTCTCAAGAAGATACGCCATGTCCTATTTCAAACCACATTCTCTCTCTCTCTCTCTCTCTCTCTCTCTCTCTCTCTCTCTCTCTCTCTCTCTCTCTCTCTCTCTCTCTCTCTCTCTCTCTCTCTCTCAAAGCAAGAAGCAAGAAGACAAGAAGGAAAGCAAAAGGAGGAGGAAGATAGGAAGAGGCACGCAGACAAGCATTTGTTTGAATTAGTATCAGATTTCCACTTTGTGCCTGTTCTGATTGCTCTGCTGTTTTCAAATATTATCAAGATGCAATGGATTGTTGAGAACTTTGTCTAACTTCCTCCAATCGAGCAGCTTGGCCCGCTATATTTGCGTGGATGACTTTACAGCCTGTCTTGAGAATAGTCACAGAGGCAGCAAAGCCATCTCAAATGGTGCGAGGATTACCAGGACAACCAACTGTCAACTTTAATCAGTATGCAGGATGGTTATAGGAAAGTAGATCCATTTGGAGGAGAAGACACTTTTCCCCACACCAATTGAAGATTTGAGTGAGCTCCAATTCTTCCTTGAAATCATGCTCCTTACCAGAAACTCAAGAGCAACTTCAAAGCTTGAAAGAAAATCACAAGTATAAGGAGTGAGAATGCCATGTAGGATTTGAAGAAACTTAATGTTTCTAGCCACAAAGCTTTGATAGCTTCCGAGTTCATGTATGCAGAAATGCACGGAAAGGACCAACAGGTCTTTGTATCTGCAGAAATACAAAGCACGCTGATGCGCTGGGTGGGTTTGTCGCACAATGCTCAAGAAAAGATAATTGATAATATAGTAGCTGTAATGCAAATGTTCTTCTTTATCTTGAATGATATCGAATGTTTTGATGTCTGATCGTTGTCAATACATCTTCAGTTATTTATTCTTATTTTGCACACCGACTCATTCTTGTTGAATGCTCAAACAAATTAATAACGTAGGTCAGAAGTGTGTGTCTACACTCTAGAAGATTGTAGATCTAATCTAGCAGTAGTCCGCCAGTCAGAATCAACTTCTATCTGAGTATAGTGAACCCGTTGTTCATGCTAAGATACACATCAGTTGTATCAGAGCAATCGAGGTTCCAAGAGAAGAGAGCGTGCACGCGAATCCCTATCGGTTTCGTTTTGTGCAACAATTGCTTATCAACCTTTTCTAGGAGTGGTATCAAAGCTGATAATAGTTTCAAAGCCGATTGGAGCTTATTACAACAAGAGCCTATCAGATCTTTGAAGACTATCAGATCCAAGAGATCATACATTCAGAACAAGAAGCCAGAAACAAGCTGAAAAACATAGTTCACAATGATGGCGTCTATAAGCAGCATACAATCGAAGATTTGCACCATCCTCAACTCATCCGAGTCTAACTTACTAGCATGGAAGGTAAAGACCTTTCTCATCTTGAAGGGAGAAAGCTTATGGCCCTGGGTGGACGGCACCGAAAAGATGCCTACAACCACTAGCAAAGAGTGGAGAGAGTTAAAGGAGCGACAAGGTAGTAGCCGTCTTCTCTCTCTCTCTCTCTAAGGTAGTAGCTATCTTCTCAACCTCTCTCTCTCTCTCTCTCTCTCTCACACACACACACACACACACACACACACACACACACACACACACACACACACACGCACACACACACACACACACAAGAGATGAACAACAACCAATGGTAATCTTAACCCAAAAGCTAGAATATTGCTTTTGTACATAAAGGGAGAAAATGCATCACATCATATATGAATGATAACTCAAAAGCAATGAGCATCACAAAAACATGCACATTGGACACAAATAGAGGGTTTGAGAGTGAAAGTGAAGTGTGAGCTTTGGTAGAAATTGCATGTTGGAAAGAAAAAATTTGTGCTAGAGCAAAATATGGCGAAGTAAATTGAGATAGTCGAAGAGAGAAAAAGAGATTTGAAAGATGTGTATAGGAAAGTAGATCCATTTGGAGGAGAAGACACTGCTCCTCACACTAATTGAAGATTTGAGTGAGCTCCAATTCTTCCTTGAAATCATGCTCCTTACCAGAAACTCAAGAGCAACTTCAAAGCTTGAAAGAAAATCACAAGTATAAGGAGTGAGAATGCCATGTAGGATTTGAAGAAACTTAATGTTTTTAGCTTATCCTCCTCCATCGAAGATAGCTTAATGCTTGACCTCGAAACACTCTCTAATGCAAGAGAGATGTGGGATGTATTACTGACCAGGTTCCAAACAAAATCATGTAGCCAAATAATGCTTCTCAAAGACCAGTTGACCAACCTACAATGGGATGGCAAAGACCTCACATCCTTTATCAGAAAGATGAACGATCTATTCCTTTCGTTACACAACACTGGAGCAGACAATGCAGTCTCAACAGAGAAGCAACTCACCTACTTGCTACGAGCTTTACCAAGATCCTTCCAGACTACCCAAATGTTGCTAGCCAAAGATCCACAAATGACTCTTGAAAATGCGGTAATTGAGATTAGAGAAGAAGTCGAAGCTCATGAGCACCTTGATCACAAGGACACCTCTGATCAGGCTCTCTATAACAATAAAGAGAAGCCGAAGAAACCATTCAGATCTAAGAGGGAGTCAGACCAAAAATAGAATGGAGATCAACAGACGAAGGGAGTCACCAAAGGCAAATGAAAGAGCAAAGGCAAGCGAAGACAACAAGATGGCAAAAAGAAAACATGTGTGAGATGTAAGCGAGAAGGCCACGCAGTCGATACATGTTGGCTAAACGTGAAGATTGAATGTATCCATTGCCACAAGAAAGGCCATGTAGCTATGGATTGCTACTAGAATCCGAGGAACAAGCAGCCTCAAGGCAAACGAGAAAACCACAACAGTTCATCTTACGTGGAAGAACCCAAAAACTTAAATGGACGAAGAAAGGATGAACCATGGTAATGCGACAGCCTACCTATGTGCAGATATGTGTGCAACCTCAACATCTGCTGACACACAAGAGGTGATCCTCGATTCAGGAGCAACCTCTCACTTCGTTACATCCAGACGCATCATGTCTGACTTTCGCAGCTCATCCATCCAAATACATAGATCAAGACACCAAGTGAATGGCACTGATTCGCTATGGCTCAACACGAATGGCAAGGACCAAAGATTGGACGACGTTCTGTTTGTACCCATGTTGTAGCAGGACCTGCTCTCAGTTGCAAGAATAGCAGACGCAGAAATGCGCATGACATTTTCCAACGAAATATGCAACATCGACGCCGACACTAGTACACTCGTTATACAAGGAAGACCAAAAGGCAACTTGTATCATCTGAAGGTGCACCTACCAATAGATCAAGCACACCAAGCCCATAATCTTTAACCCAAAAGCTAGAATATCGCTTTTGTACATAAAGGAAAAAATACATCACATTATGTATGAATAATAACTTAAAAGCAATTTGCATCACAAAAACATGCACATGGAACACAAATAGAGGGTTTGAGAGTCAAAGTGAAGTGTGAGATTTGGTAGAAATTGTATCTTAGGAAGAAAACATTCATGTTAGAGCAAAATATGGCAAAGTAAATTGAGATAGTCGACATGCTCCTTATCAAAAACTCAAGAGCAACTTCATAGCTTGAAAGAAAATCACAAGTATAAGGAGTGAGAATGCCATGTAGGATTCATATAGGCCTTTTGAACCGTACTAGGACTTTGGTATTTATGAGAAGGTAGGGGACATGGTAAATGAGAAGATGCATGGTGAATACAGAAGGTAGAGCAGATTCAAAGAAGTTTTCTTTCACTTTTTTCACTCGAGAATGGGTTTCCATGTGAGCGAAATGAATGGTCCTGCAATTATTCTTTAGAGATGTTTTTCTAAGTACTTCTAAGAAGAGGAATGAAAGACCTTGTTTATGGCTAGTTAGAGCTTAAGATTGTATTGAGACTTTTCACATATGCTTGACTAGGAGCACCTTGAGGCTTCTTGTTGAAAGGTAAGAGAAAAATAAAAGCCGTATTCAAGATTAGGGGCAAGTCTTAGAATGAGATTGTGTGCATGTGCTTTAGCTTCAATACAAAATGTGCATCCACACTCAATCTTAGGAGCAGTAGATGATATAGTAAGTGTTCTTTGAAAGTATCTCAATCTTGACCATAATGTTTTTATCCATTTCAAGTACCAAGACATGTCTCTAACAACTCTCCCCCCCATTCTCTCATCAACATTTCTCAGTACCTCCACTCTCATTTTTTCTTTGTATTAGTTCCCTCATTTCTATTTCTCATAATCTCGTGTTCAAATCTTTCTAAATTATCATTACTACATACATCTCTCTCTCTCTCTCTCTCTCTCTCTCTCTCTCTCTCTCTCTCTCTCTCTCTCTCTCTCTCTCTCTCTCTCTCTCTCTCTCTCTCTCTCTCTCTCTCTCTCTCTCTCTCTCTCTCTCTCTCTCTCTCTCTCTCTCACATTAAATGACACTCAACGACAATCTTTAACTCAAAAGCTAAAATCTTATTTTTATGCCTAATAGAAAACACACATTACATCATGCACTAAACTTGAAGAAATCAATCATCACATAACAAAATCCTTACTAGAGAAATTATATGGCAAAGTAAATCGATAATTCTTCCTTGAAATCATGCTCCTTACTCTTGGATCCACAACAAAATTTGAGAGCTAGGAAATCTTTTCAAGGTGCTCCTTCTCAAGCACATGCACGAGGTCTCACTGACCATTAGTCCATTCATGTTCTTATTTTCCATAGAAGAAATGCATCCACACTCCATTTAAGAGCACTAGATGATATACTAAGTGATATTTCAAAGCATCACATACTTTTCAAACTTAACCATAAGGTTTTAATCTCCTTCAAGTACTTGCACACAAATACCAACACATCTTTTTAAAGAGCACTATATTAACTATTGATCAGAAAATTTCCATGTATCAATAAGAGGGTGAAATAGTTTTATAATTAGGCACTTATTTCACAAAATCATTGCCAATACAAATCCAAACAAGGGATATCCATATTCTATGTACTTATAAATTAATAGAGGAATTTTCATAATGTTTACACCCCTCCAATGCATAAAGCATTCTCCTCGATTAACATTTTTGTGATATCATATGACCAAAATCTGAATACCCTTGAAAAAATATCTTAAATCCACCTAGCATTTGTAATAGAAAAAAATATCTCAATTCATCTATAAAAGACAAGAATTGTTTCACATGATCTCAACTGTTACTTGATACATAATACTTTGCCATCTTGTCATTTGCACGTTCCTCCTTGAAAAATCAACACAATTGTCATAGGCAATCTCGTAGTTGTGAGAAATTTGCTCATTTAAACACTTCTACCAACATTCAAATGGAAGCTCGAGGTAAGTGACACACCTCTTTCTCCCTAATGTTGTCATTGGCCAATTTTTTCTTGAAAACTTACCAACATCTAACATATTTGGTGCCCTTGTAGATCTTTTCAAGCCATACAGGTGGTCACTTCAAGATGTTTTTTGAAAGGGGAAGTCTACAACATTCAACAAATAGGTTCTTAGCAACAACATCTTTCTTTCATCAGAGCTATGACCAACATTTATTTCATATTTTCATGTTACTTATGTGGCACAAATTCCATTAACCCTATGGGATCTTTCAAATTTTCAAAAGCAATAAACATAATTTTTTGTGCATTGGCAACATCGGATTGAGCATGCTCCAAATTTTTAAGCAAAGTTTCACAATTCCACTACTAATGAATCTAATGACCCCAGTAAACATAAAAAATGCACAAAATTCAAGACATACCTCAAGTATAATCTTTTTGAAGCTCTTATGTCTATTAAAGTCAATTACCTCTTCGTTCTTCTTGATCTGTACAAATTTCATAAGAACAAAGGAAACAATTAGTCAAAATTGCACCATGTTTACTTTCATTTAAGTGTCTTACCTTGCTGATTCTTTAACCAACCATACATGCCTAAATGCTATTAGGAGGGTGATTTCCCTTCAAGACCACTCATTTTATTCCTATTGAGTAAAGTTACTATGGTATTTGTCACGTTACCCACTAGTCAATACGATCAAGTTTTACAACGGTAGATATTTCAATTATTGGTAGACCTTAGACAAGACAACTATGGAAATATTTGTGATAAAATACCAATAAAAATTATTCACCAATAGTTAAACATCACAAGTATCTAACTCGTTTTTAGTAAGTTACTCCCTATGAACTTCTTAGATATATCATATAAACATCTCTAGCTCTTATTTTTTTTCGAAACTACATCAATATCAATGCAAATCACGCTAGTCTTAGTCATGAAGCATCAAGACAATACTAGCCAAGGGTCTCTTTCATTAATAAAAAATAAGCTTTATAAAACATGTGATCTTTTGTTCTTTCAACGAATATCAAATAGGAGATTGCATTTGAGTTACTACTCAAAGCATCATAAACAAGACAAGCATGGAGGTGCTATAGTTGTCAGTCAATCTTTGTGCCATTATACCCAGCCACAATGACTAATGTAATTTCATGTGCGCGAGATTGAATCCAATACATACCTAGCACTTCCAATTGTCAACAGCGATCCTGAAACAAAAAAAATCATCTCTCTCTCTCTCTCTCTCTCTCTCTCAAGACTCTACATGCTACTAAATTGATCCAGATGAGTATTATGAATAGAAGAAAATGACTTTCAATGTACATAGCTGATGGCTTGGAGCATCTAAAAGAGAAATGTTAATCCATGCAAAAATAGTGTTCTATGAATCACAAAGAAAAAAATTGAATTAAATAAAGTAGGAAGCTTCATGCAGACATCCACAAGAATCTTCAAAATAATATATAAATTTTCATGTATGACAAATGGATTAAGTCATAGAATATTTTAACCAAAAATCACAAACAATCGGTGATTGACAAATGTTCTTAAGCATTTGAAAGCTCCACACTGGAGAATCACATTCTCATCATTATTCCCCCTCCCTAGAATATTTTCATATGTTGGACCAATGTTGAAATTTGATGCACATCATTCCCTTCTAAAGTCTATTTGGACATATTAACATTGAAGTGCATAATTTGAATAAAATCATCATTTCAACGAGCTACAGTCTACTGTAAACATCGTTACTTAAGGTACTTGTATAAATTGTGATAAGTATATGATACATCCTTATAAATTCTCTTTGAATTGGAAATTGAGCCTTCACAATCCTCAAGCTTCAAAAAATTTTCACTTAAGCATGGGCCATCTAGAGAGATTGGCCCAAAATATGAAGTTTGAACAATGGGCCAACTTGGCAACTTCAAAACCTCCAAACTTTCAAACTTCAACCTTCATGTGTCTAGGCTTCATGGAAGTTGAAAAAACTTACAGGGCCCTTGGCATGATCCACCTACATTCTCGGGTGAAGCCTCTAGTCTTCTTTAGTAAATGAATCTGATATTATAAATGTACATAGATACATTTTTACTTAGAATTCAATATTAAAAATTCTAAAACCAAATTTGCATGAAAGTCATATATTTTATATGGACACCACACAACAATCGTGAGCATCGTGGAATTAATCATCAAAATAAAGCATGAAGGGCAACCCTACACGTCAAATTTCAACACAATGTTGGAAAATGGGCAAGGGCCAATTCACACTTATATGCACTTGTTGAACACTCATGTAGATGATAGACTAATGTTGTTTGAAAGCATCACATACTTTTGAATCTTGACCATAAGGTTTTTATCCATTTCAAGTACCAACACATTTTCCTAAAAACACTTCCCCTCATTATGCCATAAACATTTCTCACTAACTCCACTCTCACTCTTTCTCTGCATCACCCCTCTCATTTCTCTCCCTCATCATCTATTATTTTCTAACTCATCGTTACCACATACATCAAGTCTTTCTAACTCATCATTACTACATACATCATACACAAAATTGGAATGACACTCAATGATAATCTTAAACTATCAAGAAAATCAAGAAAGGCACATTTCTTTCAAGTCCCATAAATGTAATTATCACTAGCTATATGACAACATGAGTTATAAAGAAAAAAATCATTTTTCCATTGTTATATATATCCTCTACAAGGTAACATGATGTTCAAGAGGATTTTTTTTTCCATCATCTCTCTCTCTCTCTCTCTCTCTCTCTCTCTCTCACACACACACACACACACACACACACACACACACACACACACACACACACACACACACACACACACACACACACACACACACACACACACACACACACACACACACACACACACACGCAAGGTGAGCAACAATCAATAATAATCTTTAAAAACTCTCCACCCCTTCTCTCATCAACCTTTCTCACTAACTCCACTCTCACTCTTTCTTTGAATTACCTCTCATTTCTCTCCCTCATCATCTCTTATTCAACTCGTTGTAACTAATCATTAATCTCTCTCTCTCTCTCTCTCTCTCTCTCTCTCATGAACTCTCATGGACTCTTCTTTATCATAAGTCACCACCCCTGGTCAGGTCATAAACAAACATATGTAATTTGATGGTCCTAGCCTTTGTTGACAACATGAACATTTGAACAAAGAAACAATAAGGGAGCATGCAACTTTTTGTAAAAGCATTGTCATGGAAATTATCAAAAAAAGAACCTGGCTATATGGCAATAAGGACACAACTGCAAAAATACAAACTTCTAAAAATGAAAAACAATGGCTCACAAATTTGTTCTACATCAATGGCATTGACAAGGCACAACACAATCCCAGTTTCATATGTAAATTCCTTGTACGGAAGCTTGCCCTAGATAGACTTAACAGTCCTGAATTCAGCCCCTTTCCTAACGATCAAGAAAACTCAATTACAAAAACTATCACATATGTTATGGAAAAGCTAATTGGGTTTTTACCCAATATCTTCTTGGGGAACGACTCCTTGCCATATCTACAAAGTCCACAAGGAGTCTTTTAGATGGATTACCAATGCGCATGACTGTTGCTTTACTAAACTCGCAAAATTCCTAACAAGAGCTCTTGGTATGTTGTCACCATTTCTCAAGGAGGGTGCAGGCCTTAAGGCAAAAACCTACAAGGGTATCCAAAATGTGGATACATGCTTATTTTGGCAGTGCGAGTCCTCGATTGATTTTTACCTCAGTCTACCATCAAAGATTACCAATGTATGGGGTTGCAGATATTTCTAAATGCTATGAAAACATACCCTTAGATGACACTGATGGGTTGAAAACCATCATGAATAAATCCGTTACTTATGCTTTCAAACATTCTAATAAGATGCTTCTGAATTTCAAATGGGAACAAGAAAGGGGCACCTTTAAGTGGTCATGGGCAAATAAAAAGTCAGAAGGGTGGTACAATATCGATGAAAACCTCTTATGCTTGTGGAATGCCTTCCTAATAGACAATTGTATTGTCAGATTAGGAAACAAAACCTGGAGATAGATTTGTGGTATACCGATGGGTTTTTCATGCTCACCTACATGGTGTAACTAGAATCTTGCGTTCTTTGATGCTCAATTTATTAAGAGACTAGCCAAGTTGGGGCTCAGAAAAGATATGAATGATTTATGTCACTCGTTTGGATATATTGATGACATTTGCTTCATTAATAATCCCATTATTGATGCATTTATGGATAAGAATCAGATTAGAACACCAGAAAACCCTTTATGGATTTATCCTCTAGAAAAGAAGTCTTGTGAAGCAAACACCACCAGTTTTCAGAACATTTCAATTACCTTAAATCCTGGCACTGAAGCTTATCAGCTCTCAAAGTTTGATAAAAAGACGCTTTTCAAAAAAATGGTTTTATGCGGGAAAAACTTTGCCTTATCATTAACAAATTGCTTTTGACTAATACTTTTTCAGGTTTGTCCTATGATCTACCACAGTGTATTAAAGGTCTGATGGTGGGCAGCTAGCTATCCCTTACGGGGAGCTAACTGCCCCTAAGGGATTCACTAGTTGCGGGTCGGTTGGTGGGTTCTCTCTCTCTCTCTCTCTCTCTCTCTCTCTCTCTCTCTCTCTCTCTCTCTCTCTCTCTCTCTCTCTCTCTCTCTCTCTCTCTCTCATGGACTCTTCTTTATCATAAGTCACCACCCTTGGTCAAGTCATGAACAAACATATGTAATTTGATCGTCCTAGTCTTTGTTGCCAACCCAACCATGTATGATGCTTTTCAAAAAGTAATTTCCCACCAATTTTGGCTGAAAGGGAGCTTCCACGATACTTGCTACAAAACCACTATATATAACTTGTTCTCGAATGAGTTTTCTCTACTATACGGTGGGGAGAAGGTTGGGAAATATGCTCACGATAGATATCGTGCCCTACATGGCTTGAAATCATCCGCTTCTACTTTATGGTATGTGGTTCTGCTCATTTCATATCATTGCTTTCATCTCTTTGCTACAATACGAGTGGTATCCAGCTTTTTGAGTGATAAACGTGATGGTATGGATCCATTGTCCAGCGATAAGTCAGTGAGGGTTCATACATACTTTTGTATGGCATTTTTCATAAATACTATCCGCTATCACCAGCGATGAACCGTGCTCAATATTGTAGAAGTTCTTTGAAGATATATGAGTTGTTGTCCAACGATGGACCTGCAATAAATTTTCTTGAGTTATGTACTCAAAAAATGGACATATATGGTATGTTGTCCAGCGATGGACCAACGACCAATGCTTCTTTCCACATACTTTTTAAGCATGATAATGATAGGTATGCATCACATATTGTGGATTGAGACAAAAGCTTCTTAATGACCAGTGATGAAGCACTTCATACGTTATGAATGGTTGTGTGTATTCAAACTCTTTATCGTAGATATGAAAGGTTGGTTTGATAACTACAGTATACAATAGACATTACTATCCTTCAAAGGACAATATGAATGTTTGGTTGTTCCATAAGTAACGAAAGGTGAACCTGTTTGCTATCATACGTTTGAATGGTTGCGATTTCAAAGGGAATACTATTGTGTCTAAGCACTAACAGATAAAACTTGCGCTCTTTGTAGCATCAAATATTACTACTAGCTTCATTTTCGATTAGGTTAGGTTTCAAACCATATAAGTGTTTGCACAGGTATGCACATTAAACCATTCGCTTCGGACTTATATAAGCAATGATTAGTAAGGCTTTCCTTAACATGCTTAGTATCGTTTTTACAGTATCTGACAATAACATTATAAATGATTTGATTCTAAAGAAGGCAAGAGCACTCGAGGGACTAACATGGCATCCTCTCAAGAAGTCACTTCTACGATCATCCAAGTATGAGTTTTCCGAACAGTTTTCAGATTTTGCAAGCACCACCTATGCTCAAAAGGGAATGTGTCTCTTTACAAATATATTCCATTCTCGGTGACTCATAATGATCCTAAATACATAAATCAGTTGGTTCTTAGTCAGTTCGACTATATCACTTCATAAATGACGTAACTACTCTCTAGAGGTATATAATGACACCTACGCTGTCCTAGTGGGAACATGCTCCACAAGTGTGAGATTTACTCATAAACAAGAAGATACAAAATAGAAAATCACAGAAACCTCACCAATAAGATGTAGCCTATCCAATACAAGGTCTTGAAAAGCCATGGGTTGGATATGGAGTTACGATAAACTTTTACTGTACCTTGTTGGTTTATGAATAAAGGCTTCAAAGGGTTTGGTCTTGCTTTGTCAAGAGGAGCTATGTGAAATTGTGTATCTCTCTCTCTCTCTCTCTCTCTCTCTCTCTCTCTCTCTCTCTCTCTCTCTCTCTCTCTCTCTCTCTCTCTCTCTCTCACACACACACACACACACACACACACACACACACACACACACACACACACACACACACACACACACACACACAAAGTGAACAACAATTAATGCTAATCTCTAAAAACTCTCCCCCCTTTTCTCATCAACATTTCTCACTAACTCCACTCACTCTTTCTTTGAATCATCTTTCTCATTTCTCTCCCTCATCATCTCTTATTCAACTATTTGTAACTAATCATTACTATATACATCATCTCTCTCTCTCTCTCTCTCTCTCTCTCTCTCTCTCTCTCTCTCTCTCTCTCTCTCTCTCTCTCTCTCTCTCTCTCTCTCTCTCTCTCTCTCTCTCTCTCACTGAGAGACATAAATACACATTCACTCATTGTCATTATCATTAACATTCTCTTTCACATGGTCATCACTCATAATCATCATTTTCATTTTTCTTTCATGCCTCATTTCCCATCATCATGATCATCTCTCCTACTCATCATTTCTCATCTCGCTCATATCATACCTCACTCATTATTATCATCATCATCTCTCACGATTCTCTTTCTATCTCAACATCACTTCTCACTCATTACCTCTAATCAATTCTTGAGAATCCATCATCCTTATTGATACCTCACTTATCTCCTTCTCACTCATTAACTTTTATATCAAAATTATATCTCAACATCTCAAGCATCTTTAATTACATCTCCTTCTCTCAACACTTTTTTTCTTTAAAGTTCCACGTGAACTCCCTATGTCTCTTGAATATCCGCACGTGTACACACAAGCTCACCTTGACTCATCATCTCTCTTTCCCACATTTATCGCAAATTTTCTCACTCATCAGGATGATAACTTTTTCTCAATTAGCATATATTAATAAATTCTTTGGCAATCATCTCTCCCGTCATCATCATCATCATCTCTCTCTCTTTCTAGTTTCTCTCTTTCTTTCTCTCTCTCTCTCTCTCTCTCTCTCGATCCATCGCTAGAGTTCTCTCTCTAGAACTTTCGAGGTCACGAAGATTTTGGAAATTGCCCTTTCAACTGCCCGTCGATGAAGGTTTAGGGCACACGTTGCCCAATAAAAATTCATGATTCAATTTTTTTCTACAACAGCCCTCTCTCTCTCTCTCTCTCTCTCTCTCTCTCTCTCTCTCTCTCTCTCTCTCTCTCTCTCTCTCTCTCTCTCTCTCTCTCTCTCTCTCTCTCTCTCTCTCCCCAAGCCAATCCATGTTATTCCACGAGGATAAAATATGCTAGATGTGTTCATTGGGAGAGGTTGATATGAGGAGCACTCATTTTTAGATGTCATGTTTACAATGAGATCCATCTCTCTTATCACCTATGAGGATCCTAGATGTGTTGCCCTCATGATACATGAGATGTCCTTGTTGTGGAGAGATTTGTGCCAGTATGATTCGTCAAAATCTCAGATCATAGCTTCCTTCTCTAGAAGACAATCATGTGAAGATCCAACCATTACTACAAAAGACCATCATAGAGATTAGAGACAACGTATTGCACACCACCCACTTGTTGATAGAGCCTCTAGACGTACCACGACATCCCACACCAACTGGAGTCAAACAAAGACACAATTGTCATCAACGCTCTTCTACCAAGTTGGCTCTTTATGCTATAATATCATCAAGAGATCATATCACAAATTTCTTTAGTCATATTAGTTGAGATAACATACACATATACATCACTTGTGCAAGCACATTGTAGCATATTGTAGCTATCTAGAGTTGTTATTTTCTTCCTCATATTACCTTCAAACTTTATGTAATTTTGTTTATTGTTCGGAGACTTTCATACGCTCCCTTAGTTGCAATACACATTTTAAAGGTACATCCTCCATGCCTTTTGGCATCAAGACATTAATAAATCTCTCTCTCTCTCTCCCATCATCCATCATCAATTTTTTTGTTGACTACCATCATCAACTCTTTCACACATCATCTCTCTTCATCATCATCATAATCTCTCTCTCTCTCCCAATTGACCTTGCTCATCACCTCTCATTATTACTAGGTCTTTATCACCTGTCATAGTCAAATCTTTCATTCTTATTATCTCTTGTCATTGTCATCATAGTCTCTCTCCCCTTTCATCTCTTCATCATCATTATCAACTATCTCTCCTCATATCTCTTTTCATTATAAAGTTTCTCACTACAAATTTCCACAATCCTCTCACACACTCTCCATTTAAACACTCCCTCTCTCTATCCCTCTCAAATACATAATGGGAGATAGTGGACAGAAGGTGCACAGTAAATAGAGAAGGGAGTGCAAATTCCAAGAGGTTTTCTTTTACTTTGAAATGGGTTTCCATGTGAGAAATGAATGATCATAAATTTTCCTTTTTGGATTGGGTACTTCTAAAGCACATGCACACAATCCCAAATTAGTCCATCCTATGTCCTACACGTAACCTTAAGCAAGACTTTTAAACTTTCTCATATTTTCGATAGGAAACTTATTGTTGCTTCTCAAGCACATGCATGAAGTCTTAGGAGCATTAGTCCATCCTAAGGACTACCTAATTCTAGACATGGTTCTTCATTCTTCTTCTTAGCTCTAAAGAAACCATGCATCCACATTCAATCTTAAGATCATTAGACAATATACTAAGCTCTATTTGAAAGCATCACATGAAGGTTTTCATTTTCTTCAGGTGATTACACATCAAATACCAACACATATTTACAAGATCATTAGAATAAGCCAGCACTACAAATCAAAACATTTTGCATGTCTCTTGAACATGATGAAACATGTATCCTGAACATGGTGAAAGATTCTTTATTCTTAGGGAAATCTTTCACAAATTGAGTGTCAATATAAAATAGTAAGGGATATCAAAAACTTATGTGCTTAAACAATAGGGAACTTCCTTAATTGTTTACACTCCTTTGATGCATGAAGCGTTGTCCTCAATGGAAATTTTCGTGTTGTGGGCTTAAAAGGTGTGGATATCCTTCAAAAAAGCTCTCTTCCATCCACCTAGCAATCATAAAAGAAAAGAAAAAATTTAGTACATCTTAAAATGAAATGAAACTTTTCACATCATTCCAAGTATTACTTTGATCCCAGTACCTTACAATCGTTGCCCCTTCAAGTTCCTCTTTAGAAGATCAGCACCATTCTCATAGGGCATCTCCTAGTTGTGGGGAAATTGCTTATTCAAAAACACTTTGACCAATGTTTTAATAGATACTCAAGTGTCGCACTTCCTCACTTGATGATGTCATAGGCCAATCTTTTTCTTGGCAATGCAAAATCATCTCAATTGTGTTTCTGATTTTGTTTACTTTATTTATTTAAAATTATTTTGCCATTCATAGGATTGCCCTCTCCAATGGCGTGCTTAACTAATGGCTTTTTTATTTACACAAAATGATTGATAGATGGATGGAGATGTTTCAAACAAGTAAACCATAGCTTTGAAAAAAGTTACCATATCAAGTGAGTAGATAGAAGTACAAAAATGAGTGCAAAAGGACTTCAAAGAACTAGAGAATTGGCAGCTAAAGAAGTCAAAACACACCTAGTTTGTTGCAAAAGTAATGACCACTAAGGATAGGTATATACCAATTTGGAGCATTTGCAAATTTTGGCAAAAGCAAAAATGTGATTTGAATCCAAACAAAATAGCAACCCTCATAGTTGCTAATCACATCAACTATACATGCATTTAAAGAAAGGAGAGTGCTCTATGGGAGCTCCTACAAATTGTAGATGTAACTAAGATATATCCAAAGTACTACAAATAGCAACAAAAGATTTCGCATAAAGACAATTGCTCACTTGAAAACTCTAAAACAAAGAACGTTAAAGTCTGCAAGTGTCATGTTCCCCAAGTCCAAGAACAGAATTTCAAAACATGATGCAAGCATCATGCCAATCATCCAGATAGATCTTGTGAAATAAATAAATTTTGATCTACAACAAACACATTAGGTCGTAAAAAGAAATTCCAACAAAAGTCACAAACAGTTGATGATTCAAAAAACCATTATTCAACATGTGGAAGCTCCGCATTTGATAGGCCCATTATCTCTTTCATTATGCCCTATCTCTCAACAATCGTCAAATGTTGGAAAATGCACAGAAATTACATACCCATGTTTGCTTCTTGGATTATCGTGTGTGAATAATATTGTTCCAAAAGCAAAGGAGAAAGGCACGTTTCTTTTTGTTCTCTGAACCATGATGAGTTGTGTGGCCACATGAGATTCAAAAAATTCTCCTCTTTCCATCACTGCATACATTCTCTATGTAGTAACATAAAATTCAACAACTCTCTCTCTCTCTCTCTCTCTCTCTCTCTCTCTCTCTCTCTCTCTCTCTCTCTCTCTCTCTCTCTCTCTCTCTCTCTCTCTCTCTCTCTCTCTCTCTCTCTCTCTCATTCCGAAACCTTTAAAAAACCCTGATCCTAAAAAACTAAAAAATTACGCACTCTGTCTCTCTCGATCACGCTCTCGCGTTTCTCACCATGCATATAAATCTCTCTCTCTCTCTCTCTCTCTCTCTCTCTCTCTCTCTCTCTCTCTCTCTCTCTCTCTCTCTCTCTCTCTCTCTCTCTCTCTAGAAAACACTCTTTCTTTGGAACATTCCAAAAAACATATCCACCATCGCCCGTAATAGCTCTGCGACCCATCAATGAAATTTTAGGGCTCACGTGGCCCAATTAAAACGTGAGAATCGTGTTTTGTCCATCACTGCGAACATTCTCTATCAACTTACAAAAGCACACACACACACACACACACACACACACACACACACACACACACACACACACACACACGAGTTGATCCTATGTTAATTTTTGGTGTTCGGAACTTATAAAGATGTCTATCATTATCTAAGACATTGTTTGAAATGTGAAGCTAATAAAGTTGAGAATTTATTTAATTTGGTTCATTATACTGCTTACCTATACTAGAAGGGATATGGAAAGATATTTTGGTAGGCTTTAGCAACATAATGTTATATGGGTGATAAACTTGCAAAAATGGCTCACTTTAGTCCAACTCATAAAAATATGGATTTACCTACTATAGCTTATTGTTTATTCAAACTTTCATAGTTTTGGCTTTTGGACTACTATGTGTAATAAGCTAGAAGTGCAATTGAAAATGAATATTTTTGATAATTCTAAGATGGATAGACAAACTAGAGCTAATTAGGCTTTACAAGACATGCTCAAGGTGTAAGTGATTCTTAAGAAAACATAGGAGGAGCGATACTCAACATTGTTGGAGTTTGCATAAAATGACAAATTTTTTTTACAAAAATGACTCATTTTGGCCTTATTGGTGGTTTTAGGCCAGCTAGTGCTTTTACAATAGACATGTCTCAAAAAATGCTAATGTTGTTAAATTCTAATTCAAAGAAATATAATGCTTGAGTTGGCAAAGCATTTTAAAGGACTCGGCTTTTCCAAAGATGGAGCAGTGTTACAAATTATCCCCAAGACAATGTGGGTCCTAGAAAATTCTTAAGAGATATATGACGTCTATCAATAGTGTTACCTTGGATATTATGAAACTAGTTGGCTAATCACTATAAGATGACCACACACAAACAATTGACAAACACTTTGTTACCACCTATCCATATCGCTAGTGACTCACCCCATGCACTGAAGTTGTTGACACCAATCGTCCCAATCAAGTCTCCAACGATAACCAGTGCCACATGCAACCGGCCATCACGCTTAACTCTCACTAGTGCACATCCCTTGGTTGGAGATACATCCTAGCTATGCACATGCTCGTACCATCCACCAACTCCCAAGTACACTGGATAAATGATAATGGGCTCTCTCACCTCCACGTAGATAGTACTAGTGGGTCCCCCTTATTGATTCGAAATTGTTCACACTCTTGAATGTATGCCTGTACATGGCCCTTCATTTTTTGGCCTAAGGCAACAAAAAAAAATTGCAAAACTTTAAAATACTAGTCTATTTCCACAAATGTATAAGTACATAAGATAAACAACAACAAAATGCTGAGACGGTCAAAACCCCTAGTAGGCAGTAGTCGAGAAAGGGGACGTGGATCCATCAAAAACCTATTGATTCTGCACCGTCCATATCTTCGAGAGGATTGAGAGCCTGCACACATGCCAGAAGGTTAGAGAACAGTGATCCCTGAGTTGCGAGTCACCCAACAGTATGGTGTTAACCACAAGTGGTGGAGGGGATCCCCAACGATTGATAAGATGTGCAAACTCCACCCAAAGATCCCCGCGATAGTATAAAACAGGGCTCCATAGTTTCCTCCTCCAATTGGTAAACCGGGCAAAGGCAGTCGCTTAGGAAGGGCCATTTGGCCAATAGAGACAAGGATTTAGTGAGAATTTGATATCTAAGTTTGCCTATCAGGAGGGAGTGGGCAATGAGGAATCTTTTTATGCCAAAGAGAGAGGGGGTCAAAGAGGGTAGCACGATAGCCAAGGTACGAAGAGTCAAGGCATGGCTCCCAACCCTCTAGGCTGGAAGAGGGATCACCACTAATATGCAGGCCAAGAGCGAAGAGGGAAGCGAAGTCTACAAGGGAATGCATATTGGAAAACAGCCCTGAGTCAGGGAGGATCTGGCAAGGGGGCACATGGACAAGTTGACGTAGAGTGCTAAGACCTTTATGATCCAAGGCAAGAGACAATCGTGGACGGGAAAAGAAGAGGGGAGGGGAACAAGCAACTTGCAAGAGGGAGTAGAAGCAGGGGGGAACGGCTGAGGCCAAGGCCATGAAGGAGAGAAGAAAAAAATGCCAATGCTGGGAAGGGCAAAGGAGGGAGCAAGCGACGAAGTACTAAGGACTTGTTTTTAAGGGAAGGATCAAGAATACCAAGGCCACCATCAGTCATAGCGGTTGTGCAAACCGACCAAGATAGCAGGAGCCATTTGTCAGCCGAAAGGAAGCAACGAAGCAGTTTAGAAAGGATGTTGTGGAGAGCTTGAGTGCCAACAAAGATGGAAGAAAAGAAGACTGATATGGGTTTAGCACGCAAGAGACAAAGCCAAGATCCAGCGGAAGAGACATAGAAGTGGTCAAATCTAGCACAACGGAAAGTGCAATCTATATGCCCAAGATGTGTCTTGCATTGGAGCTGTCATGACATTCATGCAAGATATACACTCATATACCAAATATCATGAAACTAACTAGTCAATTTCTGATCACACACAAAAAGTGACAAATGCTTTGCCACCACCCATCCATGGAGGCACCACCGACTCACCCCCGTGCACCCAAAGTGTTAACACCAACTGGCCTAATCAAGCCTCCAACAATAATTGATGTCAGATATCACCGACCAATGTTCTTGCCTCTCATTGACAAACATCTCCATGGCTACAAATTTACTTTGATTATGCACATGCTCGTACCATCTCACAACTCCTAGGTAGATTGAAAGAATAATAATGGGCTCTCCCATGTCTATATACATAGTACGAGTAGTTCTCACTTCAAGCACAATCTATGCTTAGATCTGACACAAAAAGCCCCGAGGTGCTAACATGTGGTACTAACAATATAAAAAATGTCCGACCAGCATTTTGTCTTTTACCAAGGTTGTCACTTTAAGGCGTGTCGAAACGGTATACAACATAAAAATCATAAACTTCATCATGTTTTATATGGGATTTACACAATGGAGATAATTTGTTGACTGATGGATTTGCTTGTTTTCAACATCATGAGAAGATACCAACTAGTGAGAGAATTGGATCAAAGACAAAGGCATATCATAAATATTTACTCCATGAGTACTTGTTTGCATGGCACAATAGACATCAATGGCACTACCTGGGAGACCGCGCTTAATATATGTGCACAATGCCCACAGTTTCCCATAAATGCTGATATTCCATAAGGGAAGGGATATCATATCATTCTATATCATTATCTCAATATAAAAATGTAAAATTATAATTGTAAGAAAAACAGCTAAGTCAACAACTTCTGATAATTTTGTAAATGGATGTCATGAACTAGACTCTTCATGCATAAGAGGAGAAGATTGACATGCTCTAAACCTATGCCCTAACCTCTTACATAGCATGTTAACTATCTTGAAGTGACATGCTTATGATTGGCATAGGAGTATTAGGTCTTATATAAGACCTTGTTCGACTACCTAGAATGTAGGGCTTGTTCGATTAAAAGAGCACATGTCATACATAGTCAACCCTAAATAAATGTTACCTCTATATATGTTACTCCTATCTATTACTTAGTTTTTTTACTCCTAAGAATTTTACATAGTAAAAGTGTTAATTATTATCTGTTAACATAATTTACTCCCACATTAAAGAACCAAACCTTGAATAAATGTTATTTTACACAAATATGGGGGCTACAATGCTTTAGGATTTAAGGAGTCATAAAAAATGCTTTCAAACCCGTCAATAGGGCTTTCAATAAACACGTCATATTTTTTTTAGGGCATTTTGCTAGGCAAACCCCCATCACCACTCCTCAGGTCCATGAGGATAACTAAGGCCCAGGCACGACCCGACCTCTATTATGTATTCTTTCAAAGAGGATGTAAAGGTTTCTTCCTCTCCTTTGGGAACGACCCATAAGTTTCCATCATGAAAATGTCCTATTATTTCCAGATTGTTCTTTCTGGGTTTCTATTGAATGTAAAGAAGCTTCAACGATAAGTACGATATGTTATTAATTTTCCAACAGTTGCCCAACACAAGGATGTATAGGTTTTTTCCCTCTCCTTTGGGAACAACCCATAAGTTTCCATCATGAAAATGTCCTACTATTTCCGAATTGGTCTTTTTGGGTTTCTATTAAACGTAATCCATTTTTTAATTGCACATCAATATCCCTCTATATGTGTTAACCCTCTCCATTAGTTAGATTTTTCTTACTCTCGAGGCCTAACATTTATCCAAGGTTAGCTTTATTAGATGAGAAACTTGGTCCAATACTTGAATGATAGTGATCTAATGATTATAGCAACTTTTGCGTACTTAAGCTTATGCGTCAAGGTGTTGCCAAGTGGCAAGTACTATTGGTTGAGTTACATGGCCTTAAATAACATTTGCTGGACTGACCACCTAAAATGTAGGACTTGCCCAGTCAAAGAGACATCATATGTAATATGAAAAACTTGGTGAAATAGATTAGTGACAATGGTCTAACGATTTTAGCAACTTTTGATACTTGCTAATGTGTAAATGTTGGTGATTGAGTTACACGTGACACATGTCAACTTAGAATGTGTCAAGGTTAAATGGATGCTTGGGGGAGTTTATGTGCTGCAACAAAGGTTGGAACAAAACTTGCAACAGTGCTCTCTTAGGATATTATGCTTATAATTTGAAAATAGATTGTTCAAATGAAAGATTTTGCTTCTATCTTGTGTATTCAAGCTGTAGACAATTTCTCTCTTGTTGAATCACATTTGTCACATGTAAGCTTCGAATGTGTCAAGGTTACATGGGTGCTCGAGGGGGCTTATGTGTAAGCCTTGGCCCAACATCCATCATTCATTTCTATGCAGCAAAGGTTGGCAGAAGATTTGCAACAATGCTCTCTTACTGTTTTACGATATATAATATGCAAAGAAATCAATAACATAAAGAGCTGTGTATTTGAATTGTAGACAGTCAATGAGTCTCTCTCTCTCTCTCTCTCTCTCTCTCTCTCTCTCTCTCTCTCTCTCTCTCTCTCTCTCTCTCTCAACCATAATCATTCAAAAACCAAGTAACATACCTTTCACTATGTGTTTCCTCCACAAACGTTGTTACTTCCGCCAATCTTGTTGACTCCTCAATCAAAATTAATGTCTCATTTTTCTCCATATCTGGTTGAGCTTGCTCTCTCTCTCTCTCTCTCTCTCTCTCTCTCTCTCTCACACACACACACACACACACACACACACACACACACACACACACATCCCCCCACAATCTCCTATCCCTCCCAAGTAGATATTTGCATGTGAACGACATTATGGTTATGCCCATGCAATATCTTTTTATGCCAAAACATGTCACCATATATCCACCCTCTAGCTCACTTGATTTTGTGTGGATATATGATCCACTCGTGGAAGGTTCCATGAACACAAATTCAAATTTGGCAACCTATCATCGACATTCCCAACACCCAAGTCACTTAGAAAGTGTTAAAATTGCAAGCTTATATCCGCAAACATCTACACATGTTGTGCGCGGTCCATGTGGATACCTTCATTCCCACACAGATATGGGCATCAACACAAAAGTGGTATTGTGTGTTTGTCTGTTTTCATGCAATCCAAAGAAGCAAATTTGGCATTTGCCTCATGAAAAACATTAAACATGCACTTCAATATCTCCACATCTCCCATTAAACACCACTATATCGAAATCACATACTCATACATTGCAAAATCTTCTTGCAATATTGGCCACTTTGCTAAACGCCCGATCATAACCTATAAAGAACAAGAAAATAGCGATTAGAAAACTGAATCACCGGATGTATAGCAAGTTCAAAAAAGCTTACTAGACGGATCTCAAAATACTTGATATTCGCCAAATGTCATTTTTCCAATGCACATTTAACTCATAAATTTTTCTTTTATCAAGTACTATATTCATAAATGTACTTAATTCTTTTTTTCTTGTTCTTTGATCACTTCAGGTTCATCTATCCTTGATGACAAATTGTAATTTTCCATCAACCTTTTCTTTTGTGTTCATACGATAATTCAAACATTAAAACTAATAGATATGTACACCTTTGCCTGAAAAATTTCATTCTAGTTTGACCTTCAGGTATGAACACCCAACAGCTTGCATTGTATCGATTTTAGTTTTACAATTGTATTATAACTATCACATTTCTTTTCATTCAATTATGTAATATTCATCACTGTTTTCTACATTGTATATTTGACATGTGGTAATATAACTTTTCATCTCCAAGACAATCTTAAAAAAAATGATTTATCCTCCTTCAATAACATATAGTATATGATGTGACATAGCGTTTTGAAGCCGATAATTACTACAGCATTTGGTTAACTCTAAACCTTCTACTGTCAGATACGTTGAGAAGCCCAAGTCTCCAACATGAAATTCTAGGTTCACTCAACAGCTGAATACACGTAACAGATGTAAGTCCAATTTAACTCACTTCAAAAGATCTAATCCTTGGGGAGTGTCGCTACAAGGAAATTATTTTCAAGCTTGAATAACTGTAAAGCCAAACTATGTTATACAATGTCCAAAGGTAGGGTTTTTCTAGTCTCACCAAACCACCTCGACTCTTGAAATCAACAAGCATAACTAAACATTTGAAAGAACACGGTAATTCCAAGTTCTGGCATGCATCTCTCTAATTAGTTCAAATGAAATACATTTATTTTGACATGAAAAATAGGACCTCCTTTTGGAAGCAATTCTATATGCCATATTGGCCCGTGTGCATGGCCCACATCCTGAACTAATAGTAGGAAGTTTAACCAACACTACATATTTTGTGCAACAATCCAACTGTGGAATGCTCCGAGTAAGGTCTTCCTCACAATCTCTTCCACCTGCTTGGGCTTGTATGCTTGGTCCCCCTGAGAATTATTAGTAGTAAATGTCTGAATATATGAACATTCTTTCCACTTCTGTCATCCCAAGAATCCAAAATATGGATTCTCTTTTAACTCAAATGGGCCAGAGTGTGGCCAGATCGAAGGACAGCAACCTTTCTGGAGTCCTGATCTTGAATTGCCAACTCTAAGAGAGATTGTGACAAGCCATGGCATTAAAAACGAATAAGTTCCATTAAAGCTTGAACATCCACTTCACTTCTAGATTACTTGATCTTTACTGCCCTCTTAGATGTTGTGATTTATCCAATTTGTAAACTGCAAAATGTTCCCCTTTGAATGTTAAAAGGCACCAATTGCCTGTGTTAAGCTCCAAGAAAACATCACATGTCAATTTCGACATACTTGCTCTGAACTCTTTAAGAAAAGTTGACACTCCTGAGACTTGGTTGTTTGGACACTCCTAGGAGTGGTTTCACAACGAAGGTGGTTTTGTTGCTAGTAAATATTTGAGACTGTCGCAATTTGTGGTTTGTCGTTAGTCCTACCACATGTGCAATCTGTGAGCGAATATTACCGGTTCTATCTAGCGTGATTAATGTGAACATAACGAATCAATGCATACAAAAAGAAGAGCACACTAGAAGTAATACTAAAATAACAGGCATAAACTTTGTATCATCTTCTTATATGTCCAGGATAGAGCATATAACAAAAACGAACTGCATAATCCAAGTATGATCTCCAATTAGTGAAAAGCAAGCATGATCTCCAATTAGTGAAAAGCGTGAAAGGAGATGAGAAATATCAATAAAGCTCCAATATTCACAATACTGCAAAATTCTTACATTTGAAGGTATAGTTACATTTATTTCTTATAATGGACCCTCACTCGCTTGGTGCTTCACTAGAAAATCAAACCGATAAGAGCATTCCTGAAATTTAGCTCCATGTCACTACTAGATGTTAGAATAAAAGTAGCAAGTATAAGGTGTTCATCAACTAGTTTACGAGTAAACAATTTATGTATTTAAACAAATAAAATGTTTAAGCTCAGGCGAGACACACCCATCGAGCTATTCTGAATCCTCTCAGATTTTCTTTCTTAGCTACACAACTCAAGGTACAAGCTTAGATTTCTGGCTTCCAGCTAAAACAAGTTACAACCTTTTTTACCTTTTGTTACTTAACTTTGAATACCATAACAGGTCTTAACGTTGAGGATAATCATGCTTCCACGACGTTACATCCAACAGTTCTCGCTCCTTGTGTTTGGCTTCCAACTGTAGCAGTACAATCTGAAACATAAAATACAAACTGAGCAAGAACACAAGTATGAAAAATCATGAAAAACACACCAACTAGAGCTCAAGCATTTTACTTGAGGGCTTGTAATCAATAGCAACACAATTTCCATTTCAATTATCACCATATCACAACAAAAACAGTAAAATAGAACTTCCAAACCTCGTAAAATGGCGCCAAATTACAACATTTCGTTGGATCTGCCATAGAATGTTGATTCATTCATCCCTAAGCCACCCCTCAGGTGGTCCACAGCACTAACATGAAAAGACCACAAAAGTAGACTCCCATTCTCCTTGTCATCCATTTTCTTCACATGGCAAGGGACAGTGATCGACCAGCTGTCGCCAACATTGAACCAGTGTAATCTCGCACGGCCAGAGAAAGAAGCAGCATCAACAGGAGGCTGATCATTCAAGAATACAAGAGAAACATCTTTGGCTAGCTGCTTGGATGAGCCGTTTAAATGCTCAGGCACACCAAATCCAACTGAGTTCTGCGGCGGCTGTTGCTGCTGGCCAACCATATTCTTGTAAGCTGCATTGACCCATAGAACACAATTACTCCCATCGGATATGAGACAAGGTAGTGCAGCTTGATCCATCTGCTCCTTCGCTATATCCAGGGTTTTAGGCAGAGGAAACAATCTGTTGACTTCTGTGATGCATTCCAGACAAATGGTGGATCCAACAGGCCGAACCGGATGGGGTACAATAGGCCTGCAATCTGATGCATCCATATCTTCTACAGGAAGTTCTTCCTCAGGATTCGGTGAGGGTTTCTGGAAAACCATCTTCTTCAAGAAACCCCAAAGCACTGCTCTGCATCTGGGGGCCAGAAAATCAGGCTGCCGGAATGTGAAGCAGGTAAGACCTGTAGGCACCCCCAGATGATCAATGTATGCTCCCCTTTCCTGCTGCCTCCTGCTCATCCTGTCAGCTATGGCCTTCTTAAAAGAAACATTAGCCCACAGGATTTGGTACTGCTCATCAGTGAGCAAAACCGGGTCAGAAGAAGCCACATATGTTTGTTCTAGGTAAGAGGCATCGATCAGAGGTGGGCTGCTGCCATTTCTGGCAGTGTATTGTGCCCATGCCAAATGGAAACTCGCGCCGCTATCCGCTTCCATCGCCGTTGCCAGGCCTATTCTTTCAACAGCTTCACTCGTTGCAGTTCTATTCTCAGCGAAAGCACCAAAAGAAGTTTTACTTTGATAACTTTCTTGCTCTGCACTTCCGCAGGTGGGAGATAGACTCAACTGGATCATGCCACCCGAACTATAGTCGTCCAACGCTTCCATGCTCAAAGCTGCAGCATGTCTTGATAAGGAGGTAGTATTGGGTGATGATGCTGCATAAGGCGTGCATTCGCGCAGAGGCGTGTCTGGAAGCAAAGATAAGGTGACTAGATTCTTTCTCATGGTTTTGGGGGCGCTGCTGGAGTCACTTCCCTCGGCAAAATGAAGAGCAGGAATGAGTTGTACTTGCAGGCTATCGTCTCCGTAGGCGCTACAAGTGGTGGAACAGAGGTTGGAAATCATGCTGCTAGATTCAGACGCCGAGGAAGGAAGCGCAATTCCACCTTTTCCACTATACTGCAACTTGCTCGCATCTCCTGCATCCGAAAGAATGGCTACAGGAAACATTTTCGCAGCTATTTGCATGGAAGCGCTGCCATCAAACACCGCTCTGCTTTCTATTGGCTCCATGGGAGAGGCAGGAACGCATTGATAACTCGCAAACATATCAGACGCCGCTACACTGAGAGGCGTTCTTGATCCCTCCCCTCCATGTGAAAAATGCACACCTTCCATCCGCGGAAGAGTGAAGATGCTAGCAGAGTTTTGATCGTGCCTGCGAGTGGGGTCGCACCCTATCTCAACTGAGGGTTTTCTCTTGGTATTCTTGAAAGCGGAGCTGTTATCCAAGACGCGCTTCCTGGATCTCCTTCTGGGCTGAGTATACTCGCCGGATGTGCTCGTTTTGCTGCACCTATCGTTGGTGACAGACGACGCAGACTGTGGATCTGTGTCGGTTTTGGGCAGCGAAGGCTTGGGAGCAATAGGTCTGTAACGCGATAAGATATGGCTTGCCCTGGAATAAACCATCGCTGCTGGCACGGCAAAGCGACTTTCGCCATGGCCAGGGTGCTCCATCGCAGCTGCTGGTTAGTTAGAAAATCTAACTCATGAAGAAGCAAAGCAAGCATAACCTTTTCAAGGCAGAGCAAGCATAAGCTTGTGAAGGCAAAGCAAGCATAACCTTTTCAAGGCAGGGCAAGCATAAGCTTGTGAAAGCAAAGCCAAGAATAGCAAAGCATGCATAACCTTGTGAAGGCAAAGCAAGCATGAACTTGTGATTTTGAAGGCAGGGATCAATTCCACCTTAAAAAAAACAGAAACAGAATGATTGCTATAAACTTGATACAAATCAAAAATTCAAAGACTACAGGTGAGAATATGTACGCCACCGAACCCATTTGCACAGCAAAGAACACCTGATACAGTAAGTCGACATGTTCACAAGGGGGAAGCAAAAGGGAAAGGAAAGTATGGCAAATGGGCAGAGGATCGGCAGAAAGATTATGCAGAAAAGCTTGTTGTCATCAAAAAGCGGTGTTCTGGGCAGGTAAACACCGAGATATTGCAAGCATTCCAGAAGTCATTCTGAAGGAAAAGAAGACAATTCACAAAACCGGAGCAAGAGAGTAAGAGATTGTCTGAAGCAACCCATCTCAAGTGAAAAGCAAAGCATACTGATGCAAGCAAATATAGGCCCAGCAGCTTTCTGTTAAAAGGCATGGAGTACAGGCGTGCAGATGTAGCAGCAGCTATAGCTGTGGAATGCTGCAAGTGCAAAGTCTTCAGAAAAAATCAGCCATGGTGGTGATTTGTAGGTAACTGTGATGGATAGTTGCCTTTAAGAAAGGGGGCAGCTCTCTCTGGTCCATTCCTGGCCACTGCTTTTGTCCGGGGGGCCGCCCTTAGTGCTGCTGCCTCACCCTCTTTTTGTCTGCGCTGCCCTTACTGCTCACTTCTTCTCTTTTGTTTTTTAGAATCTTGCTCTCATTTCTTACAATGCCCAATTTATTTTCTTTGTACACCAACTTCCATCAATTTTATTCTTGCTAGAGGGAGGGCATATGCCCCTCGTTGACCCTGGATTGGGCAAAAGTGACGAGCCCCCTCACAAAAATCAAGCAATCCTAGAGAAAAAACTTTCGATAACACCGACTCTCAACCCCTCGCCTCAAGGTAAGAGTTGCAAATATCGCCACAAAATCCCCCACCCCCTTTGGCGGTAGTTAATATGCACACAAGATGAGATGTCTGGGCCAATCCGCGGGCCCAAGAACCTCCATGCCTTAAATCATTTTCATTTTGGGTTGGTTAGGTTGTTGATTCTTACACCTTTGCCTCATGGCTAGCTGTGAATGGCCGTCACCACTAACCATTCAGCCAATCCAAGAAAGGGCCTCCTAATAACCTTGTGTGCTCCTTGCAAGTTTCAAAGGACTATATGCCTTTCAAAGGAACTCAAAACATTCCATAGCTTTTCATTTGAAAGGCAATTTCAAAAAGCATCCTTGTGTTTGAAATGTAAATTTCAGTTATTAAACTTCATGCCCATTTCCTAATTGAGTTGCATAAGAGTTGCTAGCATGTTTGTGTTGGTTTATGTAAACTCCCATCCCAACTCTAAGAACTTTGCACTCCAAATTAGTGTTTTTCAAAAATTAAAAATTACAGATAGATCAATTGTTAAAATCCACATTTTATTATTTTGTTTTAAGATTTTAAATCAGTCAACTAATTAAGTTATAGGTTTTTTTTTTAATTTTAGCCTTTTATTGGTTTCATAGAAATCTTTTGGGCTTTTTATAAGGTTGGTTTAAAACCTTTTTACGAGCACTGCTTTAAACGTGAGCTGGTTGTCTCGCAAATATGTTGTTGATGGTAATGCGGTGTATGGGCCGAGTTGTTGACTGCAGCTGAAAAAGGTGCGAATCCAGATCACAGTGAGGATGGATATATGTTGTATATATCAATCACTAGTTGCTTAGAGTGGTTTCAGACTACTAGTAAGTCCCTCTGTGCCCTTTGATTAGTTGATCATTTTTGAACTTTGGCAAGTGACTCGACAGCCACCCCCTTTTAAAATTGGCGGACAAGTGATAAATGAAGGGACTCAATCTAATTGGTCAATTTAAGTCTCTACCATCCCATTGGTCTTTTTTTGTTTAAGTAAGGGCAACTCAACATGCCAAACAATATTCTCGCCCAAAAAATGTGCTTGTTTTACCCTGTGTGGCAAGGGTCTCATGCCAAAGCATTTGCCACATGGTGACAATCATGGTAACTGTGCAATGGGGAAAGACCGATATTGCTCCATGATCAATACAAAAAAATTAATTTTAAATTTAAGACTTGCCAGGCAATGTAGTCTGAAAGCACCAATTAATAGAGTTTAAAAGACAACAAAAATGGTAAAGCAAAGTAACGATCGCCGCCGACAATGCCAAAACAAAAACAGGTTAAACTCATACTCTAGTAAAAAAAAAAAGAAGGCAACACTATGTTTGGAAGGGTTCTTGCAATTTCAGTTTGAAAGGCTACAATGAAACTTACAAGTCCTTACCTAAGAGTAAGAGTGAAAAGTTAAAGCAGACCCTTTCAAATTGCAATTGGGGGGGAGGGTACGCCTGTCGCACTCCAAGCCTGAGCATGTTGCGACCTGCAAGAGTACCTAAGGCTAATGGGAAGTCTCGACTTTCTACTGCCCGGCCAGGCCAGGCCACTAACCCGTAGAGGCCAAGATATTTGGACAAAAATCCATGGGCGACGCCTACTTGGCTGCCGACGGTCTGCTGACGCTCCGCGGAGAAACGCTACGCACGCTTGCAAAAGAATCCCCATAAAATTGCCCACTTCAATAAGGTGGTAGCACCTGGCCATCTTGCCTGGCAAGCACCCTAGGAACGTTCGTTCATCGGTACTTCCTGCGATTTCAAAATGAAAACCAGATTGCGATGCGTTTTCCCTGAAGGGCTTGCTTTGCTCTCCCTTTCAAGTTTCTGTTTCTTCGCTCATTGGCTTATGAAAGGCCTGAAAATCATTTTGAAGTTTGAAGCTGTAAGCGACACGCAAGGCCCAGTCGGATTTCGGTACATTATTGTTTTTCTCCTCAACGTTGCCTTCAAGCTTGCACTATTAACTTTATATAAAACTACAAGCCCCCAAGCCTCCAAGGTCCTACCCACCCCTTTGCATATTACTTGATTGGGGGGTTACTCCACTAAACTTCTTACAATACATCCAATTGGTGCAACACTTTGGCGCATTCTTGAACCCTTCTCAACCCCCTACCTTGGCACCGCGTCTAGTTGGGTAAGTGAGACCGGTTTGGTGCATGCTTGAAACCTACTATACCTACCTTCGTGTCAATGACGTATTGGAGCCAGTGCTCAAGAAATCTCTTTTGAGTTATCCTCAAAAAAGCCTACATTTTATAGAACCTCTCAATTTTTTGAAGACTTTTACCTATAAAAAGTTCTATACGCTTGTATAAAAAACCGTCAAGCATTTTTTATATCGATTTTTGAGAAAACTTGTCGATTCCATTCTTATAGTTTGTCTTTTTTTCCCGAGCACTGATTGGAGCCTTGAGATCCATGTTTAGGTTAACACACATTTATTGTACAATGCATATTTATATAAAGCAAATTAATACAATAACTTCTTACAATAGTGAAAACATCTTTGGAAGTAAGTTGAGTTACACCCGTTGGTTTGTATAGCATGCAAACATTCTATCTATCCATAATATATTATGTCTATGTGCAAAATTGCAAGGTTGCTAATAAACCATACCATCGATCCTATAATATATTTTGTTTATGCGTAAAATTGCAAGGTTGCTAATAAAGCAAACTATCAATCCTTTAATATATTTGTTTATGTATCAAATTGCAAGGTTGCTAATAAACTTTGCTTCCATGATTGCTTCTTTCACAAACATTTTTTGAACCAAATTACATTTCATTTCCAATGAGCCACACTATTTCCTAGTAGTAAGATGCATGTTATTTGCCACAACTAATATTCAACCCTGGTTAAATGCTACCTTTATGATCATGAACCCTTTGAACTCGTGAACTTTTTATTATTCCCAATCATTTTTTAGAGAAAAAATATTCACTATTATTTTGCTAGAAAAATTTACTTCCCCCTTAAACAATCTAACTTGGATAAATGTTTGGACGTACATGGGAGGTTAAGTAGAATTCTAAGCAAAAGAATCACCATGTTTAAAAAAAATCTACGCTTTTCTTCCTAGGGTCTTTCCTCCATCAAAAAGACTTGAACATTGCAAATATGGAGGCTTGACCGTTAAGTTGTTGGGGTGTTCTCGAATAAATTAGGTGCAGAAAAAGAGACACAACTCCAACATAGAGAACTTTTCAAGGTCTTTACCAAAACTACAACATAAGCATTAACTTAAAATGAATGGAGGAATGTCTTGTAGGTGTCAAAGACAACCATGAAGGAGCGAACAATTAGGCATCTAAGACAACCATGCTACCTTCGAATATTAGACATTCTGGATCGGGTGAACGTCAATAGAGAAAGAAAACTATCAGAAAGCATTCGTAGTGCAATACACAAGAACAAGAATAGAGAATCTGAAATAAGCAGTTTTAAGTACTACAATCAGATCACAATCATGTGCCCAAGAATGGTTCACAGTGATGTTGCACTGTGTGCAGTGATTTTACTTAGCTAGTTACAGATTAAATAACTATCTCATCTTCTGAATGGCTTTCTCTCTCTAAGATCTCTGATCCTATGGAATCAGATTATGAAGACACAATTTAGTTCACGCAAGAACTCTATTTTACTCTTCTCCACTTACATGCATTCATCACAGATTGACTCATCATCATTTTCGTGAGTTGCCGTTATGTATATATGTATATGAGGTAGTTATAATGACTGTGTAGGCAATGAGCGTGAAACAGTGCAATTACTAAAGTGAACTGTGACATGGTCTGCGTCTGACGGGACAATATGGATGGCATGGATCTCGAACCGAAGACTTTGAGTTCGTATGAGAACGAAGAGAATGTAGTCGAGTGCCTTGAACTCGTTGTCGATCCCGCTTCTGCTTCAGTTGATTATTGCGCAGATGTTCAACTTCATAGGGTAAGACTGCAAGGTTGTTGTAGAGAGAGTGTGTGTGCATTTACGTAATGTACTGGTACCCATGAAATGCGACGAACCCGAATGATTCGTGTTCAGATGACATGAATAGAAAAAGTTCGAGTTCTAGTGAGCTGGAGTGATGCTTAATGTGAAGATTAGTAAAATACTATCTTCCTATCTCGAGTTTGGGGCCATGTCCATGATTATTTCCATTGTAATCTATGTTGTACATAAAGGTATGTGAATTGAGCACATAAACTTCTAGAATAGGTCGAGTTTGAGTTAGGTAGATTCAGATTTGATGTCATGCAAAAGTTTAGATAGCATGCAATGTCATTCTGTATGCATGCAAGCCACATGCAATCAGTGCATGCAACATGCAAAGTGGTTTCTGTGATCCACACATGTCTAGGCAGTTTTATGAGTTGACATGCACATGCAATATCCATGCATGTAGTTACACATGTGGATCCTTCGTAGTTGAGTTAACTGAGTTAAGTGGACTTTCCATGCAACTCCACTGTAGGAATTTGAGTCTCTTTGATGTAGAGAAATCTTGGCATGTTTTGCCATATTGTGACTAATGAGATTTTGGTGTTTTGGACTCATTCTCTCTCTACTCGAGTGTTCTAGCATTGATTTTCTCTCTCTATCCGAGAGCAGCCTATTTTTCCCATATTGGGCACTTAGAATCATTTCTGACATTCATTCCTCATAGTAAGAAGTTAGATTTTTCAGTCAGATGTATGCCATTGTGCTCTTGCCATAGATTTTTCAAGTATTCTGTTCTCTGATCAATCTTGTGCAATCACAACACCTCAGTAAGGTCTTGTAAGGTGTGTGGTGAAGTTCACACGTGCTAAAAACTTCACACTTAATTCCAACAACCCCTCCTTAAGCTTAACTCCTATGATCCAGAATGAAATTGAGCAAGCTACACAATGTGACATGCTTTTCTTTTGACAGAGGCTTAGTCAAGATATCAGCCAACATACTGGCCATAGGACAGTAACTGAATTTGATATTATTGTTCTGAACTTTCTCTCTAAGAAAATGAAATTGAACTTCAATATGTTTAGTTCTAGAGTGAATTCGTGGATTCAGAGATAGAGCAATGCAACTATGATTGTCGCAATAGAGTATAGTTGTACTGATTTGAATGATCGTAAGATCCTGAAGCAATCTTCTGAGCCAGATGCGCGAAGGCATCTACAATGTCTTTCTCTCTGAATTACAAATCAAGCTTTGTTCACTTGTTTCTGCTTGTTTGACGCTTATACTGAATGCCGAGATGGTATTCACTATCGCACAGTGCATAGAACGGGCGTGAAAAGGCTGCGACGTCGGGCTTTGCCAAAATAATGTTGGTGAAAATGTGTAAATCATGACACCCTTTGGCCTTTGGCCTTGTCCTCATCTAAAGACAACCTGCACTCTTTTAAAGACAAGTGTCGCTTTTTTTTAGAGGCAAGTGTCGCCTGTCATAAAGTGCATGCAAAAATGCAGTGTCATATTTTTCACATTTTTCGCTTGTTCAGGTTTGCTTGTAAATATGCAGGCTGTGCAACTGTCACATTTTTTTTTGCCTATCATAAACAGTGACTAAAAATGTAGACTGTTGCAACTATCGCCTTTTTCGCCTATCTTATTTTACGTGTAAATATGCAAACTGTGGGACAACACAAGTAAAATACAACAGCATGAATGGAGGCAGATTAACATAGGATTTAGGAGAGTAGAGGAAATAAATCCAACACCCCCCCTTAATCTGGATTCATGAATGCCTTGATCTTCAAACTAAGCAATGCACAAAACATGTTGTGTGTATTAGCACTTAATG
Source organism: Diphasiastrum complanatum (assembly GCA_029204225.1). Classification (NCBI taxonomy): domain Eukaryota; kingdom Viridiplantae; phylum Streptophyta; class Lycopodiopsida; order Lycopodiales; family Lycopodiaceae; genus Diphasiastrum; species Diphasiastrum complanatum. The sequence goes on from CM055094.1 coordinate 80,114,774, forward strand.
CCTTTGTAAATATATCTGCAACCATGTTTTGTGTTCTACAGTACGTTAAGCTTACCTCCTTGTTGAGAACCTTGCCCCTGATATAGTGATATTGGATCTCAATGTGCTTACTCCTAGAGTAGAATCTAGGGTTGGCCGATAAGGCAATAGCACAAATACTAGGGCTGTACT